>CM042151.1:107088716-107116897 GCA_023376005.1 Doryteuthis pealeii
ATCATATATAACCCCATTGATATTTTGCAACCCAAAAATAAGGGGAGAGGTCAAAGTTAAGTGACCTGAAAAAAATCTGAAAGTTTGAAATAAAATAACTGATGCATTGTAAGATTCATTCATTGATAAATCAAAACTGAAAATTTCATTAAAATTGGATAATTCCTTGATTTTTGGTAATTTTTTTTAAACGGGGGTGGGGTATATTTGTATTGTAAAAACATGTATTTTTTGACAAATTGGGTATACCTAGCTTAGACTATTACTTAGTTTAGACGGGCAGTCGGAGAGAGCCACTTCGATCAACCCACGATCAACCCTTCTCATAATATGTGCTAGGTGTGTGGTGGCTGAAGGTCCCAAGAATGACATCTGATGGTGAGTTCCAGTTCTGGAGGTCTGGGGAATTGTGAGCACCCCTTCATCACCATTGCTTCCTGGTCAACTCTTTACCGGAGTGGTAGTACCTGTTATGGTCCCATCTATGGGTTGAATAGAAACATGTATATATTAAATAAATTGATTATCCACTAAGAATTACTTTATTTCAAAAGTTTGTCAGCATTAATTGACCCCTGAGGTTGATATGCTGTAAAACAAACAAACAAAATCAAACAAGCCGTTCTGTTTAAAGCATTTTTTTTTATGAATTTGTACAAAACACAATCCCCTCCCCTCTTTGCCTAATATGACAACATAAATAAACATGAACTATATTTTGAAATGAGGTTTGATAGGAATAATTTTGATTTTTTCGGATTGTTTCCTCATCTTTATTGTATGTTATATAATGTTTCAGCCGTTATATCCTCCAGCCTTCCTCAGGTGTTCCCTTTGTATCCAGTATAGTAATGATACAACCTGGAAATGATTTTAAACAGTTTGACAGTTGATCAAACAGGCATTGAAGAACATTCGAAGATCTCATTCAAAAACAATACCATTGTTTTGCATGCTATCATTCTGACATGTGTCACGAAGAAGAATCATGATCATTTAGAAAAAGTTTATTGGCGTTTCCTGTGCAACTTAAGGCATAAAATTTGCCATCCAGTCTTTTTCGATTATTTTTATTTTCAAAGTAATTAACTTTAAAACAAATTTGATTTAATATCTTTTCAATGATTGGTTCCCATATTGTGTTCATCTCTATACTTGGTCTACTCAAGAGGTCACTACAGACAAACAATTCTTTAAAAACAATTTGATTTAATCTTTTCAATGATTGGTTCCATATTGTGTTCATCTCTATACTTGGTCTACTCAAGAGGTCACTACAGACAAACAATTCTTTAAAAACAATTTGATTTAATCTTTCAATGATTGGTTCCCATATTGTGTTCATCTCTATACTTGGTCTACTCAAGAGTCACTACAGACAAACAATTCTTTAAAAACAATTTGATTTAATCTTTTCAATGATGTTCCCATATTGTGTTCATCTCTATACTGGTCTACTCAAGAGGTCACTACAGACAAACAATTCTTTAAAAAACAATTTGATTTAATCTTTTCAATGATTGTTCCATATTGTGTTCGATCTCTATACTTGGTCTACTCAAGAGGTCACTACAGACAAACAATTCTTTAAAAACAATTTGTTTAATCTTTTCAATGATTGGTTCCCATATTGTGTTCATCTCTATATTGGTCTACTCAAGAGGTCACTACAGACAAAACAATTCTTTAAAAACAATTTGATTTAGACTTTTCAATGATTGGTTCCCATATTGTGTTCATCTCTTATACTTGGTCTACTCAAAGAGGTCACTACAGACAAACAATCTTTAAAAACAATTGATTTAATCTTTTCAATGATTGGTTCCCAATATTGTGTTCATCTCTATACTTGGTCTACTCAAGAGCGTCACTACAGACAAACAATCTTTTAAAAAACAATTGATTTAATCTTTTCAATGATTGGTTCCCATATTGTGTTCATCTCTATACTTGGTCTACTCAAGAGGTCACTACAGACAAACAATTCTTTAAAAACAAATTTGATTTAAGACTTTTTCAATGATTGGTTCCCATATTGTGTTCATCTCTATACTTGGTCTACTCAAGAGGTCACTACAGACAAACAATTCTTTAAAAACAATTTGATTTAATCTTTTCAATGATTGGTTCCCATATTGTGTTCATCTCTATACTTGGTCTACTCAAGAGGTCACTACAGACAAACAATTCTTTTAAAAACAATTTGATTTAATTTTTCAATGATTGGTTCCCATATTGTGTTCATCTCTATACTTGGTCTACTCAAGAGCGTCACTAAAATCCAAAATATGAGCTGTTTTTTGAACATCTTCTTTTCCATATATTTGTCGATAAAAAGTGAGAAACATAGTACGGTAAATATTTGAAAATTTGAGTTTATTGAAATTTGTACAAATTCAATAAAAAAAAAATTATTTTAAACATGGAGGGAGAAGGGTAAAATATCTAAATTGATATTGCCAATAAAAAACCAGCAATGGTGATCATGGCTAAGCAAATACAGGAGGCCTGACAATTTTATAGTACATTTTCTCCATAATATCTGCACTTTAATGAATATCTCGCCATTTCTCTGAAATGTAATTTAAAACTTCACATGCGAACACACACTGGAGAGAAAAATAAAAATAAATTGTTAAAAGGAAATAAAAAAAAATTGTTAAAAGCAAAAAAATAAAAAAGAAAGAAACCATTTTCTTGTGAAGTGTGTAAAGCAACATTTTCAAGAAGAGCTAGTTTGAAAGTCCACATACGAGTACACACTGGAGAGAAACCATACTCTTGTGAAGTGTGTAAAGCTGTATTTTCACACAGTGGCCATTTTAACGCCCATATGCGAAGACACACTGGAGAAAAACCATACTCTTGTGAAGTGGCAAGACACACTGAAACAAAAAGAGAGAGACCATTCTCTTGTGAAGTTTGTAAAGCAGGATTTTTATCTCGTCCCTCTTTGAAAGAACATATGCGAATACACACTGGAGAAAAACCATACTCGTGTGAATTGTGTGATGCTGCATTTTCACAGCGAGGAAATTTAAAACAACACATAGCAACACACACAGGAATAAAACCATACTCTTGTGAAATGTGTGGATCAGCATTTGCCCGGAATTTTGATTTAAAAGTCCATATGCGACAACATACTGGAGAAAAACCGTACTCTTGTGAACTGTGTGAAGCAGCATTTTCACGTGGTCATCATTTAAAACAGCATATGCGAAAACATACAAAAGAAAAGCCTGTTTCCTAAGTCTGTGTATTAGAATTTTCAGACGATACTAATTACATAGGTGAATGTAAATATTGTAAAATATTTGTCAATATTTTTACATAGTTCCACATGTACACAGTCTAACTTTTAATTTTGGACAATCCTACAAGTTCTAGCGAAGTTTCTATTCATTAATATTACCAAAGTGTTAATGTAACAAAGAATACATTGGCTGAAAATATTTGATAAAATGAAAGAAAATTTGATCATAAAAAAGTTATACCCATTACAAAGTTATGTATGAACTGAAAAATGAGAAAATTTACCGCTAGGCTAATGAACAATTTTTTCCGTCACTTGACACAAGGAAGCTTCTTGTTACCATAATCAGAAAAATTTCCTAATTAAATCCTCCAAAAATATAAATGTTGTTCATCTCTTAAAAATAATCTGAGAAATTCCAGTATGTACATGGTATTTTTTTTCACATACAATAACTGTAATATGATTGGGACAAGTCAATCATTATGAACAAGAGTGATATGCAATGGACATTTTAAGTTTTATTACCAATGATACATCATGAGTCTGTACTGACCTGGGAATTCTGAGATTTTAATTAAAAAAAACGTGAGGTCTAGTTTCCATCGGTGAAGTCTTCTACTCAAGAGTAATAACCTGTTATGATTCTATATAACAGGTAGAAAAAGCATTATATATATATAATGGTTTTTCTTTCTATTATGTAATTTTATTTTCATTTAAATAAATGTCTGAATTACACAAATATGTTTTAGTTTTCTGAGATTTGATTTTCTCTTTAAATGATTTGCATTCGGTAGTCTTTTGCTATTTTTCTCCAAGACTTTTATGTAAAACTTAAATAAAAATCTTAAGAATTCTTAAAATCATTTAACAAACTACCAAAAAAATTTCTAACTAAAAAAATCAAAAAGAATCAGGATACCCCTATGAATCAAATTAAAGGTTGGGTTTAAAGTTCTGTGATGGCTCTCGATTATGACAGGAAGGTTCCTGAGTTTGAGAAGGCTCCCAAGTCTAACAAGAAATACCTGAAGAAGGCTGGAGGGTACCTCGGCCAAAATGTTGTGCAGATAACAATGAAGATGAGAACAATAGTTCAAATAATCCAAATAATACTAATTATCAAGCCTCATCTAAAAAAGTTATTTTTTAAAAAGTAAAAGAAAATTTTTTATATAATCTCAGTTCAACTTATTTTTTGTTGTTTGCTAGATTTAATTGAAAAAAAACTTTAAAGGATTTTCTGAGTTTCAATATGTATATCATAAATTATAAGGCAATGAATTTTTATTATTAAGGGACAAAAGTATTAATATACCCCCCCCCCTAGCTTTATATTGGCACATCAATTTAGATATTTTATAATCCGCCCTTAGCCCTGTCGGTGGGTCTTTAGAATACACCGACTGCAATTGGTCTACCTGTTGGCCATAGTGTGGCGACCCGTGATGCTTAAGGATGGAATCTTTGTAGATGAGCAGTCCATGACATGCAACACTCTGCTTAGACTAAGGATACCTATTTTTTGTATACTTTTCATTTTAAAAACTAATTAAAATTAAATTGATTATTTATGGTCAAATTTTTGTCTCAGTCGAAAAGTAGTAACATAATGAGCATCAGTACAAAAAGCAAAATAATATTACACATGTAATTTATTTTTAATACATTTAAAACCATTTTTTCGGTCAATTTTTATCAAATATGACTTAATATGGCCACTGGAGTTGCCTTAAATCCGTGTTTACAAAATGAATTTAACACTCGATTGAAAAAAAATACCAAACATCCTGGAATTATCTGATTTTAATGAAATTTTCAGTATTGATTTATCAATGAATGGATTTTATAATGCATCAGTTATTTTATTTTAAAACTTTTTTGATTTAATTAGGTATTTCTGCTATGATAAATTAATATATAAAATTCATTTAAGATATGAGTATCATGATGTTAAGTTTAAAATGTCATATTATTATATTCTAAAAACATATTTTTTTAATAACTACTTTACTTTAGTATCAATCTCTAATAATTTTTTGTCACAAACTCTATTGGAAATTAGCCCCCCCCCCCTTTAAACAGAGCAAATATTGATGTATACTTTTTTCTTTATAAGATAAATAATTAAATAAAGATTAAATAATTATCGAAATAAGTAAAAAAAAATTTCACAAACTCTATTGGAAATTAGCCCCCCCCCTTTAAACAGAGCAAATATTGATGTATACTTTTTTCTTTTATAAGATAAATAATTAAATAAAGATTAAATAATTATCGAAATAAGTAAAAAAAAAAATTTTAAATATCGAAAAATTATTTTTTAGTTTTTATTTTCATTTTATTTTCTGATTTTCCGTACTTATTTTCTACCTGAGTAGCATCCTTATTTTTTTTCTTCTATTCACACCTTCCATCTTTTGGCTTTTTATTCATGCAGAAATTAGTATCAATCATATATAACCCCATTGATATTTTGCAACCCAAAAATAAGGGGAGAGGTCAAAGTTAAGTGACCTGAAAAAAATCTGAAAGTTTTGAAATAAAATAACTGATGCATTGTAAGATTCATTCATTGATAAATCAAAACTGAAAATTTCATTAAAATTGGATAATTCCTTGATTTTTGGTAATTTTTTTTTAAACGGGGGTGGGGGTATATTTGTATTGTAAAAACATGTTTTTTTGACAAATTGGGTATACCTAGCTTAGACTATTACTTAGTTTAGACGGGCAGTCGGAGAGAGCCACTTCGATCAACCCACGATCAACCCTTCTCATAATATGTGCTAGGTGGTGGTGGCTGAAGGTCCCAAGAATGACATCTGATGGTGAGGTTCCAGTTCTGGAGGTCTGGGGAATGTGGAGCACCCCTTCATCACCATTGCTTCCTGGTCAACTCTTTACCGGAGTGGTAGTACCTGTTATGGTCCCATCTATGGGTTGAATAGAAACATGTATATATTAAATAAATTGATTATCCACTAAGAATTACTTTATTTCAAAAGTTTGTCAGCATTAATTGACCCCCTGAGGTTGATATGCTGTAAAACAAACCAAACAAAATCAAACAAGCCGTTCTGTTTAAAGCATTTTGTTTTTATGAATTTGTACAAAACACAATCCCCTCCCCTCTTTGCCTAATATGACAACATAAATAAACATGAACTATATTTTTGAAATGAGGTTTGATAGGAATAATTTTGATTTTTCGGATTGTTGTCCTCATCTTTATTGTATGTTATATAATGTTTCAGCCGTTATATCCTCCAGCCTTCCTCAGGTGTTCCCTTTGTATCCAAGTATAGTAATGATACAACCTGGGAAATGATTTTTAACAGTTTGACAGTTGATCAAACAGGCATTGAAGAACATTCGAAGATCTCATTCAAAAACAATGACCATTGTTTTTGCATGCCTATCATTCTGACATGTGTCACAAGAAGAATCATGATCATTTAGAAAAAGTTTATTGGCGTTTCCTGTGCAACTTAAGGCATAAAATTTGCCACCAGTCTTTTTCGATATTTTTATTTTCAAAGTAATTAACTTTAAAAACAATTTGATTTAATCTTTTCAATGATTGGTTCCCATATTGTGTTCATCTCTATACTTGGTCTACTCAAGAGGTCACTACAGACAAACAATTCTTTAAAAACAATTTGATTTAATCTTTTCAATGATTGGTTCCCATATTGTGTTCATCTCTATACTTGGTCTACTCAAGAGGTCACTACAGACAAACAATTCTTTAAAAACAATTTGATTTAATCTTTTCAATGATTGGTTCCCATATTGTGTTCATCTCTATACTTGGTCTACTCAAGAGGTCACTACAGACAAACAATTCTTTAAAAACAATTTGATTTAATCTTTTCAATGATTTCTTCCCATATTGTGTTCATCTCTATACTTGGTCTACTCAAGAGGTCACTAAAATCCAAAATATGAGCTGTTTTTTTGAGACATCTTCTTTTCCATATATTTGTCGATAAAAAGTGAGAAACATAGTACGGTAAATATTTGAAATTTGAGTTTATTGAAATTTGTACAAATTCAATAAAAAAAAATTATTTTAAACATGGAGGGAGAGGGGTAAAATATCTAAATTGATTTGCCAATAAAAAACCAGCAATGGTGATCATGGCTAAGCAAATACAGGAGGCCTGACAATTTTATAGTACATTTTCTCCATAATATCTGCACTTTAATGAATTTATAACTTTAAAGTGCACACTGACTTTATAGACACCCTCTATAATTAATTGATAGATGTAGGCATCATCTATAATGAACTCAAGATAGTTCATTAACCCAGCATCATAGAAAAGTAAGAATAAAACTGGCCTAATGTGTCAATATTAGACATAATAGTAAATTATAAAATTGCCGTGAATAAGTGCTGTCCTGGAAAATATTTAAAATGTCCTGGAAACATCCTGGAAAATGGTTTCCTAAAAAAATTATTATTTTAATAAAAATGGTTATAGAGTTTGACCTTTCAGCTATGACCTCCCATCACACAAACCATCCAAGTAAGATGAACAAGACATACTGGACACAAATGGAGAATCAAAGATGAACATATCAGTGAATTGAACAAATTCTTCTAAAATTTGTACAAAATTTATTTATAATAAAAATGGTTATAGAGTTTGACCTTTCAGCTATGACCTCCCATCACACAAACCATCCAAGTAAGATGAACAAGACATACTGGACACAAATGGAGAATCAAAGATTAACTTATCAGTGAATTCAACAAATTCTATAGAGAATCCTAAAAATTGTAAAAAAAAGTATTTTTAATAAAAATGGTTACATATTTTTAAAGGGGATTTTTTGGGGGTTGTTTTTTAATAATAGTAAAAATTGATAGTGATAACAATAGTAAGCTTAATTTAATAATATTAATATTATTATTAAAAAATAATAATAATGTTACTATAGTAACAATAATAATAATAAATCATTAATAATGATAACTAAAATTGTAATATTTATTACTTTAATATTATTCATAATAATAATATGATAATTTTAATGATAGTGACAGCAGTAATAATTACAGTATTAATAATAATAAAAAATTTTTTAATCAAATAAAGGCTAAATTTAAATTTAAATTTAAATTAAATAAAATCATTTTCTTTTAACTAAACAAGATAAATTTTGAATTTTGAATTTTCAGACTGTTAACCTCATATCCATCGTAAAATCAAAATGTTTGACTACTTTTATAAATTAAAATTATCACAATTGTTTATTATTTGCTCCTTTTGAGTTTTCACATCAGCATTAGCTGATGGTCATTCACTGGAGTCTGAGTGACAGCAAGTCTCCTCAGGTCTCCAGGACTCTTCTGAGTATTCTGGCAGATTGCAGCAGTGCAGTGTTCTGAATGGTTTCAACCTTTCCTCTGATTTCCAAACCCTTTTCTAATCCTTTTGGGACTGTTACAAGTGCACCAACTACAATTGGTATCACTTTCACTTACATATTCCATAACTTTTTCAGTTCTCTGGCAAGGTCTAGATATTTGTCCATTTTTTCATTTTCCTTTAGCTTCACCCAGTGATCTGCTGGAACTGCAAAATCCACCAGTTGACAAGTTTTCATTTTTGTTTATCAACACTAGGTCTGGTCTTCTTGCTGGGATAAGGTGATCCGTTTTTATTAGTCCCAGAGAATTTTATGCGTTTCGTTCTCAAGAACAGATTCTGGTTTATCCAAAAAAGTATTATTATTAATGTATTATTATTAGTTAAAAAAAAATTAATTTTTTTACGTTTTCTTTTTCACTTACAAGAAATGAAAAAATGATAAAAGAATTATTATTGTAAAGTCCACTGATTCCATTTAATATTGTTTTCTTTTAACTTAAAAGAAAACGAAAAATTCTTTTAACTTAAAAGAAAACGAAAAATTCAATATTTTCTCTCGGTTATCTCCCTTGACTTCCATCCTTTAACAACGAAGTTTATTCAATTGTAAATGACACCAGTTTTTAAATTTTAATTTAAAGAAAAAAGAAAAAAAATCATAAGCTATTTTAAATTTTGTAGTTTTCTTAATTTACCAAATTTCACATTTCCCCGAGGGAAAGAAATCAGACCAAAGAAGTAAGTGAAATGTTGAAATTCATTTTTTCGTTGCAAATATAAAATGAGCAAAAATATTTGTTCTAGGGTTACCCAAATTTGTCTTCTGATAGGTTTTTAAAAACAAATCAAAATTAATTAAATCTATTATTTAAGGTCAAACTTTGTCTAAATCGATAAGTAGTAACATAATGACCATCATTAAAAAAAGAAAAATATCATTACATATGCAGTTTATTTTTAAAAGATTTAAAACGATTTGATTTGGTCAATTTCGACGCGATCCGCCATTCAGTTTCTTTTTCAATGGTTTTGGGCGCTTGTTTACAATTTTAACGTAACATTTGCGATTACAAAAAAATTTACCAAAAATCAGGTAATTATCCGATTTTAATGAAATTTTCAGTATTGATTTATCAATTAATGAATTTTATAATGCATCAGATATTTTATTTCAAAACTTTAATTTAAACTTTAATTACTTATTTTCTCATAGAACCGCAACCGTAAAAAATTTTTTTTTGTTTCTTTTCATAACTTCGGTCTTTTTATCTCATTATTTATACTGTAATTAGTATCGAAAATGACCAACTCGCAAAAAATGTTACGCCCCCAACATAAGAGGGGGGGGGTCAAAATTGAGTCACCTGAAAGAAATGAGAATGTTTTGAAATAAAATAAGTAATGCATTATAAAGATCATTCATGGATACATTAACACTAAAAATTTCATTAAAATCCGATAATTCCCTGATTTTTGGTTAATTATTTTCCCTAGCACCCCCACTCTCCCTATTTTTGAGTCATTTTGTCAAAAACGCATTTTAGGCCCATTTTGGGTATAGCTATGTTTTACTTTCTAAAGCGAAAGAGAATTATGAAATATTTTAAATATGTGCAAATAATTTTAGACAAGATATTCAAATTATTGGAATATGTTTTAAAATTGTTTTTAAATGCTGTGATTTTATGTATTGAAATATATTTGATGTTTTTTAAAATCTTTTTTATTTAATTTTTCTTTTTTCATGTTCATCTATTTCGTTGTTCTTTGTTTGTGGCCGCATCTTTTTTTTAATTATTTTTTTTAAGTGGTTGAATATGGAAAATCAAGATAATTTATATGATTCAATATTAAATTTTAGTAGAAATAATTCTTATCGCAGATTATTTCACTCGTTAAAAAAATGTAAAAAATAAAAATTAAAAAAATGCATTAAAATGGATTTGAAAAGTGTCGTGTTTTCTCGATTTACGCGCCTCTTCTCCAAAATCACAAAAACTAAAAAAATAATTTTTGAATACCTTGTTTTTTACTCTTTTCAATAAATACGTGTATATAAGAGAATCGTCTGCTACGTTTTTAAAAACGAATTAAAATTAATTAAATCTCTTATTTAAGGTCAAACTTTCGTCTAAAACGATAAGTAGTAACATAATGACCATCATTAAAAAAAGAAAAATATCATTACATATGCAGTTTGTTTTTAATAGATTTAAAACTATCTGTTTTGGTCAATGCGACGCGATCCGTCATTTCGTCTCTTTTTTCAATGGTTTTACACGCTTGTTTACAATTTTGATGTATCATTCGCGATTGCAAAAAAAAAATACCAAAAAAATCAGGTAATTATCCGATTTTAATGAAATTTTCAGTATTGATTTATCAATTAATGAATTTTATAATGCATCAGATATTTTATTTCAAAGCTTTAATTTAGTATTTTTGCTTTGACAAATTAATATATAAAATTCATTTGAAATAGGAAAAGCCTGATGTTAAGTTTAAAATGTTATATTTTTAGATTCTAGAAATAAATATCTACTTAATGCAAACCTCATTTTAGGTGCCAAAAGTAATAAGTTTTGAAGACAAACTCTACTGAAAAAGTACCCCCCCGCTTTTTAAGCAGAAAGATAATTATCGAAATGAGTAAAAAAGAAATCTCCAAAAAATAATAATTTTTTTTTTTTTTTACATTTTATTTTCAGTACTTATTTTCTCATAAAAAAGCCACTGTAAAAATATATATTTTTCTATTATCTGTGTTATTCGGACTATTGTCCTCATCTTCATTGTTAATAACGCAGATAATACTAATCATCAAGCCTCATCTCAAACATTCAGAGAAATAATATTTTTTTCTATTCATAACTTCGGTCTTTTATCTCTTTATTTACACTGTAATTAGAAAACTATAAGATCAACTCGAAAAAATGTTACGCCCCCAACATGGGGGGGGAGGGGTCAAAATTAAGTGACCTGAAAAAAAGGAGAAAGTTTTGAAATAAAATAAATAATGCATTTTAAAGATCATTCATTGATAAATAAACACTCAGTTTGGATATAGCTAATATAAGAGAATTATTTTAAGGAGTTACTGATTTTCAATATATATATGTTTAGGGCTATGTAGATTTTAGTTGGTCAATGGAGGAGATGGGCATCTTTTTTTGTGATTTTGTTCAGGGCATTTACGTGGAGTGTCAGGCGCTTCAACCTCTCATTTGTTGGAAGTCCTACAATATCTGGTTCAGGTACCTCTACGACGTAGAAAGTTACATCTATCCAGTCTGAATCTCTGAACTGGTATGGGATGCGGATAGTTTCCAAGCATTTTATTTGGTCACCACTATATGATGTAAGTCTCACATGTGGGGTGGGTTGTAGGATGGTGAGGGCTTCTGGTGAGGTTCCATACATCTGTTGGAATGTCCTGAGTGGGAGTGTGTTCCCTGATGCTCCGGAATTGATTTTCATGCGTAATGTGTGGTGCGTCTTGTATTTTAGGTAGGGTGGTCTGATGTTCAGAGTTGTGTAAGCTTCATCCCTGGGTTGTTTTGTTATACTGTCCATTTTGTACTGACAATTATGGAGTGGAAGTGCTGCAGATAGTTTTCTTCATCATTACCGACATTGATGTAGCTAATGTTTCCTTTGTTGACATATCTGGGTTCAGCCCTTTTTTGGCTCTGATATCATTTTCAGGACTTGCTTCTTTGGTGTATCTTGTTTTTCTTGGCAGCACCTTGCCCAGTGTCCCATATTTCCACATGGTCAGCATTCATTCACACACATACACACATGTAAATGTATATGAACAAGGCACACACACAAACTGAACACCGACACACACACACACGGTGTTGGGACTTAAAAACAAATACACCACACACACACAACAGGACAACAGGTGATTTCGATAGATAGTAAATTTACACACTCACAGTGGACACTCCAACAACAAATTTTTTTCCGTGGTCAGAAGAATATGTGTGAAAGGAACCGCAACCTTTTTCACCAAAGGATGAGAAGAAACCTCCGTGTTAGCCTTTCAAAGAATTATGCAGGCTTGCAACAGCAATAAGCCACCTTTTCTCATTTAAGGTTTTTTTTCTGAAACCAGCCAATGTTTGTATTCAAGCAGCTTAGGGGTTCGTCACACAGTGCTATGAAAGGACAATCTACTGGTTGCACTGCCAGAATCTAAGACGCATCATCACGTCTCGCTTCCCAGTTCCAAAGAGAAAGCCTTTAGGGGCCACGTGACCAAAAAAAGTCCAGGTTTCGGTGCCAGCCACAGGAGCCCCTTTCTTTTGTTTTCATAGCAAAATACGAAACGAGATATTGAGAGACAGACCAAAAGGAAAAAAAAGCATGCAATATACTACAAATGTTTTTTTTTTCTAGGTATATCAGGGTTCCCACATGTCCTTGAAAACATGGAAAATAAAATGTACATTTTCCAGTCCTGGAAAACATGGAAAAATGGGGGGGGGGGTTGTAAAAAATCCTGGAAAATTTTCTTAATTTATCCTGGAAAATTTGTAACTTTAACATTTTCTTGATAATCATGTTCAGCAGTGTTTAATTGAATAAAATGATTTAATTTTTAGAAAAAAGTAAATATTGTAGCAAGACTTTATTTTAAAAAAATATTTTGTCTGTAAGCCAGTCAAATAATTTTTACAGAAATTCAACATAAAAACATCTCCACAATTGAATTGACATAATTTTTATTTTATCATTACAAATAACATTATTTAGAAGAAATTTTGAGTAAAATGATCAGATAAAGTTTACTTGAAGAAGTGAGCAGCTAAAATAATTTTTTTTTTTCGAGAACATCAGTCGTGTAAAATAGTGACTGAAAATCAAAGAATGTTTTGTACTTGTATAGAATAATGTGCACGCAAAAGTTTTACTGAAAATTAAAAACAAAAAACAATACACAGTAACGTAATACTAATATAAGAATTACATAAAATTAATGTTCGTTTTAAAAAAGTTTTTATTAAACATTTTTGAAAGCGCTGAAAAAATGAAATTTTTTTAAAAACAAATGTTAGTCCTCACCCCCAGACCCCTAAGTAAGGGTTCAAGCATATGGTGCATAAACAAATTTTCTTTTCATCAAATGTCAATTTCATCTCAGTTAAAAAGTAACTGTCCTTTTTACGAACTCTCCCACTCTCTACTGGAAAATATTGACTTAATTTACTCTGTTTTTACTTGCATAATTCCGACCAAACAGATATTTTCTGAGTCGTGCAATTCATCGGTAAATTAATGTAGATATTTTACAATATCTCCCCCTACCCCAGCTTTGTATCAGCAAGTCAATTTAGATATTTTATCCCCCAACCCACTTAGTTCAAAATATTTTTCAATTAATTTTTACAAAACACTGATTCAAATTTAAAATATTAAGTATTGCTAATTTTGGCCTCACAGATGTATTTTACAAAATAAATTTAATCCATTCGATTGAAAAAAAAAAAAAGCAAGGAATTTTCATTTTTATGAAAATTTCAGTGTTGATTCAATGAATGAATTATTTAAAAACTTTCTGATTTTTTTCAGGTCACTTAATTTTGACACCGCTCCCCCTATTTTTGGGGCTCAAAATATCTTTTGAAACTGATTATAGTATGAATAAAAAAACAAAAGACCGAAGATAAGAAGAAAAAAATTATTTTAAAGGAACACCTTGTAGAAAATAAGTATTGAAAATCTGAAAATTAAATGTAAAAAACTATGAAAAAATTTGGATTTAAAAAATTTTTTTTACTCTTTAGTTTATATACATAATTGTCTTATAAATTATCAGTTAAAAAATTATACATCGATATTTGTTTTGTTAAAAAGGGTGTGGGCCTAACTTTTCAATTGAGTTTTTTCCAAAAATTATTAGATAACAATTCTAAAGTTGGCTTGTTATTAAATGGATATTTGTTTTTAGAATCTAAAATATAAAACTTAAATTTAGGCATTTCATATTTTAAATGAATTTTATCTATTAATTACATATATGGATTGTTGTTTTCAAGGTGCATATAGGTGGCATTTATTTTTTTAAAAATCAATTTATTTCCATTGAATCAGTTTAATTGAAATGATTCAGTAATTTACAAGAATTCATTGATTAATAAGTCAACACTGAAAATTTTATTAAAATCAGATAATTCTGTGATTTTTGACAATTTTTTTTTCTGCATTTAAGATATTTCTTGGTGACTTTTTGTAAACAAAAACGCCAGATTTTGGGGGGACTCTTTAGTTTTTCTGTGTTTTGAACAAAAAAAGATATTTCATTTAAATCAATATCAAAAAGTTAATCATTTTCTGAATTTAATTGTTTAAAATGTATTAAAAATTTTTTTCTGATGCTTATCATACTTTTTAAATTAAACAAAAACTTGACCTTAAATAATCGATTTAATTAATTTTAATTTGTTTTTAAAATGAAAATGTGCACACTAATCGGTGGTACATATCAAATATGTACTGTGATGTTTTTTTTTTGCTTTTTATCGACAAATATATGTAGATATTATTACACTATCGACCCCTCCCCACTTTCTATTGGCACATCAAGTTAGATATTTTACGACCCACCCCATTTAAAAAAGATGTTTTTTTTGGGTTTTTTTTAATGAATTTGTACAAATTTCAATTGAATTTCTACAAAACACAATGTCCAACACCCCCTACCCTTGAGGCGTAAAATCCTTCAGTCTTTTTCAATATTTTTGTTTTTAAAATAATCAACTTTGAAAAAAACAATTTGATTTAGCCTTTTTAATGATTGGTTCCCATATATTCATCTCTGTATTTGGTCTACCCAGTAGGTCACTACAGCCCAACATATGAGCTGCTTCTTTAAGATGTCTTGTTTTCCATGTCCTTCCCTATCTATTATTTCAACTTGAAAATATGATTTTAATATATGGGGATGTCCAAGTACTGCCAAGGGAGATAATGATTTTTTTCTTAATTTCTTAATTTTAAAACAATTACCAAGAATCAGGGAATTGTCCAATTTTAATGAAATTTTCAATAAATTCTTTTCCAACAACTTAATTTTATAAAGATTAACTTATTTTATTGAAGAAACCTGAAAATCTTTTTATCAATTCAGAAGGGGGGGGTGACCTTTGACCATTTGAAGAAAGAAAATTCCTGGTCCCTAATTTTTACATTTTTTGAAAGATCATATCCTCAAGAATATATATATATATATGAAAAAAATTCAATACCCTAAAAAAGTGATTTTAAAATTTCAAAGTTTTTTTCTTAAAACTCAAAAAATAAGTGCAGCATGTCTTTTTTTCATTGTTTTAAAAAAAATATTTTTCTTAAAATTGATGCAAAAAAAATTATTTTATCCAAGTTAAATTGAGTTTTTTAATACCTTTAAAATTTAAAGGTCAATTTTACATGTCTGTCAATATCCATGGCTAACTTGAAAATTTAACAAAAGATAGCCCTAAATTTTATCTTTGAAAAAATTCAAGTTAAAAAATATGCGATGATATGCTGCATATTTTCTGAGATTTAAAAAAAAATTTAATCGTCAATTTCAACTATGGATGACAAAACAGGCTGAATTCTCTCCCAGTCTAGATAAATATCTCAATCTCAGAGAAAAATATGATGCAGATATAAAATGAGGGGTGGTCATTGTAAAATATCTACATATATTTGCCGATAAAAAAGTGAGAAATACAGCACAGTAAATATCTGAAATTTATACTGATTCAAAAACAACAAAAAACAAACAAAAAAAACATTTATTTAAAATATTGGGTGAGGGTTTAAAATTGATTTGCTAATGAAAAAATAACCCATTAATATTCATCATGGCTAAGCAAAAACAGGGGGGCAGACAATTTTATTGTACAGGGTGTCTATAAAGTCAGAGTGCGCTTAAAATAATTTATCACTTTAAAGGGCATATGGACTTTGTGGACACCCTGTGTCGTTAATTGATAGATGTAGGCATCATCTATAATAAACCCAAGATAATTTTTCAAAAATACCCTGGAACATAAAAAAGTAACAATAAAAGTGTCTAAATGTGTCGATATTAGATTAATATCGATTAAATTAGGAAATTGTCGTGAACAATTTCTGTCCTGGAAAATTTTTAAAATGCCCTGGAAAATGTTTTCCTAAAATGTGTGGGAACCCTTTATATGGTTGGTTACCATAAAATGCTATCAAATGTGATAAAATAACATGCAATCAAAACAAACACCTAACGTGTGGCATATGTTGTATTGATGATGAGAGTGTGCTTTGCATAGCACAAGCAACAGACCACTCTAAACAAATTATAGTGCAGATTGATAACCAACTGAGTGACTCAAAATACTGGTAATGTGAGATTGTTTTTCCCTGAAATCCCATGGAAAGAAAGAGATAACGACAGGCAGAGGGTGTTGCTAGAAGTCTCTATATTTGACATGGGTGGTGAGTGGTAGATGGCCACTGTGTATTAAAAAATCAGACATTACTACACTTTGTGTCCTCCTCACAAAGCAGCCCTATTTAGAGGTGACACTGCTTTCTTCTTGTGAGGAATGGTCAATAAAAGGTGACTCAAAAAATGCATGTCCAAATATGACCCTGCTTTAAGATGTTTATGACTGGTCATCCAAATTGTGCATCTAAAATTTCAGGAAATCTAAAATTAATGAAACAAACATGTTCATAGCATCTTAGAATGTAATGACACTTCATTAGAAAGAACATAGTTTTACAACTGGAATCACTTCTAGTTGGTATTTCTGACAGACTGATGTCTCTTCCTTTACCTATCGGAAAGAATAAATATTTGACTTTTGAGTTGTTATGGGCCTACAATTTACTCTACTTTGGAGGTAAAGAAATCCTTTTACAGTGACCTTTGTGTTCTGAGATGTACAACATTTCATGATAAACTTTGTCATGGACGACTTCAATGGTCATGTTAGATATGACACACTGACTTGGGGAAGAGTAATTGGTAAACATGGTGTAGGAATGGTAGATATGATTTCTGTCTTCGATAGGCTCAGGAGAAGGCTTGAGAACAAAACAAAGACTTATGGTTTTCATTGATTTCAGAAAAGCCTTTGATACAGTGCCACGGGCTGTTCTGTAGAAAGTTTTGTTGAAATTAGATAAAAAGCTTCATATCATCATCTCTTTGCATGAAGGAATGAGAGCTTCTGTGAAATCAGGTAGTAACCAATCCAGTACATTTTTCTATCTTTTTTTAGTAACCCAAAGTTTATCATTTAAACTGTAACAAAATTATTTCTGTACAAAATTGTAAACAAAAACAAAAATGTACATAGCGATGTATGTTAAACATCTCTCAACTTAGATGTGTATATATATATATATATATATATATATATATATATATATATATATACATACATACAAATACTTATGGGCTAAGTAAATAAGAAATAAAAAAAATAAAAATTAATAAATAATATTATGTCCAACACGTAATATTATTCATCACCTTCGCCAGCAAACACAAATACACACATTCATAAGCACACATGTGCATTGATATGGTCATTCATATACACACAA
Organism: Doryteuthis pealeii; assembly: GCA_023376005.1. NCBI lineage: Eukaryota > Metazoa > Mollusca > Cephalopoda > Myopsida > Loliginidae > Doryteuthis > Doryteuthis pealeii. The sequence goes on from CM042151.1 coordinate 107,106,951, forward strand.
GCATGTGGATATGGTTATAACGTCACAGTCCACACGTATTTTCATGTGCATACGCATTACAACATACGCACCCGTACAAAAAAAAAGTGCATTCACGTAAGCCAGTGATAATATATATATATATATGTGACCGAATGATACATACATTACTATGTATTTAATAGTTTAAAAACACCAGTCCCCGCATCAGCTGTCAGTGGGCGAGGGGATAAGACATCGGACTACCATGCGGTCAGTTTGAGTTCGAACCCTACCCAAGGATAGTTGTGTCTAGCCACACTGAAGAGGCATGATATGCCGAAACACGTGTCTGTGGATGACTTATTAATACATATATATATATATATATATATATATATATATTAGGTATACCAAATTTGATGAAAAATTCATGTTTTTTCAATACAACCCCCCCCCCTTCGTTTGAAAAAGAATCAGGGTATTGTCCGATTTTAAAGAAATTTTCAGTGTTAATTCATCAATGAATGAATTTTATAAGGCATGTTATTTTATTTAAAAAATTCTGATTTTTTCAAGACACTTAACTTTGATTGCCCTCTTATTTTGGGGTGCAAAATATTGATGGGGTTGAAAGTAATTACAGTATAAGTAAAAAGACAAAAGACTGAAGGTATGATTAGAAAACAAAAAATATAAGAGGGATATCCTGGTAGAAAATATGTACTGAAAATTGGAAATCAAAATGTAAAATAAAAACTAAAAAATTTTTGGAGATCTTTTTTTTACTGTTTTCAATAATTATTTAATTGGCTATTATCTTATAAAAGAAAGAAATTATACATCAATATTTGTTCTGTTTAATGCAGAGGCTACATTTTCAATAGAGTTTTCTACAAAATTATCAGATAACGATAAACTAAAGTAGTTATTAAATAGTTATTTGTTTTTAAAATGTAAAAATATGAAATTTAAACTTAAAATTAGGCGTTTCATATTTTAGATGAATTTTATCTATTAATTAGGTATGATGAATTATTTATCATATAGTAGCCATTAATGGTAATACTTATTTAGTGTTGCTTATTTTTGCGCATCTGCTACTAAGGGGGATTACAGGAAATTCTTCTAAAAATCTTCTAAATTAAACTATCCGATTTTAATAAAACTTTCAATATATGGAGTAATAAAATAACTTTTATAGTAAATAAATGTTTATCAAATTAAAATGCTGAATTACTTTTTTCATTAGTTTTTGTTTCACATATTGATCCCCCATACAAATTTCTTGCTAATTTGTTTTTGTATGAAAATGAATTTTACGTTTTTGAAAAGGTAATTCAATGATGGAACATATGTAAAAAAAAAAAAAAAAAAAAAAAGAAATCAATACTAGTACAGGTTTGATACTAGGATGTCTTAAAATTTGAAACTTAAGCCTCATAAATAATTTTTTTATATAAATTTTTATAAATAGTTTTTAAAATTTTTTTTAGGGATTTTTAAAAATTATGAAATGTGAAATGAATACTTTTGTTTATTGTATTGCAAAATCATATTTATTTAAAGAAAATATTGTATAAAAAATAATGACATCGAAAATAATGTTTGAATGGAAAATTGTCATTATTTTTATTAACGGAAGTATGTAGGGGACATAATATTCTATTCTTTTTTTTTTAACTGTTATTGTTGCTGCTGCGTTCAAATCCGTGACACCTGAAAAATTATACTCTGTAGAGCTCAAAGAGTGTTTATTTGAAGAAATTAATTATTTTTTAAATTAATAATAAAAATTAAAAATTTGATGGTACCCTGATTGGCTACAGAACTTACAATTATGAAATTGTATATTATACAGAAAGTTTTGACGAGGAAGATTGCTTATTTACAAAATATGAAATAGGGTCAGACTATTTGAATACGGATTTTTATATTGTGGAATAATAGCAATTTCCATTCAATGCTCTATTATCAAATTTTGATTCATTTCTTTTTTACACACCTCCTCTATTTAGATAATATTCATGTAATGAATTTTAATGAAATTTTTCAGTGTTTTACCTATGCATGAATTTAATAATATATCAGTTATTTTATTTATTCTTTCTTAGACAGCTAGATCCCCCCTCTCTTGTAACAGCAGCATGAAGAGGTTCACAAACCTCATGAGAAAAAGAAGACAATCAGAAAAGGAGAAAGAAGAATTAAATCAAATAGTCATCTTTTAAAACACAACTCCTCTATTTAGATAATATTCATGTAATTATGCTTGTTTGACCGGAGAATAAGATTATGTAATGGTTTGTTATCCAATGAACTGTAAATTGCAAATAAACAGTTGTCTCCTATTTAATAATAGTTATTCTTTATTTACAGATTTGAACTTTACAGAAGAAAAACAGTTTTCAAATTTGGAATCAGACATGGAAACATGGAGCAAAGAGAAACCATTTCCTTGTAAAATGTGTGAATCAGCATTTTCATTCAGTTCCCGTTTAAAACACCACATGCGAAAACACAGAATAGAGACACTATTTTCTTGTAAAGTATGTGGTTCAGCATTTTCTCTGGAATCTAAATTAAAAATTCACATGCAAACACACACTGAAGAGAAACCATTTTCTTTTGAAATGTGTGGATCAACATTTGCCCAGAATTCTTATTTAAAAAGACACATGCAAATACACACCAGAGAGAAACCATTCTCTTTTGAAGTATGTCAAGCAACATTTTCAAGCCGTGGGGGTTTAAAATCCCATAAGCAAATACACACTGGTGAGAAACCATTCATTTGTGAAGTTTGTAGATCTGCATTTTATAAAGAGAGTAAATTAAAAATTCATATGCGGACACACACTGGAGAGAAACTATTTTCTTGTGAAGTGTGTGGGTCAGCATTTGCCCAGAATTTTTATTTAAGAAGACATATGCAAGTACACACTGGGGAGAAACCATTCTCTTGTGAAGTATGTGGATCTGCATTTTCTCTGAAATGTAATTTAAAACTTCACATGCGAACACACACTGGAGAGAAAAATAAAAATAAATTGTTAAAAGGAAATAAAAAAAAATTGTTAAAAGCAAATAAAATAAAAAGAAAGAAACCATTTTCTTGTGAACTGTGTGATGCAACATTTACACAGCGTGGAAGTTTAAACCAACATATGGCAAAACACACCGGAGAGAAACCATTTTCTTGTGAAGTGTGTAAAGCAACATTTTCAAGAAGAACCACTTTGAAAGTCCACATGCGAGTACACACTGGAGAGAAACCATACTCTTGTGAAGTGTGTAAAGCTGTATTTTCACACAGTGGCCATTTTAACGCCCATAAGCGAAAACACACTGGAGAAAAACCATACTCTTGTGAAGTGTGTGATGCAGCATTTTCACTGCGTGGAAGTTTAAAAAAACATATGACAAGACACAGTGAAGCAAAAAGAGAGAGACCATTCTCTTGTGAAGTGTGTAAAGCAGGATTTTTATTTTGTCAATCTTTGAAAGTACATATGCGAATACACACTGGAGAAAAACCATTCTCGTGTGAATTGTGTGATGCTGCATTTTCACAGCGAGGAAATTTAAAACAACACATAGCAACACACACTGGAATAAAACCATACTCTTGTGAAGTGTGTGGATCAGCATTTGCCCAGAATTCTTATTTAAAAAAACATATGCGAAAACATACCGGAGAGAAACCATTTTCTTGTGAAATTTGTGAAGCAGCATATTCTTTCAGTGGCAGTTTGAAAGTCCATATGCGAAAACACCGGAGAAAAACCGTACTCTTGTGAAGTGTGTGAAGCAGCATTTTCACGTAGTGATCATTTAAAACAACACATGCATAAACATTCAAAAGAAAAGTCTGTTTCCTAAGTCTGTGTATTAGAATTTTCAGACGATACTAATTACATAGGTGAATGTCAGTATTGTAAAATATTTGTCAATATTTTCACATAGTTCCACATGTACACAGTCTTACTTTTAATTTTGGAAAGAAAAATCTGATCATATAAGAAATGTTATTCCCATTACAAAGTTATGTATGAACTGAAAAATGAGAAAATTTACTGCTAGGCTAAGGAACAATTTTTCCCGTTATTTGACACAAGGAAGCTTCTTGTTATCATAATCAGAAAAATTTGCAGATGGAGGATTTCTCCAAAAATGTAAATATGTTATCAATATGTTAAATAATTTTTATTTTCATCTAAATAAAAGTCTTAATTACACAAATGTTTCTGTAAGTTTAGACTACTAGAATTAATGAGCCAAAGAAGGTAATTCTGTGACTACCGATCCCAATTAGGTTAGTAGGCATCCCATTATCAAACACCCGAGACAGTTGATAAGTGGTTGCTACAACCCATATTAAGAATTAGAAAGCCTTCGGCAACTTGCTACATAATACCTTTGGATAAAGCTACCCAAACAACTTTAATACATGAATAATATTTCCAAAGTCTAGGATTAAACTTTTGCAAATGAACTAACTATGGATAGCTCTAATTTACATTTTTTGTCTTGTGCATATTCAATAACCGATTATTTGTTTTCAACGATTTTTAAGATATTCTTTTTTTTTTATCTTGTAGTATTATCTAGAAATTTTTTTGTGCATTCGAAAGAAGAAACATTTTAAAAACTCCTGATGATTTTTTTTTTAAATTCAGCTCAGGAAAATAATGAAAATTATGAAATTTGAATATTTTTTTCAAAGAGAAAAACTGATAAAATAATCCTGTATACTTATTTTGTATTCTAATAGCGAAAAAAAATTATTTTATTTAACTTTTTTGAACAAAGAAAAACAAACTTCGGTTGTTACTCAGAAGCGTCTCATCTCGTCTCTTTGTAAAACAAATAGGTCGGTTTTGCTCTTCCGTATATTCTAAGAACCAAAAATTACTATTCAACAATAAAAATTACAAATTCTTTTAAAAATATTAATCGAGCTCGCATCGGACCAACTTTTAGTTCACCTGAAATCTTAAAATCATATTTTTAAATATCCATGAAAAATTCGATTTTTTTCTGCAGAAAAAAAAAATTTAATTTATTTCACGCAGAAAATGAAAATATTTAATCACACAAAAGATTGAAAATCTCGTAAAAATTAATTTCTTAAAAAAAAAAGATTTTTTTTTACGATTTTATAGTAATACCAATTACATAAGCAAAAATAGGTTTTCAAATGTTAATATTATGACATTTTTTTGCACTTTTTATTTCCGATTTCATTAATTTTTCCTCAAAAAACTACACCTCGTACATTCATACAATTTCATTGATATAGTTATTCTGCCTCTTATCTTTATAGAAAAAAAAGTACATTTTTTTCCGTGTCATTTTTTTTTTTTATCTCATAAAATAAAAAAAAAATAGATATACCTCGTCAAAAAAAATATTTCCCCTAATATATTTTAGAAAAAAAACTACTTCAGATGTATTTACATCCAATGGTAATTTTATTAAAAATCTTTGCCATTGAGACTTATAAAAATCTTCTGATGTAATTATCTAGACTCTTATCTTTATTGAAAAAAAGTAAAAATCGTTTTTGCCGGTTCATTTTTTCATATTACATATACTTCCCCCTAATATATTTTAGAAAAAAACTATTTCATACATATATTCATCCAAAAGTAAGTAATTATGGAAATTTTCGTGAAAGTTTGACCATTAATTTATTTTTCATAGAATTTTTAAAAAAAAAACCTTAGTTATCACTTGTTTTTGGCTACGTTAAATTTCAATTGATTTAAGGGTGCAAAAATGTAAACATTGTTTTTCGTTTGTAATTTGTATTATTTTTGTAAGCCGAAAAATTTTTTTTTAAATAATTAGGAGTTTGCTTAGTGCTTCTTCTTTCGAGTGAATAAAAAATTTCAAGATAATATTAACCTTTATGCAAGTTTTATTTATGTTAAATATAGTGGGGGGTAAATTTCACGGGGAAAATTGGTGGTAACCACGGAAAACTTCAATATAAACAACATTTACGCTTAAGAAAAAAAGTATGATATTCAGGAGTCTATTCATTTGGCCGCTTTTTTCCCCACCATCAAAATTACAAATTAAATTAAAAAATTGGCCTTTGGGCCCGTGGCCTATATTGTTTTCTTTTAACTTGAAAGAAAACGAAAAACCCGATCTTTCAACATTTTCTCTCGGTTATCTCCCTTGACTTCCATCCTTTAACAACGAAGTTTATTCAATTGTAAATGACATCAATTTTTAAATTTTAATTTAAAGACAAAAGAAAAAAAATCATGAGCTATTTCAAATTTTGTAGTTTTCTTAATTTTTCAAACATTACATTGTCCTGAGAGAGAGAGAGAGAGAGAGAGAGAGAGAGAGAAATCAGACAAAAAAGTAAGTAAAATGTTGATATTAATTTTTTCGTTGCAAATATAAAATGAGCAAAAATATTTGTTTTACTTACAAAAGCGAAAGAGAATTATGAAATAGTTTAAATATGTGAAAATAATTTTAGACAAGATATTTAAATTATTGGAATATGTTTTAAAATTGTGTGATTTTACCCATTGAAATACATTCGATGCTTTTAAAATCTTTTTTATTTAATTTTTCTTTTTTCATGTTATTTCGTTCCTTTCATTCTTCTCATCGTCCGCAACCTTCTTTTTTTTTTTTTGGTGGGTGGTTGAATATGGAAAATTAACTTAATTTACATGATTGAATATTAAATTTTAGTAGAAATAATTTCGATAAAAAAAGTTTTAAAAAATGCATTAAAATGGATTTGAAAAGTGTCGTGTTTTTTTGTTTTTTTTTGTAAGTGAAAATTATTTTGAATCAAAGATGGCTGCCATTTACGCGCCTCTTTTCAAAAATCACAAAAACTAAAAAAATAATTTTTGAATACCTTGTTTTTTACTATTTTCAATAAATACAAAAAATTCTAAAAAAAATTATTTTTAATAAAAATGGGTATGGAGGTGGGATGTTTCTATTGAGTTTGCCTTTTCAGCTACGACCTCCCATCACACAAAACCTCCAAGGAACAAATGTAGGTACCACAATTTTACCCTGGGAAATTCCCCCCCCCTATATTTAACACTATGAAACTTGCAGAAAAATTAATATTTTTCTTGAAAATTTTTTCCATTTGAAAGAAAAACATCAAATAAACTCCTGATGATTTAAAAAAAAATGTTCAGCTTACGTAAATAATGAAAATTATGATTGAAAAACAATGTTTTCATTTTTGCACTGTTAAATCAACTGAAAATTAACAAGTTACGATAAGATTTTTTTTTTTTTTTCAATTCTATGAAAAATCAATTAATGGTCCGATTTTCACGAAAATGTCCATAAATGTTTACCATTGGATGTAAATCATCTGAAATAGTTTTTCTAAAATATATTAGGGAAATATTTTTTACGAGGTCTATCCCCCCCTCCTATTTTATTTTATGAGATAAAAAAAAATGACGCGGTAGAAAAATTTTGTACTTTTTTTTTATAAAGATAAGAGGCTGAATAACTATATCAATGAAATTGTATGAATGTACGAGGTGTAGTTTTTTGAGGAAAAAATAATGAAATCGGAATAAATGTCATAATAATATTTTAAAACTTTTTTTGCTTTTGTAATTGGTATGTACTATATACTATTAAATTGACAAAAAAAATTTATTTTTTTAAGAAATTAAATTTTAAGAGATTTTCAATCTTTTGTGTGCTTAATATTTTTATTTTCTGCGTGAAATAAATTAAATATTTCTTTTTTTCTGCGTCAAAAAATCGAATTTTTCACGGATATTTAAAAATATGAATTTTAGAATTCAGGTGAACTAAAAGTTGGTCGATCCGAGCTCGATTAATATTTTTAAAAGAATTTGTAATTTTTATTGTTGAATAGTAATGTGTGATTCTTAGAATATACGGAAGAGCAAAATTACATATTTGTTTTGTTTTTATACAAAGAGACGAGACGCTTCTCAGTAACCAAAGTTTGTTTTTCTGAGCGTAAAATTATTTCATTTAACTTTTACGACCAATTAGAATAAAAATAATATATTAATTATTTTATCAGTTTTTCTCTTGAAAAAATATTCAAATCTTTATTATGACATTTTTTTGCACTTTTTTTCTTCTGATTTCATTAACTTTTCAATAAATACACCCTCATACATTCATACAATTTCATTGTTATAGTTATTCAGCCTCTTATTTTTATGAAAAAAAGTACAAAATTTTTCTGACACGTCACTTTTTTTTATCTCATAAAATAAAACGGGGGGGGGGTTGATAGACCTCGTAAAAAATTTTTCCCTTAATGTTTGAAATAAGTCAGCACTTAGCGCAGGGTGGCGGCGTCAGTTATGTTATAGGCTGACCTCATAGGGTAAAATTGGTGGTACCTATAATATTAATATTTGAAAACTTTTATTGCTTTTGTAATTGATATGTACTATTTCTATTAAATTGTCAAAAAAAAAATTTTTTTTTTTAAATTATTTTAAGAGATTTCACATCTTTTGTGTGATTAAATATTTCATTTTCTGCGTGAAATAAATTAAATTTTTTTTTCTGTGGATTTTGGATCCAAAAATACTAAGAGGCTTGTGGTTGTGATCAGAGAAAATGTCGTCCATACAGCATTTTGTGGAATTTTTTTTATTGCAAAGACTATAGCTAGGGCTTCCTTTTCAATTTGGCTATAGTTGCATTCTGCAGGTGTAAGTGATCTGGATGCATGAGCAATTACTTTTTTGACTGCTATCAGGAAAAATGAGAAATGACAGCTCCACGCCATAATTAGAGGCATCCGAGACCACAACAATATCCATGGAGGGATCATAATGTGTCAGCAAAAGATTTGAAGAAATTAAAGTCTTTGCTTTGTGAAGGTTGACTGAATGCATCAGACCAGTCCCATGTAGTATCTTTCTTGAGAAGACTGTTGAGAGGTGCACAAACTCTTTGAAGTTCAGGCACAAAGGCACTGTAGTGGCTAACTAAGCAAGGAAGGAACGTAAAGTTTTAATATTTACTGGCGCCTGCATATTTTTGATTGCTTTGGTATTTTCCGGGTCGGGTTTTCTACGTTTTTATCTATTATAAACCAAGGTATTTAATTTTAAAATTTTAAGTCTAAATAAACCTTGTGGGTGTTTATTGTAAGGAGCTCTTTGACTCCTCTTCAACTTCGAGTTGGAGAAAGGCATGAAAAATCGATTTTTGCGAAGAAAATTCCGCTATTTAATTTTGTAAACAAATCCTCTGGAATTGGTAGAGGGTATTGATGTGATTCCAGACAATTATTCAGTCCAGTCGAGTAGTCCGCGCATATCCAGACTTTCCATTTGCTTTTTTTACAACCACGATGGGAGCAGCCCATTTGGAGTAATTCGTAGGCTCTATTACTCCTTGTTGCTGGTCTAGATTTTGAAAATAGGTTTTTAGCAATCATTTTTTAATTTAAAACTACTTTACTTTTTGTGCAACAGCCAAGGCCCTCCTGAAAAACATTGCTGAACTTATTTTTAAGTTATTGTAAAATAGCAGTTCAATTTCCGTAACAGACTTATGCTGAGTGTTTAAAAAACGACCTTAGAGGAATGTCGAAAAGTTTTAGTTTTCGATCCAGTGAGACCAAGTAAATTTAGTTCTGAATTCTCAGCAAGATAACATAAACCTGAGAAAGCAGTATTCCGAAATGTCCATTACAATGTAACTCACGGTAAGCTGAAATAGGTCACCAGAAGCGCTTTTTGCATGTGTTGCGATTCAGAATATTTAGGTTTTCCTAGTATTTCCATGTCTCTTGAGACGGATTTTTCCTTCGCTGAAACAGTAGAACTGCTAAAGGAAATATTCGAAAATAAGCAGTCACGTTCAACCACCAGGTTCAATTTTCTGAAGTTAGTGAAAAGTGATGATGAAGACTTTGTAACGTTCACGTACAGTATGTTAATCGTGAATGCGAGAAATTTAAACTGAGTTCTCTACAG
>CM042151.1:107116907-107142695 GCA_023376005.1 Doryteuthis pealeii
GAGAGAGAAGATCAAGAACGAAAGAAGTAAGTGAAATGTTGATATTAATTTTTTCGTTGCAAATATAAAATGAACAAAAATATTTGTTTTCCTTACTAAAGCGAAAGAGAATTATGAAATATTTTAAATATGTGAAAATAATTTTAGACGAGATATTTAAATTATTGGAATATGTTTTAAAATTGTTTTTAAATGGTGTGATTTTACCTATTGAAATATATTCGATACTTTTAAAATCTTTTTTTAAATTTTTCTTTCTTCATGTTATTTAGTTGTCCTTTCTTCATAGTCGCATTTTTTTATTTTTTGAGTGGTTGAATATGGAAAATTAACTTAATTTACATGATTGAATATTAAATTTTAGTAGAAATAATTTCGATAAAAAAAGTGTTTAAAAATGCATTAAAATGGATTTGAAAAGTGTCGTGTTTTTTTTTTTTTGTAAGTGAAAATTATTTTGAATCAAAGATGGCTGCCATTTACGCGCCTCTTTTCAAAAATCACAAAAACTAAAAAAACTAATTTTTGAATACCTTGTTTTTTACTATTTTCAATAAATACAAAAAAGGCTCTGTTTGCAAATAAGTCGGAAAAGTAAAAAGGAAAAGTTTTGTGTGGGCATAGAACTTAATGAATTTAGAAATTACTAAGGATACGAATTATCTTATTTTTGTGTTAAAACATGCAATCTTGGAATTTTTATTCACATTTCGAAAAGACGGTTATTTCGTAGCGAAATACAACAACATATGGACAAATATCTGGACCTTGCCAGAGAACTAAAAAAGCTATGGAATATGAAAGTCAAAGTGATACCAAATGTAGTTGGTGCACTTGGAACGGTCCCAAAAGGATTGGAAAGGGGTTTGGAAAGTTTGGAAATCAGAGGAAGGATTGAAACCATTCAGAACACTGCACTGCTGCAATCTGCCAGAATACTCAGAAGAGTCCTGGAGACCTGAAGAGACTTGCTATCACGCAGACACCAGTGAAAGACCATCAGCTAATGCTGATGTGAAAACTCAAAAGGAGTAAATAATAATGTATATAGATAATAATAATAATAATAATAATCCACTGGGAATCATGCAAAACCATGTACTCTGCGAATGTAGCAAACTAGCACAACGGGAGTATAAAACTAGACATGACTGGGTTGGGAAGGTGATCCACTGGGAATTATGCAAAAGATTTAATTTTGATCATATAACAAAATGCTATATGCATAAACCAGAATCTGTTCTTGAGAACGAAACGCATAAAATTCTCTGGGACTTTGATATAAAAACGGATCACCTTATCCCAGCAAGAAGACCAGACCTAGTGTTGATAAACAAAAAAGAAAGAACTTTTCAACTGGTGGAGTTTGCAGTTCCAGCAGATCACAGCTAAAAGAAAATGAAAAAATGGACAAATATCTGGACCTTGCCAGAGAACTGAAATAGCTATGGAATATGAAAGTCAAAGTGATACCAAATGTGGTTGGTGCACTTGGAACGGTCCCAAAAGGATTGGAAAAGGGTTTGGAAAGTTTGGAAATCAGTGCAATCTGCCAGAATACTCAGAAGAGTCCTGGAGACCTGATGAGACTTGCTGTCACTCAGACTCTAGTGAAAGACCATCAGCTAATGCTGATGTGAAAAACTCAAAAGGAGTAATTGATAATAATAATAATAATAATAAGTAATATCTTTAAATCTTAAAATTATGTAGTATCTTAATAGTTCATGAATTATTATTAATAATAATAATAATAATAATAATTTGCACTTTGGAACAGTCCCAAAAGGATTAGAAAAGGGCTTGGAAAGTTTGGAAATCAGAGGAAGGATTGAAACCATTCAGAACACTGCACTGCTGCAATCTGCCAGAATACTCAGAAGAGTCATGGAGACCTGAGGAGACTTGCTGTCACTCAGACTCCAGTGAAAGACCATCAGCTAACACTGATGTGAAAACTCAAAAGGAGTAAATAATAATAATAATAATAATAATATGTAGTATCTTTAAAGATTAAAATTAGGTAGTATCTTAATTATTAATTAATGAATTATTATTATTATTATTATTTTAATGATAATAAAGCTATTAGAGTAACCTCCCTTTATAATAACAATGGCTGACATGTTGTTGTATTTCGCTCACGAGAATTGCTTGTTTTCGAAAGTGCATAAAATCGTTACAATTGCATGTTTTAACACAAAAATAACATAATTCATATCCTTAGTAATTTCTAAATTCATTAAATTCTATGCCCACACCAAACTTTTCCTTTTTACTTTTCCGACTTATTTGCAAACAGAGCCCTAAAAACAAGTTACGATAAGAGGTTTTTTTTCAATTCTATGAAAAATCAATTAATGGTCCGATTTTCACGAAAATGTCCATAAATGTTTAGCATTGGATGTAAATACATCTGAAATAGTTTTCTAAAATATATTAGGGGAAATATTTTTTTACGAGGTCTATCACCCCCCCTATTTTATTTTATGAGGTAAAAAAAAATGACACGGTAGAAAAATTTTGTACTTTTTTTTTATAAAGATAAGAGGCTGAATAACTATATCAATGAAATTGTATAACGTACCGAGCTATTGTTTATTTAGGAAAACTTAATGAAATCGGAAATAAAAAGTGCAAAAAAATGTCATAATATTAAAGGGACCACCAATCAGTTTAGGTCATCTTGAAATAAATATTTCCGAACTTTGTTTATCAAAAATCTCGTAAAAAACAAAGATCGTACAGGGTTATTACAAAGAAAAATAGTTCAAAGATCAAATTATCCGATTGGGAAAAATTACATCGTTATCTTAAAAAATAAACAAACCTATCCATATTACATGCGAAAGGGTAATTTTCAAGCCACGATTTAGACAGAAAACAATACATATTATTACCCTCTTACGGTTATGCATCTAAGTACGGATGGGTGTAACGGACAAACTTTTTTAGCCAAATTTTTTCTATTAAAATGAATAAAATCTTTAAAAACTTTAATATTACAATTTACTATTAATAGGAATAAAATCTTTAAAACTTTAATATTATAATTTACTATTAAAATGAATAAAAACTTGAAAAAATTTAATCTTAAAATTTTGCAGTGAAATTGACATTAAAAATGTCTTCGGTTTTAGTATTAATTCTTAAAATCGAAACTAAAATAAAGATTTGAATATTTTTTCTAAGAGAAAAACTGATAAAATAATTAATATATTATTTTTATTCTAATTGGTCGTAAAAGTTAAATAAAATAATTTTTTACGCTCAGAAAAACAAACTTTGGCTACTGAGAAGCGTCTCGTCTCTTTGTATAAAAACAAAACAAATATGTCAGTTTTGCTCTTTCGTATATTTTAAGAATCACACATTACTATTCAACAATAAAAATTACAAATTCTTTTTAAAATATTAATCGAGCTCAGATCGGACCAACTTTTAGTTCACCTGAATTCTAAAATTCATATTTTTAAATATCCGTGAAAAATTCGATTTTTTGACGCAGAAAAAAAGAAATATTTAATTTATTTCACGCAGAAAATAAGAATATTTAAGCACACAAAAGATTGAAAATCTCTTAAAAATTAATTTCTTAAAAAAAATTTTTTTTTTTGACAATTTAATAGAATATAGTACATACCAATTACAAAAGTAAAAAAAAGTTTTAAAATATTAATATTATGACATTTTTTTGCACTTTTTTTTCTACTGATTTCATTAACTTTTCATAAATAAACTACACCTGCATTGGCTTAGCTGGGATGTTACTATGAAAGAAAAACGCGTTGGATACGTGAGGCAGAAAGGAATGTAAGACATAACCATTGATAATTTTTTTTGTTCTGTTTTTTTGGTTTTGTTTTCCATAATAGCAATATACAAATTACTCCATATTCAATTTGGTCGAAATTGAATGCGGATTTTAATCTTTTTAATAAAAAAATTTTTTAATGCAGGTAATGACTAAAACTATATACATGTAGTTAAGGGGTTAACAAAATAAAAAAAGGTGTAAAATTGCAAAAAATATATGTACATTCTAATTTATTGTCTATAAATATCTATATGCGGTTGAAAACTAGTTTATAAATTTGTTCAGTTTAAAATAACTAACTTTGCTAAATATCTATTTATCTACTCGATAAAAAGGATAAAAAAAATATATATATAAGCGAGGTTGACAAGAACGAATGAAATTTAAAAAAAAACAACAAAAGAATGAAAACTAAAAGCGACCAACTTGAACAAATTCATATGAAATATAAAGCTTTGTTTAGCATTTGTACAAAAAAACAATCCATATCCCTTGAAAATACTTGGTTTAAGACTTACAAAATGCGACTGCAATATATACCCTAGATGGTATACTATACGATTAAAAAAAATTTATAAATATGTAATTATTTGACCAGTTTAAAATAATAACACTGAGTGATATATATATATATATGTATATATATATATATATTTCTCTCGTGAGAGGGGGTAAAAAAAATAAGTAAAACGAAACTGCTTAGGACGGTTAAAAACTAAATAAATGCAACTGACTAGAATGAATGATAATGAATTAAAGTTGTATTTAATACTTTTATGAAATAGTTTATTATCTATTCAATAAAATTTTCCATCTTTCGAAAATAAATACTGCATTTGTGTCTTACGAAATTCGAATGACATGATATTATGTATCCTAGTTGATATCCTATTCGAAAAGGTAAATATTTTGAATAAACTTAATTTGGATGTTTTACATTTCAAAAAAAAAAAAAAAAAAAAAAAAAAAAAAAACGAATGCATGACATGTATTTTCTAAATTCCTTATTCACAAAAGTATTTACATCCAATAGTAAACATTTATGGAAATTTTCGTGAAAATCAGATAATTAATTGATTTTTCATAGAATTTTTAAAAAAACCTCTTATCGTAACTTGTTTTTAGCTATGTTAAATTTCAGTTGATTTAACAGTGCAAAAATGAAAACATTGTTTTTCAATCATAATTTTCATTATTTTCGTAAGCTGATAAAAAAATTTAAAAAATCATCAGGAGTTTATTTAATGTTTTTTCTTTCAAATGGAAAAAAATTTTCAAGAAAATATTAATTTTTCTGCAAGTTTCATTGTTTTTTACCCTGTGAAATTGGTGGTACCTATAATATTAATATTTGAAAACTTTTTTTTGCTTTTGTAATTAGTATGTACTATATTCTATTAAATTGTCAAAAAAAAATTTTTTTTTTTAAGAAATTATTTTTTAAGAGATTTTCAATCTTTTATGTGATTAAATATTTTCATTTTCTGCGTGAAATAAATTTAATTTTTTTTTTCCGTGGATTTTGGATCCAAAAATACTAAGAGGCTTGTGGTCTGTGATCAGAGTAAAATGTCGTCCATACAGCATTTTGTGGAATTTTTTTTATTGCAAAGACTATAGCTAGGGCTTCCTTTTCAATTTGGCTATAGTTGCATTCTGCAGGTGTAAGTGATCTGGATGCATGAGCAATTACTTTTTTGACTGCTATCAGGAAAAACATGAGAAATGACAGCTCCAACGCCATAATTAGAGGCATCCGAGACCACAACAAGATCCATGGAGGGATCATAATGTGTCAGCAAAAGATTTGAAGAAATTAAAGTCTTTGCCTTTGTGAAGGTTGACTGATATGCATCAGACCAGTCCCATGTAGTATCTTTCTTGAGAAGACTGTTGAGAGGTGCACAAACTCTTTGAAGTTCAGGCACAAAGGCACTGTAGTGGCTAACTAAGCCAAGGAAGGAACGTAAAGTTTTAATATTTACTGGCGCCTGCATATTTTTTATTGCTTTGGTATTTTCCGGGTCGGGTTTTCTACCGTTTTTATCTATTATAAACCCAAGGTATTTAATTTTGTCACGGAAAAACTCACATTTTTCAGCCTTAACCTGAAATCCGTATTCACCGATTCGGCTGAAAACTGAAAACAATCGTTGCAAAAGTTCATCCTGAGATGCAGCTGTAACAATGATGTCGTCAATGAATGCTGCAACTCCTGTCAGTCCAGTTAACATGGCGTCCATAGTTTGCTGAAATATGGCTGGTGTAGGTTTAACCCCAAAACTAAGCCGGTTAAATCTAAAACCCTTATGGGTGTTTATTGTAAGGAGCTACTTAGACTCCTCTTCAACTTCGAGTTGGAGAAAGGCATTGGAAAAATCGATTTTTGCAAAGAAAATTCTGCCATTTAATTTTGTAAACAAATCCTCTGGAATTGGTAGAGGGTATTGATGTGATTCCAGACAATTATTCAGTCCAGTCGAGTAGTCCGCGCATATCCAGACTTTCCCATTTGCTTTTTTTACAACCACGATGGGAGCAGCCCATTTGGAGTAATTCGTAGGCTCTATTACTCCTTGTTGCTGAAGACATAGCAGTTCTTTTTCGACCATATCCAGTGCGGCATAGGGTACTGGTCATTTCAGTCTAAGAATAGGTTTAGCATCATTTTTTAATTTTAAAACTACTTTACTTTTTGTGCAACAGCCAAGGCCCTCCTGAAAAACATTGCTGAACTTATTTTTAAGTTAATTTGTAAAATAGCATTCAATTTCCATAACAGACGTTATGCTCAGTGTGTTAAAAACAGACCTGAGAGGAATGTCGAAAAGTTTTAGTTTTTCGATCCAGTCGAGACCAAGTAAATTTAGTTCTGAATTCTCAGCAAGATAATTAAGATTAACATAAACCCAAGAAAGCAGTATTCCGAAATGTCTCATTACAATGTAACTCATCGGTAAGCTGAAATAGGTCACCAGAAGCGCTTTTTGCCATGTGTTGCGATTCAGAATATTTAGGTTTTCCTACGTATTTCCATGTCTCTTGAGATATTAGTGTAATATCTGACGCTGTGTCGAATTGGAAACAAACTGGTTTATCGTTTACCGAAACAACTAAATATTTCCGGTTGCATTTGTAGTCTGTTTTGAAGGTAGCGAACACTGAGTTTGTTTGTGCCGTTTGTCTGTTCCATTGTTTTTTTTATTTACGGATTTTTCTCCTGGTTGGATTTTCGGCCCATTTTTTTTCCCTGGTATCACAAAAGTTTTCCTTGTGTCCAATTTTTTTGCAAACATTACATTTATATTTTTTAAACGGGCAAAACTTTGAATAATGCATTTCTCTGCAAAACCAGCATGCCTCTGAAGGTTTATTTACCTTTTTAGCCTGAACGTTAAAAGTTGATTGTGTGGTATTTTGTTTTTGCACTAAAATGGTATCACTTTTAATTTTTACCATGTCATTGCATATATTCGTTAGCGCATGAATTGTCAAATCTTTATCGTTTTCTAATTTAGTGAGTAACCTCGCCCGAATATCACTGTGTGCTTCGGAGGTGAGTCCCTTGATAAAAATTAGACATTTAAACTGTTCTTCTGTGAGAGAACTCAATTTAAATTTCTCGCATTCACGATTAACAATACCGGTGAACGTTACAAAGTCTTCATCATCACTTTTCACTAACTTCAGAAAATTGAACCTGGTGTTGAACAGTGACTGCTTATTTCCGAATATTTCCTTTAGCAGTTCTACTGTTTCAGCGAAGGAAAAATCCGTTGCTTCTTTTGGAATGATATAATTTGTATATCTTTCATGTTCCAGGGTACCCAGCTTCCGAATCAATAGATGAATTTTCCATTCTTCGTTTTTGTGTGAGAATTCGTTTTGGAAAAGGTCCATCCATCGCTTGTACCATGAAGCAAAAGTTTTTCTGTTCTTGTAATCATAGGTGAATTCTGTGATAGTTTTTGCCGTTTCATCGGTTGAATTTGTGTTCAAATTCTGTTTACCTTGTAGAATATCAACCTGGTGATTAAACTGCTGATTAAATTGTTGAGTCATCATCGCCATGAACTCTCTTGTTGCTGGCTTTAAATTTCCGTTAAGGCTTCTTGTGAAATCGCTATTTTTTTTTTATATCCACGTGTGTAGAATCTTCAAAATCCTCATCGCCACAAAATCTGTTGTATCCCTTGGTATGTCTTGGGGACGTTGTGGAGGCAGTTCGAAAGAAGCAATGGATTTTTCCTTCGCTGAAACAGTAGAACTGCTAAAGGAAATATTCAGAATTAAGCAGTCACTGTTCAACACCAGGTTCAATTTTCTGAAGTTAGTGAAAAGTGATGATGAAGACTTTGTAACGTTCACCGGTATTGTTAATTGTGAATGCGAGAAATTTAAACTGAGTTCTCTCACATGTGACAACAAGTCACACATATATAATGCTTAAAAAGATTGAAAAACACAATTTCAAAGTTCGTCTACGCGATCGAAGCACTAGTAAACAATAAATATTTACGTCTTTTAGAAGTAACGTATGCGAAATACTATTATTTTTTATAATGTATTAATTTGAAAGCAATTACAATGCAAGTAAAAAATAAAAACAAAAAGATGTTATTTTTTGTGTCCTATCGATTTCAAAGTAAAACTTTATCTTCAGAGACGATTTTTGGAAATGGACGCGTTTTTTGTTTTGGTCGTTATTTTTTTTTATTTGTTCTAAAAAGGGTAATAAAGGACTATTTGTTCGTAAATTCCTACCATAAAATAAACTGAACCTTCATTTTATGTCCGTGTTTTTGCAATAAATGTTTTATTTTTCTTGTACCCATTATTTTACAATATTAAATATATTTTATTTATTTATTTTAATATTCACTTCAATGTTTATATTCTAAAAATATTTATTTTGTGAAAATGTTTAGTTTTAAAGTGGGGGCTCGTTTTACAATTTAGCCATAAATTGGATCCTCCTTTTATGACTGTAATTTTGTTTTTTCGTTGACGATGATTAAAATCTGACGTTTTTATTTTAGAGTACCAAAGCCAAAAAGAAAAGAAATAACAACAACAACAAAAGGTAATATTCAACTTATTACTCGTAAATTCCTACCATAAAATTAGGCTTGGGCATTTTATGGTAGGAATTTACGAGTAAAAAGTTGAAGTGTAAAAACGAATCCCACTTTAAAACTAAACATTCTCACAAAATAAAAACTTTTAGAATATAAACATTGAAGTGAATATTAAAATAAATAAATAAAATATATTTATTATTATAAAATAACAGGTGCAAGAAAAATAAAACATTTATTGCAAAAACACGGACATAAAATGAAGGTTCCGTTTATTTTATGGTGAGAATTTACGAGCAAATAGTCATTTATTACCCTAAAAAGTCAGTTCGCTATGCGAAAGAAATATTACTTGTTATTTACATTTCTTAGAATTGTGACTTGTTGTCACATGTGTGTGAAATACTATTATTTTTTATTTGTTCTAAAAAGTCAGTTCATTTTTTAATTGAAAATTATATTTTGATTTTTTTCCTGAAGAAAATTTGTTTGGTTTAGTAAAGGGATTATTATAAGGTAATGTTTATTTCGCTATACTTTTTTGGAGGTAAAATGCACATAAAACATTTTTTCTCGCTAAGCACTGTCGCTCGAGGTGGCTATTTTTTTACTCTGTTTATATATTGAATACTTGATTCTCATTGGCTAATTCTCATTTCAGAGCTACTTAGTTTTTATATGTATTTTACTACAAATTAGCCCGTTTAAATGGTACTTTTTGCATAATTCTATTGAATGGTCCTATGGCGAACAATGGTTATTAGTCTTTTGGGGATTTTTTCTTAATAATTACATTAAAATTATTTTGATAGGTGGTTTGGCTACGTAAATTGAAAACTAAGCCTCTTTTGCTGCTTGGGACTGTAGCCTAATTACAGAATAAACGATATTAGGAAACTTAACCAAAAAAACAAAAACAAAAAAATTAAATTATTCGCTATGTAAATTTTACTATAAACTTATTTTAATTAAATAATTCCATGAACAAAAAGAGAATTGATTTGCCAATAATTCCTGTTAACTCGAATAAAAATTTACATGAAAACTGCCAAAATTTCACGTGTCTAACAAAACTTTAAGTGTTATTTGTTTGTGGTTGTTTGTTTTTGTTTTTTGTTTTTTTTAAATATAACTACAAAAATGTTTACTAGTTAGTAATCCGAACGGATAACAATATTTACAATAAAAATACTTGTGTAAAATATATTTATAAGAACATTCAGTTTAATTTCAGTGTTCAATAATTTAATTTTTTTTCTTTTAATTAGATTAGGTATTGATTTCAAGTTTACTATTTTTGAAAGGAATTTAAAAGAAAAAAAATAAATGTATAAAAAAACAATGTACTTATTATTATAATTTGTGAAATGAGTTGAATTCGTTCACAAATCACACTGTAAAGACTGTGGTCAGAAAGGGAGATAATTAGCCTCTTTTAGGCTTCCATACTTAAAATTGACGATTTCAAAAAATTTTTTAAATTCTTTTAAGATATGCAAGGTAGATCGAGTTTATTAACTTAGATTTTTTCAAAGATAAAATTCTGGGCTATCTTTGGTTAAAATTTCGAGATATTCCATAATAGTATCTGACATATAAAATTGACCTTGAAATCTTCAAGGTAGTAAAAAACTCAGTTTAACTTAGATAGAATAATTTTTTTTGCATCAATTTAAAGAAAACTATATATTTTAATACTACGAAAAAAAAACAAAAAAACTTGCTACATTATTTATTATTTGAGTTTTAAGAAAATGAATTTTAAATCTTAAAATAACTTTTTTAGGTAACTGAATTTATATTTTTTAATTTTTTATTTTTCTATATATTCTTCAGGGTATGATCTTTCAAGAAATGTAAAAATTAGGGACAGGGATTTTTTTCCCTTCAAATTGTCAAAGGTCACACACACACACACATTCTGAATTGATATAAAAAAAAGTATTTTTTCTAGTTTCTTTCTTAAAATAAACTAATCCTTATAAAATTAAGTTGTGGGAAAATAATTTGGTGAAAATTTCATCAAAATTGGACAATTCCCTAATTTTTGGTAATTGTTTTAAAATTAAGAAATTAAAAATAAAATTATCTCCCTTTGTATTTCTTGCTCATAGCTACATAAATGACAGCAGTTTTTTTAAATTTAATTCAAACAAGAAAAAAAAAAGAAGAAAAAAATCAATTATTTAAGATTTTGTAGTTTTCTCAATCGTAAATTATAACAATTTTAAAATATTGATTTAAACAATAAAAAATAAAAAATTCATAATAAAAGAACAAAAATCTTGAGTTATTTTAAATTTAGATTTTTCTTATTTTCTCATATTTAAATTGCTCTGAGGAAAATGAAAGAAGTCAAATGTTGATATTAATTTTTTCATTGCAAATATAAAATGAGCAAAAATATTTTAGCTTTTTAAAGCGAAAGAGAATTATGAAATATTTTAAATATGCAAAAATAATTTTAGACAAGATATTTAAATTATTGGAATATGTTTTAAGATTGTTTTTAAATGCTGTGAATTTACCTATTGAAATATATTCGATGCTTTTAAAATCTTTTTTTATTTAATTTTTCTTTGTTCATGTTTATCTATTTCATTGTCCTTTCTTTGTGATCACTTTTCTATTCTTTTTTTTTTCTAAGTGGTTGAATATGGAAAATAATTTACATGATTGAATATCAAATTTTAGTAGAAACAATTTTTGTATTAGATTATTTCTCTCGATTAAAAAAGAAGCTTAAAAAAAAGGCATTAAGATTGATTTGAAAAGTGTCATATATAAATATTTGTTTTTAGAATAAATAAAATTAGTTTAAAATGCATTAAAGATAAATTACATGAGTAATATTATTTTGCTCTTTTTACTAATGCTCATTATTTTGGTATTTTTTTCGACTTAGACAAAAATTTGATCTTAAATAATCTATTGAACTAATTTGAATTCATTTTTAAATGAAATGAAGCCAACAAATTGGATATATATATATATATATATATATATATATATATATATATATATATTATATGGGAGAATATGTGCTTAATTGAAGTCGAACCTAATTTCTTGAAAGTTAATTCATTAATAATTAATTAGGCGGGATTACCTATTTAAATGTAAGGCTAAACAAATCGAGAAAAATCAATCTCTGTATGTACATTTCGGCCTATTAGGCCTCATCAGCAGAGCTATAGATACGAAGACCGCCCCAGCTCTGTTTAGCCTTACATTTAAATAGGTAATCCCGCCTAATTAATTATTAATGAATTAACTTTCAAAAAATTAGGTTCGACTTCAATTAAGCACATATTCTCCCAAATATTGTCGGTTGAAAATAGTCATATCACAAACATCGTCTGTTTGTCTACTTCTCATATATATATATATATATATATATATATATATATATAAGAGAGTTTCATAATTTGCTTGAAGCATTGTGTATGTATTGGTTAGGAGGTTGATTTAGAAGGCTATCACAATGCAGTTTGGAATAAATAAAAAATAATAATACGGTAACAATGGTGTTGTGTGTTGACCTGTATTTTTATTCTTTCTTGAATTTTTGAGGTAATACCTCTTTATCAAAAGAATTGAACTGAAGCAGTCCAGCTATGGCATTTCTTCCCAAATGAATTTTTTTGTTTTTGAAAATGATGTTATTTTTTAAATAACTGTATTCTCGTGTGAACGTGAATGTGTTTATTTTTGTTTGTACGTGTGTGTATGTTGTAATGTGCGTGACATTGAAAATGTGTGTTGGTTGTGACCTTAAGACTGTATCCTAGCGCGGGATTTTGTACATGTGTATGTGCGAATGAAAAAGCGTATTTGTGTTTTGTGACCATGGTGATGTATAATATTTCGTGTTGGAGGTAAAATCAATTTAATCATTTATTATTATTATTATTATTATTATTATTATTATTATTAAAATTGATATTATCATATTTATCTTTTTATTTTTTTTTTTTTTTCCTTAACAACTAGTGTGCAATGGCTTGTGTGTTTGTGTGGGCGGGATGTTGGGCTATAGATTTGAGTGCGTGTTTCGTATTAGTCTTCTCGTTGTAGATTTGTTTTGTTAGTAATTCTCCATTGTGCATGTGGGTATGTGTTTCGTGTGTGTCTGCATATACTGTTACATGGGTGCGTTGGTTGTGGATTTATTGTATGATGAACTCTGCGCTGAGTTCACTTCTTTTATTGATCTCTGGGTGTAATCTAGCTATTAGCAAGGCCTCTTTAATTCTGAGATTACCCAGATTTCTCTCCCGGGCCTCTATATTGACTGTTATATTTCTTTGTGTTGTTGCATTTAACTAAGTGTTTACGGAAAGTGGATGCTTGTGTGTGTAAGTGTTCTTTGATTCTAATGTGTAATGGTCTAGTGGTGCTACCTATGTAAAATTGGTTACATATGTTACATTTTGTGCGGTATACCACATTCACTTCGTGGCACATACCTGTGTCGTGGATGGGGCAGTTCGTTAGTGTACAATTAGTGGTTTCCTTATGGCGGGTTTTGGAGAGTTGTCTCCTGAGTGATGGTCTGTAATGGGCAAGTTGTATATTCAGGCCCTCCTTCCGTATCGCCCTACGTATTGCTGTGGTTATATTTTCGTTGAAATGTGGGAACCTTAAAAAACAGGCATTGGACATTAGATGGTGTTTTGTGGATTCTGTTTGCTTGAGTCGTTTTGTGATTGAAGTGGGGTAACCGTTGTCTTTTAGTGTTGATATAAATTGTCTGGCGTGTGTGATCTGATCCTGCTTCTTGCTGCATTTGTTCCGGATATGGGCAAGTTCATTCTTTATATATACAGTCTTTGCCCCAAGGGGGAGTGGCGATTTGTGGTGGACGAACAAGTCTCTGCTGGCCGATTTTCTATAGAACTCGGTGTGGATTTCTCCCTTGTTTTAATACTTTAAGTCGGAAATCCAACAGTGATAATGATCCTGTGCAGTCAGGATGTTCTATAGTGAAATGTATGTTGTTGTCTATGTTGTTGAATGTTGATGCAATTTTGTTGGCTTCTTCACGGGAAGATGTGAGGATGAGAATATCATCTATATATCTGGTGAAGAAGGCACAAGAGTGGCAAATATTAAGTGCTTGACGTTCAAGTCTCTCCATGTAGGAGATGGCCAGTAAGCCCGAGAGGCTGGATCCCATCAGCAGGCCCTTTATTTGTTTATATGTTCGTTCGTGAAATGTGAAGTATGTGTTGTCTACGATTATTGATAAAAGTTGGTGTATGTCTTGAGGGGTGAGGTTGTAGCAGTATAGGCCGGATGATGCTGTCTGTTCAGTCAACAGGTCGACCGCTGGTTGAGCTGGTACTGATGTGTATTGAGCAGTAACGTCCAAGCTAAATGCGTATTTATTGTTTTCGAGTATATTTGATCGGGTTTGTTGCAGTTTGTGAATGACTTCGTCAGAGTTGCTGACATGTCCAGGGAGAGTCGCTAATATTGGTTTCAGTATTTTTGAAAGGAGCCACTATGGTCCTTCCACACTGGAGACTATTGGTCTAATTTGCGGTGTTGAATTGGTTTTATGTGTTTTTATTAGATGGTAAAACCTTGGTAGGGTGCTATTTTTGCTGGTGAAGTTCTTGTATTTGTTGGGGAGTTTTCTATTTTTGCAGATTTTGGTCCATGTGGTGTTTATGCGGTTTTCTATTTGGGTAGGCGTTATATCTGTGACCTCTGTATAGAGTTCGTTGTTGTTAAGGTGTTCAAATGCCAAGTTGTACGTATCCTTAGGGATTATGCAGAACTCTTTTCCTTTATCAGAGGGTAGGTAAATTAATTCTTTCTCTTTTAGTTTTTTAAGGGTATTGTGTTGTGCTCTAGAAAGGTTGGGTGTTATTTTTTTGTTTTCTTTTATGATTTGGAATATTGATTGTTTGAGTCTAGATAGTTTTGAATCTAGTACTTGGTTGGCTGGAGGTGGGTGTAGTGGGTTATCTAATGTGTATGTAGGGAGTTGATTGTTTTTATTTGTTGTATCTGTGGAGTTGGGTGTGTTATCGATGAAGGTTAGCCATTTTAGTTGGTATGCAGTTCGGCAAAAGTTTGTTTGAAGGTCCAGTAGTAGTTTGTCATTTATTTTTTGAGCGAGTATAAACTTGGGTCCTAGACTAAGTAGCTCTTTTTCTTCATTAGTTAGGGAGTGTGATAAGTCTGTAACATGTGGCTGATTTTGTGGTATTGTGTTGTGTGGTTCATCTTTAAAGTCATTCGTTTCTCCTGCATATTTGTGTTGTGTATTGCGTTGGTGTTGTTTGTTCTGAGTCCATTGGAATTTTTGTTTTAGGCATTTTTTTTCATGGTCCACACTGTAGTGGTAGATTTGGTTTATAATTTGTGGTATGGGTATAGTTGTTGTAGTGGGTAGTGTTGTTAGCACCTCGTTGTATGCGTTTATGTGTTTGTGTAGAGTGAGATGTAGGTGTTGTATCATTTTCTTGATGAGGAACATGTGAAGGTAGTGCAGTGTCCGCTCAAATTTTGGTAGTTGGAAGCATGTTGGCAGGTGGATGTTTCTGATTGTGTTGGGAATTATGTTGTATTTCCTGCAGCGTTTGAGGAAGTTAATTTGGCAGCCGATCCTAGCGCGTTTCTCCGATAGCTTCATCAGTTCCTTGATTTTGGCAAATTCATCCTGGCTCAGGCGGAGAGATAAGAGAGTTTCATAATTTGCTTGAAGCATTGTGTATGTATTGGTTAGGAGGTTGATTTAGAAGGATATCACAATGCAGTTTGGAATGAATAAAAAAATAATAATACGGTAACAATGGTGTTGTGTGTTGACCTGTATTTTTATTCTTTCTTGAATTTTTGAGGTAATACCTCTTTATCAAAAGAATTGAACTGAAGCAGTCCAGCTAAAACAAAAAAAATTAATTTGGGAAGAAATGCCATAGCTGGACTCCTGGTTATCCTTACGTGGAACCTGATATCCTTGTCTATGGGAAGCATCTTTAAATTGTCAAGGAGTTTGTCTACCTTGGTAGTTCTTTATCTAGTGATGTTTCTCTTGATGTGGAAATTAAACAGAGAATAAGCAGGGTATCTGGGTCCTTTGCTAAGCTAGAAGACAAGGTCTGGCCCGATGGTTATCTAACTCTGGCAACTAAAGTCTCAGTATATCAAGCATGTGGGTTGTCATCTTTGCTCTATGCTACTGAAACCTGGACATTGTATCAATCTCATATGAGGCAGCTTGAATGATTTCATCAGTACTCTTATCCCCCGCTGAAAAGTGACCAATCAAATATTAACAAGAAAGAGAGGAATAAACGAAGACAAAACTAAGTCAGGTGAACATAAAAAATAAAGAGGTACATAACTCGCAGTCATTCTTCATCAGTCAGTCCCATCTGCTATTCTCTACTTTCTATCATTATCTCTGTTGACAGAGAGGGGGTGCACCCCCTTTCTGTATCAAGACCTCTGCTAAGGTTGTCTTCTCTGCTACTCAGTCTAAAGGGGGTTTGTCTTGTTCCCTGTCCAACAACTAACTAACTTACTTTCAAATTTCCCAGTACGCCCTCAAATTTCCCTATCAACTCTCATGTTTGATTTCATTTCACACGAGATTTCAAAACCCCTTTGTCTAAGAGAGACTACCCTGGTACTGACCCCTTATCTGCTTTTTATTACCCCAGTGGGTTAACTGTTTTTCATGTCTGTACAAAGCCAGACCTTCAGTCTCCTAAGGAGAGATTATCACAATTCTTAATCTACCTTAGTTTTTAATGGTTTAACTGTACTGGTTTAGACACCCACACATAGTACACTTATTTATACATATATGTATACACACATACACATATATATATATATATATATATATATGTATACACTCATGATCCACAATGAATACTACTTACAATTGGACTTACATATTCAATATATGATTGTTGTCTTTCTAACCAGTGTGACATACATAATAATTCATGGGAGTTTGGAGGCCAAACATGCAGTCTGGTGTAGTCATAAAAATTTGTCGACAACCACTTTTGACTTTTCCCAGAGGTGTGGCAGGGGCCTGAACCCTGCTCTCATACATATGACCTACCATTAGCTACCCGTGTTATCCAGGGCTTGACTATAGTGTTTAACAACTCCAAGTAGACATCTGAATTCAACCTGATACCCTCTCTCAAAAAATCCTGAGGTATCACATCACTCTTAGAGAACACACATCCGAAAAGCATCACAGTTTGGGGAAATTTTGTCTACATGACACGAGGAGTGTCCTTTGGACTGTATGCAAGCTCTCTGTTATACTGCGTGTTGTACTTTTGATCTTTTCGCTAAATATCATTTCTTCTGGCTTTTTGGGGAGAATTATATATAACTGGCTTTTTAGAAAATCAGAAAAAAAATGATAGTATTTTGTATACATGTGACAACAAGTCACACGTCTTAAAAACATACACTCTATTATATGTAATATAAAAAAATTGAAAAACACAATTTCATAAACGCCTACAATGAAAAACACAATTACATAAACGCCTACACGATCGAAGCACTAGATTGTTTAAACAATAAATATTTATGTTTTTTATTAAAAAAAATTATTACGTGTATGATTCTCCATAGAAAATTACGTTGGCTAATTATTAACGTTAAGATGCGATAACTATATCAACAAAGATTAAGAATTTATCACAAATTTATTTAAAATGCAAAAAAGTATGTTATATGTAACAGGAATTGTTTTTTTCTTCTTTTTTTTAACACATAAACTTGGAAAAGAATTTTGATTTATTTCCACTGAATCATTTTCATTGAAATAATTCAGTAATTAAAAAAAATACATTGATTAATAAGTCAACACAAAAAATTTTATTAAAATCAGATTTCATATTTTTAGATGCTAAAAACAAGTATTTATTCAAGTTTACTTTATTCTTGTTATCTAATGAAAAAGTGAAAATCATTTTTGTCCACTTTTTTCATATTTCATAAAATAAAATAGGGGAGGGTAGACCTGGTAAAAAAATATTTCCCCTAATAATCTTAAGAAAAAATATTTCAGACATATTTTCATCAAAAGCTAAGTAATTATGTAAAATTTTTGTGAAAATTGGATCATTAATTTATTTTTCATTGACTTGTTTTTAGCTATGTTAAATTTCAATTGATTTAAGGTTGCAAAAATGTAAACATTGTTTTTTGTTCGTAATTTTTAATAGTTATTCTTTATTTACAGATTTGAACTTTACAGAAGAAAAACAGTTTTCAAATTTGGAATCAGACATGGAAACATGGAGCAAAGAGAAACCATTTCCTTGTAAAATGTGTGAATCATCATTTTCATTCAGTTCCCGTTTAAAACACCACATGCAAAAACACAGAATAGAGACACTATTTTCTTGTAAAGTATGTGGTTCAGCATTTTCTCTGAAATCTAAATTAAAAATTCACATGCAAACACACACACTGAAGAGAAACCATTTTCTTGTGAAATTTGTGGATCAACATTTGACCAGAATTCTTATTTAAAAAGACACATGCAAATACACACCAGAGAGAAACCATTCTCTTGTGATGTATGTCAAGCATCATTTTCAAGCAGTGGGGGTTTAAAATCCCATAAGCGAATACACATTGATGAGAAACCATTCATGTGTGAAGTTTGTGGATCTGCATTTTATGAAAAGAGTAAATTAAAACTTCACATACGGACTCACACTGGAGAGAAACCATTCTCTTGTGAAGTGTGTGGATCTGCATTTTCTCTGAAATGTAATTTAAAACTTCACATGCGAACACACACTGGAGAGAAAAATAAAAATAAATTGTTAAAAGGAAATAAAAAAAAATTGTTAAAAGCAAATAAAATAAAAAGAAAGAAACCATTTTCTTGTGAACTGTGTGATGCAACATTTACACAGCGTGGAAGTTTAAAGCAACATATGGCAAAACACACTGGAGAGAAACCATTTACTTGTGACATGTGTAAAGCAACATTTTCAAGAAGAACCACTTTGAAAGTCCACATGCGAGTACACACTGGAGAGAAACCATACTCTTGTGAAGTGTGTAAAGCTGTATTTTCACACAGTGGCCATTTTAACGCCCATAAGCGAAAACACACTGGAGAAAAACCATACTCTTGTGAAGTGTGTGATGCAGCATTTTCACTGCTTGGAAGTTTAAAACAACATATGACAAGACACAGTGAGACAAAAAGAGAGAGACCATTCTCTTGTGAAGTGTGTAAAGCAGGATTTTTATCCCGTCCACACTTGAAAACACATATGCGAATACACACTGGAGAAAAACCATACTCATGTGAATTGTGTGATGCTGCATTTTCAAATCAAGGAAATTTAAAACAACACATAGCAACACACACAGGAATAAAACCATACTCTTGTGAAGTGTGTGAATCAGCATTTACCCGGAATTCTTATTTAAAAGAACATATGCGACAACATACCGGAGAGAAACCCTTTTTTTTGAAATTTGTGAAGCAGCATATTTGAACAGGAGCAATTTGAAAGTCCATATGCGAAAACATACTGGAGAAAAACCGTACTCTTGTGAAGTGTGTGAAGCAGCATTTTCACGTAGTGATCATTTAAAACAGCATATGCAAAAACATACAAAAAAAAAGCCTGTTTCCTAAGTCTGTGTATTAGAATTTTCAGACGATACTAATTACATAGGTGAATGTCAGTATTGTAAATTATTTGTCAATATTTTCACATGTACACATGTACACAGTCTCACTCTAATCAGTGTGTGTGTGTGTGTGTGGGGGGGGTCACAGTCAAGTCTGATGCAAGGTTCCAATCGACAGTCTAAACACTCCCAACTGTATCACGCTCCAATATCCAATATCCAAAATTACTTCTTTGTCCCGCTCGTCTTAACAACAAAATACTACTGCAGTCGTTCTTTTTGGTATGTGAGAAAAATCCTTTAAATACACCTCAATTTCACCACATCCGGGCTCCTCACTCATAATTGTTCGTGTGACACTTGTCAGCACGGCGCGACCACCTACATCCGGGCCACTATGCCAATTCTTATTTCACTGATCGTCCACAGCTCTCACATTCTGAAGGAAGCGGGTTCGACTCTAGGTCAGTCCCACACGCCAGGCAAAGCCTAGCCCGCTTTCTTTGAGAATATGGCAAGTCTTCACGCCCGCCACTCTCTCTGTCACATCGTGTTGCACAAGATAGGTCTCCTCTCTCACTTCACTCACTTTTAATTTTGGACAATCCTACAAGTTCTAGCAAAGTTTCTATTTAATAGTTTCTATTAATATTACCAAAGTGTTAATGTAACAAAGAATACATTGGCTAAAAATATTTTTGATAAAATGAAATAAAATTTGATCACATAAGAAATGTTATTCCCATTACAAAGTTATGTATGAACTGAAAAATGAGAAAATTTACTGCTAGGCTAAGGAACAATTTGTTCCATCACTTGACACAAGGAAGGTTCTTGTTACCATAATCAGAAAAATTTCCTAATTAAATTCTCCAAAAATATAAATATGTTGTTCATCTCTTAAAAAATAATCTGAGAAATTCCAGTATGTACATGGTATTTTTTTTCACATGCAATAACTGCAATATTATTGGGACAAGTCAATCATTATGAACAAGAGTGATATGCAATAACCCTAGCTATAACCCTAACCCTAACTCTTAATGTGAATTATTTACAAAAAAAAAAAGAAATCAAAATCAAAAAATTTCACAATTTTTCATATGTTTCTACTTGTTCTTGTTCTTCCTCTTCTTCTTCTCTTTCTCTTATTCTTGTTCTTGTTCTTCCTCTTCTTCTTTCTCTTTTTCTTATTCTTATTCTTATTCTAATATTAAAGCTTAATTTCAACCTAACCCTAGCTATAACCCTAACCCTAACCCTTACCGTAAATTACTTACGAAAAAAAAAAGAAGAACAATCGAAAAATTTCACAATGTTTTGTATGTTTCTACTTGTTCTTGTTCTTGTTCTTCCTCTTCTTCTTTCTCTTTTTCTTATTCTTATTCTTATTCTAATATTATATCTTAATTTCAACCTAACCCTAGGTATAACCCTAACCCTTACCGTAAATCACTTACGAAATTATGAACAAGAGTGATATGCAATGGACAGGGTTCCCACGCATCCTGTAAAACCTGTAAAAAAAAAATTTTGTTTTCCAGTACTGGAAAACCTTGAAAAGATGGGGGTATTTTTCCAAAATCCTGGAAAATTTTCGTTTTTTTGTCCTGGAAAAATTGAATTATCTGAGACAAAATTAATGTTATTGTTACCGTTAACAAATATAACTAGTAAAATAACAAGGACGCTTTTTTATGTTTTTTGTTTTGTTTTTGCTCAATGAACCTACCCAACATTTCCCAAACTGGTCATAAATATTCATTAAACAGTAAACATGCTTCTGATTGGCTATTTTGAAGTTTCACTTTCATCATGTAGCAATATTTTTATTTATTTTTATACAACACTGAACAAGAATTTGTCATCAGACTAAAGATAATAAGGTATTCGTTAAAGAAAGGTTAAAAGATAAATTATGTTTAACAAAACTCCCCCTCTACCTCATAAAATTTAGAACATTTAAAAAGAATTTTCTGTACTTGTATAGAATAGCACACACGCAAAATTTTGACTGAAAATGAACAATTTAAAAAAAAAATACATTTAAGAATTAAATAAAATTATGTTTATTCAAAAAAAGTTTGTTAAACATTTTTGGAAACACTGGAAAGTAAAAAAATTTCCTAAGACAAAAGTTGATAACCATTTTAGTCTCGGTAGTTTGTCGGATGTGGGGGTTGGGATCAAGCGACTGTCAACAATGTAGGATTGGCAGTGTTACTGTCTTTAGTCATGTTGACGGGGTGGGGTTGGGGAACACACCTTCCTAGCAAGTCTTCAAGCAAGCGGTGCTTGAACAAAATTTTCAAGGACATCAAATGTCAATTTCAACTCAGTTAAAGTAAGTGTTCGTTTTACGGTGATAATACTCCCCACCCAGGTAAAAAAGAACAATTTCCTCGTATATTCCTACCATAAAATAAACTGAACCCTCATTTTATATTCTTTATTTATTTTAATATTCACTTCAATGTGTACATTCTAAAAGTTTTTATTTTGTGAGTGGTTAGTTTTAAAGTGGGGGTTCATTTTTACACTTCAACTTTTTACTCGTAAATTCCTACCATAAAATGCCCAAGCCTAATTTTATGGTAGGAATTTATGAGTAAAAAGTTAAAGTTTACCCTTTGTTATTATTTCTTTTCTTTTTGGCTTTGGTACTCTAAAATAAAAACGTCAGATTTTAATCATCGTCGACAAAAAAACAAAATTACGGTCATAAAAAGAGGATCCAAATTATGCCTAAATTGTAAAACGAGCCTTTAAAACTAACCTTTAAAACTAACCATTCTCACAAAATAAAAACTTTTAGAATATACACATTGAAGTGAATATTAAAATAAATAAATAAAATATATTAAGTATTGTAAAATAACGGGTGCAAAAAAATAAAACATTTATTGCAAAAACACAGACATAAAATGAGGGTTCAGTTTATTTTAAAGGAATATACGAGGAAATTGTTCTTTTTTTACCCCCACCCACTCCTGGAAATATTGGTCAGGTACTATTTGCAAAGTTCCATCCCGGTCTCCTGTGGTAATAGATAAAAAAACAAACCCACCTATGAATGAAGTCCCTAGCTGAAGCGGTGCCTGCTGTATATGAAAAAATAATTTGTTGATTGAAGGCATTTTTATCGACAAATTATTGTTTTTTTAGTGTTTTGAAGGTGTTAAAAGTAAGCCATATTTGAAAATATTTTTAAAAAACACAAAAAAACAGCGCTTTTTCCCAAAAAGTTAATGCGATATTTTATCACCTCCAGTCTTTTTTCGACAAGTAAATGTAAATATTTTAACCTTTTTAAAAATATGGCTTACTTTTAACATCTTCAAACTAAAACAAAAACACAAAAAAAATCCATAAAAACGCCTTCAATTGACAAATTATTTTTTCATATACAGCAGGCACCACTTCAGCTAGGGACTTCATTCATAGGTGGGTTTGTTTTTTCACCTATCACCACCTAGTGTTTTTTTAAGGCAGGAGGCCAGGACAGAACTCTGCAAATAGTACTATTGGTCATTTTAACGTTTTGTCATCCCGGATTCCTGCCCTAATTTACGCTGTTTTTAATTGCTGGCATAAGACCTAATTCTAGCTGAATATAGATATTTTCCGAGTCATGTTTTTCACATTTTATCAGCAAACTAATGGAGATATTTTACCATGCCCCTCCCCAACCCCACTTTTCATCGCCAAATCAATTTAGATATTTTACCCCCTCCCCAGGTTTAATTTTTTTTACCATGAATTTTTACAAAACAAATTCAAATTTCAAATATGTACGTGCTGTATTTTTCACTTTTTATCGGCAAATATATGTAGATATTCTACAATTATGCCCCCCCACCAGCTTTATAATGGCACATCAATTTAGATATTTTATAATCCGCTCTTAGCCCTGTCGTCTGGGTCTTTAGAATACACCGACTGCAATTGGGCCACCTGTTGACCCATGATGTAGTCATCATCTATAATGAACTCAAGATACTTCATTATCTATAATGAACTCAAGATACTTCATTAACCCGGCATCATAGAAAAGTAAGAATAAAACTGGCTTAATGTGTCAATATTAGACATAATAGTAAATTATAAAATTGCCGCGAATAAGTGCTGTCCTGGAAAATTTTTTAAATGTCCTGGAAACGTCCTGGAAAATGGTTTCCTAAAATGAGTGGGAACCCTGAATGGACATTTTAAGTTTTATTAGTTCCCATTCACACCCTGTATATACGAGAATTTTCTTTAAAGGAGTTGCTGAGTTTCAATCTATATTGATTATACATTATGAGGTAGTGAACTTTTATTATTAATGACCAAAAGTATTAAAATATAGATTTAAAATGGCGACAATTTACCTATCACACCTAGTATATTTGGAAACCACTGGAGAAGCAAGGATGAACTCATTTGGCATAAGACATGTTTATTAATACACACATATACACATATATATATATGTGTGTGTGTTTATAAACATGTCTGATGCCAAATCAGAAAGAAGACATGTTTTGCTAAAGAGCTTTTGATAAAATGAAAGAAAATTTGATCATATAATAAAAGTTATTCCCATTACAAAGTTATGTATGAACTGAAAAATGAGAAAATTTACTGCTAGGCTAAGGAACAATTTTTTCCATCACTTGACACAAGGAAGCTTCTTGTTACTATAATCAGAAAAGTCTTCTACTCAAGAGTAATAACCTGTTATGATTCTATATAAAGGTAGAAAAGGCATTATATATATATTGAAGTAAGTCAGTCAGTCAGTCAGTCAGTCAACAATTGGTTTGAGCAATGTGACTGGCCAAGCCCAACTGGTATTTATGGGAATTCAGAACAGTCCATCCATGCATTTGGGTGAGTCCATTCCCTGAGTCCTGATTGGCTGCTTGGTTTGTAGGGCCCTCTGATGCTCCATAAATCCTGCCACTTTTCAGTGGTCTTTACGGCATCTCAGAATCGTATTCAGTTACGACTGTTTGCCGTCTTGTCTTGCCAATTTGACGATAATTGGACTTAGTATTCTATAATATATATATATATATATATAAAAATATACTTTTTTTTTTCTATTATGTAATTTTATTTTCATTTAAATGAAAGTCTGAATTACACATGTTTCAGTTTTGTGAGATTTGATTTTTTCAAATTACGACAAGAAGGTTCACGAGTTTGAGAAAGTTCCCATTCACACCCTGTATATAAGAGAATTTTCATTAAAGGAGTTGCTGAGTTTTAATCTATATTGATTATACATTATGAGGTAGTGAACTTTTATTATTAATGACCAAAAGTATTAAAATATAGATTTAAAATGGCGACAATTTACCTATCACACCTAGTATATTTAGAAACCACTGGAGAAGCAAGGATGAACTCATTTGGCATAAGACATGTTTATTAATACACACATATACACATATATATATATGTGTGTGTTTATAAACATGTCTGATGCTAAATCAGAAAGAATGGCATAAGACATGTTTTGCTAAAGAGCTTTGAAGAAAATAGACTGAAACACTGAGATCAGCTCTGTCTAACTTTAAAAAAAAACATTTAACTCCCACTTTAGGAAATTTCATCTGTCAGTGTGGCTTCATAGCTTGCTGCAAGGCAGGGCTGCTATCACACTCAAGGAAACACAAAATGTCTTCTTGATATCATGCACAACATAGGAGGTAACAAATAACTCATTACTGACCCTTGTTATAACAGAAATAGATATCTCTTATGATTTACAATCTTTACTTCACAATACATCCACTCACAAAGAAAACAAATTTATAAACAAAACAAAACACAAGTTGCGGATGCCAAGCGGAAGTTAACTCTACAGTACCCTAAAACAAAGTGACCAAATTAACACGGTTCTACGCATTGGCTCCAGCAAAATTTCCGGTTGAAAAACAAAATTTATAAATAATATAAATATCCTCTATTTAATGTTTTTCAACCAATAAAAAATTTTCCCGCTAAACCCTTCAAGAGGACTTCTTGATCCTATCCTTGGCTATATAAACAAGCCGACTTAAAGCTAACGTCAGTTGACTGAGGGTATTTAAACAACGAATATCGCAGGCAAGACAAAAGGGACAGCTGAACCGACCACAACACACACCCGCGTCTCACCAACCAACTCAACATTGCTTCAACCCTACGCCACACACTATGGCTGGCCTGATACCTCAAATCACCCATATCACATACAAACTTCTCCTCTCT
>CM042151.1:107142795-107178146 GCA_023376005.1 Doryteuthis pealeii
GTTACTTCTATCATACATCTTCTAAGTGCGGCTCGTACTGCACAGTCTTCTTATCTGGGGATTCCGTGTCTGGCTTCTGCTGGGGACCATTTTCTTATAGAAGCCTGTGCATTGTTAGCTTTTAGTAATAAACAACAAGACTTCGGATTTACCTTTCGATGTTATTTTATTCTGGAACCCCAGGACACCAGACAAACTCGCGACTGAGAGTCACATACTTGCTAGCCACTTTCTAACTTCTGCCCCACTGACTAACTGCAACTAAATACTGCAAACTGACTTTTCTTGAGTTGCCCACTAAAACCGGAAAGGGCCCTTACCATCGGGGCCTCGTTCTCACGATTCTAATCCCCAGAAAGGCAAGGTGAGAGTGAAGCGTCAACCCGTCACTCACTCCCAAGGCCATCACCGACTACCGATCGCACCAGGATCTCCATACACCTTAAAAAGTTAATAGGGATCCAATTAATATGTAACACCTTTGACAGGTTGCATTTTCAAAAAGTTCTATCAACTGGTAGCCATCATTTAAAAGTCAAATGTATGAATTGGGTTAAAAGGAGAATTAGGATAATATAAAAGGTTGCACAGCAACAAGAAAGCGAAGAAAAAAAAAACCCTTACATATTCAAGCAAACAAATTCCAGCAAATCCCCAGGAATGTTTTAAACGGCTATTGCCTACCCCACACAAGACCAGACAGTTGAAGAAAGCATTGCAAACTGCTCAAGGCATATCCAGATGGTGATTGTCAAGCCTTGTATAAGAATGCGAAATTACTGCATCATTATTCCATTTGATCTGCAGCATATTTTAAAACTGCACAGGTGACCACATTGGCTGAGTCCTGCTCCTTGAGAGAGCCCGGGATGTGTTTGAATTAATACTTCTTATTCCCCTCGGGGAACATGTTGGTTTATTCTTACACCCAACCTCTGTATTATTGTTCTTTCCAATGAAATTATAAATTAAAACTTTGTTCAAAGCATTGGTAGAACGTTCTTTGAATTGAGTGAACTGCAGAATTTAGTAAGTTAAGATTGTTCTGACCCTTAACTGCATTGACAAACACAATTACAGCAAATGTTGATTCTATTAGCCAATGTCTGACAACAGGTTCTAATCCATGGCTAACTCTTAGAAACGCATCTGATTCCTTCATCACCAATTAGCCAGCAATAATCTAGTTGTTTAGCTTTTCGGTTCAAGGACAGCTGTATCTTAGACATAGCTTCCCCACTCAGACAAGGATCTCATACACACGCTTTGATAACGGGACACTAATAGTGCCAGGAGCTTAGATAATATCAGGACCAGACCTTGTTCTTCTAGCTTAGCCAAAGGACACAAGTCATGCCCATGGCCTTATTTCTCCGTTGCAATTTCCACATCAAGAGGAAACATCACTATATTAAAGAACTACAAAGAGACATAAACTCCTGCACCAATTTCAAGATGCTTCCACATAGGAAAACCCAGGATATTCAGGTTCCACGTAATGCGATCACCAGCAACCAGAGTGTACATGACTTGCCTTTTCTTGAAATGGTTAACTATCAGACATAACCAGAGCAAGTGTAGTAATGACTGGACGGCATTTCTTCGCGCGAAATATAGTGCAACCAGACAGCATTCATCTATACAATATATTACATCTACATTCATACTATATATATATATATAATATATTAAAGCACTGCCCAATTTGTAGGCTTCATTTCATTTAAAAAAATTTGAATTTTCAAATTAGTTCAATAGATTATTAAGATCAACAATTTTATGTTCAAGTCTGAAAAAAAAATTACTAACATGAATGAAGTCGATTAGTAAACATGGAGCCAAAATAATATTACACTATGTAATTTATTTTAAATGCATTTTAATAACAACTGCCTAGATGACATAAAAATCCAATTTACAAAATAAATTTAACTATCCCCCAATGAAAAAATTAATAAGAATCAAGGAATTATCCTATTTTAATAGAAATTTTCAGTGCTTGATTATCCAAAATGAATTATTTTATAATGCATGCTTATTTTACTTCAAAACTACTGATTGCCTCCATTTGATGCAGGGCACAGAATAAGCGGGAACGATACGGTATTTGCTATTGGTGAAATTAATAGATAAAATTTTCATTTGGAATATGAACATCTATTTAAGTTTAAATGTCATACTTTTAGATTCTAAAAAAACAAAATAATTTATGTTAACTAACTGGCTTCAGTTTATTATCGTTATCTAATAATAATTTTTGTAGAAAAAATTCTATTGAAAAATGTTGCCCCCCCCATTTTAACAGAACAAATATCGATGCTACATTTTTTTTCTTTTACAAGCACATATTAAGTAATTATTGAAAAGAGTAAAAAACAAGGTATTCAAAAATTATTTTTTAATTTTTTTATTTATATTATTCAGCAACAAAGAGTGATACTGTTGTTTTCCATTTATTTTGGAAGAAGGGGTGCGTAAAATGGCAGCCACTCTTTTGATTAACATAATTTTCACCGAGAAAACACGACACTTTTAAATCCATTAATGCAATTATTTTTTCCATTTTTAATCGAGTGAAATAATCTGCGTATATGAATTCTACTAAAATTAATACTAAATATGAAATATCTTGACCCATATTCAAGATATCAAAAAAAATAAAAATGTGACCACGTAAGAAAGAAACAAAAAGATAAAAAACGAAGAAAATTAAAAAAAAAAATTTAAAAAGCATCGAATTATTTCAACGGTTAAAAATCACAACACTAAAAACAATTTTAAAATATTCCAATAAATAAATATCCATCTAAAATT
Organism: Doryteuthis pealeii; assembly: GCA_023376005.1. Lineage (NCBI taxonomy): Eukaryota > Metazoa > Mollusca > Cephalopoda > Myopsida > Loliginidae > Doryteuthis > Doryteuthis pealeii. The sequence goes on from CM042151.1 coordinate 107,145,610, forward strand.
ATTTTCGCATATTTAAAATATTCATAATTTTCTTTCACTTTATAAGTAAAAATAATTTTAGCTCATTTAATATTGCAATCACAAATTAGATATCAAAAAACATTTTACTTACTTCTTTCTTCAGGATTTCTCTCTTCCTTGCAATTCAAAGGTTTATAAAATAAGAATAACTTACAAAAATTTAAATAGCTTGATACTTTTTTCTTGTCTTTAAAAACTCTCAACGATTTGAGTAGAATTCAGTGCAGAACAACGGATATAACCGAGGGAAAATATAGGATTAATTTTGTCCGTTTCACTTAGGTATACCCAAAATGAGGGCTAAAACTGCGTTTTGACAAAAATGACTAATGCACACCCCCCCCCCCCCTACAGAAAAATAATTTTTTACCAAAATCAGGGAATTATCGGAATTTAGTGAAATTTTTCAGTGTTTATTTATAAATGAATATCTTATGATGCATTATCTATTTTATTATCAAAACTTTCTTCATTATTTTCAGCGCACTTAATCTAACTCCCCAACTTATGTTGGCGGGCCGTAAATTTTTTTGCCGCTTGGTCTTATAAGTTTCTAATTTACAGTTATGAAAATAAAGCAGATAAAAGACCGAGATATGAAAGCAGAAAACTATAAAAAATATTTTACGGTATGCGCTGTTATCTATCGCATGAAATTTAAGTACCCGAAGAATCGAAGAAAATAAAATGTTAAACATAATATAACTAAAATAATTTAAATTTCATGAGCGAGATTTCTCTTTAAGTTGGAGCTATATATTATATTCAATTGGCTATTATCTTAATAAGAAAAAATTACTACATCCGGCATATTTTAATCTGCCCTTAAAAACAACCAGCCGGGCCGGCAACATTTTCAATCGGTTATATATACTCACAAAACATCTATATTCTTGTCATGCTAATAAAACTAGCCGTAATTGCATCTAGATAAGAATATTCTATTTACTAAAGCCTAATCACTAAAATATAACCATTTTTAAATCTATACATCAGGGCTTATTCAATATTCTAATAAAATTATATAATATACTAATTTTACATTAGCAACACAATAATAAATATAAAAGTTCTTTACAATTAAAATGAAATATAATGGCATAGTATAACAACTTCATTTAATTATCGATAATCGAACAATTATCATTAAATAAAATAATCTACACTGATCTTTGATTATATTATTTATTTACATCGCTGAATGTAATCATACTAAACATTTAAAACAAAGCCAATTTCTAAAAACCACTAAAAAAAGAACCCAAAAAATTGGTGTCAGCAGACACAAACATGACCAAAACCAATACAGTTTTTAAACTAATATAAAAACAAAAATTGAGCTAACGAATAGTATAATATTATTCTTAATTTATAATGACCGCTCATTATGTATTATCTTAACACTTATATCGATTAGACAAAGTTTGACCTTAAAATAAGATTAATTATTTTAATTCACTTTTAAAACCCTAGCCAGACGAATTATTGGCGGTATAGTACGTTTCACCTATATTAAATGAAATATTAAAACTTTACAATAATTACTTTTGTTATTTTTTTATTTTATAATTTAACGAAAAATTATCACACGAACATTTCCAATTTTAACTTACACACAAAATTTTACACACAAGATGCAGCCTCGACCAAAAGAGCCTACTGAAATAAAAATATAAAAGAAATAAAAAAAAACAAGATAAGTTTATGATATAAACTTATCTTCTTTAGTCAAAAAAATAATTAATAATTTTATTTAATTTTACTTTTTAAATTTGAATTTTATTTTTATTTGATTTTTTTTTATATTTTTTATTTTTAATACTGTTATTATTATGCTGATACTATCATTAGAATATTATTAATATTAATCATTATAATAATATTGAAGAACTAATATTACAATTTTAGTATCATTTATAATTAATTATCATTATATGTTTACCATGGTAACATTATATATTATTTTTTATAATAATATAAATACAATTTAAATTGATCTTACTATTTGTATCACTTTCAAATTTATTACTAAATTATTAAAAGACAAACCCACAATCAACCATCCCTCAGAAAGCAATCTATCTTTAAAAATATTTCTTTTTCAACACACAAACACTCTCTTTGTAAAAAAATTCTTTTATCTCTCCAACTACCAACCTCTTATAAAAAAATCCGTCTTTTACTCTCAACACACACACCTTACTTATAAATAAATCTTTTTCTTCTTCCAAACAAATCTACTTCTACATAAAATCTATTATCACACACCAACAGCCTCACTTAAAAAATAAAATCTTTTTCTCTCAACAACAAACGCCTTTTATAAAAAATCACTTTTATCTATTCCTCAGATACACAAACCTACTTATTAAAATAATCTTTTTCTTCTCAAACACCAAACCTCTTACATAAACAATCTTTCACAGCCCAACTCTTTAATAAAAAATTATCTATTTCTTCTCCTAATTAACCAAACCTACTTAAAAAAATCTTTCAAAAGCAACAAACCATCACTTATAATAAACAAAATCTTTCCTCAATTCTTACATCAAACACCACAACCTCTTTCAAAACAAATTTCATTTTTTCTTCTTCAACACAACAAAACCTCTTTAAAAAAAATCTATTTCTCTCAACACAAACCTCTTATAAAAACTTTTCTTCTCAAAACACCCAATAACCTCTCTTAAAAACAGAACAACTCTTATTCTCTTCTCTAACACAAACAAAAGCCTCTTAAAAAATTATCTTTTTTTTTTCTCAACACAAAACCTCTTTAACACAAATAACTCTTCTCAACACCATAAAACCTCATATCAAAAATAAAATCTTCTCTTCTCTCAAACAACCCACAAAACCAACTTAAAAAAAACTCTTTTCAACAACCCCAAACTCTTTTTAAAAAAAATACTTTTTCAACAAAACCACTACACTTCTCTAAAAACACAAAAATAACTTTTCTCTACAACATCACCCAACCTTACTTTACAAACTCCTTTCTCTTCTCTACAACCACCAAAACTCTTAAAATACTAATCACAAAAATATTTTTACTATCTACAACACCCCAACCCTAAACTTCGAGTAAGTAAAACTATCTTATTTTACGAACACAAACACTCATTACAAAAAAACTATATGTATTACTTTCTCAACTACTCATCAAACCTCTCTTACAAAAAAAAATATTCTTTCCTCTTTTCTCATACATACCAAACACTACTATTTAATAAAAATCAATCTTTTTTTCTTACTCAAAACACAAAAAACCTCTTAAAAAAAAAAAAATACTTTATACCTTCTAAAACCAAATACCTCTTCAAAAAAATACTAATTCTTTCTCTCATACTGCCCAAATACCTCTTAAAAATATTTATTTCTTCTCAAACATCCCAATACATACTTTAAAAAAATTCTTTTTTACTCTCAACACAATAACCCTTCTTCAAAAACAAATAAACAATCCAGTTGTTGATTATATCAAAACAATTCATCAAGTTACCTTGAAAAAAATCAGGAAAGTTCAAATTAAAATAACTGCTGCACGATTAGGATTTATTCATTGTAAATTAACCAACAAAAATTTTCATTAAAATTGGATTTTTTTTGTCAAATATGGATTTACGATAAACTTTGGTGTCTATATTAAAATAGATTCAATTATGATGAAAGAAATAAAAAGTTGAAATCCTCTGTTCTTTCTACCGAAGAGAAGAGAGACTTAGTAAACCAATGGCATGCCATTTTAATTCAGTGTAATATTTCATGAGGAAAACACATGCGCTTTTACAAATCCATTTTAATGCATGCCGTTTTAACTCCAAAACTTATAATAAAATGTCCTTTTTATAGTAACATTTTAGTTTAATTTCAAATAATTAAGCAAGTACAATTTTATAGCTAGGATCTTAGTCACTTTAATGCTTTAAGATTACCTACTCTCATTTTCCCTAAAAAAAATTGAAACTTCTTCTATGTACTGACGGAGGAAGCTATAGCAAGCATCTTTGAGAAATTTACATTAGATAACAGACAAAAACAACTGATCAATGAAACATTTCTATAATATAATCTACTATCTCTACGATAGTGCAAGTGGCGACAGTTTCTGGAGCTGCCGCGAATGTTGGAGTAACCCTTCATCACCATAATACTCCAGTTCCACTCGGTGCGTAATATCCTGTAAGGCGCCCCATCTATGGGTTAAATAGAAAAATGAGTTAAAAAAAGGATTGCAGTATCCATACAAGATATGAATAAAAAAAGTGTTCTTCATGGCATTAAAATGCGACCCAATTGGTTAACAAAGCCATAAAATCCAACCAACCAACTCTGTTATTTATTAATAATCAACATATTATATTAAAAATATTACTACAACTATACTAAATACTACAACTACTATAGCTATAATTATTAAATAATATTATAATTTTAAATTTCATAATTCTTCTATATGAATATAACAAAGCAACTCACTATGTCCTAAGTACATATTAGAATTATATATTGAAAATAGTAAACTTACTTTCAAAAGAAGAATTCTCTTATATACAAGTTGGCGATGGGATAAAAATTGCACCATGTTTAAATTTATATATTAATACTTTGTTCCTTAATTATAAAACGTTATCCACTATACCTCATAATTTAATAAATCAATATATATTGAAAAATCATAAAAGTAAAACTTACAGTTACTAGGTCCAGTATGGTTCCTAATTTTTCTCTAAGCCATGCTGCTTTTAAGAGAATCTAAGTTAACTTTTTCTTTATATTTTTTTATTAATAAATTAAATGTTGTCAGGACAGTTGTGAGTGGGGGCAAATATAAGTACATGCCGTCAGCTATATAAAACCAGGAGTTTCAATAAAAAAAAAAATAGGAAATTACATTTTTACTTTTTTTTTTCTTCTTTTTTTTTTACACTTGACTCTGTTTTACCATGTACTGACCAATGTGCTTATTATTTTCCCCCCACTTCCACACTCTTTCTACACATTAAATATCAGAAAAGTAATAGAATCCTAAAAGGCACCATAGGCTTAGAGGGGAAAAATAGGACATGGCGACTTAAGCAAAGTTAAAGGCCGCCCAGGAACCATGCACAATTGCACACATGGCGACTGACCCCATACATTTAACATGTGTAAAATGTGTGAGTTGCTGATGACCCTCATCGCCAAATCTGTAGACAAGCACGTAGATGAGTCTATTGATTTACTAAGACCGGACCCCACACTGGCCTGTAGCAGCGCATTTGACTGAACTTATACCCAATCCCAAAATAAAAAAAAATAAAAAAAAAAAAAAAAAAAAAAAAAACCAACAGAACTTAGATGGGGCTCACTAGCTCTCGGCCAGCAACTCATCCAGGGACCAGGACAAAGGAAAAAGGTCTACATAAAAAACACCGTGCCGGCCACCTATTCCTCAAGGAAAGTCTTAAAAGGAGATAAAAACACCCGGAAAGGACAAAAATCCGGAGCTACAGTTCCGAAGATGGGCGCGTGCTGGAATCTCAGTACTTCCCAACAATTCTGCGACACTAGCTGTTGCCAATTCTGCATTCGGTCTCCTTTGGCATCACAAAACACTGTTTGTATGGAGTAGCGCGAGGATCGCTACCTGGGCAACAGCTCACCTGTTTAGGGAGGCCATTATGAATGGTACCCACATTCTGTATGGGGCAGATATGACAACACTTGTTCCTGCTTTCATCTTTGCGATTCTCCATTGTGATGTTCTTGTTTCATCATTACTTGATGGTTTTTGTGTTTGATGGGAGGTCATAGCTAGGAAAGCGTCAAAACATTATAACTATTTTTATAAAAAATAAATGTTTGGTTACAAATTAGATTTTATAAGAAACTTGTTGAATTAACCAATACCGATCATCTTTTAGATTCTCCAAATTTGTGTCCAGCTATGTCCTTGTTCTTCATCTTAATTGGATGGGTTGGTGTGATGCGGATGTCATAAGCCGAAATGCGCAAACTCCACAACAAAACATAGCAACCTTATAACCATTTTTATAAATTCTTTTTAAAACCATTTTTTAATTTTAAAAATCAATTACCAAAACAAGGAATTGCCAACAATTTAATGCACAATTTTCATACAAATTATTTCAATGACATTTAATTTATAGCATTATCTTATTTATTAAAGAAACTTGATAAAAAAACATTTTTGATTTAGAATGCTGCTAGGTGTTGCATGTGTGCGGGGGAGCGGTTGACATTTGACCATTTAGGAAAAAATTTCCCAATCCCCTTAATTTTAACATATTCTTGAAAGATTATATCCTGAAGATTATAATATTGGGAAAAAAAAAAAAAGAAAAAAAAGAAAAATTCAATACCCATAAAAAAAGGATTATGAAATTTAAAGTTTATTTTCTTAAAAAACTGAAAAATTAAATGATGTTGGCTTTTATTTAAAAAAGATTAAAACAAAAATATAAACACAATTTTGAAACACCTCACATTGCGACCTGAGTACCAGGAAAATAGTATCAATCGAAAAGATAGCATAAACTATGTTTCATGAAGTAAAGGGTTTGAATAAAAATAGTTTGAAACATCGTAATTAGCTCCATCATAAAACTCTAAAGCAAAAAACCATCTTAACTCATTCTTAGAAAATATAATCTGTCAGTGTGACTTCATAGCTAGCAGCAGCGGGCTAGGCTAGTATCACACTCAAGCAAAACTTCAAAACTATGTACTTGATAGCATGGTTCAAATGTATGGAGAAAAAACCAAAAAGTCATTCCACTGGCTGATCATAATTATGTTTTACTTGATAAGAGAGTCTCCCTTGCATATAATATATCAATATAATATAATAATATATATATATATATATTATTTATGAAAAAAAAATAAAGTAAATTAAGTATCCCTATGATAATTATGGCGGCTACAATGCAAGCCCAGAGAGAAAAGGTAGGTGATATGTTCAAAGCGACAAGAGTACAATGCAATATTTACTAAAAAAAAAGTGTAATAAATTTAAATGTAATATATACAATAAATGTTAGACAACAAAGTTGTTTAGTGAATGTTCATTTCAATGTTTTAGGTTGGCAAATATAGATTACTAGTAACACTGGTAGGGTCTTTATGCGGCGTTGTTATAGATGGACCTGTGCTGGTAGTTTTCAGGCCGAAGTCATTTTCAAAAAGCTTATTAGTATCCTAGGATCTTCTGAGACGTATTCTTCATGTATAAAGCTTTGATTTGATGGTAGCCTTTATTCCAAAACGGATTATTATCGTAACTGCAAGGTTCGCGTAATAGCGCTTCTAATTCCATAATATCGGGCTTGTTAGCAAACCACTTACTCAATATAGTCTTGTCGTGATTGATAATTAGGGCATTAGCCTACTAACCTAATTAGGCACTGAGTAATAGTTCACAAGAGATACCTTCTATATTCGGCTTGATATAAATCTAGCTAGGGTAGCTAAACTCCTATCCCCCAAACAGTGGCTAAGCTGATAATACAAGGATGTATGCAGAAAGGCTAGGATCCACCTTGTGCTTCAAGCAAGCGGATTATGGTCATTACTGCATACCCTTCCTCTTACCCCTAATCCCTATGCTTAAACAACAAGGTGAGAACTTAGCCTTCGCTACACTTATTATATTCTAAGGGCATTAAGCCCACTATCTGGTGCATTAAGATTATAAGGACATACTTAGATCTTAATCAGCCAAGCAGCAGATAATATCTGCTGACTACGCATCCAATTATGGTTAGTACGCCATCCCCATATTTATCAAAAAAACCACCAACAGACAATTGCATAAAGTACAGCCGTTTGCTACAACCCCATATATCAAGGGAATATTAACGCATAAAGCCCTTCGGCAATCTCATAGCATACATTAATACCTATATGGCCATAAGAGCTACCTACCAAAAGCAACTTTACATACATAGACATGAATAGTCGAAAGACTCTTTAGAATACTAAAACTTTTGCAAATTGCAAATCATCCTAAACACCTGACCACAGTTACTCTACAATGACAACACCAAATCCCTACCAATTTAACTGATGTAAATTCTATTACGCCAAACGAATAAACTCAAAACATTTTTGGGGAAATGACCCACTACTCACTATACACTTGGCTGAGTCGTCACTAGACATTAATATTAGTAATATATAGTACATTTAACAGATTCTACATTAAATCATACTTTTTTTTAGCAAATACTTGCCCATATGTACTTCTTTGTCCTACTTCGCAACATACTCACCTACCCTTTCTCTCTCGTCATTGCATAACCCATAACTATTCAATCTATAGCGGCATAACTTTAATTTCACACTTTTTAATCTTTTGCTTCATTAAATCATATATATACTACTATAATATATATATAAATATATAATATTATATATATGTGCATAGAGACCTCTAACTTATCATAAACAAAAAATTATGCGATCAGCATGGAATGCACTAGTTTTACTCCTTACATATAGAACATATTGTGCTATCAAGTACATTATTTTGAGTTTTCTTTTGAGTGTGATCACTAGGCCTAGCCCTGCTGGCTAAGTATGAAGGTCCACACTTGAACAGATATTTAAATATTTCTAAAGAATGAGTTAGAGTTTCTTGTTTAGGAGTTTGATGGAGCTAATTTCGATGTTTCAAACTCATTTTATTCATAAACCCTTTTAACTTCATGAAACACATGTTTATGCCATTCTTTTCGATATTGATCTTTAATTCCTGACGCGTTACTCAGGTCAATTTGAGTTGTTCAAAAATTTGTGTTTATATTGATTTAATCTTTTTTTTAAATAAAAAGCTACATCAATTTATTTTAGTTTTAAGAAAAATTAACTTAAATTTCAAAATCACTTTTAGGTATTGAATTTTCTTTTTTTTCCCAATAATAATCCTTCAGATATAATCTGCAAGAAATGTTAAAAATTAGGGCGGGGATTGGGAATATTTTATCTTACAAAATGAGTCAAATGTCAACCCCCCCCCCACACACACACACACAAAGTTCTAAAAATCAATAAAAATTTTTTTTTATTTTTTTTTCAAGTTTCTTAATAAAATAAGTAATCGCTATTAAATTATGTCATTGAAAATAATTTGTTGAAAAATTTCATTAAATGGGCAATTCCTTGATTTTTGGTAATTGATTTAAAATTAAAAAATGGTTTTAAAAAGAATTTTAATAAAAATGGTTATAAAGGTTGCAGTTTGTTGTGGAGTTTGCCATTTCGGCTATGACCTCCCACACACAAACCATCCAATAAGATGGAACAAGACATACTGGACACAAATGGAGAATCAAAGATGAACGTATTTGGTTAATTCAACAAGTTCTAAAAAATCCTAAAATTTGACAACATTTATTTTTTTATAAAAATAGTTATAATGTTTGACCTTTCAGCTATGACCTCCCATCACACAAACCATCCAAGTAAGATGAAACAAGACATCACAAATGGAGAATCAAAGATGAACAAGGAACAAGTGTTGTCATATCTGCCCTACAGAAATGTGGTACCATAATGGCTTTCCCTAAACAGGTGGAGCTGTTGCCCAAGTAGCAGATCCTCCCTCTCCACACAACTGTTGTGATCCAAAGGTAGGAACCAATGCAGATTGGCAACAGCAGTGTCGCAGGAATTGTTGGAAGTACTGAGATTCAGCACCGCCCATCTTCGGGACTCCAGCTCCGGATTTGTCTTCGTGTTTACTCCTTTAGACTTTCCTTGGGATAAGGTAGAGCCACAAGGCAACGGTGGTTTTATGAGACTTTTCCTTGTCCTGGTCCTGGATGAGTTGCTGGCGAGGCTAGTGAGCCCATCTAGTCTGTGGTTTTGGATTGATAAGTTCATCAATCCTGCTACAGCCAGTGTGGGGGTCGGTCTTTAGTAAATCATGACTCATCTACTCTTGTCTACAGATTGCATGAGGCATCAGCAAACTCACACATTTACACATGTAAATGTATGGGGTCAGTCATGTGCATGTGCAATGTTACCGGCGCCTTATAACTTTCTAAGTCCAGTGGTCCTATTTTTCTCTAAGCCATGCTGCTTTTAGGAATTCTAATTACTTTCTGATATATAATGTGTCAGGAGAGTGTGGAAGTGGGGGGAAATATAAGCACATGGTCAGTATGTAAAACAGAGTCAGTGAAAAAAAAAAGAAGAAAAAAAAGTAAAATGTAATTCCTTTTTTTTTTTTTTCATTGACTCTGTTTTATATACTGACCATGTACTTATATTTGCCCCCACTCCCACACTGTCCTGACACATTATATATCAGAAAGTACTTAGAATTCTTAAAAGCAGCATGGCTTAGAGAAAAATAGGACCACTGGACTAGAACTGTAAGTTTTACTTTTATGATTTTCAATATATATTGATTATAAAATTATGAGGTAGTGAACGTTTATAATTAAGGAACAAAAGTATTAATATATAAATTTAAAATGGTGACAATTTATCCATCGCACCTTGTATATAAGAGAATTCTCTTTGAGTAGTTACTGATTTTCAATATATATTCATTATAACTTAGGACATAGTGTTGCTTGTTATAATTCATATAGAAGAAATTATGAAAAATTTAAAATTATAATATTTATTAATAATTATAGCTATAGTAGTTGTAGTATTAGTAGTGTAGTAATAATTTTAATAATAATATGTGTTGATTATTAATAATAACAAGGTTGGTTGGTTGGATTTTATGGCTTGTTAACCAATTGGGTCATTTTATGCCAAAGACATTTTGTTTTATTCATTCTTGATGGATACTCAATCTTTTTTTTAAACTCATTTTTCCTATTTAACCCATAGATGGGCCCTTACAGGTATTACCACCGAGTGAACCTGGGAGTAATGGTGATGAAGGGGTACTCCACATTCCCCAAAGCTCCAGAACTGTCACTTCACTATCAGATAGAGATTAATTAATAGAAATGTTCATTGATCAGATTGTTGCTGTTATCTAATTAAATTTCTCAAGATGCATTGCAACTTCCTCCTCAGACAAGAAGAAGTTTCAATTTTTTTAGGGAAATGAAGAGTAGTAATCTTAAACTTTAAGTGACTAAATTCCTACTATAAAATTGTACTTGCTAATTATTTGAAATTAACTTAAATGTTACTAAAAAGACATTTATTATATTTTGGAGTTAAAACCATGCATTAAAATGGATTTGAAAAGCGCTGTGTTTCCTCCATGAAAATTACACTGAATTAAAAATGGCTGCCATTTTACAAGCTTCTTCTCGGAAAAAGAACAAAGGATTTCACTTTTATTTCTTCATCAATTAATCTATTTTATATAGACACCAAAGTTATCGTAAAATCCATATTTGACAAAAAATCCAATTTTAATGAAATTTTTGTGGTTAATTTAGCAATGAATAAATCCTATCGTGCAGCAGTTATTTTATTCGAAACTTTCTGATTTTTTTTTCAGGTAACTTGATGAATTGTTGATAAATCAACACTGATTTATTTTTTTTTTGAAGAGGTTTGTGTTGAGAAGAAAAAAAAATTTTTTTAAAGAGGTTTGGTGTTGAGAAGAAAAAATATTTTTTAAAGAGGTTTGGGCGTTGAGAAGAAAAATATTTTTTGAAGAGGTTTGGTTTGAGAAGAAAAATATTTTTTTTTAAAGAGGTTTGGTGTTGAGAAGAAAAAGATTTTTTATTAAAGAGTTTGGTGTTGAGAAGAAAAAAATATTTTTAAAGAGGTTTGAGTTGAGAAGAAAATATTTTTTTTAAAAGAGTTGGTGTTTAAAAAAAATATTTTTCTCCAAGAGGTTTGGGGTGTGAGAAGAAAAAATTTTTTTTTAAAGAGATTTGGGTGTTGAGAAGAAAAAGATTTTTTAAAGAGGTTTGGGTGTTGAGAAGAAAAAGATTTTTTTTTTTTAAAGAAGTTTGGGTGTTGAAAAAGATTTTTTTTTTAAAGAGGTTTGGGTGTTGAAAAAGAGTTTTTTTTTAAGTGGTTTGGGTGTGAGAAGAAAAAGATTTTTTTAAAGAGGTTTGGGTGTTGAAAAAGATTTTTTTTTAAAGAGGTTTGGTGTTGAGAAGAAAAAGATTTTTTTAAAGAGGTTTGTGTGTTGAAGAAGAAAAAGATTTTTTTAAAGAGGTTTTGGTGTTGAGAAGAAAAAAGATTTTTTTTATAAAGAGGTTTTGTGTTGAGAAGAAAAAGATTTTTTTAAAAGAAGAGGTTTGGTGTTGAGAAGAAAAGATTTTTTAAGAGGTTTGGGTGTTGAAAAAGATTTTTTTTAAAGAGGTTTGGTATTGAGAAGAAAAAGATTTTTTTTAAAGAGGTTTGGGTGTTGAAAAAGATTTTTTTTAAAGAGGTTTGGTGTTGAGAAGAAAAAGATTTTTTATAAAGAGGTTTGGTGTTGAGAAGAAAAGATTTTTTATAAAGAGGGTTTGGTGTTGAGAAGAAAAAGATTTTTTAAAGAGGTTTGGGTGTTGAAAAAGATTTTTTTTAAGAGGTTTGGTTTTGAGAAGAAAAAGATTTTTTAAAAGAGGTTTGTGTGTTGAGAAGAAAAAGACTTTTTTTTAAAGAGGTTTGGTGTTGAGAAGAAAAAGATTTTTTTAAAAGAGGTTTGTGTGTTGAAAAGAAAAATATTTTTAAAGAAGATTTTTCTGAGGGATGGTTATTGGGGTTGTCTTTTAATATTAGTAAAAATTGAAAGTGATAACAATTAGTAAGATCAATTTAATTGTATTTATATTATTATTAAAAATAATAATAATGTTACCATGGTAACAATAATAATGATAAATTATTAATAATGATAACTAAAATTGTAATATTAGTTACTTCATATTTATTATTAATGATATATAATAATAATTCTAATGATAGTGACAGCAGTAATAATAACAGTATTAAAAATAAAAATATAAAAAAAAATCAAATAAAAATAAAATTCAAATTTAAAGTAAAATTAAATAAAATTATTATTATTTTTTTGACTAAAGAAGATAAGTTTATATCATAAACTTATCTTGTTTTTTATTTCTTTATATTTTTATTTTTCAGACCCTTGTCCTCATCTTTGTTGTAAAATTTTTGTAAATTAAAATTGAATTTCGTGTGATTTTTTTTTTTAATTATAGAAAAAAAAAAAAATAACAAAAAAGAATTATTGTAAAGTTTAATAATTTCATTTAATATAGGTGAAACGTAGCTATACCCCAAAAATTCGTCTGCTAGGAGTTTTTAAAAGTGAATTAAAAATAATTAAATCTATTATTTAAGGTCAAACTTTGTCTAAATCGATAAGTAGAAAACATAATGACCATTAAAAAAAGAAAAATATCATTACATTAGCAATTTATTTTTAATAGATTTAAAACGATTTGTTTTTGGTCAATTTTGTTCGCTGACACCATTTTTGGTTCTTTTTAAGTGGTTTTATTTGGCTTGTTTACAAATTTAATGTAACATTCGCGATTTGTAAAAAAAAATAACAAAAATCAGGTAATTATTTTATTTTAATGAAATTGATTTATCAATTAATGAATTTTATAATGCATTAATTATTTTATTTTAAAACTTTAATTTAGTATTTTTGCAATGAAAAAATTAATATATAAAATTTATTTAAAATATGAAAAGCCTGATGTTAAGTTTAAAATGTTATATTTTTAGATTCTAGAAATGAATATCTATTTAATGCAAACCTTATTTTATTACATCAAAATATAGTTTTTGAAGAAAAACTCGATTGAAAATGTTGCCCCCCCCCTTTTTAAGCAGAAAAAAATATCGATGTATAATTTTTTTCTTTTATAAGATAATAGCCAATTAAATAATTATAGCCAACTAAAAGAAATCTCCTAAAAATTAATTATTTATTATTTTTTTAACATTTTATTTTTCGATTTTCGGTACTTATTTTCTCATAGAAAAGCCACCGTAATTTTTTTTGTTTCTGTTCATAACTTCGGCGTCTTTATCTCTTTATTTATACTGTAATTAGAAAATTATAAGACCAACGCAAAAAAATGTTACGCCCCAACATAAGTTGGGGAGTTAAGATTAAGTGACCTGAAAATAATGAGAAAGTTTTGAAATAAAATAAATAATGCATCATAAAGATCATTCATTTATAAATAAAACACTGAAAATTTCACTAAATTCCGATAATTCCCTGATTTTTGGTAAATTATTTTCTGTAGGGGGGGGGGGTTGCAAAGTCATTTTGTCAAAAACGCAGTTTAGCCTCATTTGGGTATACCTAGTGAAACGAAAACAAAAATTAATCTTAATATTTTCTCTCGGTTATCTCCCTTGTCTCCACTGAATTTTACTCAAATCGTAAATGAAGCAGTTTTTTAAAAAGAAACAAGAAAAAAATCATCAGCTATTTAAAATTTTGTAGTTTTCTTAATTTTATAAACCTTGAATTGCAAGGAGAGAGAGAAATCTGAAGAAAGAAGTAAGTAAAATGTTGATATTAATTTTGTGATTGCAAATATAAAATGAGCAAAATTATGTTTTACTTATAAAAGTGAAAGAAAATTATGAAATATTTTAAATATGCGAAAATAATTTTAGATGAGATATTTAAATTATTGGAATATGTTTTAAAATTGTTTAGATGTTGTGATTTTACCGTTGAAATACATTCGATGCTTTTTTAAAATCTTTTTTTTTATTTAATTTTTCTTCGTTTTTATCTTTTTCGTTATCCTTTCTTCGTGTCACATTTTTAAATTTTATTTTTGAATTCTTGAATATGGAAAATCAAGATAATTCATATGATTGAATATTAAATTTTAGTAGAAAAAAAATTCATATCGCAGATTATTTCACTCGATTAAAAAAAATGGAAAAAAATAAATTGCATTAAAATGGATTTAAAAAGTGTCGTGTTTTCTCGGTGAAAATTATGTTAAATCAAAGATGGCTGCCATTTACGCACCCCTTCTCAAAATAATGGAACAACAAACATCACTCTTGTTGCCTGAATAAATATAAAATAAAAAATTAAAAAAAATAATTTTTGAATACCTTGTTTTTTACTCTTTTCAATAATTACTTAATTGGCTTGTAAAAGAAAAAAAATGATACATCGATATTTGTTCTGTTAAATGGGGGGGGGGCAAACATTTTCAATAGAATTTTTCTACAAAAATTATATTAGATAACGATAATAAACTGAAGCAGTTATTAAATAAATATTTGTTTTTAGAATCTAAAAGTATGACATTTTAAACTTAAAATTAGATGTTTCATATTTCAAATGAAAATTTTATCTATTAATTCACCATAGCAAAAATACCCAATCAAATCAGAAAGTTTTTGAATAAAATAACATGCATTATAAAATTAATTCATTGATAAATCAACACTGAAAATTTCATTAAAATAGGATAATTCCTTGATTCTTATTAATTTTTTTCAATTGGGGAAGTTAAATTTATTTTGTAAAATATGGATTTTATGTCATCTTAGGCAGTGTTAAAATGCATTAAAAATAAATTACATGTGTAATATTATTTTGCTCCTTTTACTAATACTCATTATGTTAGTAATTTTTTTCGACTTGAACAAAAAATTTGATCTTAAATAATCTATTGAACTAATTTGAATTCATTTTTAAATGAAATGAAGCCAACAAATTGGCAGTGCTTAATATATATATATATATATATATATATGAATGTATGTATATATGTATATGATGATGCTGATCTGTTGCACAATTTCCGAAGAAATGCCGTCAGTCATTACTAACACTTGCTCTGGCTTTGGTCTGATAGTTACCATTAAGAAAAGCAAAGTCATGTACACTCTGGTTGCTGGTGATCCTTTACGTGGAACCTGATATCCTTGTCTATGTGAAGCATCTTGAAATTGTCAAGGAGTTTGTCTTCTTTGGTAGTTCTTTATCTAGTGATGTTTCTCTTTGATGTGAAATCAAACGGAGAATAAGCAGGGCATCTGTGTCCTTTGCTAAGCTAGAAGACAAGGTCTGGCCTGATGATTATCTAACTCTGGCAACTAAAGTGTCCGTGTATCAAACGTGTGTTATGATCCTTGGTCTGAAGTGGGAAAGCTATGTCTCAGATACAGCTGTCTTGACCAAAGCTAAAACAACTAGTATTGCTGCAATTGTGATGAGGAATCAGATGCATTAAGGTTGCCATGGATAGAACCTGTTTGGTCAGACATTGGCTAATAAGATCACATTGTCTGTAATTTGTTGTTTCAATGCAATTAAGGTCAGAACAATCTTAACTACTAAATCTGCAGTTCACTCAATTCAAAAAGACGTTCTACCAATCTTTGAACAAAGTTTATTAATTATAAATTTCATTGGAAAGACAATACAGAGGTTTGGTGTAAGAATAAACCAACATGTTCCGAAGGGAATAAGAAGTATTCTTCAAACAACATCCGGGCTCTCTCAGGCACAGGACTCAGCCAATGGTGGTCACCTGTGCAGTTTAAATATCTGCAGAATCAATGATAATGATCAGTAATTTTCCATTCTATACAAGGCTATGACAAATCACCATCTGGATATCCTTGAAGCAGTTGCAATCTTTCTTCACTGTCTGGTCTTGTGTAGGCAATAAGCGTTTAAAACATTCCCTGGGGATTTGCTGGGAATTTTGTTGCTGATATGAAGGGGTTTTTTTTCTCCCTTTCTTGTTGCTGCAACCTTTATATTATCCTATTCTCCTTTTACCCAATTCATACATTTTGACTTTTAAATGATCTACCAGTTGTAGAACTTTTGAAAATGCACCTGTCAAAAGGTGTTACATATTAATTGGATCCCTATTACTTTTTAAGGTAGTATGGAGATCCTTGTGGCGATCGGTGCGGCTGAGCCTTGGGAGTGAGTGACGGTGCTTGACCTCACTCTCACCTTGCTTTCTGGGGATAGAATCGTGAGAACGGAGCCCCGATGGAGGGCCCTTTTCCGGTTTAAGGTGGGCAACTCAGAAAGTCAGTTGCAGTAGTTAGTTGCAGTTAGTCAGTTGCAGAGTTAGAAGCTAGCAAGATGTGACTCTCAGCGCGCAGTTGTCTGGTCCGGGTTCCAGAATAAAATAACATCAAAGGTAAATCGAAGTCTTGTTGTTATTACTAAAAGCTAACAATGACACAAGGCTTCTGATAAGAAATGGTCCCCAGCAGAACCAGACACGGAATCCCCAGATAAGAAAGACCAGACGAGACCATTAGAAGATAGATGATAGAAGTACCAAGCCGGCCAGAAAGGAAGTACGTAACAAAGGGCCCTTAAGTCCCCCTATCTTCTTTTACCTCTTTTTAAAATTAAAATAATTGTTTAATTAGCTGATCACCAAAAAGTATAATAGTATTTAAACTTGTATACAAATTTAGTTGTACCAAAAAACTTGTTTATTTATGAATATGTATTTTTATACAGGGTGTTTGGGGAGAAATTTTACAGTTTCATAAGGGAAAAAAAGTGCTTTAGTAACTACAAAATTTAATGGATTAAATTACACTACTGTCAACAAATTTCACTCAAAATAACTGTGTAATGAGATAATGAAGGTCCTGAGTTTTGGGAGGCGACTATTAGAAAAGGAGAAGAAGAAATGTGACAAGGTGGAAGCTTTGAAAAGCGTGGTGGAGTGATGAACGGTGATTTGACCAGGGCATGACCCCCGAATGGGAAGTGAAAGCCAACCGGAAGTTTGGGTGTTGACTGGAACCGGAAGTCATGTGGTGACGTGGAACGACGAACAAGAAGATCGGCTCTTTTTGATTTCCGACAGTGTAGGATTCGGACGGGCCTCGGGTCCCTAGTGTGGGATCACAGTAGTTTATCAGTGTCCTCTATCTCTTTCTCTCCCTTTCCTCTTCTCCGAAACAACCCATGAGACGAGCCCGAAAATAAAAGCTAAGCATCTTGTGTCAATATCTTTCTCGCGTTGTACCTTTTTATTGACAAGACGACCGCCGCGTACCAAATACCTTTTAGTGTTGTGAATTTGGAGGCATGTTGACAAGACCCGCTATACAACATATATCGCTATTAGAACGTTACAACTGCCATTAGCATCAATCACTGACTCAATCCTTCTCCAGAACCTGGAGCAAGCTGATGTTACAGTTTCCCTCGGTAAGGTCTCAAAAACTACCTTGATTATATTGATTAACTGGGCTTTTGTAGTAATGGCAGAGCATTTGGTGTCTTTCTCAATAACACCACATACATAATCCATGGGGTTAAGATCTGGGAGTTCGGAGGCCAAACATTGGACTGGTAAAAATTCACCAACAACCATTTTTGACTTTCCCCAGAGGTGTGACAGGGGACCAAATCCTGCTGCCATACATATAGCCTACCATTGGCTACCCTTCTTATCCAGGGCTTGACTACAGTCTTTAGGAACTCCATATAGACATCTGAATTCAACCTGATACCCTCTCCGAAAAAATGTAGAGGCATCACATTACACTCAGAGAACACATATACTAAAAAGTTTTGGGAGATTTAGTTTACATGACAAGAGGAGTGTCCTTTGGACTGTATGCAAATTATCTGTTATACGGTATGTTTGCTTATGATTTTGGCAAACGTTTTTCTCATGAGATAAGAATGAGATTTTTGTGGTTCAGCAGGATGTTTTACTTTGCTCAGAAGTTTCTTCGCCTTACTCAGATGATTTTCACGGCCCTTTTTTTTAGAGCAGTTTGACCTCTCCAATGCTTGTATGAGTAGTAGTAAAGGTCTTCATTGAGTGCAAGCTTCATGGTAGAGGCTGAATCATTCAATTAATGTGATAAAGCCCGAATTCCAGTGCCAGGGTCTTCCAACACTTTTTCTGTAGATTTCAGGGGAATTCTGATGGACAAACGCAATCAGATTGTCTGTTATGTTATCTCTTTGCATGAAGGAATGAGAGCTTCTGTGAGATCAGGTAGTGACCAAGCCAGTACTTTTCTGTCTCAAAAGCAAGGTTGTGTTCTAGCTCTACTTCTACTTGCATTGTTATTTCTGCTATGCATAAGAAAGCTCAGATCTAAGTGAAGGAATAAATGCTTAATTCAGAACAAGTGGTGGCCTATATAATCAGCAACTTTTTAAAGTTAGGTAAAAAATTCCGTGCAGAATCTTCTCTTTGCAGATGATGCCACTCTATTTAGCACACAGCCTAGAAGACAACCAGACCATTCTTTATAAATTCTCTGAGACATCAAAAGCATTTGGACTTACTATCAGTATAAAGAAAACTGAACTACTGTACCAGCCATTGCATGTTATCCATGTCTTGCAAATTCATCTGTTTTCATTGATGGAAAAGAATTAAAAATTGTTGACATATTAAAAATCTTGTATCAGCAGTCACTTCTGAAAATATGAACAAAGAGATCCATTTCAGAATAGCTAAAGCAAGCACTGCATTCAGCAATTTGAAGCACTGATTATGGAATACCAAAAATGTATCTCTTGAAATAATTAAAGTATATATATATATATATATATATATATATATATATATAGAGAGAGAGAGAGAGAGAGAGAGAGACATGCACTGTATGCCCTCCTTCTCCAAAGCCGCGGCAAGGTGACTGATCATCTAACATGATCTAAGGGTCCATGCTGAGTGGTATTTATACCACCGAAAGATTTAGGCAGGCTACTATGTGCTTATCCCCATGTTTGTATTGTTGAGGAATCCTGTGTCTTTATTGAGTCCGTGGATATATGTATGTAGGCTTTCCAGGTTGTGCTGTGGTTTATTGAAATGTTGTGATTTTAGTTTTAGTGGATTTTAGTTTTAGTGGATTTGGGTTGTGTAGACAAAATCTAAAGGTGTTTGTGTTTACCCTACATATCTGCTGTTATATTTCTGTCCATTGGCCAGCAAAGTAAAACAGGTCAAAATCTAATATAGGAAGTGGAAGTAGATGGATCAAAAAACTATTATTGTCATATTGTAGGAATTACAACACCCATTATTATTATTGTTATTATTGTTATATTGTGCTATTATTATTTTAAACTGTTTTGAATGATAAAGATAGATCAAATAGTTTATCATTTAAATGTAACTGTAACAAAATTGTAAACAAAAACCAACAAAAATGTACATAGCGATGTATGTTAAACATCTCTCGATTTAATATATATATATATATATATATATATATATATTTGTTAATTTCACGCACCTGCTGCTGAGGGAGATCAAAGGAAATTTTTTTTAAATCAAATAAAATAAAGTAACTATCCGATTTTAATAAAAAACTTTTTTTCATTAGTCTGTTTCGTGCATTGATCCTCTGTACAAATATCATTGTAATTTTTCTGTATGAAAATAAATTTTACCTTTTTGAAAGATAATTCAATGATGGAACATATGTAAAAAAAAATAAATCAATACTAGACCAGGTTTGGTAATAGGGCGTCTTAAAACTTGAAACGTAAGTCTCGTAAATAACAAAAAAAATATTTATCTTTTTTTTTTTTCTAAATTGTTAGATTATTTTCTAAGGAATTTTATATTAAAAGTTCCTAATTATTTATTTTTGTTTTTTTAGGGATTTTTTTTTTAAATTATAAAATGTAAAATAAATACTTTTGCTTAGTGTATAGCAAAATCGTATTTTTTACTTAAGGAAATTATTGTATAAAAAAATAAAACTGTCCAAATGTGTCAATACTAGATTAATATCGATTAAATTATGAAATTGTCGTGAACGGCAGCCTAGTGGTCACATAAAGAAACAACGACTTTTTCTTTTTAAAAAACATATTCAATGTGGAAATAGCAGAAATTTACTCTGGACCTCCTACTTTATCAAGGGTACCACCTTCTTTTTAGTTCTAACTACCAATAGAATACACTTCTGCTAAATTGCCAAATGGCTAGCTTTTCCGGTATCATTAAGTTTCCAACAAAATGATGGGTCTTAAATGCATATAGGTTAATTCGTTCTTCTGGTCATCATTTTTGACAAAGAGTTTATCTTTTTCTTCAGTGGAAAAAAAGATAATAACATTTTTTCTCTTCATGGTCAACCAACTTCCTCCATGCCATCAGTCTGGTTATATCAAAAGGCTGTTCCCAACCATCACAGCCAACTCAAGTGGACTCACCAAGAGGCCTCCCAAGCCACTTGAGTTTCTCCAGCTTCGACCTCTTCCCAGACATTCCAATTACACTGTGTGGTCCTATGATCACCACCATCTGTTTTGACCTTACTCCGACTCAAGCTACCAGAAGATTCAAATTTCCGTTTTTTTTTTCTTTCTTTTTCTAATTCCAAATAATGAATTGGTCACAATTCATTTATATTTTTCTTCCCTGTTTCTGCAGAAGTACTTGTATCAAGCTTTTTTCATTGCTCATCTGGTACATGTCTTGTTCTTCATTATTACTACCCTTTTCTGATTCTGGAGAAGTACCTACTTCAAGCTCTCTTATTTCTTCATCTGAGACATGTTTTGGTTCTTCATCATCAAGAAGTTTGTGGATTTGTATTTGACAATTAGGGCAGAGTTTCTTGTCTGGATTAGCACCAACTTAGTCTTTGCCTTGTCTGCCATCTCCAATGAAATTGGTTTCAAACTGCTTTTAATTTGCTCATGATTTTTAAATGGAATACAACATCTCTTTTCAAGCCATTCATATTTAGTCAACAAGGTCTGTTTGTGATGGCAACAGATAGTCTGTATTTTATCCATATCACGATATTTTTCTTTTTTTTAACAGATAATCTTGAATTGTTCTTTATATTAAATGTAAAAGAAAAACATAAAAAGTTAATTTTCCATTTTTTTATTAAAATATTTTTAGATGAGTTGAATCTAATTAAAGTTGAAAGTAATTACAGTTATAAGTAAAAAGACCCAAGGTGTGATTAGAAGAAAAAACATTTAAGGGTGACATGATAGGGTACAGTCTTTATAAAAAAAATATCTAAAATAATGTTATAATTAAAAATTGTCACCTTTTTTTTAACAGAAGTATGTAGAGGACATAATATTCTTTTTTGTGTTGAAAACTGTTGTTCTTGCTGCTGCCGCTGCTGCTATGAATAATTTCAAATAAGTTCAAATCCGTGACACCTGTATAATAATACTCTGACGTTTTGAAATATTTTTTAAACAATTTCTGTAAGTATGAAAATCCGCAAATTGAGCAACCCTATATTCATTTTTTAAGAATTTTGATTTATTTCCATTGAATCATTTTGATTGAAATAATTCAGTAAATAAAAAAAGGATTCATTGATTAATGAGTCAACACAGAAAGTTTATTAAAATCAGATAACTTCATATTTTAGATTCTAAAAACAAGTATTTATATAATAATTAGTTTACTTTATTCTTGTTATCTAATTAATTTTGGAGAACAATCAATTGAAAAATTTAGGCCCCACCCTTTTTTAACAGAACAAATATTGATGTAAAACTTTTCATTTATAATATAATAGGTAATTATATACTTAAACCACATGAAAAAATCTCAAAATATACACATATTATGTCACTTTTGGCAGACCCTATCATAGACTTATTTTACAAAATCAATTTAATCTCCCTAATTGAAAAAAATACCAAAAATGAGGGAACCATCTGATTTTAATGAATATGAATTTAATAGTATATCAGTTATTTTATTTATTCTTACTTAGCCAGCTAGATCCCCCTCTCTTTTTTTAGTGAAATAACATATACAGGCAATATCTAAGGGAATCTTATATTAAAATTACAAACATCACTTTTTTTTTCTTAATTTAATAGAAAAGGTAAAATTCAGATTTTTATCAATTTCAACAATTTAAGCATAAAATCCTTTGATAGGTTAAATTAATTAAGTTTGATAAAAGTCTTTGATAATTTGATCAGAAAAAGATGAGGTAGATGATCATCATCCTCATCTATTTGGCTCCATGACAACAGTAACCTCACCTCACTCTAGAAATATAAAAAAAACAAAGGGAAGTATGAATAGTTGGGAGGAGGTAAGGAAATCATTGCAAGGATGGAGATAGAAAAAAGATAAAGAAGAATTAAATCAAATAGTCATTAACCTCACCTCACTCTAGAAATATAAAAAAAAACAAAGGGAAGTATGAATAGTTGGGAGGGGGTAAGGAAATCATTGCAAGGATGGAGATAGAAAAAAGATAAAGAAGAATTAAATCAAATAGTCATTAACCTCACTCACTCTAGAAATATAAAAAAAAACAAAGGGAAGTATGAATAGTTGGGAGGGGGTAAGGAAATCATTGCAAGGATGGAGATAGAAAAAAGATAAAGAAGAATTAAATCAAATAGTCATTAACCTCACCTCACTCTAGAAATATAAAAAAAACAAAGGGAAGTATGAATAGTTGGAGGGGGTAAGGAAATCATTGCAAGGATGGAGATAGAAAAAAGATAAAGAAGAATTAAATCAAATAGTCACTCTCTAAAACACAACTCCTCTATTTAAATAATATTCATGTAATTATATTGTTTGACAGTTAGAACAGAAATGTTATTTATGTTTGAACATGAATTATGTAATATGTCGTCCAATGAATTGCAAATAAACAGTTGTCTCCTATTTAATAATATTTATTCTTTATTCACAATTTGAACATTGCAGAAGAAAACAGTTAAACTTGGAATCTGACATGGAACATTGTACAAAAGAGAAACCATTTCCTTGTGAAGTGTGCAAATCAGTTTTTTCTGACAGTTCCAGTTTTAAAAAGCCACATGCAAAAACACACTGGAGAAAAGCTATTTTCTTGTGAAGTTTGTTGGTTCAGCATTTTCTCTGAAATCTAAAATTGAAAATTCACATGCAAACACATACTGGAGAAAAACCATACTCTGTTGAAGTATGTCAAGCCACATTTTCACGCAGTGGAGGTTTGAAAGTCCATAAGCAAATACACACTGGTCAGAAACCATTCACTTGTGAAGTGTGTGAAGCAGCATTTTCACGGATTGCACACTTAAAACAACACATGGTAACACACACAGGAGAAAAACCATTTTCTTGTGAAAGTTTGTGGATCTGCATTTTATGTAAAATGTAAATTAAAAATTCATATGCGAACACACACTGGAGAGAAACCATTTTTCTTGTGAAGTGTGTGGGTCAGCATTTGCCCAGAATTTTTATTTAAGAAGACACATGCGAATACACACTGGGAAAACCATTCTCATGTGAAGTGTGTGAAGCAGCCTTTTCATTCCCTCAGAATTTTGAAAACCCATATGCGAGTACACACTGGAGAAAAACCGTACTTCTTGTGAACTGTGTGATGCAGTATTTCACAGAGATCAAATTTTAAAACAACACATGGCAACACACACAGGGGTAAAACGATACTCTGGAGAGAAACCATTTTCTTTGAAGTGTGGATCAGTATTTGCTCAGAATTCTTACTTAAAAAGACACATGCGAATACACACTGGAGAAAAACCATTTTCATGTGAAGTGTGTAAAGCAGCATTTTCATTCCGTCAGAATTTGAAAATCCATATACGAGTACACTCTGGAGAAAAACCATACTCTTGTGAACTGTGTGATGCAGTATTTTCACAGAGATCAAATTTAAAACAGCATATGGCAACACACACAGGAGTAAAACCATACTCTTGTGAAGTGTGTAAAGCAGTATTTTCCCACCGTTCGAGTTTGATAGCTCATAAGCGAATACACACCGGTGAGAAACCATTTTCTTGTGAAGTGTGTGAAACAGCATTTTCACAAAGATACACTTTGAAAGTCCATATGCGAAAACACACTGGAGAAAAACCATACTCTTGTGAACTGTGTGAAGCAGAATTTTCTCATGGAAGCCAATTGAAAGTACATAAGCGAATACACACAGGAGAGAAACCATTTTCTTGTGAAGTATGTGGATCTGCATTTTCTTTCAAATGTAAATTAAAATTTCACATGCGAAAACACACTAGTGAGAAAAATAAAAAAAAGGTGTTGAAAGGAAATAAAAAGAAAAGAGAGAAACTATTTTCTTGTGAAGTGTGTGGATCAGCATTTTCACACCATTACCATTTGATATCCCATATGCGAATTCACACTGGTGAAAAACCATTTTCTTGTAAAGAGTGTGGATCAGCATTTGCCAGAATCTTATTTAAAACACACATGCGAATACACACCAGAGAGAAACCATACTCTTGTGAAGTGTGTAAAGCTGTATTTTCACACAGTAACCACTTGAAAGCCCATAAGGTAATACACACTGGAAGAAACCATTCTCTTGTGAAGTGTGTCAAGCAGCATTTTCACGCAGTGAGGTTTTGAAAGGCCATATGCGAATACACACCGGAGAAAAACCATTCTCTTGTAAAGTGTGTGAAGCTGTTTTTTCATTTCGTCAGGGTTTGAGAATACATATGCGAATACACACTGGAGAAAAACCATACTCTTGTGAACTGTGTGATGCTATTTTCACAGAGATCAAATTTAAAACAACATGTGGGCAACACACAGAGGAGTAAAACCATACTCTTGTGAAGTGTGTGGACAGCATTTGCACAGAATTCTTATTTAAAAACATATGCGATACAACCTGGAGAGAAACCATTTCTTGTGAAATTTGTGAAGCAGCATATTCTCACAGGGGCAATTTGACAGTCCATATGCGAAAACACACTGGAGAAAACCGTACCTTGTGAAGTGTGTGAAGCAGCATTTTCACGTAGTGATCATTTAAAACACAATATGCGTAAACATTCAAAAGAAAAGTCTATTTCCTAAGTCTGTGTATTAGAATTTTCAGACAATACTAATTACATAGATGAATGTAAATATTGTAAAATATTTGTCAATATTTTCACATAGTTCCACATCTACAATCCTACACCCTCTAGCGATTTTTCTATTCATTAATATTGGCAAAGTGTTAATGTAACAAAGAATACATTCGCTAAAGAAAATTTGATCATATAATAAAATTTATTCCCATTACAAATATATGTATGAACTGAAAAATGAGAAAATTCATGGCTATTCTGTCACTTGACATGAGGAAGCTTCCTGTTACCTAATCTGAAAAATTTCCCGATCATATCCTCCAAAAAATATAAATATGTCATCAAATTTGTTAAATAATTTTATTATCAATTGAATAAAAGTCTTAATTACACAATATGTTTCAGTTTTGTGAGATTTTAACTTTTTCTTTAAATGATTTGCATTTCCTAGTCTTTGCCTATTTTTCTCGCAATGATTTATGCTGAATAAGACTTTATGTCATCAATATGTTAAAGAATAATCTGAGAAATCCTGTATGTGACTGGCATTTATTGCAGTGCATAATTTTAAGAATTATTTCCTTTAACATAATTCGATGACTAAAGTCGTTATTCAGCATAAATCATTGGAGAAAAATAGCAAAAGACTAGGAAATGCAAATCATTTTAAAGAAAAAAGTTAATCTCACAAACTGAAAATTGTGTATTATTAACTTTTATTCAATTGGATAATAAATTATGTTATATACAAATTGATGGAAATATTTATATTTTTGGAGGATATGATCGGGAAAATTTTTGCCAATTATGGTAACAGGAAGCTTCCTCATGCAAGTGACAGAGATAGCCATGAATTTGCTAATTTTTCAAGTTCATACATATATTTTGTAAGAGAGAGAGTATTATATGATAAATTTGTCTAGCGAATGTATTCTTGTTTACATTAACACTTTGGCCAAATATTAATGAATAGAAAAATCGCTAGAGGGTGTAGATGTAGATGTGGAAACTATGTGAAAATACTTGACAAATATTTATCAAATATTTACTTCATCTATGTATTAGTATTGTCTGAAAATCTAATACGACAGACTAGGAAATAGACTTTTCTTTTGAATGTTTACGCATATGCTGTTTTAATGATCACTACGTTGAAAATGCCTGCTCACACACTTCACAAGAGTACGGTCTTTCTCCATGTGTGTTTGCGGCATTTATGGGACTGTCAAATTGCCCCTGTGAGAATATGCTGCTTATCACAAATTTCACAAGAAAAATGTTTCTCTCCCAGTGTTATTCGCATATGGTTTGTTAAATAAGAAATCTGTGCAAAGCTGATCCACACACTTCACAAGAGTATGGTTTTAGCTCCTCTGTGGTGTTGCCACATGTTGTTTTAAATTTGATCTCTGTGAATATGGCAATCAACACCAGTTCACAAGAAGTATGGTTTTTCCGCAGTGTGTATTCGGCATATGTACGTCTCAACCCTGAACGAAATGAAAAACAGCTTCACCACTTTACAAGAGAATGGTTTTTCTGCCGGGTATTCCTGCGATATGGCCTTTCAAAACCTCACTGCGTGAAAATGCTGCTTGACAGCACTTCACAAGAAGAATGGTTTTCCTTTCAGTGTGTATTACCTTTGGGCTTTCAAGTGGTTACTGTGTGAAATACAGCTTTACACACTTTCACAAGAGTATGGTTTCTCTCTGGTGTGGTATTCGCATGTGTTTTAAATAAGATTCTGGGCAAATGTGATCCACACACTCTTTACAAGAAAATGGTTTTCAACCAGTGTGAATTCGCATATGGGATATCAAATGGTAATGGTGTGAATAATGCTGGATCACACACCTTCAACGAAGATATATATATGCATTTCTCTCTTTCTTTTTATTTACTTTCAACACCTTTTTTTTTTATCTTTTCCCTCATGCTAAGTGTGTTTTCGCATGTGAAGATTTTTAATTTACATTTGAAAGAATGCCACCGGCACAACATACTTCACAAAAATGGTTTGCTCTCCTGTGTGGTAATTCGCTTATGTATTTCAATTGGCTTCCTATGAGAAATTCTGCTGTCACACCAGTCTATGCCACAAGGAGTATGGTTTTTCTCAAGACTATTCAGAAATGTATTGGCTTGTGAAAATGTGTTCACACACACTATCACATAGAAATGGTTCTGTTCACCGGTGTGTATTCGCTGAGTGAGCTGATCAATATCTCGATACGGTGGAAAATACTAGCTTTAGCACACTTGCAGAACGAAGTGTATCGGTTTCTCCTGTGTGTGGTTGCCAATATGCTGTTTTAAAATTTGATCTCTTGAAAATACTGCAATCACACAGTTCCAAGAGTATGGTTTTTCTCCAGAGTGTACTCGTATATGGGATTTCCAAATTCTGACGGAATGAAAAATGTGGCTTTACACACTTACATAATGGTTTTTTCTCAGTGTGTATTCGCATGTGTCTTTTTTTTAAAGTAAGAATCTGAAGCAAATACTGATCGCACAACACTTCACAAGAAAATGGAGAGATCCCAAGCAGGCACGCGCATGTGTATGGGGAAGGTTCTAGAGAGAAGAGCTGACATTTTCTTGTGAGTGTGTGGATCTAAGTAATTTGCCTCAGAATTCTTACATTCAGAAGACACTATGCGAAACACACTGAGAAAACATTTCAATGTGAAGTAGTGTAAAAGCATGCATTTTCAATTCGTCAGAAATTTGAAATCCATATACGAGTACACTTTCTGGAGAAAAACCATACTGCTTGTGAACTGTGTGAATGCAGTATTTCTACAGAAGATTCAAAATTAAAACAGCATATGGCAACAACACCAGGAGTAAACCATACTCTTGTGAAGTTTCTGAGTGTAAAGCAGTATTTTCCCAACGTCGAGTTTGATAGCTCATAAGCGAATACACGACCGTGAGAAACCAATTTTCTTTGAGTGTGTGATACAGCATTTTCACAAAGATACACCTTTGAAAAAGTCCATATGCGAAAACACACTGGAGAAAAACCTATACTCTTGTGAACTTGTGAAGGCAGAATTTTCTCATGAAGCACTGAAAGTTACAATAAGCGAAATACACACAGGAGAGAAAACCATTTTCTGTGAAAGTAATGTGGATCTGCATTTTCTTTTTCAAATGTAAATTAAAATTTCACATGCGAAAACACACTAGTGGAAAAAAAAAAAAAGGTGTTGAAAGGAAATAAAAAAAAAGAGAGGAAAACTATTTTCTTGTGAAGTGTGGGATCAGCATTTCACACCATTACCATTTGATAATCCTCATATGCAATTCACACTGGTGAAAACCATTTTCTTGTAAAAGAGTGTGGATCAGCGATTTAGCCACAGAATTCTATATTAAAACACACATGCCGGAATAGCACCCAGAGAAGAAACCATACTTCGTTGTAGAAGTGTGTAGAAAGCTGTATTTCACACAAGTAAACCAACTGAAAGCGCCATAAGGTAATACAATTGTCACCTGAAAGAAACCATTCTCTTGTGAAGTGGTGTCAAAGGAGAGTTTCACAGAGTGAGGTATCTCGGTATAAGGCCCATATGCGAATACGAACACCGTTGAGAAAACCATTCTCGTTCGTAAAGTGTGTGAAGCTGTTTTCATTTCGTCAGGGTACTAAGAGATACATACATGAGCGAAATACACACTGATATGAAAAAACAATAAACTTGCTTAAAAGTGAAAACTAGTAGGTGAGATGCAGATTATAAAAGATGTTCACCATAACACAACCAGACATGTGAGGCTAACGTAACACAGAGGAGTATAAAACATTACTCTGTGAGTTGTGGATAGCGTTGGCACCGAGAATTGACTATAATAGTATAAAAAAAACATATGCGAATAATCACATAACTGGAAAGAGATAAGAGCTTATTATTCTTGTGAAATTTGTGAAGGCAGCATATCTCACAGGGCATATGTATCATCATAGCGAAAACACACTGAAGTAAGACAGTAGACTCTTGATGAAGTGTGTGAAGGAAGTAGGGCATTTTACAACGTTTAGTTGATCATTATAAACTTCAGTACATAATGCGTACCTTCAAAAGACTAGAGAGTCTATTCCTAAGTTCTTGTATTATGAAATTAGTATTTCAGAGCTAAATTAATAATTACATAGATCGTAATGTAAATATTAAGTATAAATATTTTGCGAGAGAGTTTCAACATAGAGTTCGCTGACCACACTATGTACCAGTATCCTACACCCTCTAAGTGCGATTTTTTCTATTTTATTAATATTGGCAAAGTGTTAATGTAACAAAGAATACATTCGCTAAAGAAAATTTGGGATCATATAATTATTAAATTTATGTCCCATTACAAAAATATAGTATGAACTGAAATAAATGAGAAATTCAATGCTTATGAGCTTAACTAATAGAGAAATGCTACTCTGTTACCATAATCTGTAGAAAAATTCCCGAATAATATGCCGTCGTCAAAAATTAAGAAATATGATCGATACATTTGATTAATAATAATTTTTATTATAATTGAATAAAAGTTCTTAATATTACACAAATAGTTTCAGTTTTTTGTGAGATTTTAAACTTTTTTCTTTAAATGATTTGCATTCCTAGTCTTTTTGCCTAATTTTTTCTCCAATGATTTATGCTGAATTAACGACTTTATGTCATCCATATGTAAAGAATAATCTGAGAAATTCCTGTATGTGCCTTGGCATTTTATGGCAGTGCAATATTTTAAGATTATTCTTTAACATATTGATGACATAAAAAGTCTATCAGCATAAATGCATTGGAGAAAAATAGCCAAAAGACTAGGAATGCAAATCAATTTAAAGAAAAGTTAAATACTGCACAAAGACTGAAACATATTTGTTGTAATTAAGAACTTTTAAATTCAATTGGATAATAAAAATTATTTAACAAATTGATGACAATATTTTATATTTTTAGGAGGATATGATCGGGAAATTTTTCAGATTCATGGTAACAGGAAGCTTCCTCAATGTCCAAGTGGACAGAAATAGCCCTGAATTTTCTCATTTCAAGTTCATACATAATTGTAATGGGAATAAATTTTATTATATATCAAATTTTCTTTAGCCAATGTATCTTTGTTACATTAACACTTGCCATATTAATGATAGACAAAATTCGCTAGAGCGGTGTAGGATTGTAGATGTGGAACTCATGTGAAATATTGCAACATATTTACAATATTTACATTACATCTATGTAAATTAGTATGTCTGAAAATTCTAATACACAGACTAGGAATACGACTTTCTTTGAAATGTTTACGCATATGCTGTTTCTACAATGATCATAACGGTGAAAATGCTGCTAACACACTTCAACAGAGTACGGTCTTCTCCAGTTGTTTTTCGCATATGGACTGTCAAAATTGCCCTGTGAAGATATGCTGCTCACCAAAATTTTCACAGAGAAAAATGGTTTCTCTCCAGTTGTATTCGCATATGTTTTTTAAATAAGATTCTGTGCAAATGCTGATCACACACTTCACAAGAGTATGGTTTTTACACCTTGTGTGTTGCCACATGTTTGTTTTAAATTGGATGCTCTGTGAAATATTGCATCACACAGTTCACAAGAGTATGGTTTTTCCCAGTGTGTATCGCATATGTTTCTCAACCTGACGAAATGAAAAAACAGCCTTCACACACTTCTTAGCAAGAGAATCGGCTTCTTCTCCGGTGTGCTATTCGCCATATGGCCTTTTCAAAACCTCACCTGCGTGAAAAAATGGCTGCTTTGACACACTTCACAAACGAAAGAATGGTTTCCTTCCAAGTGTGCTATTACCTTATGCTTTCAAGTGGTTACTGTGTGAAAATACAGGCTTTACACAACTTCACAAGAGTATGGTTTCTCTCTGCGTGTGTATTCCATGTGTGTTTTTAATAAGAATTCTGGGCAAAATGCTGATCCACACTCTTTAACAAGAAAATGTTTTTTTCAACCAGTGTGAAATTCGCATATGGGATATTCAATGGTATGGTGTGAAAAATGCTATCCCACACTCACAAGAAATAGTTTTCTCTCTTTTCTTTTTTAATTTCACTTTCAAACACCTTTTTTTTATTTTTTTCTCAACTAGTGTGGTTTTCGCATGTGAAATTTTAAACATTTGAAAGAAAAAGCAAGCATCCCACATTCTTCACCAAGAAAATGGTTCTCTCCTGGTGTGTATCGCTTATGTACTTTCAATTGCTTCCATGAGAAAATTCTGCTTCACACAGTTCAACAAGAGTATGGTTTTTTCTCGCAGTGTGCTTTTCCGCATATGGACTTTCAAAGTGCTATCTTTGTGAAAATCGCTGTCACACACTTCACAAGAAAATGGTTTCTCACCGGTGATGTATTCGCTTTGAGCTATCAATCGACGGTGGAAAATACTGCTTTAACACATTCACAAGAGTATGGTTTACTCCTGTGTGTGGTTTGGCATATGCTGTTTTAAATTTGAATTCTCTGTGAAAATACTGCTCACACAGTTTCAGCAAGATGAGGTTTTTATCAGAGTGTACCGTATATGGATTTCATCTGACGGAATGAAAATGCCGTTTAACACTTCACATGAAAAATGGTTCTTTTCCTCCATTGGGTGGGTGGTGTTTTTGGGGGGGGGGTCTTTGGGGGTTTGTGTATTCGCCATGTGTCTTTTTAAGTAAGAGATTTTCTGAGCAATACTGATCGCACACACTTGACAAAGAAAATGGTTTCTC
>CM042151.1:107178156-107262202 GCA_023376005.1 Doryteuthis pealeii
GGTTTTGAAATATAACAATAATAATAATACTGGCACAACAGATAAACAAATGTCAACATTATCAATTAACAATGAATAATTAGGCCAAAATAAACATTTGTCTCTTGGTTTTGAGACATTTGTCTCGGTTGGATATAAAATATCTTCCTATCACTCCTTCCTTAGTCATATTCACTCATGTATAAACACATGATTCACTATCCCCTCCAAACACACAGACACTCATGTGTCCATAATCTTACATACAATATTTTCACATAACTAATTATTACACCTAATATATATATATATATATATATATATATATATATATATATATATATACACACACTTGCAATGCCTCCAAATGCATTCTGCACTTGATGCAATGCGTAGTATCACACCAGTATGTCTTGTTCATCTTACTGTGGATGGTTTGTGTGATGGGAGGTCATAGCTGAAGGGCAAACTCTATAACTATTTTTATTATAAATAAATTTTGTACAATTTTTAGGATTCTCTATAGAATTTGTTGAATTCACTGATAAGTTCATCTTTGATTCTCCATTTGTGTCCAGTATATCTTGTTCATCTTACTTGTTTTGTGACAGGAATAATTCGATTTTAATGAAATTTTCAGTATTGATTTATCAATAAATGAAATTATAATGCATCAGTTATTTTATTTCACAACTTTAATTAGGTATTTCTGCTATCATAAATTAATATATAAAATTCATTTAAAATATGAGCAGCATGATGTTAAGTTTAAAATGTCATATAAGATTAAAAAATAACCATGAGCAAAAACTCTTAAAAGATTACACAAAAAAATATAAATATAAATGTACAATACACACAGTTTCATAAACTCTAGGCATAAATAACTACAGACAGGCTGACAGGCCATTAAAATCAATCAATCATGTGTTTGAGTTAACCAATAGGAACACTTGAGATCGTGTGCAAAAATTCTGTAAAAATTATAAAAAATATGTATATATAAATGTACAATACACACAGTTTCCTAAACTTTAGGCATAAAATAACCCAAGATGGATTGACAAGCCATTAAAATCAATCAATCATTCAATCAGACTAATACTTTATGGCTATTATTAAACTATGTAGATATGAAATAAATAATACACTGTCAATAAAAATGGCACATTGAATTTATAAAAATATTGGGGAAAAATTAGTCACTGTTATCTTGAAATATAAGTAAAACAGTACAATTTTTTTAAAACAGGGTCAGTTTCTTTATAGATATTTTTTAGCAGAATTCTGTATTCATGGTTCGTTTACTAAAAAAAACTCTTGCATAGAAACTCATAAAAATCTTCTGATATAATTATTCAGACTCTTATCTTTCTAGTAAAAATCATTTTTTGTCAGTCCATTTTTTCACATTTCAATAAAATAGGGGTTGGGGGCTGACCTCATGAAATTTTTTTCCTCTAATAAATTTTAGGATAAAAACTCTTTTATATATATTTACATAAAAAGTTAAGTAATTATGGAAATTTTTGTGAAAATCGAACCATTAATGGATTTTTCATAGAATTTTTTAAAAAGCCTCAAGTCTAATGTTTTTTGGCCCTGTTAAATTTCAATTGATTTGACGGCGCAAAAATGTAAACATTGTTTTTCGTTCATAATTTTCATTATTTTCATAAGCTGAATTTTTTTTTTTTAAATCATCAGGAGTTTTTTTTAATGTTTTTTTTTTTGGATGCATAAAAAAATTCATAATATTAACATTTATGCAAGTTCATTGTTTTAAATATGGGGTGGTGGTAAATTTCACAGGTAAATTGGTGGTAAACAATCAAGGTTAAAGAAATTTACCTACTATGACGTCATCTTACACATTATGGTTTTCATAAAGAATAACCGTCTTCCATAAAAAGAATAACAGAGAGACAGAATCTTCTCTAAAAATTATTTGTACAAAAATCTAATTCAATCATGTAGATTATGTTGATTTTCTATATTCACACTCAAATAAATAAATAAATAAAAATAAAAGAATGCGACCATGAAGAAATGAAATTGATGAACAATAAAATGAAGAAAGAAAAATGAATCATATTCCAATAATCTGAATATCTTGTCTAAAATTATTTTTGCATATTGAAAATATTCTATAATTCTCTTTCGCTTTAGTAAATAAAACTAAAACAAATTATTTTGGTCATAAGTTTGTTAACCTGTGATTTATTTTTAATATTTTGAGATAAAAATCTCTTCTACAGAATCATTTTCAAAAACAATTTCATTTACCTGATGAATGCTATAAAAAGACAACAACTTCAGTTCAGAGATCTTCTGTAGAAAGATTTTTATCTTGAAATATTAAGAATAAATCACAGGTTAACAAACTATAGTTACCTTATTTTTCTTTACACTTGCTTTGATAGCCTTCAAAACAAACCACCAAACTAATATGAACACAATGCTTCAAGCAAATTATAAAACCCTTTTAAAACAAATATTTTTGGTTGAAAATATAAAATATATTTTCAACCAAAAATTATTATCAACATTTTACTTACTTCTTACATCTGTTTTCTCTCCCTCAGGGCAATGTAACGTTTGAAAAATTAAGAAAACTCTAATTTAAAAATAACTGATGATTTTTAAAATTCTTTTTTTCTTGTTTTGAATTAAAATTTAAAAACTGCTGTCATTTATGATTGTGTAAACTTCATTGTGAAAGAATGAAATTCAAGGGAGATAACCAAAAGAAAATATTTTGATTTTTTGGTTTTGTTTTCATTAAACCAGTATCATAATTTATTGAATGGAATTATTAAATGTTACAATAATAATTATTTTTTGGTCGTGTTTTTTTCTTGTAAATAAAAAAAACCCAAAAAATTTCAGTTTTTTTTAACTTTAGAGAATTAATAATTTCAATTTCCAAAAGCCAAATTGATAAAATTTCTTTGCAGTTATCAGAAATAAGCTGAGGTAAAACTCACTGTGTAGCAGGAGTTAGCATCCTAGTCTCAGACTCTATAAGTACAGTATCCCAACCAGTTAAAAATAAACAGTTCTTGTGTTTGCATCAACTTAACTAATAAATTTTTCATATATTATTTTCTTCATGTACAAGATTTTTTGATGAATTAAATGGAAACTGTAATTGGTATATTTTTTGTAAGGTAACAAATATAAATTAATAGAAATCAATAAATATAATTTGGATATGGTAATGTGGTGGAGATGAGATTTATTATTATAGTAATTAGCCATGCACAAAAATTATCAAGGGAGATAATAAATTTTTAAACCATTTTTTAAATTCTAAGACAATTACCAAAAATCAAGGAATTGCCCAATTTTAATGAAATTTTCAACAAATTATTTTTCGACAACATAATTTTTTAACAATTAACTTATTTTATTAAAGAAACTTGAAAAAATGTTTTTTTATAATTCAGAATGTAGTGTTGTGTGTGTGTGTGTGTGTGGGGGGGGGGTTGACCAACTGAAAAAAAATTCCTGATCCCTAATTTTTACATTTCTTGAAAGATTATATCCTGAAGAATATATATATTTGGGGGGGGGGGGGGAGAAAAATTCAATACCCTAAAAAAGTGATTTTAAAATTTAAAAGTTATTTTTTAAAACTGAAAAAATAATAATGTAGCGTTTATTTTTTAAGAATTTAAAACAAAAATATAAAAACATATTTTGAAACACCTCAACATTGAAATTCAAGTGTTTCTCCACGGGGGGTCTCCCAAGCCACTTGAATTTCTCCAGCATCGACCTCTGGATATCTTGTTCGCACCTTTAGTCTGGTCACTTCAAAGGACCGTCTCCATCACCACCGATTCTCGCTTCTGGGAGTTCCGACCACTTGAGATTTTTACGCGCGGAATTTACATTTCTGTTTTTCTTTCTTTCTTTCTTTCTCTATTTTCAAAATCTGAATCAGGTCACATACACACACACATATATATTATATTATATAAATTGAGATCGAACCTCCATTATTAATAGATTTCCACTTATTTTGAGTTTTTCAATTCAGCGGTATTTCACTGGAGTCTTAGTAACGAACTTGTTGAGGGTCCACATATGCTTCTGGATGATATATATGTGTGTCCATGCATCATATATATATATATATGTGTGTGTGTGTGTGTGTGTGTGTCTGTTTAATAATAATATATTGTTTGGGATTTATTACAAAGCATATAGTATGGAATATAAGAAACTCAGTTTTTTAATGTTAAGTTTCATTTTATTTTGTCTCAAAAGTTAATTTGGTCTCGAAAATATAATGAAAGACATATATATAATTATAAATAACACACATGGTGGACTCTTCCTATCGTGAACAATAGATGAGGGTCAGTAATGAGTTATTTGTTTCCTCCCATGTTGTACATGTTTCCTTGAGTGTATAGCAGCCCTGCCTTGCAGCGAGCTATGAAGCCACACTGACAGATGAAATTTCCTAAAGTGGGAGTTAAATGTTTTTTGTTTAAAGTTAGACAGAGCTGATCTCAGTGTTTCAGTCTATTTTCTTCAAAGCTCTTTAGCAAAACATGTCTTACACCATTCTTTCTGATTAGCATCAGACTTGTTATAAACACACACATATTATATATATGTGTATATGTGTGTATTAATAAACATGTCTTATGCCAAATGAGTTCATCCTTGCTTCTCCAGTGGTTTCCAAATATACTAGGTGTGATAGGTAATTGTCGCCATTTTAAATCTATATTTGAATACTTTTGGTCATTACTAATAAAAGTTCACTACCTCATAATGTATAATCAATATAGATTGAAACTCAGCAACTTCTTTAAAAAATTCTCTATATACAGGGTGTGAATGGGAACTTTCTCAAACTCATGAACCTTCTTGTCGTAATTTGAAAAAATAAAATCTCACAAAACTGAAACATGTGTAATTCAGACTTTTATTTAAATGAAAATAAAATTACGTAATAGAAAGAAAAACATATATATATATATAATATATCCACTATATATATATAATACTTTTTCTACCCGTTATATAGAATCATAACGGGATATTCCCATTGAGTAGAAGACTTCACCAATGTTATCCAGGGGTTAGAAAGTAGGCCTCACCTTTTTTTTTTTCAGAATATTATGAGGTGTCATTCGTAATAAAACTTAAAATGTCCATTCATATCTCTCTGTTCATAATGATTGACTTGTCCCAATCATATTCAGTTATTGCATGTGAAAAAAAATACCATGTACATACTGGAATTTCTCAGATTATTTTTAAGAGATGAACAACATTTATATTTTTGGAGGATTTAATTAGGAAATTTTTTTGATTATGGTAACAAGAAGCTTCCTTGTGTCAAGTGACGGAAAAAATTGTTCCTTAGCCTAGTGGTAAATTTTCTCATTTTTCAGTTTATACATAACTTTGTAATGGGAATAACTTTTATTATATGATCAAATTTTCTTTCATTTTATCAAAAATATTTTAGCCAATGTATTGTTTGTTACATTAACACTTTGGCAATATTAATGATATGAAACTTTGCTAGAATTTGTAGGATTGTCTAAAATTAAAGTTAGACTGTAGATGTGGAACTATGTAAAAATATTGACAAATATTTTACAATATTTACATTCACCTATGTAATTAGTATTTTCTGAAAATTCTAATACACAGACTTAGGAAACAGACTTATCTTTTGTATGTTTCGCATATGCTGTTTTAAATGATGACTACGTGAAAATGCTGCTTCCCACACTTCACAAGAGTACGGTTTTTCTCCAGTATGTTTTCGCATATGGACTTTCAAATTGCCCTTGTGAGAATATGTGCATCACAAAATTCACAAGTAAAGGGTTTCTCTCCAGTGTGTATTCGCATATGTTTTTTTAAATAAGAATTCTGTGCAAATGCTGATCCACACACTTCACAAGAGTATGGTTTTATTCCTGTGTGTGTTGCTATGTGTTGTTTTAAATTTCCTTGATGTGAAAATGCAGCATCACACACTTCACACGAGTATGGTTTTTCTCCAGTGTGTATTCGCATATGTGGTTTCAAATTTGAACGGGATAAAATCCTACTTTACACACTTCACAAGAGAATGGTGCCTCTCCGGTGTGTCTTGCCATATGTAGTTTAAAACTTCTACGCCGTGAAAATGCTGCATCACACAGTTCACAAGAGTATGGTTTTTCTCAGTGTGTTTTCGCTTATGGGCGTTAAAAGGGCCACTGTGTGAAAATACAGCTTTACACACTTCACAAGAGTATGGTTTCTCTCCAGTGTGTACTCGCATGTGGACTTTCAAAGTGGTTCTTCTTGAAAATGTGCTTTACACATTTCACAAGAAAATGGTTTCTTTCTTTTATTTTATTTGCTTTTAACAATTTTTTTTTATTTCCTTGTAACAATTTATTTTTATTTTTCTCTCCAGTGTGTGTTCGCATGTGAAGTTTTAAATTACATTTCAGAGAAAATGCAGATCCACACACTTCACAAGAGAATGGTTTTCTCCCAGTGTGTATTCGCTTATGGGATTTTAAACCCCCACTGCTTGAAAATGTTGCTTGACATACTTCACAAGAGAATGGTTTCTCTCTGGTGTGTATTTGCAAGTGGCTTTTAAAGTAGAATTCTGGTCAAATGTTGATCCACACATTTCACAAGAAAATGGTTTCTCTTCAGTGTGTGTTTGCATGTGAATTTTTAATTTAGATTTCAGAGAAAATGCTGAACCACATATTTTACAAGAAAATAGGGTCTCTATTCTGTGTTTTCGCATGTGGTGTTTTAAACGGGAACTGAATGAAAATGCTGATTCACACATTTTACAAGGAAATGGTTTCTTTGCTCCATGTTTCCACCGAGAGATAAAAAAACATCTGGAGATGATATTGAGTGTCCTGCAAGTTTAGTCAAGAAGGAGATGGTGGGAGTGGAATTATATATATATATATATATATATATTATATATATATATATATATATATAGACAGTCGAGTCTTTAGTTGAAACTGTCGAGTTTTTAGTTGGCGAGGGAGTTGTTGGGTGAGAGAGATCATGCCTAAACCTAATAGCAGAGAAGACAACATTAGCAGAAGTTCTGAAAAGAAAAAGAGGGGGCAGTTTTCCCCCTCTCATCTCGACAGTACAGGGAAGAATGTGTGATTAGCAGATAGAAATGAAAGAAGGAAGCAATGCAAGAACACTATACCTCATCTCTGCCATTTTTTATGTTCACCTGAAATTGTCTTGTCTTTCTTCTCTCTTGATAATTGATTGAAAAACCCCCTGGATGATCCCTGAGGCAGTATTACGTATACAAGTGGAGGTCATAAGTAAGTGTCAAGTAAGCAGACGATCTCGAGACGGTCATGGCCAGTAAAGTTGGAAAAGCTAGAAGTTGCAGGAAATGTTGGAAGGTGCAAGTAAGATGCGCAGCAGCAAAAAAAGGGGCCTGCAGGTGCTCATCGGCCCCGAGGGAGGTGTTACACAGGACACAAATGGAGAATCAAAGATGAACTTATCAGTGAATTCAACAAATTCTTCTAAAAAATACAGAAAAATCTACAGAATTTATTTTTAATAAAAATGGTTATAAATTTTTGAAGAGGATTTTTTGGGGGGCTGTTTTTTAATAATAATAAAAATTGATAGTAATAACAATAGTAAGCTCAATTTAATAGTATGTAATTTTTTTAAATCAAATAAAGGCTAAATATAAATTCAAATTCAAATTATTTTCTTTTAACTAAACAAGATAAATTTGTAATTTTAATTTTTCAGACTGTTGTCCTTATCTCTATTGTAAAATGAAAAAGTTTTGCTACTTTTATAAATTAAAATTATTACAATTGTTTATAGGGTTACCCTTTTTTTGTCGTCTGCTAAGAGTTTTAAAAACGAATTAAACATAATTAAATCTATTATTTAAGATCAAACTTTGTGTAAATCAATAAGTAGTAACATACTGACCATCATTAAAAAAGGAAAAATATCATTACATATGCAGTTTATTTTTAAAAGATTTAAAACCATTTGTTTTGGTCAATTTTGATGTGATACGCCATTCAGCCTCTTTTTCAATGGTTTTAGGCGCTTGTTTACAATTTTAAAATAACATTTGGGATGGAAAAATTTTTTACCAAAAATCAGGTAATTATCCGATTTTAGTGAAATTTTCAGAATTGATTCATCAATTAATGAATTTTATGATGCATCAGTTATTTTATTTCAAAACTTTAATTTAGTATTTTTGCTATGACAGATTAATATATAAAATTCATTTAAAATACTTAAGCCTGATGTTAAGTTTAAAATGTTATATTTTTAGATTCTAAAAATAAATATCTACTTAATTTTTTCTGCAAAAAACTCTACTTTTTGAAAAAAAGCTCGATTGAAAATGTACCCCGTCCCCTTTTTAAGCAGAAAAAACATCGATGTATAATTTTTTTCTTTTATAAGATAATAGCCAATTAAATAATTATCGAAATGATTAAAAAAGAAATCTCCAAAAAATTAATTATTTATTATTTTTTTACATTTTATTTTTCGATTTTCGGTACTTATTTCGGTACTTATTTTGTCATTTTTTCTATTAATAATTTCGGTCTTTTATCTCATTATTTATACTAGTATCGAAAATGACCAACTCGCAAAACATTTTACGCCCCCAACAAAAGGGTCAAAATTAAGTGACCTGAAAAAAATGAGAAAGTTTTGAAATAA
The DNA here is from genome assembly GCA_023376005.1 of Doryteuthis pealeii. Taxonomy (NCBI): domain Eukaryota; kingdom Metazoa; phylum Mollusca; class Cephalopoda; order Myopsida; family Loliginidae; genus Doryteuthis; species Doryteuthis pealeii. The sequence continues at coordinate 107,186,875 of CM042151.1, forward strand.
AATAAATAATGCATTATAAAGATCATTCATTGATACATAAACACTAAAAATGTCATTAAAATCCGATAATTCCCTGATTTTTGGTAAATTATTTTCTCTAGGGTGGGGGATAAAGGCATTTTGTCAAAAACGCATTTGAGGCCCATTTTGGGTATCCTATTACTATTAAAGTTTTTAAAAAAGTATTATTATTAAAATTTTTATTATTAGAGTTTCAAAAATTAAATTTCTTACGTTTTTTCTTTCTGACAAGAAATTTAAAAAAAAATAACAAAAAAATATTATTATAAAGTCCACTGATTCCATTTAATATTGTTTTCTTTTAACTTGAAAGAAAACGAAAAATCCAATCTTTCAATATTTTCTCTGGGTTATCTCCCTTGACTTCCATCCTTTAACAACGAAGTTTATTCAATTGTAAATAATGACATCAGTTTTTTAATTTTAATTTAAAGAAAATAGAAAAAAAATCATAAGCCATTTCAAATTTTGTAGTTTTCTCAATTTTTCAAACATTACATTGTCCTGAGAGAGAGAGAGAGAGAGAGAGAGAAATCAGACGAAAAAAGTAAGTAAAATGTTGATATTAATTTTTTCGTTGCAAATGAAATGAGCAAAAATATTTGTTTTACTTACAAAAGCGAAAGAGAATTATGAAATATTTTAAATATGTGAAAATAATTTTAGACGAGATATTTAAATTATTGGAATATGTTTTAAAATTGTTTTTAGATGCTGTGATTTTACCCATTGAAATATATTTGATGCTTTTAAAATCTTTTTTTATTTAATTTTTCTTTCTTCATGTTATTTCGTTGTCTTTTCTTCAATCTTCATAGTCGCATTTTTTTTTTTTTTTTTGAGTGGTTGAATATGGAAAATTAACTTAATTTACATGATTGAATATTAAATTTTAGTAGAAATAATTTCGATAAAAAAAAGTATGAAAAATGCATTAAAATGGATTTGAAAAGTGTCGTGTTTTTTTTTTTTTGTCCGTGAAAATTATTTTGAATCAAAGATGGCTGCCATTTACGCGCCTCTTTTCAAAAATCACAAAAACTAAAAAAATAATTTTTGAATACCTTTTTTTTTACTATTTTCAATAAATACAAGAAATTCTAAAAAAAAAATTTTTAATAAAAATGGGTATGGAGGTGTGATATTTCTATTGAGTCTGCCTTTTCAGCTACGACCTCCCATCACACAAAACCTCCAACAAGGAACAAATGTAGGTACTGTCAATAAAATCATCTGCTACGAATTTTAAAAGCGAATTAAAAATAATTAAATTCATTATTTAAGGTCAAACTTTGTCTAAATCGATAAGTAGTCACATAATGACCATCATTAAAAAAAAGAAAAATATCATTACATATGCAGTTTATTTTTAATACATATAAAGGGATTTGTTTTGGTCAATTTCGACTCGAGCCGCCATTCTGTCTCTTTTTCAATGCTTGTTTACAATTTTACTGTAACATTTGTGATTGCAAAAAAATTTACCAAAAATCAGGTAATTATCCGATTTTAATGAAATTTTCAGTATTGATTTATCAATTAATGAATTTTATAATGCATCAGATATTTTATTTCAAAACATTAATTTAGTATTTTTGCTATGACAGATTAATATATAAAATTCATTTAAAATATAAAAAGCCTGATGTTAAATTTAAAATGTTATATTTTTAGATTCTAGAAATAAATATCTACTAAATGCAAACCTCATTTTAGGTGCAAGAAGTAATAAGTTTTGAAGAAAAACTCTATTGAAAATGTACGCTCCCCTTTTTAAGCAGAAAAAATATCGATGTATAATTTTTTCTTTTATAAGATAATAGCCAATTAAATAATTATCGAAATGAGTAAAAAAGAAATCTCCAAAAAATTAATTAGTATTTTTTTACATTTTATTTTTCGATTTTCAGTACTTATTTTCTCATAGAAACACCACCGTGAAAATTTTTTTTCTTTTTATGTTTTTAAATCGACAATAAAAATTAAAAATTTGATGGTGCCCCCCTCTCCATTATAATTCTTACAACTAATAATAACTTTTACAAGTAATATTAACAATAATAGTCATGCTATTTCTTCTTACTTAGTCAGCTAGATCCCCCCTCTCTTGTAACAGCAGCATGAAGAGGTTCACAAACCTTGTAAGAAAAAAGAAGACAATCAGAAAAGGAGAAAGAAGAATTAAATTAAATAGTCATCTTTTAAAACACAACTCCTCTATTTAGATAATATTCATGTAATTATGCTTGTTTGACTGGAGAATAAAAATGTTATGTCTGAACATGAATTATGTAATGGTTTGTTATCCAATGAACTGTAAATTGCAAATAAACAGTTGTCTCCTATTTAATAATAGTTATTCTTTATTTACAGATTTGAACTTTACAGAAGAAAAACAGTTTTCAAATTTGGAATCAGACATGGAAACATGGAGCAAAGAGAAACCATTTCCTTGTAAAATGTGTGAATCAGCATTTTCATTCAGTTCCCGTTTGAAACACCACATGCGAAAACACAGAATAGAGACCCTATTTTCTTGTAAAATATGTGGTTCAGCATTTTCTCTGAAATCTAAATTAAAAATTCACATGCAAACACACACTGAAGAGAAACAATTTTCTTGTGAAATTTGTGGATCAACATTTGCCCAGAATTCTTCTTTAAAAAGACACATGCAAATACACACCAGAGAGAAACCATTCTCTTGTGAAGTATGGCAAGCAACATTTTCAAGCAGTGGGGGTTTAAAATCCCATAAGCGAATACACACTGGAGAGAAACCATTCTCTTGTGAAGTGTGTGGATCTGCATTTTCTCTGAAATGTAATTTAAAACTTCACATGCGAACACACACTGGAGAGAAAAATAAAAATAAATTGTTACAAGGAAATAAAAAAAAATTGTTAAAAGCAAATAAAATATTAAGAAAGAAACCATTTTCTTGTCAACTGTGTGGTGCAACATTTCCACAGCGTGGAAGTTTAAACCAACATATGGCAAAACACACAGGAGAGAAACCATTTTCTTGTGCAGTCTGTAAAGCAACATTTTCAAGAAGAACCACTTTGAAAGTCCACATGCGAGTACACACTGGAGAGAAACCATACTCTTGTGAAGTGTGTAAAGCTGTATTTTCACACAGTGGCCCTTTTAACGCCCATAAGCGAAAACACACTGGGGAAAAACCATACTCTTGTGAAGTGTGTGATGCACTTTTTTCACTGCGTGGAAGTTTAAAACTACATATGGCAAAACACACTGGAGAGACACCATTCTCTTGTGAAGTGTGTAAAGCAGGATTTTTATCCCGTTCACATTTGAAAATACATATGCGAATACACACTGGAGAAAAACCATACTCGTGTGAAGTGTGTGATGCAACATTTCCACGGCGTGGAAGTTTAAACCAACATATGGCAAAACACACTGGAGAGAAACCATTTTCTTGTGAAGTGTGTAAAGCAACATTTTCAAGAAGAGCCAGTTTGAAAGTCCACATTCGTGTACACACTGGAGAGAAACCATACTCTTGTGAAGTGTGTAAAGCTGTATTTTCACACAGTGGCCCTTTTAACGCCCATAAGCGAAAACACACAGGAGAAAAACCATACTCTTGTGAACTGTGTGATGCAGCATTTTCATTGCGTGAGAGTTTAAAACTACATATGGCGAAACACACCGGAGAGACACCATTCTCTTGTGATGTGTGTAAAGCAGGATTTTTATCCCGTCCACACTTGAAAACACATATGCGAATACACACTGGAGAAAAACCATACTCGTGTAAATTGTGTGATGCTGCATTTTCACAGCGAGGAAATTTAAAACAACACATAGCAACACACACAGGAATAAAACCATACTCTTGTGAAGTGTGTGGATCAGCATTTGCACAGAATTCTTATTTAAAAAAACATATGCGAATACACACTGGAGAGAAACCCTTTACTTGTGAATTTTGTGATGCAGCATATTCTCACAAGGGCAATTTGAAAGTCCATATGCGAAAACATACTGGAGAAAGACCGTACTCTTGTGAACTGTGTGAAGCAGCATTTTCACGTAGTGGTCATTTAAAACAGCATATGCGAAAACATACAAAAGAAAAGTCTATTTCCTAAGTCTGTGTATTAGAATTTTCAGAAAATACTAATTACATAGGTGAATGTAAATATTGTAAAATATTTGTCAATATTTTCACAGTTCCACATGTACACAGTCTCACTCTAATCAGTGTGTGTGTGTGTGTGGGGGGGGTCACAGTCAAGTCTGATGCAAGGTTCCAATCGACAGTCTAAACACTCCCAACTGTATCACGCTCCAATATCCAAAATTACTTCTTTGTCCCGCTCGTCTTGACAACAAAATACTACTGCAGTCGTTCTTTTTGGTATGTGAGAATAAGTCCTTTAAATACACCTCAATTTCACCACATCCGGGCTCCTCACTCATAATTGTTCGTGCAACACTCGTCAGCACGGTGCGACCACCTACATCCGGGCCACTATGCCATTTCTTATTTCACTGATCGTCCACAGCTCTCACATTCTGAAGGAAGCGGGTTCAACTCTAGGTCAGTCCCACACGCCAGGCAAAGCCTAGCCTGCTTTCTTCGAGAATATGGCAAGTCTTCACGCCCGCACTCTCTCTGTCACATCGTGTTGCACAAGATAGGTCTCCTCTCTCACTTCACTCACTTTTAATTTTGGACAATCCTACAAGTTCTAGCAAAGTTTCTATTCATTAATATCGCCAAAGTGTTAATGTAACAAAGAATACATTGGCTAAAAATATTTTTGATAAAATGAAGAAAATTTGATCATATAATAAAAGTTATTCCCATTACAAAGTTATGTATGAACTGAAAAATGAGAAAATTTACTGCTAGGTTAAGGAACAATTTTTTCCATCTCTTGACACAAGGAAGCTTCTTGTTACCATAATCAGAAAAATTTTCTAATTAAATCCTCCAAAAATATAAATATGTTGTTCATCTCTTAAAAATAATCTGAGAAATTCCAAAAATTCTGAGGCTCAGTTTCTATCCCTGGAGTAACATTGGTGAAGTCTTCTACTCAAGGGGAATAACCCGTTATGATTCTATATAACAGGCAGAAAAAGCATTATATATATATATATATATATATTTTTTCTTTCTATTATGTAATTTTATTTTCATTTAAATAAAAGTCTGAATTATACATGTTTCAGTTTTGTGAGATTTGATTTTTGCAAATTATGACAAGAAGGTTCATGAGTTTGAGAAAGTTCCCATTCACACCCTGTATATACGAGAATTTTCTTTAAAGGAGTTGCTGAGTTTCAATCTATATTGATTATACATTATGAGGTAGTGAACTTTTATTATTAATGACCAAAAGTATTAAAATATAGATTTAAAATGGCGACAATTTACCTATCACACCTAGTATATTTGGAAACCACTGGAGAAGCAAGGATGAACTCATTTGGCATAAGACATGTTTATTAATACACACATATACACATATATATATATATATGTGTGTGTTTATAAACATGTCTGATGCCAAATCAGAAAGAATGGCATAAGACATGTTTTGCTAAAGAGCTTTGAAAAAAATAGACTGAAACACTGAGATCAGCTCTGTCTAACTTTAAAACAAAAACATTTAACTCCCACTTTAGGAAATTTCTTCTGTCAGTGTGGCTTCATAGCTCGCTGCAAGGCTGGACAGCTATCACACTCAAGGAAACACAAAATGTCTTTTTGATATCATGCACAACATGGGAGGAAACAAATCACTTACTGCTGACCTTCATCTATTGTTCACGATAGGAGAGTCCATCATGTGTGTATCTATATATCTTTCGTTAAATTTTCAAGACCAAAATAATTTTTGGGACGAAATAGAATGGAATAATTTCCGAGACGAAATAAAATGAAACTTAACATTAAAAAACTGAGTTTCTTATATTCCATACCTAATGCTTTGTACTAAATCCCAAACAATATATATATTAAAACAGACATATATATATATGGGTAATTCCATGTCAAATCATCAGGGCCATGTCACCCACCCCTTTCAATGTTTCTGAAATTTTGTACAGGTGTAGAGTAGACAATCCCCCAAATTTGAGCTTCTAATTCGAAATATTCGCCGAGTTATATCAATTTTAAACTCGAAAAATTTGAGGGGGCGAAAAAATGGCGACATTTTGTAATCTATTTTTGTCTATAAAATGTGTTCTATAGCTCCCCTACTCCTAAAAATTGGTTTATAGGTAACAAAAATGATAACAATATCCTTTGTACCACCAATTTTCCCTGTGAAATTTATCCCCCTATATTTAACAATGAAACTTGCATAAAAATTAATATTTTCTTGAAATGTTTTTTTTACATTCAAAAGAAGAAACCTTAAACAAACTCCTAATGATTTTAGAAAGTTTTTTCAGCTCACGAAAATAATGGAAATTATGATTGAAAAACAATGTTTTCATTTTTGCACCGTTAAATCAACTGAATTTTAACGTAGCCAAAAACAAGTTACGACTTGCACTTTTTATTTCAGAATACATGTTTCTTTCTACAAAAACTACTGCCTTGAATATCATACAAATTTTTTGATATAGTTATTTAGACTCTTATCTTTATAGAAAAAAAAAGGAAAAACATTTTTGACGCTTTATTTTTTAAAATATCTCATAAAATAAAGTAGGGGGGGTAGAACTCGTAAAAAAATATTTCCTTTAATACATTTTAGTGAAAAAACTATTTCAGACATATTTAAATCTAAAGGTAAATAGTTATGGAAATTTTCGTGAAAATCGGAACATTAATTGATTTTTCATATAATTTTTTTAAAATCCTCTTTTCGTAACTCGTTTTTGGCTACGTTAAAATTCAGTTGATTTAACAGTGCAAAAATGAAAACATTGTGTTTCAATCATAATTTCCATTATTTTTTTAAGCTGAAAAAACTTTCTAAAATCATTAGGCGTTTGTTTAAGGTTTCTTCTTTCGAATGGAAAAAAAATCTTTCAAGATAATATTAATTCTTTTGCAAGTTTCATTGTGTTAAATTTAAGGGGATAAATTTCACAGGGAAAATTGGTGGTACAAAGGATATTGTTATCATTTTTGTTACCTTCCAATTTTCAATTCTAGAATGAAATGTGGTGCTGATATTGACGTTTGTCTATTTTCAGAATTTTGAAGGCAATACGATTAATACATGGGAAATATATTATTTGTTTATTATTTTAAATATATCCAATCACCAACATAATCCTGATAATTTATATCGAACTCTGACAGTTATTTTGCTCCATATGTTGCTTATTCAATGGCTGTACGTAAAAGTGCCAAATCTTAACTGATGTTGTAACTTCGCTTGTGAGCAAAAACCAAACTTCATTTTTGGTACAAATAATGTTCAATATATGTAGAATAATAATTTAAAGGAAAAAGAAAATTATATGTAGTGCCACATTGTGATTTTTTCACTTATTGATCTTGCATTGAAAAAATCAGAAATAATTAATAACGTGAAAATGGTTAATTTTATGCCTATTTTGATAACATTTTTAGATTCTACAAGCCTAAAAACTTCTATAAACCAATTTTTAGGAGTAGCGGGGCTATAGAACACATTTTATAGACAAAAATAGATTACAAAATGTCGCCAATTCCCCCCCCCCAAATATTTCGAGTTTAAAATCGATATAACTCGGCGAATATTTCGAATTAGAAGCTCAAATTTGGGGGATTGTCTAATTTTAACCTACTCTACACATGTACAAAATTTCAGAAAAATTGAAGGGGGTGGGTGACAATTTTATTTTTTTCCTGGTGATTTCACATGGAATTGTCCATATATATATATATATATATATATATATTATATATATATATATATTTAATACACACACACACACACATATATCATCCAGAAGCATATGTGGATCCCTCGACAAGTCTGTTATTCAGACTCCATATTCTAAAGCTGAATTGAAAAACTCAAAACAAGTGAAAATCTATTAATAATGGAGATTCGATCTCAACTTATATATATGTATATGTATATATATATATATCAATTTATATATACATGTGTGGATCCTAGCCTTCCTGCTACACTCTTATTCAGCTAGCCACTTTGGGATAAGTTTAGACTACTAGAATTAATCAGCCAAAGAAAGTAATTCTGTGACTACCGATCCCAATTAGGTTAGTAGGCATCCCATTATCAAACACCCGAGACAATCGATAAGTGGTTGCTACAACCCATATTAGGAATTAGAAAGCCTTGGCAACTTGCTACATAATACCTTTGGATAAAGCTACCCAAACAACTTTAATACATGAAGAATAGTCCGAAAGTCTAGGATTAAACTTTTGCAAATGAACTCCCTAAAACTACCACAGTCTCTAAACAACCCCTAAACCTACCAATTTACTAGTAACTATTTCCAACCTAAACAAACATTGAAATGAACATTCACTAACCACTTTGTTGTACTAACATTTATTGTATATATGTACATTTAACATTATTAAACACTTTTTTTTAGTAAATATTGCCATTGTACTCTTGTCCTTTAACATATCACCTACCTTTCTCTCTGCTTCATTGTACCCCATAAATTATCATAGGGATAACTTAGTTTACTTTAATTTTCTTTCATAAATATATATATATATATATATATATATATATATATATATATATATGCAAGGGAGACTCTCTTATCATAAACAATAAATTATGATCAGCAGTGAATGACTTGTTTTCTCCTACATTGAACATGCTATCAAGTACATATTTTGAGTTTTCTTGAGTGTGATACTAGCCTAGCCCTGCTGCTAGCTATGAAGTCACACTGACAGATTAAATTTTCTAAAGAATGAGTTAGATGCTTTTGCTTTAGAGTTTGATGGAGCTAATCACGATGTTTCAAACTATTTTATTCAAAACCCTTTAACTTCATGAAACATGTTTTATGCCATTCTTTTTCGATTTGATACTTTATTTTCCTAGGTACTCAGGTCAATGTTGAGGTGTTTCAAAATTGTTTTATATTTTTGTTTTAATCTTTTTTAAATAAAAGCTACATCATTTATTTTTTCAGTTTTAAGAAAATAACTTTTAAATTTCAAAATCACTTTTTTAGGGTATTGAATTTTTCTTTTTTTCTTTTTTTTTTTTTTCCCAATATATAATCTTCAGGATATAATCTTTCAAGAAATGTAAAAATTAGGGATTGGGAATTTTTTCTTAAAATGGTCAAATGTCAACCCCCCCCCACACACACACACACAAATTCTTAATCATAAAAATTTTTTTATCAAGTTTCTTTAATAAAATAAGATAATCGCTATAAAATTATGTCATTGAAAAATAATTTGTTGAAAATTTCATTAAATTGGGCAATTCCTTGATTTTTGGTAATTGATTTAAAATTAAAAAATGGTTTTAAAAAGAATTTAATAAAAATGGTTATAAAGGTTGCATGTTTGTTGTGGAGTTTGCCATTTCGGCTATGACCTCCCATCACACAAACCATCCAATTAAGATGAACAAGACATACTGGACACAAATGGAGAATCAAAGATGAACGTATCGGTTAATTCAACAAGTTCTAAAAAATCCTAAAATTTGTACAACATTTATTTTTTATAAAAATAGTTATAATGTTTGACCTTTCAGCTATGACCTCCCATCACACAAACCATCCAAGTAAGATGAAACAAGACATCACAAATGGAGAATCAAAGATGAACAAGGAACAAGTGTTGTCATATCTGCCCTACAGAAATGTGGTACCATAATGGCTTTCCCTAAACAGGTGAGCTGTTGCCCAAGTAGCAGATCCTCCCTCTCCACACAACTGTTGTGATCCAAAGGTAGGAACCAATGCAGATTGGCAACAGCAGTGTCGCAGGAATTGTTGGGAAGTACTGAGATTCAGCACCGCCCATCTTCGGGACTCCAGCTCCGGATTTGTCTTCGGTGTTTACTCCTTTAGACTTTCCTTGGGATAAGGTAGAGCCACAAGGCAACGGTGGTTTTATGAGACTTTTCCTTGTCCTGGTCCTGGATGAGTTGCTGGCCGAGGCTAGTGAGCCCCATCTAGTCTGTGGTTTTGGATTGATAAGTTCATCAATCCTGCTACAGCCAGTGTGGGGTCGGTCTTTAGTAAATCATGACTCATCTACTCTTGTCTACAGATTGCATGAGGGCATCAGCAAACTCACACATTTACACATGTAAATGTATGGGGTCAGTCATGTTGCATGTGCAATGTTACTGGCGCCTTATAACTTTCTAAGTCCAGTGGTCCTATTTTTCTCTAAGCCATGCTGCTTTTAGGAATTCTAATTACTTTCTGATATATAATGTGTCAGGAGAGTGTGGAAGTGGGGGGAAATATAAGCACATGGTCAGTATGTAAAACAGAGTCAGTGAAAAAAAAAAGAAGAAAAAAAAAGTAAAATGTAATTCCTTTTTTTTTTTTTTCATTGACTCTGTTTTATATACTGACCATGTACTTATATTTGCCCCCACTCCCACACTGTCCTGACACATTATATATCAGAAAGTACTTAGAATTCTTAAAAGCAGCATGGCTTAGAGAAAAATAGGACCACTGGACTAGAACTGTAAGTTTTACTTTTATGATTTTCAATATATATTGATTATAAATTATGAGGTAGTGAACGTTTATAATTAAGGAACAAAAGTATTAATATATAAATTTAAAATGGTGACAATTTATCCATCGCACCTTGTATATAAGAGAATTCTCTTTGAAGTAGTTACTGATTTTCAATATATATTCATTATAACTTAGGACATAGTGTTGCTTGTTATAATTCATATAGAAGAAATTATGAAATTTAAAATTATAATATTATTAATAATTATAGCTATAGTAGTTGTAGTATTAGTAGTTGTAGTAATAATTTTAATAATAATATGTTGATTATTAATAATAACAAGGTTGGTTGGTTGGATTTTATGGCTTGTTAACCAATTGGGTCATTTTATGCCAAAGACATTTTGTTTTATTCATTCTTGATGGATACTCAATCTTTTTTTTAAACTCATTTTTCCTATTTAACCCATAGATGGGGCCCTTACAGGTATTACCACCGAGTGAACCTGGGAGTAATGGTGATGAAGGGGTACTCCACATTCCCCAAAGCTCCAGAACTGTCACTTCACTATCAGATAGAGATTAATTAATAGAAATGTTCATTGATCAGATTGTTGCTGTTATCTAATTAAATTTCTCAAGATGCATTGCAACTTCCTCCTCAGACAAGAAGAAGTTTCAATTTTTTTAGGGAAATGAAGAGTAGGTAATCTTAAACTTTAAGTGACTAAATTCCTACTATAAAATTGTACTTGCTAATTATTTGAAATTAACTTAAATGTTACTAAAAAGACATTTTATTATATTTTGGAGTTAAAACCATGCATTAAAATGGATTTGAAAAGCGCTGTGTTTCCTCCATGAAAATTACACTGAATTAAAATGGCTGCCATTGTTTACAAGCTTCTTCTCGGAAAAAGAACAAAGGGATTTCACTTTTATTTCTTCATCAATTAATCTATTTTATATAGACACCAAAGTTATCGTAAAATCCATATTTGACAAAAAAAATCCAATTTTAATGAAATTTTTGTGGTTAATTTAGCAATGAATAAATCCTATCGTGCAGCAGTTATTTTATTTCGAAACTTTCTGATTTTTTTTTCAGGTAACTTGATGAATTGTTGATAAATCAACACTGATTTTATTTTGTTTTTTGAAGAGGTTTGGTGTTGAGAAGAAAAAAAAATTTTTTAAAGAGGTTTGGTGTTGAGAAGAAAAAAATATTTTTTAAAGAGGTTTGGGCGTTGAGAAGAAAAATATTTTTTTTGAAGAGGTTTGGTTTTGAGAAGAAAAATATTTTTTTTTAAAGAGGTTTGGTGTTGAGAAGAAAAAGATTTTTTATAAAGAGGTTTGGTGTTGAGAAGAAAAAAATATTTTTTAAAGAGGTTTGAGTGTTGAGAAGAAAAATATTTTTTTAAAGAGGTTTGGTGTTTAAAAAAAAATATTTTTCTTCTCAAGAGGTTTGGGTGTTGAGAAAAAATATTTTTTTAAAGAGATTTGGGTGTTGAGAAGAAAAAGATTTTTTAAAGAGGTTTGGGTGTTGAGAAGAAAAAGATTTTTTTTTTTTTTAAAGAAGTTTGGTGTTGAAAAAGATTTTTTTTAAAGAGGTTTGGGTGTTGAAAAAGAGTTTTTTTTTAAGTGGTTTGGGTGTTGAGAAGAAAAAGATTTTTTTAAAGAGGTTTGGGTGTTGAAAAAGATTTTTTTTTAAAGAGGTTTGGTGTTGAGAAGAAAAGATTTTTTTTAAAGAGGTTTGTGTGTTGAGAAGAAAAAGATTTTTTAAAAGAGGTTTGTGTTGAGAAGAAAAAGATTTTTTTTAAAGAGGTTTGGTGTTGAGAAGAAAAGATTTTTTAAAAGAGGTTTGGTGTTGAGAAGAAAAAGATTTTTTAAAGAGGTTTGGTGTTGAGAAGAAAAAGATTTTTTTAAAGAGGTTTGGGTGTTGAAAAAGATTTTTTAAAAGAGGTTTGGTATTGAGAAGAAAAAGATTTTTTTTAAAGAGGTTTGGGTGTTGAAAAGATTTTTTTAAAGAGGTTTGGTGTTGAGAAGAAAAAGATTTTTATAAAGAGGTTTGGTGTTGAGAAGAAAAGATTTTTTATAAAGAGGTTTGGTGTTGAGAAGAAAAAGATTTTTTTAAAGAGGTTTGGGTGTTGAAAAAGATTTTTTTAAAGAGGTTTGGTTTTGAGAAGAAAAAGATTTTTTTAAAAGAGGTTTGTGTGTTGAGAAGAAAAAGACTTTTTTTTAAAGAGGTTTGGTGTTGAGAAGAAAAAGATTTTTTTAAAAGAGGTTTGTGTGTTGAAAAGAAAAATATTTTTAAAGAAGATTTTTCTGAGGGATGGTTATTGGGGTTGTCTTTTAATATTAGTAAAAATTGAAAGTGATAACAATAGTAAGATCAATTTAATTGTATTTATATTATTATTAAAAATAATAATAATGTTACCATGGTAACAATAATAATGATAAATTATTAATAATGATAACTAAAATTGTAATATTAGTTACTTCAATATTATTATTAATGATAATATAATAATAATTCTAATGATAGTGACAGCAGTAATAATAACAGTATTAAAAATAAAAATATAAAAAAAATCAAATAAAAATAAAATTCAAATTTAAAGTAAAATTAAATAAAATTATTATTATTTTTTTGACTAAAGAAGATAAGTTTATATCATAAACTTATCTTGTTTTTTTATTTCTTTATATTTTTATTTTTCAGACCCTTGTCCTCATCTTTGTTGTAAAATTTTGTAAATTAAAATTGAATTTCGTGTGATTTTTTTTTTAATTATAAGAAAAAAAAAAAAATAACAAAAAAGAATTATTGTAAAGTTTAATAATTTCATTTAATATAGGTGAAACGTAGCTATACCCCAAAAATTCGTCTGCTAGGAGTTTTAAAAGTGAATTAAAAATAATTAAATCTATTATTTAAGGTCAAACTTTGTCTAAATCGATAAGTAGAAACATAATGACCATTAAAAAAAGAAAAATATCATTACATTAGCAATTTATTTTTAATAGATTTAAAACGATTTGTTTTGGTCAATTTTGTTCGCTGACACCATTTTTGGTTCTTTTTAAGTGGTTTTATTGGCTTGTTTACAATTTTAATGTAACATTCGCGATTGTAAAAAAAAATAACAAAAATCAGGTAATTATTATTTTAATGAAATTGATTTATCAATTAATGAATTTTATAATGCATTAATTATTTTATTTAAAAACTTTAATTTAGTATTTTTGCAATGAAAAATTAATATATAAAATTTATTTAAAATATGAAAAGCCTGATGTTAAGTTTAAAATGTTATATTTTTAGATTCTAGAAATGAATATCTATTTAATGCAAACCTTATTTTATTACATCAAAATATAGTTTTTGAAGAAAAACTCGATTGAAAATGTTGCCCCCCCCCTTTTTAAGCAGAAAAAATATCGATGTATAATTTTTTTCTTTTATAAGATAATAGCCAATTAAATAATTATAGCCAACTAAAAGAAATCTCCTAAAAATTAATTATTTATTATTTTTTTAACATTTTATTTTTCGATTTTCGGTACTTATTTTCTCATAGAAAAGCCACCGTAATTTTTTTTGTTTCTGTTCATAACTTCGGTCTTTTATCTCTTTATTTATACTGTAATTAGAAAATTATAAGACCAACGCAAAAAAATGTTACGCCCCCAACATAAGTTGGGGAGTTAAGATTAAGTGACCTGAAAATAATGAGAAAGTTTTGAAATAAAATAAATAATGCATCATAAAGATCATTCATTTATAAATAAACACTGAAAATTTCACTAAATTCCGATAATTCCCTGATTTTTGGTAAATTATTTTCTGTAGGGGGGGGGGTTGCAAAGTCATTTTGTCAAAAACGCAGTTTAGCCTCATTTTGGGTATACCTAGTGAAACGAAAACAAAAATTAATCTTAATATTTTCTCTCGGTTATCTCCCTTGTCTCCACTGAATTTTACTCAAATCGTAAATGAAGCAGTTTTTAAAAAGAAACAAGAAAAAAATCATCAGCTATTTAAAATTTTGTAGTTTTCTTAATTTTATAAACCTTGAATTGCAAGGAGAGAGAGAAATCTGAAGAAAGAAGTAAGTAAAATGTTGATATTAATTTTGTGATTGCAAATATAAAATGAGCAAAATTATGTTTTACTTATAAAAGTGAAAGAAAATTATGAAATATTTTAAATATGCGAAAATAATTTTAGATGAGATATTTAAATTATTGGAATATGTTTTAAAATTGTTTTAGATGTTGTGATTTTACCGTTGAAATACATTCGATGCTTTTAAAATCTTTTTTTATTTAATTTTTCTTCGTTTTTTATCTTTTTCGTTATCCTTTCTTCGTGGTCACATTTTTAAATTTTATTTTTGAATTCTTGAATATGGAAAATCAAGATAATTCATATGATTGAATATTAAATTTTAGTAGAAAAAAATTCATATCGCAGATTATTTCACTCGATTAAAAAAAATGGAAAAAAAATAAATTGCATTAAAATGGATTTAAAAAGTGTCGTGTTTTCTCGGTGAAAATTATGTTAAATCAAAGATGGCTGCCATTTACGCACCCCTTCTCCAAAATAATGGAACAACAAACATCACTCTTGTTGCCTGAATAAATATAAAATAAAAAATTAAAAAATAATTTTTGAATACCTTGTTTTTTACTCTTTTCAATAATTACTTAATTGGCTTGTAAAAGAAAAAAAATGATACATCGATATTTGTTCTGTTAAATGGGGGGGGGGCAACATTTTCAATAGAATTTTTCTACAAAAATTATATTAGATAACGATAATAAACTGAAGCAGTTATTAAATAAATATTTGTTTTTAGAATCTAAAAGTATGACATTTTAAACTTAAAATTAGATGTTTCATATTTCAAATGAAAATTTTATCTATTAATTCACCATAGCAAAAATACCCAATCAAATCAGAAAGTTTTTGAATAAAATAACATGCATTATAAAATTAATTCATTGATAAATCAACACTGAAAATTTCATTAAAATAGGATAATTCCTTGATTCTTATTAATTTTTTTCAATTGGGGAAGTTAAATTTATTTTGTAAAATATGGATTTTATGTCATCTTAGGCAGTGTTTAAAATGCATTAAAAATAAATTACATGTGTAATATTATTTTGCTCCTTTTACTAATACTCATTATGTTAGTAATTTTTTTCGACTTGAACAAAAATTTGATCTTAAATAATCTATTGAACTAATTTGAATTCATTTTTAAATGAAATGAAGCCAACAAATTGGCAGTGCTTAATATATATATATATATATATATATATGTATGTAATATATGTATATGATGATGCTGATCTGGTTGCACAATTTCCGGAAGAAATGCCGTCAGTCATTACTAACACTTGCTCTGGCTTTGGTCTGATAGTTACCATTAAGAAAAGCAAAGTCATGTACACTCTGGTTGCTGGTGATCCTTACGTGGAACCTGATATCCTTGTCTATGTGAAGCATCTTGAAATTGTCAAGGAGTTTGTCTTCTTTGGTAGTTCTTTATCTAGTGATGTTTCTCTTGATGTGGAAATCAAACGGAGAATAAGCAGGGCATCTGTGTCCTTTGCTAAGCTAGAAGACAAGGTCTGGCCTGATGATTATCTAACTCTGGCAACTAAAGTGTCCGTGTATCAAACGTGTGTTATGATCCTTGGTCTGAAGTGGGAAAGCTATGTCTCAGATACAGCTGTCTTGACCAAAGCTAAAACAACTAGTATTGCTGCAATTGTGATGAGGAATCAGATGCATTAAGGTTGCCATGGATAGAACCTGTTGGTCAGACATTGGCTAATAAGATCACATTGTCTGTAATTTGTTGTTTCAATGCAATTAAGGTCAGAACAATCTTAACTACTAAATCTGCAGTTCACTCAATTCAAAAAGACGTTCTACCAATCTTTGAACAAAGTTTATTAATTTATAAATTTCATTGGAAAGACAATACAGAGGTTGGGTGTAAGAATAAACCAACATGTTCCGAAGGGAATAAGAAGTATTCTTCAAACAACATCCGGGCTCTCTCAGGCACAGGACTCAGCCAATGGTGGTCACCTGTGCAGTTTAAATATCTGCAGAATCAATGATAATGATCAGTAATTTTCCATTCTATACAAGGCTATGACAAATCACCATCTGGATATCCTTGAAGCAGTTGCAATCTTTCTTCACTGTCTGGTCTTGTGTAGGCAATAAGCGTTTAAAACATTCCCTGGGGATTTGCTGGGAATTTTGTTGCTGATATGAAGGGTTTTTTTTTCTCCCTTTCTTGTTGCTGCAACCTTTATATTATCCTATTCTCCTTTTACCCAATTCATACATTTTGACTTTTAAATGATCTACCAGTTGTAGAACTTTTGAAAATGCACCTGTCAAAAGGTGTTACATATTAATTGGTTCCCTATTACTTTTTAAGGTAGTATGGAGATCCTTGTGGCGATCGGTGCGGCTGATGGCCTTGGGAGTGAGTGACGGTGCTTGACCTCACTCTCACCTTGCTTTCTGGGGATAGAATCGTGAGAACGGAGCCCCGATGGAGGGCCCTTTTCCGGTTTAAGGTGGGCAACTCAGAAAGTCAGTTGCAGTAGTTAGTTGCAGTTAGTCAGTTGCAGAGTTAGAAGCTAGCAAGATGTGACTCTCAGCGCGCAGTTGTCTGGTCCTGGGGTTCCAGAATAAAATAACATCAAAGGTAAATCGAAGTCTTGTTGTTATTACTAAAAGCTAACAATGACACAAGGCTTCTGATAAGAAATGGTCCCCAGCAGAACCAGACACGGAATCCCCAGATAAGAAAGACCAGACGAGACCATTAGAAGATAGATGATAGAAGTACCAAGCCGGCCAGAAGAGAAGTACGTAACAAAGGGCCCTTAAGTCCCCCTATCTTCTTTTACCTCTTTTTAAAATTAAAATAATTTGTTTAATTAGCTGATCACCAAAAAGTATAATAGTATTTAAACTTGTATACAAATTTAGTTGTACCAAAAACTTGTTTATTTATGAATATGTATTTTTATACAGGGTGTTTGGGAGAAATTTTACAGTTTCATAAGGGGAAAAAAGTGCTTAGTAACTACAAAATTTAATGGATTAAATTACACTACTGTCAACAAATTTCACTCAAAATAACTGTGTAATGAGATAATGAAGGTCCTGAGTTTTGGGAGGCGACTATTAGAAAAGGAGGAAGAAGAAATGTGACAAGGTGGAAGCTTTGAAAAAGCGTGGAGTGATGAACGGTGATTTGACCAGGGCATGACCCCCGAATGGGGAAGTGAAAGCCAACCGGAAGTTTTGGGTGTTGACTGGAACCGGAAGTCATGTGGTGACGTGGAACGACGAACAAGAAGATCGGCTCTTTTTGATTTCCGACAGTGTAGGATTCGGACGGGCCTCGGGTCCCTAGTGTGGGATCACAGTAGTTTATCAGTGTCCTCTATCTCTTTCTCTCCCTTTCCTCTTCTCCGAAACAACCCATGAGACGAGCCCGAAAATAAAAGCTAAGCATCTTGTGTCAATATCTTTCTCGCGTTGTACCTTTTTATTGACAAGACGACCGCCGCGTACCAAATACCTTTTTAGTGTTGTGAATTTGGAGGCATGTTGACAAGACCCGCTATACAACATATATCGCTATTAGAACGTTACAACTGCCATTAGCATCAATCACTGACTCAATCCTTCTCCAGAACCTGGAGCAAGCTGATGTTACAGTTTCCCTCGGTAAGGTCTCAAAAACTACCTTGATTATATTGATTAACTGGGCTTTTGTATTAATGGCAGAGCATTTGGTGTCTTTCTCAATAACACCACATACATAATCCATGGGGTTAAGATCTGGGGAGTTCGGAGGCCAAACATTGGGACTGGTAAAAATTCACCAACAACCATTTTGACTTTCCCCAGAGGTGTGACAGGGGACCAAATCCTGCTGCCATACATATAGCCTACCATTGGCTACCCTTCTTATCCAGGGCTTGACTACAGTCTTTAGGAACTCCATATAGACATCTGAATTCAACCTGATACCCTCTCCGAAAAAATGTAGAGGCATCACATTACACTCAGAGAACACATATACTAAAAAGTTTTGGGAGATTTAGTTTACATGACAAGAGGAGTGTCCTTTGGACTGTATGCAAATTATCTGTTATACGGTATGTTGTGCTTATGATTTTGGCAAACGTTTTTCTCATGAGATAAGAATGAGATTTTTTGTGGTTCAGCAGGATGTTTTACTTTGCTCAGAAGTTTCTTCGCCTTACTCAGATGATTTTCACGGCCCTTTTTTTTAGAGCAGTTGACCTCTCCAATGCTTGTATGAGTAGTAGTAAAGGTCTTCATTGAGTGCAAGCTTCATGGTAGAGGCTGAATCATTCAATTAATGTGATAAAGCCCGAATTCCAGTGCCAGGGTCTTCCAACACTTTTTTCTGTAGATTTTCAGGGGAATTCTGATGGACAAACGCAATCAGATTGTCTGTTATGTTATCTCTTTGCATGAAGGAATGAGAGCTTCTGTGAGATCAGGTAGTGACCAAGCCAGTACTTTTTCTGTCTCAAAAGCAAGGTTGTGTTCTAGCTCTACTTCTACTTGCATTGTTATTTTCTGCTATGCATAAGAAAGCTCAGATCTAAGTGAAGGAATAAATGCTTAATTCAGAACAAGTGGTGGCCTATATAATCAGCAACTTTTTAAAGTTAGGTAAAAAATTTCCGTGCAGAATCTTCTCTTTGCAGATGATGCCACTCTATTAGCACACAGCCTAGAAGACAACCAGACCATTCTTTATAAATTCTCTGAGACATCAAAAGCATTTGGACTTACTATCAGTATAAAGAAAACTGAACTACTGTACCAGCCCATTGCATGTTATCCATGTCTTGCAAATTCATCTGTTTTCATTGATGGAAAAGAATTAAAAATTGTTGACATATTTAAAAATCTTGTATCAGCAGTCACTTCTGAAAATATGAACAAAGAGATCCATTTCAGAATAGCTAAAGCAAGCACTGCATTCAGCAATTTGAAGCACTGATTATGGAATACCAAAAATGTATCTCTTGAAATAATTAAAGTATATATATATATATATATATATATATATATATATATAGAGAGAGAGAGAGAGAGAGAGAGAGACATGCACTGTATGCCCTCCTTCTCCAAAGCCGCGGCAAGGTGACTGATCATCTAACATGATCTAAGGGTCCATGCTGAGTGGTATTTATACCACCGAAAGATTTAGGCAGGCTTACTATGTGCTTATCCCCATGTTTTGTATTGTTTGAGGAATCCTGTGTCTTTATTGAGTCCGTGGATATATGTATGTAGGCTTTCCAGGTTGTGCTGTGGTTTATTGAAATGTTGTGATTTTAGTTTTAGTGGATTTTAGTTTTAGTGGATTTGTGGTTGTGTAGACAAAATCTAAAGGGTGTTTGTGTTTACCCTACATATCTGCTGTTATATTTCTGTCCATTGGCCAGCAAAGTAAACAGGTCAAAATCTAATATAGGAAGTGGAAGTAGATGGATCAAAAACTATTATTGTCATATTGTAGGAATTACAACACCCATTATTATTATTGTTATTATTGTTATATTGTGCTATTATTATTTTAAACTGTTTGAATGATAAAGATAGATCAAATAGTTTATCATTTAAATGTAACTGTAACAAAATTGTAAACAAAAACCAACAAAAATGTACATAGCGATGTATGTTAAACATCTCTCGATTTAATATATATATATATATATATATATATATATTTGGTTAATTTCACGCACCTGCTGCTGAGGGAGATCAAAGGAAATTTTTTTTTAAATCAAATAAAATAAAGTAACTATCCGATTTTAATAAAAAACTTTTTTTCATTAGTCTGTTTCGTGCATTGATCCTCTGTACAAATATCATTGTAATTTTTTTCTGTATGAAAATAAATTTTACCTTTTTGGAAAGATAATTCAATGATGGAACATATGTAAAAAAAATAAATCAATACTAGACCAGGTTTGGTAATAGGGCGTCTTAAAACTTGAAACGTAAGTCTCGTAAATAACAAAAAAAATATTTATCTTTTTTTTTTTCTAAATTGTTAGATTATTTTCTAAGGAATTTTATATTAAAAGTTCCTAATTTTATTTATTTTTGTTTTTTTAGGGATTTTTTTTAAATTATAAAATGTAAAATAAATACTTTTGCTTAGTGTATAGCAAAATCGTATTTATTTACTTAAGGAAATTATTGTATAAAAAATAAAACTGTCCAAATGTGTCAATACTAGATTAATATCGATTAAATTATGAAATTGTCGTGAACGGCAGCCTAGTGGTCACATAAAGAAACAACGACTTTTTCTTTTTAAAAACATATTCAATGTGGAAATAGCAGAAATTTACTCTGGACCTCCTACTTTATCAAGGGTACCACCTTCTTTTTAGTTCTAACTACCAATAGAATACACTTCTGCTAAATTGCCAAATGGCTAGCTTTTCCGGTATCATTAAGTGTTTCCCAACAAAATGATGGGTCTTAAATGCATATAGGTTTAATTCGTTTCTTCTGGTCATCATTTTTGACAAAGAGTTTATCTTTTTCTTCAGTGGAAAAAAAAGATAATAACATTTTTTCTCTTCATGGTCAACCAACTTCCTCCATGCCATCAGTCTGGTTATATCAAAAGGCTGTTCCCAACCATCACAGCCAACTCAAGTGGACTCACCAAGAGGCCTCCCAAGCCACTTGAGTTTCTCCAGCTTCGACCTCTTCCCAGACATTCCAATTACACTGTGTGGTCCTATGATCACCACCATCTGTTTTGACCTTACTCCGACTCAAGCTACCAGAAGATTCAAATTTCCGTTTTTTTTTTCTTTCTTTTTCTAATTCCAAATAATGAATTGGTCACAATTCATTTATATTTTTCTTCCCTGTTTCTGCAGAAGTACTTGTATCAAGCTTTTTCATTGCTCATCTGGTACATGTCTTGGTTCTTCATTATTACTACCCTTTTCTGATTCTGGAGAAGTACCTACTTCAAGCTCTTTATTTCTTCATCTGAGACATGTTTTGGTTCTTCATCATCAAGAAGTTTGTGGATTTGTATTTGACAATTAGGGCAGAGTTTCTTGTCTGGGATTAGCACCAACTTAGTCTTTGCCTTGTCTGCCATCTCCAATGAAATTGGTTTCAAACTGCTTTTAATTTGCTCATGATTTTTAAATGGAATACAACATCTCTTTTCAAGCCATTCATATTTAGTCAACAAGGTCTGTTTGTGATGGCAACAGATAGTCTGTATTTTATCCATATCACGATATTTTTCTTTTTTTTTAACAGATAATCTTGGAATTGTTCTTTATATTAAATGTAAAAGAAAACATTAAAAAGTTAATTTTCCATTTTTTATTAAAATATTTTTAGATGAGTTGAATCTAATTAAAGTTGAAAGTAATTACAGTATAAGTAAAAAGACCCAAGGTGTGATTAGAAGAAAAAACATTTAAGGGTGACATGATAGGGTACAGTCTTTATAAAAAAAATATCTAAAATAATGTTATAATTAAAAATTGTCACCTTTTTTATTAACAGAAGTATGTAGAGGACATAATATTCTTTTTTGTTGTTGAAAACTGTTGTTCTTGCTGCTGCCGCTGCTGCTATGAATAATTTCAAATAAGTTCAAATCCGTGACACCTGTATAATAATACTCTGACGTTTTGAAATATTTTTTAAACAATTTCTGTAAGTATGAAAATCCGCAAATTGAGCAACCCTATATTCATTTTTAAGAATTTTGATTTATTTCCATTGAATCATTTTGATTGAAATAATTCAGTAAATAAAAAAAGGATTCATTGATTAATGAGTCAACACAGAAAGTTTTATTAAAATCAGATAACTTCATATTTTTAGATTCTAAAAACAAGTATTTATATAATAATTAGTTTACTTTATTCTTGTTATCTAATAATTTTTGGAGAACAATCAATTGAAAATTTAGGCCCCACCCTTTTAAACAGAACAAATATTGATGTAAAACTTTTTCATTTATAATATAATAGGTAATTATATACTTAAACCACATGAAAAAATCTCAAAATATACACATATTATGTCACTTTTGGCAGACCCTATCATAGACTTATTTTACAAAATCAATTTAATCTCCCTAATTGAAAAAAATACCAAAAATGAGGGAACCATCTGATTTTAATGAATATGAATTTAATAGTATATCAGTTATTTTATTTATTCTTACTTAGCCAGCTAGATCCCCCTCTCTTTTTTTAGTGAAATAACATATACAGGCAATATCTAAGGGAATCTTATATTAAAATTACAAACATCACTTTTTTTTTCTTAATTTAATAGAAAAGGTAAAATTCAGATTTTTATCAATTTCAACAATTTAAGCATAAAATCCTTTGATAGGTTAAATTAATTAAGTTTGATAAAAGTCTTTGATAATTTGATCAGAAAAAGATGAGGTAGATGATCATCATCCTCATCTATTTGGCTCTATGACAACAGTAACCTCACCTCACTCTAGAAATAAAAAAAAAACAAAGGGAAGTATGAATAGTTGGGAGGAGGTAAGGAAATCATTGCAAGGATGGAGATAGAAAAAGATAAAGAAGAATTAAATCAAATAGTCATTAACCTCACCTCACTCTAGAATATAAAAAAAACAAAGGGAAGTATGAATAGTTGGGAGGAGGTAAGGAAATCATTGCAAGGATGGAGATAGAAAAAAGATAAAGAAGAATTAAATCAAATAGTCATTAACCTCACCTCACTCTAGAAATATAAAAAAACAAAGGGAAGTATGAATAGTTGGGAGGGGGTAAGGAAATCATTGCAAGGGTGGAGATGAAAAAAAGAGAAAGAAGAATTAAATCAAATAGTCATCTTCTAAAACACAACTCCTCTATTTAAATAATATTCATGTAATTATATTTGTTTGACAGTAGAACAGAAATGTTATTTATGTTTGAACATGAATTATGTAATATGTCGTCCAATGAATTGCAAATAAACAGTTGTCTCCTATTTAATAATATTTATTCTTTATTCACAGATTTGAACATTGCAGAAGAAAAACAGTTTTAAACTTTGGAATCTGACATGGAAACATGTACAAAAGAGAAACCATTTCCTTGTGAAGTGTGCAAATCAGTATTTTCTGACAGTTCCAGTTTAAAAAGCCACATGCAAAAACACACTGGAGAAAAGCTATTTTCTTGTGAAGTTTGTGGTTCAGCATTTTCTCTGAAATCTAAATTGAAAATTCACATGCAAACACATACTGGAGAAAAACCATACTCTTGTGAAGTATGTCAAGCCACATTTTCACGCAGTGGAGGTTTGAAAGTCCATAAGCAAATACACACTGGTCAGAAACCATTCACTTGTGAAGTGTGTGAAGCAGCATTTTCACGGATTGCACACTTAAAACAACACATGGTAACACACACAGGAGAAAAACCATTTTCTTGTGAAGTTTGTGGATCTGCATTTTATGTAAAATGTAAATTAAAAATTCATATGCGAACACACACTGGAGAGAAACCATTTTCTTGTGAAGTGTGTGGGTCAGCATTTGCCCAGAATTTTTATTTAAGAAGACACATGCGAATACACACTGGGGAAAAACCATTCTCATGTGAAGTGTGTGAAGCAGCCTTTTCATTCCCTCAGAATTTGAAAACCCATATGCGAGTACACACTGGAGAAAAACCGTACTCTTGTGAACTGTGTGATGCAGTATTTTCACAGAGATCAAATTTAAAACAACACATGGCAACACACACAGGGGTAAAACGATACTCTGGAGAGAAACCATTTTCTTGTGAAGTGTGTGGATCAGTATTTGCTCAGAATTCTTACTTAAAAAGACACATGCGAATACACACTGGAGAAAAACCATTTTCATGTGAAGTGTGTAAAGCAGCATTTTCATTCCGTCAGAATTTGAAAATCCATATACGAGTACACTCTGGAGAAAAACCATACTCTTGTGAACTGTGTGATGCAGTATTTTCACAGAGATCAAATTTAAAACAGCATATGGCAACACACACAGGAGTAAAACCATACTCTTGTGAAGTGTGTAAAGCAGTATTTTCCCACCGTTCGAGTTTGATAGCTCATAAGCGAATACACACCGGTGAGAAACCATTTTCTTGTGAAGTGTGTGAAACAGCATTTTCACAAAGATACACTTTGAAAGTCCATATGCGAAAACACACTGGAGAAAAACCATACTCTTGTGAACTGTGTGAAGCAGAATTTTCTCATGGAAGCCAATTGAAAGTACATAAGCGAATACACACAGGAGAGAAACCATTTTCTTGTGAAGTATGTGGATCTGCATTTTCTTTCAAATGTAAATTAAAATTTCACATGCGAAAACACACTAGTGAGAAAAATAAAAAAAAATTGAAGGAAATAAAAAAAGGTGTTGAAAGGAAATAAAAAGAAAAGAGAGAAACTATTTTCTTGTGAAGTGTGTGGATCAGCATTTTCACACCATTACCATTTGATATCCCATATGCGAATTCACACTGGTGAAAAACCATTTTCTTGTAAAGAGTGTGGATCAGCATTTGCCCAGAATTCTTATTTAAAAACACACATGCGAATACACACCAGAGAGAAACCATACTCTTGTGAAGTGTGTAAAGCTGTATTTTCACACAGTAACCACTTGAAAGCCCATAAGGTAATACACACTGGAAAGAAACCATTCTCTTGTGAAGTGTGTCAAGCAGCATTTTCACGCAGTGAGGTTTTGAAAGGCCATATGCGAATACACACCGGAGAAAAACCATTCTCTTGTAAAGTGTGTGAAGCTGTTTTTTCATTTCGTCAGGGTTTGAGAATACATATGCGAATACACACTGGAGAAAAACCATACTCTTGTGAACTGTGTGATGCAATATTTTCACAGAGATCAAATTTAAAACAACATGTGGCAACACACAGAGGAGTAAAACCATACTCTTGTGAAGTGTGTGGATCAGCATTTGCACAGAATTCTTATTTAAAAAAACATATGCGAATACACACTGGAGAGAAACCATTTTCTTGTGAAATTTGTGAAGCAGCATATTCTCACAGGGGCAATTTGACAGTCCATATGCGAAAACACACTGGAGAAAACCGTACTCTGTGCAAACTGTGTGAAGCAGCATTTTCACGTAGTGATCATTTAAAACAACACATGCGTAAACATTCAAAAGAAAGCCTATTTCCTAAGTCTGTGTATTAGAATTTTCAGAAAATACTAATTACATAGGTGAATGTAAATATTGTAAAATATTTGTCAATATTTTTACATAGTTCCACATCTACAGTCTAACTTTTAATTTTAGACAATCCTACAAGTTCTAGCGATTTTTCTATTCATTAATATCGCCAAAGTGTTAATGTAACAAACAATACATTCGCTAAAATGCAAGAAAATTTGATCATATAATAAAATTTATTCCCATTACAAATATATGTATGAACTGAAAAATGAGAAAATTCATGGCTATTCTGTCACTTGACATGAGGAAGCTTCCTGTTACCATAATCTGAAAAATTTCCCGATCATATCCTCCAAAAATATAAATATGTCATCAATTTGTTAAATAATTTTTATTATCAATTGAATAAAAGTCTTAATTACACAAATATGTTTGAGTTTTGTGAGATTTAACTTTTTCTTTAAATGATTTGCATTTCCTAGTCTTTTGCTATTTTTCTCCAATGATTTATGCTGAATAAGACTTTTATGTCATCAATATGTTAAAGAATAATCTGAGAAATTCCTGTATGTGCCTGGCATTTATGCAGTGCATATTTTAAGATTTATTATTTTATTAAAGAGTGCATGTCAAAGGGAATAATGTGTTATGATTCACAGGTAATAACGTGTTGAAAACTATTTTTCTTCAGTTTTTGTTTTCAAAGAGAAATTTATTTTAAGTTCATACTTTTTCTTCATTTTATGTAATTTGATTAAAAGTCTGAATTACACAAATATGTTTCAGTTTTGTAAGATTTTACTTTTTCATTAAATGATTTTCATTCACTAGTCTTTTGCTATTTTTCTGCAGTGGAGGGGGGCTTAGAAGGTAAATTTTGATACAAAGAAATTGAGGAGTTTTAAAATAAAACCACTGTTTATGAGATATACTTGCCTGTGTAACTAATACAATTATACATGATTGATTTTAAAATTAAAATACTTAGAAATCAATTGCCATATCCATACCTTTTTTGTTTTGATTTTGATAGAGTTAATGACAAGGGAGATAATTTAGTGGTGTGTGTAAGATCTGATAATTTTCCAGGTTAGGATATCAATTTCACTTTCATAGCCAGTGAAATTTTGCGGTATTCATAAAAGAATTTCTAATGTTGCATGCTTGTACAACTCTCATACCCTCTTATGACAGTTTTAGCTGACCAGTAAAAGATATTGGGTGTTATCTAGAGCAGCTGCTTTTAAACACACAAATGTCAACAGCAGGGATCCACAGACACTGCAAGTGATTGTTGAAAATTCATATTATCTGATTTGTAATAACCACAATTTCATATTTCTAGTTACTAGTATACACAAATAAAAAAATTAGTTTAAACTAATACCACTCACACAATTTTATCCTAGCATGTCATCTGAGTAAACATTGGTGTTTAAAATATGGTCAAACTGCTGCTATATTTTGCAACACATTATGAGAAACTGAATTTTCAGCACTTAGTAATATAATGACCAAATATAAACCTACAGTTGCCCTGTTGGCTTTGGCTCTAGAAAACACCAACTGCACCTCTGCAGAGGGGTAAGATCTCTCCAGTAGGGCAACCTGTTGGCTTTGGCTCTAGAAAACACCAACTGCACCTCTGCAGAGGGGTAAGATCTCCCCAGTAGGGCAACCTGTTGGCTGTGGATGACGACTCGTGATGATTAAGAGAAGAATCCTGGTGACTGAGCTGCTGTCTATAACATGCAACACTCTACTTTTGGTCTTACATAGGTTAGACAGGTGATTGCAAAGGCAATAATAAATAATATTATAGGATGTTTTATTGATAAATAACTTGCATTTCTATTCTATTGTATATTATTTTATTTTAATTTTTATATTCTAATATTAATTTTTTAAATGAATTTAATACCAATAATAAATCTAACAATGATGTACAAAATGACATGTCAACTTTGAATATTTGGTTTAGGCAAAGTCTGATAGACAGGAAGGAATTGTTACACTTGTAAATTTTGGGGCATTTCCTCTCCTGGATTCTAAAATTTGTTTTTGTTATACATTGTACAGTTAACGGAATCCCATGCATTTCTCAATTTCCAGAAACCAGAAGCAACACACTTTGCCCTACACTGGTGTTTCAATGTGAAACCATATTTTTGTGACCCTGATCGCCATGGGCAAATTTTGCCACCAATTACCCCAGGAGCAAAATTGGGTGTTGACAAGCAAAATATTTTTGAAGTGGTTTGGTGGTTAAAAAAAATATTTTAAAGGAGTTTTGGGTATTGAGAAGAAAAATATTTTTTGAAGAGGTTTTGTGTTGAGAAGAAAATTAATTTTTGAACAGGTTTGGTGCTGAGAAGAAAAAGGGGATTTGGGTGTAGAGAAGAAAAATATTTTTTGAAGAGGTTTGGGTGTTGAGAAGAAAAATATTTTTTGAAGAGGTTTGGTGCTGAGAAGGAAAAGACTTTTTGAAGGGATTTGGGTGTAGAGAAGAAAAAGAATTTTTGAAGAGGTTTGGGTGTTGAGAAGAAAAAGATTTTTTGAAGGAAAGCCCTTAAAAAAATCTTTTTCTTCTCAACACCAAACCTTTTTGTTGAGAAGAAAATGAATTTTTGAAGGGATTTGGGTGTACAGAAGAAAAATATTTTTGAAGAGGTTTGGGTGTAGAGAAGAAAAATATTTTTTGAAGAGGTTTGGGTGTTGAGAAGAAAAATATTTTTTGAAGAGGTTTGGGTGTTGAGAAGAAAAGATTTTTTTAAAGTGGTTTGGTTGTTGAGAAGAAAATATTTTTTGAAGAGGGTTTGGGTGTAGAGAAGAAAAATATTTTTTGAAGTGGTTTGGGTGTTGAGAAGAAAAATATTTTTTGAAGAGGTTTGGGTGTTGAGAAGAAAAAGATTTTTTTAAAGTGGTTTGGTTGTTGAGAAGAAAAATATTTTTTGAAGAGGTTTGGGTGTAGAGAAGAAAAATATTTTTTGAAGTGGTTTGGGTGTTGAGAAGAAAAATATTTTTTGAAGAGGTTTGGGTGTTGAGAAGAAAAGATTTTTTTAAAGTGGTTTGGTTTTGAGAAGAAAATATTTTTTGAAGAGGTTTGGGTGTAGAGAAGAAAAATATTTTTTGAAGAGGTTTGGGTGTAGAGAAGAAAATATTTTTTGAAAGTGGTTTGGGTGTTGAGAAGAAAAATATTTTTTGAAGAGGTTTGGGTGTTGAGAAGAAAAGATTTTTTTAAAGTGGTTTGGTTGTTGAGAAGAAAAATATTTTTTGAAGAGGTTTGGGTGTAGAGAAGAAATATTTTTGAAGTGGTTTGGGTGTTGAGAAGAAAAATATTTTTTGAAGAGGTTTGGGTGTTGAGAAGAAAAAGATTTTTTTAAAGTGGTTTGGTTGTTGAGAAGAAAATATTTTTTGAAGAGGTTTGGGTGTAGAGAAAAAATATTTTTGAAGTGGTTTGGGTGTTGAGAGAAAAAGTTTTTGAAGAGGTTTGGGTGTTGAGAAGAAAAAGATTTTTTGAAGAGGTTTGGGTGTTGAGAAGAAAAAGATGTTTTTGAAGAGGTTTGGGTGTAGAGAAGAAAAATATTTTTTGAAGAGGTTTGGGTGTAGAGAAGAAAATATTTTTTGAAGAGGTTTGGGTGTTGAGAAGAAAAAGATTTTTGAAGAGGTTTGGGTGTTGAAAAAAAGATTTTTTTGGAGTGGTTTGGTGTTGAGAAGAAAAGGATTTTTGAAGTGGTTTGGGTGTTGAGAAGAAAAATATGTTTTTTAAGTGGTTTGGGTGTAGAGAAGAAAAATATTTTTTTAAAGTGGTTTGGTTGTTGAGAAGAAAAATATTTTTTTGAAGTGGTTTGGGTGTTGAGAAGAAAAATTTTGAAGTGGTTTGGGTGTTGAGAAGAAAAAGATGTTTTTGAAGGGGTTTGGGTGTAGAGAAGAAAAATATTTTTTTTAAAGTGGTTTGGGTGTTGAGAAGAAAAAAGATGTTTTTGAGGGGTTTGGGTGTTGAAGAAAAAGATGTTTTTGAAGGGTTTGGGTGTTGAGAAGAAAAAGATGTTTTTGAAGGGGTTTGGGTGTAGAGAAGAAAAATATTTTGGAGTGGTTTGGGTGTTGAGAAGAAAAAGATTTTTGAAGTGGTTTGGGTGTTGAGAAGAAAAAGATGTTTTTGAAGGGGTTTGGGTGTAGAGAAGAAAAATATTTTTTTTTAAAGTGGTTTGGGTGTTGAGAAGAAAAGATTTTTGAAGTGGTTTGGGTGTTGAGAAGAAAAAGATGTTTTTTGAAGGGGTTTGGGTGTAGAGAGAAAATATTTTTTTAAAGTGGTTTGGGTGTTGAGAAGAAAAATATTTTTTGAAGTGGTTTGGGTGTTGAGAAGAAAAAGATTTTTTTCATTCAAGAAAATATTTTTCTCCTCTACATCCAAACCCCTTCAAATTTGGGGTTTCGGTGTTGAAAATAAAAAGATTTTTTGGAGTAGTTTGGGTGCTGAGAAGAAAAAGATTTTTTGAAGAGGTTTGGTGCTGAGAAGAAAAATATTTTTTTGAAGGGATTTGGGTGTAGAGAAGAAAAAGATTTTTTTTGGTGGGGGGTTTGGGTGTAGAGAAGAAAAAGATGTTTTTGAAGGCGTTTGGGTGTAGAGAAGAAAAAGAATTTTTGAAGAGGTTTGGGTGTTGAGAAGAAAAAGATTTTTTGAAGGGCTTTCCTTCAAAAAATCTTTTTCTTCTCAACACCAAACCTCTTCAAAAATTCTTTTTTTGTGTGTAAAGAAGAAAAATATTTTTTTGAAGGGGTTTGGGTGTAGAGAAGAAAAAGATTTTTTTGAAGGGATTTGGGTGTAGAGAAGAAAAAGATTTTTTTGAAGGGATTTGGGTGTAGAGAAGAAAAAGATTTTTTGAAGTGGTTTGGGTGTAGAGAAGAAAAATATTTTTTTTTAAGTGGTTTAGGTGTTGAGAAGAAAAAGATTTTTTTTAAGTGGTTTGGTGTTGAGAAGA
The DNA here is from genome assembly GCA_023376005.1 of Doryteuthis pealeii. Lineage (NCBI taxonomy): Eukaryota > Metazoa > Mollusca > Cephalopoda > Myopsida > Loliginidae > Doryteuthis > Doryteuthis pealeii. The sequence goes on from CM042151.1 coordinate 107,217,837, forward strand.
AAAAGATTTTTTTGAAGTGGTTTGGGTGTTGAGAAGAAAAAGATGTTTTTGAAGGGGTTTGGGTGTAGAGAAGAAAAAGATGTTTTTGAAGTGGTTTGGGTGTTGAGAAGAAAAATATTTTTTGAAGTGGTTTGGTGTTGAGAAGAAAAAGATGTTTTTGAAGTGGTTTGGGTGTTGAGAAGAAAAAGATGTTTTTGAAGTGGTTTGGGTGTTGAGAATAAAAATATTTTTTTGAAGTGGTTGGTTGTTGAGAAGAAAAATATTTTTTTGAAGTGGTTTGGTTGTTGAGAAGAAAAAGATGTTTTTGAAGTGGTTTGGGTGTTGAGAAGAAAAATATTTTTTTGAAGTGGTTTGGGTGTTGAGAAGAAAAAGATGTTTTTGAAGGGGTTTGGGTGTAGAGAAGAAAAATATTTTTTTGAAGTGGTTTGGTGTTGAGAAGAAAAAGATGTTTTTGAAGTGGTTTGGTTGTTGAGAAGAAAAAGATGTTTTTGAAGTGGTTTGGGTGTTGAGAAGAAAAATATTTTTTTGAAGTGGTTTGTTGTTGAGAAGAAAATATTTTTTTGAAGTGGTTTGGTTGTTGAGAAGAAAAAGATTTTTGAAGTGGTTTGGGTGTTGAGAAGAAAATATTTTTTTGAAGGGGTTTGGTTGTTGAGAAGAAAAAGATGTTTTTGAAGTGGTTTGGGTGTTGAGAAGAACATATTTTTGAAGTGGTTTGGTGTTGAGAAGAAAAGATGTTTTTGAAGTGGTTTGGGTGTTGAGAAGAAAAAGATGTTTTTGAAGTGGTTTGCGTGTTGAGAAGAAAAATATTTTTTTGAAGTAGTTTGTTGTTGAGAAGAAAAATTTTTTTGAAGTGGTTTGGTTGTTGAGAAGAAAAAGATGTTTTTGAAGTGGTTTGGGTGTTGAGAAGAACAATATTTTTTGAAGTGGTTTGGTGTTGAGAAGAAGAAAAAAATTTTGAAGGGGTTTGCGTGTAGAGAAGAAAAATATTTTTTTCATTCAAAAAAGTTTTTTTTTAAAGGAGTTTGGGTGTTGAGTAGAACAATATTTTTTTGAACGGTTTGGGTATTGAGAAGAAAAGGAATTTTTGAAGTGGTTTGGGTTTTGGGAAGAAAAAGATGTTTTTGAAGTGTTGAGAAGAAAAAGATATTTTAAAGGAGTTTGCGTATTGAGAAGAAAAAGATTTTTTTTTTAAAGGGGTTTAGGTGTTGAGGAGAAAAATAATCTGTTGAAGGGTTTGGGTGTTGAGAAGGAAGAGAAGAAAAATAATTTTTTGAAGGGTTTGAGTGTTGAGAAGGAAAAGATTTTTAAAGGGCATATTTTTCGGGATGTTTTTTGGGGTTGTTTTTTAATAATAGTAAAAATTGATAGTGATAACAATAGTAAGATCAATTCAATAGTATTAATATTATTAAAAATAATAATAATGTTACTATGGTAACAATAATAATGATAAATTATTAATAATAACTATTATTGTAATATTAGTTACTTCAATATTATTATTAATGATAATAATATGATAATTTAATTTTTTTAATATTTTTATTTTTTAATACTGTCATTATTACTGCTGTCACAGCAATTGTAGACAATTTAATAGAATATAGTACATACCAATTATAAAAGCAAAAAAAGTTTTCAAATATTAATATTATGACATTTTTTTGCACTTTTTATTTCCGATTTCATTAATTTTTCCTCAAAAAACTAGACCCCGTACATTCATACAATTTCATTGATATAGTTATTCAGACTCTTATCTTTATAGAAAAACAGAAAAAAAATTTTTCTGACGCGTCATTTTTTTTTATCTCATAAAATAAAATGGGGGGGGGGGAATAGACCTCGTAAAAAATATTTCCCCTAATATATTTTAGAAAAAAACTATTTCAGATATATTTACATCCAATGGTAAATATTTATGGAAATTTTCGGGAAAATCAGATTATTAATTGATTTTTCATAGAATTTTTTAAAAATCCTCTTATCGTAACTTGTTTTTAGCTACGTTAAATTTCAGTTGATTTAACAGTGCAAAAATGAAAACATTGTTTTTCAATCATAATTTTCATTATTTTCGTAAGCTGATAAAACATTTAAAAAATCATCAGGAGTTTGTTTAAGGTTTCTTCTTTCGAATGGAAAAAATTTTTCAAGAAAATATTATTTTTTCTGCAAGTTTCATTGTGTTAAATGTAGGGGGGGGGGTAAATTGCACAGTGTCACATTGGTGGTACCTACTTGTCTGCATCCTTATTGAAAAATCACAATGTTTGGCCACTTTTGTAAATTAAAATTATTACAATTGTTTTTTAAACTTAAAGTTTCAAAAATTAAATTTCTTGTGTTTGTTATTTTATTTCAAGAAAAAAAAAATTATTGTAAAGTTTAATGATTCCATTTAATGTTGGTTAAAAGAAAACCAAAAATTTAAGCGTAATATTTTCTCTCGGTTATCTCCCTTGACTTTCATTCTTTAACGATGAAGTTTACTCAATCGTAAATAACAGAAGTTTTTGAATTTTAATTCAAACAAGAAAAAAGAAAATAAACCTTAAAAAAGAAAAAGAAAATCCAGAGTTATTTAAATTTTAAAGTTTTCTTAAGTTCTCAAACGTTAAATTGCCCTGAGAGAGAAAAATCAAACGAAAGAAGTAAGTAAAATGTTGATAAAAATATTTGTTTTACATACAAAATCGAAAGAGAATTATGAAATATTTTAAATATGTGAAAATAATTTTAGACGAGATATTTAGATTATTGGAATATGTTTTAAAATTGTTTTAAATGCTGTGATTTTACCTATTGAAATGCTTTTAAAATTATTATTAGATGCTTTTAAAATATTTTTTATTTAATTTTTCTTTGTTCATGTTCATCTTTTTCGTTGTCCTTTCTTCGTGGTCACATTTATTTTTTTTCTTCTTATGGTTGTATATGAAAAATCAACATAATTTGACTGGATTTAGAATTTTAGTAGAAATTAATTTTTACAGTATGTTCTTTCGATTTTTAAAAACAAAATTACTACGGAAGACCATAATGCTTAAACATCTACCTGAGAAATAGGGAAAAGTTGATTTTTTTCCCTTCGGTAAAAAAAGAATTTTGCTAATAAATGTCGATATTAGGACATGTTTTTAGTAGAATTCCGAATTCATGTTTTTTTTGTTTTTTTTACTAAAGCAAATCCCGTATATAATTATTCAGACTTCTATTTAGGTACCACCAAATAAGTCACGTGATCAGTTTAGGCAATATTGAAGTAAGAAATGTAAATATCTTTGTACTTCTTAAAAAACTATTTAAAAAATCGCAAAAATAGATACATAAATAAATACGGAACATAAACAGTTGTTGCAAAGAAAATACTCGCCGTTATCTTGAAAAATAAGTAAAACGGACTTTTTTTTTTTTTACAATAGTGTCAATTTCTTTATTGGTATTTTTAGCAGAATTCTGTATTCATGGTTCTTTTGCTAAAAAACAAAACAAAAAAAACTCCTGTATAGAAAGAAACTTATTAAATCTTCTGATATAATTATTCAGACTCTTATGTTTAGAGAAAATAAGTAAAAAATTGTTCATATTTCATAAAATAAAATGGGGTGGGAGTTAGGCCTTGTAAAAAAATATTTCTCATAATATATTTTAGGAAAGACTTATTTCAAACACATTTTCATCAAAAGGTAAGTGATTATGTAAATTCTCGGACCATTAATTTATTTTTCATAGAATATTTTTTAAAAAGCCTCTAGTCGTAACTTGTTTTTGGCTATGTTAAATTTCAATTGATTTTTACAGTGCGAAAATGGAAACATTGTTTTAGTTCATAATTTTCATTATTTGTGTAAGCTGAACATTTTTTTTTTAAATTATCAGAAGTTATTTTTAACGTTTCTTCTTTTGAATGGACAAACATTTTTTAAGATAATATTGATCTTTATGCAAGTTTTATTGGTTAGATATGGGGGGGGTATAATTTTTACAGGGTAAATTGGAGGTATCTATAGCCTATCTTTATAGAAAAATAATTATAAATCGTTTTTTTATCTTTTTTTTTTGTTTTTGTTTTTTTTTCAAATTTCATAAAATACAATAGAAACCTCAAAAAAAAAAAATTTCCTGAATGTATTTTAGGAAAAATGTATTTTAAACATAATTTCATCAAAAGATGAATAATTACCAAAATTCTTGTGAACATTTGACTTGATTTTTCATATAATTTTTGAAAAAAGCTGGTAGTCATAACTTGTTTTTGACCATGTTAAATTTCAAATTTAATGGTGCAAAAATGTAAACATTGTATTATTTCATAATTTTCATTATTTCTGTAAGCTGAAAAGACATTTTAAAAATCACTAGGTGTTTTTAAAATGATTCTTCATTTGAATGGTCCCAAAATTTTGAAGATAATATCAATCTTCAAGAGCATACCTATTTTAGTAAAAATGATTTTTTATTGCAGATTCTTTCTCTTGCTTATTCTTTTTAATTTTACTATGGAAGACCATAATGCATAAACATCTACCTTAGAATTATATATATATCGGGTTGCTCATTTTCATGCACTTGCTGATAAGAGAGATCACAGGATATTCTTCTAAAAATGAACTAAAATAAACTGATTGTAATAAAATTTTCAGTATATGAAGTAATAAAAGAAGAACTTTTATTGTGAATAAATGTTTACTCTAAATTAAAAAGGCGAATTATTTTTTTCATTAGTTTTTGTTTCACACATTGATCCCCCCATACAAATTTCTTTGTAATTTTTTTTTTTTGTAAGAAAATCAATTTTACAATTTTAGAAAGATAATTCAATATGTAAAAGAAAAATTGATACTCTGACATTTTTGGTAGTAGGACATCTTACATTTTGAAATTTAAGTCTCGGAAATAAATAAAAAAATATTTATCCTTTTTTTTCTCCAAATCGTTAGTTTATTTTCTAAGGAATGTTACATTAAAAGTTCCAGTTGTCTACTTTTTTGATTTATTATTTTCTTTGGGGGGGGATTAATAAAATGTAAAATAAATATTCACATTCATTGTCAAGTCGAAAGCATATTTAATTAAAGAAAATAAGGAGATTCCATTTAATAGTCTTTACAAAAGAAATATTGAAATGAATTAAAAATTGTCATTTTTTTAAGGGAGGTTGTAGGAGACATAATATTCTATTCAGCTGCTACTTATAATTCATGAACATTGTTCTAATTCAGACATTGTTTATTGTTGTCAAGCAATTAATTTTTGTTTTTTTAGGCAACTTTTCTTTCTTTGATACATTTCTGATTCAGTTAATTGAAGAAGAAAAACAAGTCTCACTTTTTATTAATAAAAATTCTATAATATTTCTGATAAAATTTTATAGTAATTAATTTCTAACATTCTAATTTCAATATTCACAGTTTTTTTCTATAATATTAAGAGTTAAATGATAAGAATAGCAATTTATTTTATTTCAAAAGTTTTTGATTTTTTCCGGTCCCTTAACTTTTAATTAAATAGTCATCTTTTAAAACGGACCCACTATTTGAATAATATTCAACGTAATTATGCTTGTTTGACAGGAGAATAAAAATCTCATTTATGTCTGAACTACAAGTTTAAAATAAACAGTTGTCTCCTATTTAATAATGGTTATTCTTTATTTACAGATTTGAAAAACAGTTTTCAACTTTGGAATCAGACATGGAAACATGTACAAAAGAGAAACCATTTTCTTGTCAAATGTGTGAATCAGCATTTTCTCACAGTTCCAGTTTAAAAAGCCACATGCGAAAACACACAGGAGAAAAACCATTTTCTTGTCAAGTTTGTGATTTAGCATTTTCTCTGAAATGTGAATTAAAAATTCACATACGAACACACACTGGGGAGAAACCGTTTTCTTGTGAAGTATGTGGATCAGCATTTGCCCAGAATTCTTATTTAAAAAGACACATGCGAATACACACCGGTGAGAAACCATTCTCTTGTGAAGTATGTGAAGCAGTATTTTCACAACGTCCAAATTTGATATCCCATAGGCGAATACACAGTGGTGAAAAACCATTTTCTTGTAAAGTGTGTGAAGCAGCATTTTCTCGGAAACGTCATTTAAAGGATCACATGCGAATACACACCAGAGAGAAACCATACTCTTGTGAAGTGTGTGAAGCAGCATTTTCATTGAGTAACCACTTGAAAGCCCATATGCGAATACACACCGGAGAGAAACCATTCTCTTGTGAAGTATGTCAAGCAGTATTTTCACTGAGTAATCACTTGAAAGCCCATAAGCGAATACACACTGGAGAAAAACCATTCACTTGTAAAGTGTGTGAAGCTGCATTTTCACAGAGTGGAAATCTAAAACAACACATGGCAACACACACAGGAGAAAAACCATTTTCGTGTGGAGTGTGTGGATCAGCATTTTCACTGAATGTTTATTTAAAAAAACATATGCGAATACACACTGGAGAGAAACCATTTTCTTGTGAAGTGTGTGAAGCAGCATATTCGGACAGTAGCAATTTGAAAGTCCATATGCGAAAACACACTGGAGAAAAACCATTCTCTTGTGAACTGTGTGAGGCAGCATTTTCTCGTAGTTCACATTTAAAACAACACATGCGAAAGCATACAAGAGAGCAGTCTTTTTCCTAAGTCTGTGTATTAGATTTTCAGAGAGTACTAATTACATAGGTTAATGTAATCTAAAAGTATTATAAAATATGTGTCAATATTTTCATTCAGTTCCACATTTAAAATGTCGCTATTAATTTATATATTTTGCAAAACAATCTTTAGACAATCCTACACCACAATGGAGCCTCTTAGCGATGTTTCTATACATTAATATTGAATTGGATAATGAGCAGTAAGAAAAAAAATTATATATATATATATATATATATATATAATACTTTCCTACATCACCACATATTCCCATTACAAAGATGTGAATGAAATTAAAAATGTGAAAATTTACTGTCATGCTAAGGAACAATTCTTTTTGAGAGCAAGCTTTATGTTATCATAATTTGCTTATTAAATCCTCCAAAAATATTAATTTGCTATCAATTTCGTGAAAAATAATCTGAGAAATTTCAGTATGGGAATGGTATTTATGCAGTGGACATTTTAAGTTTTATTACTTCGTTAAAGAGTTCCAGTCAAGGGGAATAACCTGTTATGACTCTCACAAGTAATAACTAGTTGGAAACTAATTTTCTTCTTCAGTTTTTGTTTTTAAAGAAAAATCTTTTTTTTTCATGAAAATTTTATTTTAATTCATATATATATATATATATGAGGAGGGAAGATTGGAGTAAATCTGACAGAATGTAGTAAAGATATGTGGAACCAAGGAACAAAACTCAGACAAGTGTATGTAGGAGATATTTATTTCATCACTAAAGCATCATACAAGTGTTTTAAGGAAGAGAAAGTGGATGGGAGAGGGGTAGATTAGGGGAAGAAGTCAAGTGGGTGGGATAGCATTTGTGAGGAGAATTTGAATGGTCAGAGGGAAATCATTGAGAAAGGAGAAAGAGAGTATGCAGAGTAAGGTGGAAAAATACAGTTGGAGAGAAACAAGTTTAAAGAGAAAATGGGTTAGCCTTCTTGGAGAGAAATTTGATCCAAAAAAGCAGAAAAAGGAAGTAGTAAAAAGGAGAGAGAGTGGGCAGGGGTAAGATTTTGGTGAAGTTGGTCACTTGGTGTAAGTAAAAAGGGACAGAAGAGGATGTTTGGTAAATGTAGGGGGTATGGGGAAGTGGTTAGATGAAGGGGAAAGAAAGCATGATAAGTGGGGGAGTAAGATGAGTTGAAATTTTTTTTCTTTAGGTTGAAATATGGAGAGAAATTTTGATAAATAGGAAAAGAGGGGGGTGAAAGAGGTAGGTAGAGGCGGTAGGGTTTAGTTAGTAAGAGAGAAGAAAGTCAAATTCTTGGGTAAATTTTTGATTTAGCCATTTTTAATTTTGTGTTCATGTGTGATAGATTTTGCGACAGATAAGTCCAGGTTAAAAAATCCGGGTATAAGTTTATCAATTTGGTGTGTGCTGTGATTGCTGATTCGCATAGGCGGCTAAGCCTTTTTCTGTGTATGGGTTTGATGAGTGAATCAGTGCTGAAATTAAATGGATGGTTGTAGTGTGCAGTGAATAAGGCATTCAGATTATCATTTGTTCTTATCAATCTCTTATGCTCGTAGATGCGTTGGGTGAGGCTGTGTTAGGTTTCTCCAATGTAGCATTTGTTGCAGTCGTTGCAAGGGATGGCATAGATTCTGGCTTTGGGAGTGTTAAGAGCATTTGTGTGCATGGAGGAGTTGGTTGGTCCTTGATTGTTTCGGAAGTAGTTTGTGTTCCTTGGTTCCGCATATATCTTTACTACACACATACACACACACACACATATATATATGTATATGCAATACTTTTTCTTTTATTTTATGTAATTTTTTTTTTTTTCATTTAAATAAAACTCTGAATTACACAAATATGTTTCAGTTCTGTGAGATTTAACTTTTTCTTTAAGTGATTTGCATTTCCTAGTCTTTTGCTATTTTTCTCCAATAATTTATGCTGAATAAGACTTTTATGTAATTTTTATTATCAATTGAATAAAAGTCTTAATTACACAAATATGTTTCAGTTTTGTGAGATTTAACTTTTTCTTTAAATGATTTGCATTTGCTAGTCTTGTGGGGTTATTTTCGTATTTGCCTAGAGAGTTGTTTGCCTGTTTAGATCGCTGGTTCCCGCTAGGGGCCTGGTGTATTTAAGCGGCTGATTTGAACTTCTCTCTCTTTTTGCCTGCTGCTCGCTACAAGAACACATGGGTTAGACATGGTCTACCCCTTTCTTGGTGGGGCTTCGGCGCTTAACACTGGCCACTCACTGCTAGTAAGTCCCTTATACGATATATGACTATCCTTTAGTCATGTATCCGTTTTTATGTACATTTAGGTATCTCTTTGATACCTAAATATCTGGTATTTTACCATTCATGAATGTGTCATTATCTCTACTCTTGTATATGTATGTATGTATTATGTATCCTGTTAATTCTTGTGCTGTTATATAAAATGTTTTGTCCTTCAACCTTTGTCGGAGTTTGTTTGCGTTCCAACGAGTTATGACTTTGTCATAACCTTTGAATCTTACAGTCTTTTGCTATTTTTCTCCAATAATTTATGCTGAATAAGACTTTTTATGTAAAACTTATGTCAATTTAATGTATTTTGGGAAAGAATTCTAGTCAGTGGGTTGGGGAGGGCTTAGAAAGTAAATTATGATACATAGAAATTGAGGGATTTTAAAATAAAACCCTGTTTATGAGATATTTAAACAGTTCATATGAGATTCATTCATGGTTGGGTTAATAATTCTTTTACAAAATAATACCATGCAATGGCCATACCCATACCTTACTTGTTTTGGTCATGATTTGATTTTGAAAGAGTAAAAGACAAGGGAGGCCACATTTTTGTCACAGACTTTCAGCTCTGACCTCAAATCACGCAAACCATCCAAGTAAGACATAGTGGAGAAGCAAGGATGAACTCATCAGTGATGTTATTTTATGGACTACTACATAAAGACACACCAGTTTTGTTAGACCAGCAAAAACTTACATCTATTGGCTGTGTATGTACACTAGATGTTGTCTAGAGCAGCTGTTTTCAAACTGAGGACCACACAGATCCACAATGTCAATTACAGGGATCCACAGATACTGCAAAGGGGTGTTGAAAATTTATATTTGATTAACACAAACACATTTTCATATTTCTAGTACACACAGGTCAAATTTTCAGCAGGCAATGCCTAGGGCAGGAGGCCAGGACGAAAAAACCGAATATACTCAAAAAACAACCTTAAAAAAAATTATTATTGGGGGTGTTCATCCTTTGTTCATTTGAATAGAAATATTTTCCGGCCCTTAATTTTTACATTTCTAGAAAGATTATAAAATTATGTAATTACTGGGAAAAGTGCTGAAAATTTTATTAAAATTAGACAATTTTTTCATTTTTGGTAATTGTGTAGGAATTTAAAAAAAAATTTTTATTACCTCTCTTAACAGAAAACGCCCATACCTATATTTAAACTTCATTTATTTACATTTTTTATTAAAAATAATAATGATGATATTAAAAAATCTTTTACATGAATAAAATGAAGTATAAAATATTTATTAGTGAAGTTCAAGCATTATTCTAAAAAGAACTGTTTTTTTTTTAAATCCAATCCTAGTATATTATCTCAGTTATCTCCATTGACTTCCACTCTTTAACACTGAAGTTAACGCAATCGTAAATGACAGCAGGTTTTAAATTTTTAATCAAACAAGAAAAAAAAAAAAAAAATCTCTCATCTGCTATTTCAAATTTTAAATTTTTCTAAATTTCTCAAACGATTTGTACACACAAAAAATCTTTTTAAACATTAAAAAAACAAAATTATTCAAGCACACAAAAGATTTAAAATCTCTTAAAAATCAATTTCTTAAAAAAATTTTTCTTCACAATTCAATAGAATGTAGTACATATTAGGTATACCCAAAATTGGCCTAAAATGCATTTTTGACAAAATGACTTTCTCTCTCCCTACAGAAAATAATTTACCAAAAATCACGGAATTATCGGAAATATTTTTTCAGATATATTTGCATTAGGTACTGGCAAAATGAGCCGAAAATGCGTTTCAGACAAAATGACTTTACCCCCTCACACACAGAAAATGATTTACCAAAAATCAGGGAATTATCGGATTTTAATGAAATTTTCAGTATTTATTTATCAACGAATGATCTTTATATCATGCATGTGCATTTTATCGCTGGCTCTAAAAAAGGATGATCACAGGAAATTCTTTTCTGAAAATCATATGAAATGAACTAACTATCTGATTTTAATAAAAAAAATTTGGTATATGATGTAATAAAAGACAAACTTTTATTGTAAATAAATGTTTACTAAATTGAAAAGGCTAATCATTTTTTTCATTAGTTTTTGTTTCGCGCATTGATCCCCCGTACAAAGATCTTAGTAATTTTTTTTTGCACATAAATAAATTTTATATTTTTGTAAAAATAATTTAATGACGGAACATATGTAAAAAAAGATAATTCGCTACTAAATCGGTTTGGGAAATAGGGCATCTTAAACATTTGAAACTTAAATCTCGTAAATAAGAAAAAATATGTATCTGTTTTTTTTTTAATTGTTAGATTATTTTCAAAAGAATTTATATTAAAAGTTCCTATTGTTTACATTTTTATTTTATTTTTCAGGGATTTTTTAAAATTTATAAAATGTAGAATAAATACTTTTGTTTAATGTACAGCAAAATCGTATTTATTTAATCAAGGAAAATATTGTATAAAAAATATCTTGCTCTTTTTTATAACCCATAAACTTGAAATTGTTCTTTATATCAAACGTAAAAGAAAACATTAAAAAGTTAATTTTCCATTTTTTATTGACGTTTTAAAATATTTTTAACATTTTAATATTTTTTTGCATATGCCTATTTATAATATGTAAATGCAAGATAAATTATCTCTCTTGTTTTGTTCGGTCATCCTATTGCATGGGTACAGACACCGTTTGACACTGGTAAAAGTCACATGTTTGCGTGGCGCTGGTTTTGAATTCTTTTAGCAGCAGGATTTGAGGCGACAAGAAGGTAGATACATGCTTGGAACTTTTCCTCCACTTTTTCAATTTTATTAGTTGTATATTAGAGAAACTACATAGCCCTTTGTATTCTATTGTAGTTTCACATTGAAGACCAGTTGCGAAACAGGAGGATAAGTGACAACTCCTGTATTTACCAAAATAAAAGCGTCTTCAGTCAACTCTGTCATTACTCATTTTCTTACTTGGACGGCCGTCACATAATGCATTATTTATTTTATTTCAAAACTTTCTCATTTTTTCAGGTCACTTAATTTTGCCCCCCCCCCATGTTGGGGGCGTAACATTTTTTCGAGTTGGTCTTTAAGCTTTCTTATTATAGTATAAATAAAGAGATAAAAGACTGAAGTTATGAATAGAAAAAAATTACGGTGGCTTTACTATGAGAAAATAAGTACCCAAAATTGAAAAATAAAATGTAAAAAAATAATAAATAATTAATTTTTTTGGAGATTTCTTTTTTACTCATTTAGATAATTATTTAATTGGCTATTATCTAATAAAACAAAAAATTATACATCGATATTTTTTCTGCTTAAAAATTGGGGTGGGGGTACATTTTCAATAGAGTTTTTCTTCAAAAAGTATACTTTGATGTAATAAAATAAGGTTTGCATTAAATAGATATTTATTTCTAGAATCTAAAAATATAACATTTTAAACTTAACATCAAGTTTTTCATATTTTAAATGAATTTTGTATATTAATTTTTCATAGTAAAAATACTAAATTAAAGTTTTGAAATAAAATAACTGATGCATCATAAAATTCATTAATTGATAAACCAATACTGAAAATTTCATTAAAATCAAATAATTACCTGATTTTTGGTATTTTTTTTTTTTTTTTTTTGCAATTGCAAATGTTACATTAAAATTGTAAACAAGCCAATAAACCACTTAAAAAGAACCAAAAATAGTGTCGGGGAACAAAATTGGCCAAAAACAAACCGTTTTAAAATATATTAAAAATAAATTGCTAATGTAATTATATTTTTCTTTTGTTAATGATGGTCACTATGATACCACTTTTTGATTTAGACAAAGTTTGACCTTAAATAATAGATTTAATTAATTTTAATTTGCTTTTAAATCACGTAGCAGCTGATTTTTTTTTTTACCAGTGCCTAATTTATATCCAAAGGTAAACATTTATGGAAATCTTCGTGAAAATCGGACCATTAATTGATTTTTCATAGAATAAAAAAATTCTCTTGTCGTAAGTTGTTTTTGACTACGTTAAATTTCAGTTGATTTAACGGTGCAAAAATAAAAACATTGTTTTTCAATCATAATTTTCATTATTTCCGTAAGGCGTACGCTGAAAAAAATTGAAATCCAAACTGAATTTATTCTTGATATTTTCCACGTACCACACTTGTACGGGTCAGGCACAAGGCCCTATTAACGTGGGACCACCCACAAACCGAAGCTCATGGGTGGCGGGTGAAAAATTGCGTCAATCCCATCGGCATTCCCCCTCAAGGGGGGCACCTCAGGCACTGGGCAATAAACCCAGCCCTGCTCCTTTAAATCAAGGGGGCAGGTGTTGCCTGGGGGGATGGCCCCCTGGGATCGACGCTATTATTACAGCATAACCGGTCCAGCGGCTGAAGCTCGCCGGACCCCCGGTCGAAACTGAATTTATTCTTATCTGCAAGTCTTTACAAAGAAAATTTATTCCTTCTTTTTGCGTCCAGCTTTTTTCACCAGAGGGCGCTGACTGCGAATAACAGCACTTGCTTTCCTCATAGCGGCCATCTTAAGATCTCGTCGGTACTTGGTCTTTGAGAGTGTCTTTCTGATGGCAGTAAGAGTTCTTTGTGGATCTTTTTTCATATCAACTCTGTTAAAATCTTTGGCTGGACTTCTGCCTTTTTTTTGTCTTGCGGGTAACAAAGACAATTCCTTTGCCATCTTTGCATGCCTCAATACCAACTGTTTTCTGGTGGATGAGACCATTAAAAAGGAAAGAATGGCGTCCTTTCAAATTGTTGCATTCTGTGCTGAGCCAGAGTCCATTTCTCTTAATTAAATGAGAATTGTTTTTCCTGATGATCATCCACTGTAAATCAGCAGACATTTTGATGGCTTTCGTAAGACTTCACGGTAACTTGAAGCAACGTTTGTTTAATGTTTCTTTCTTCGAAGGAAAAAAATGTAATATAATATTAATTTTATGCAAGTTTCATTGTGTTATATATGGAGGGGGGAGGGGGTAAATTTCACATGGAAAATTGGTGGTACCTAGTTAACAGGAAACAAAAAAGTTAACCCTAAAATTTTTTGTCAGTTATTTCCCTTGACTTTCACTCTTTAACAATGGAGTTTCAGCGATCGTAAACGACACCAGGTTTTACATTTGAATTTTTAAAAAAATGAAAATAAATCATAAAAAAGGGAAAAAATCATCAGGTATTTCAAATTTTAAAGTTTCCTTTATTTTATAAACCTCTAAATTGCACTGAGGGAGAGAAATCAGACGAAAGAAGTAAGTAAGACGGGCTAAACTTGCAAATCGTAGTCAAAATTAAAACGGACACTTATTTGGTTATCCATGACAGTTTAACTACGGTGTATGAATTAACTTTTTTGCGAATTGGGTTACAATTGAGATGCATGATTAATTTCAATGGTTAATTAATTTTCTTGATTATATCACCTACGTGCATAACCTAGTATTTAACCTTTTTTTTATTTTTTGCTTAAATTTAAATTTTAGCCCATGGGCTCAGTTGCTTGTGTTAAGTATTGCAATGTATAATTTCAATTAAACTTGGTTTTAAAAAAATATTTTTCAACATTAAAAATTTCTTTGTTTATGTTCATTAGGTACCACCAATTTGACCCTGTGCAATTTACCCCCCCTACATTTAACACAATGAAACTTGCAGAAAAATTAATATTTTCTTGAAATTTTTTTTCCATTCGAAAGAAAAAACATAAAATAAACTCCTGATGATTTTTTAAATTTTTTATCAGCATACGAAAATAATGAAAATTATGATTGAAAAACAATGTTTTCATTTTTGCACTGTTAAATCAACTGAAATTTAACGTAGCTAAAACAAGTTACGATAAGAGGATTTTTTAAAAATTCTATGAAAAATCAATTAATGGTCCGATTTCACGAAAATTTCCATAAATGTTTACCATTGGATGTAAATACATCTGAAATAGTTTTTTTTCTAAAATATATTAGGGGAAATATTTTTTACGATGTCTATCCCCCCCCTATTTTATTTTATGAGATAAAAAAAAAATGATGTGGAAAAAAAATTTGGTACTTTTTTTCTATAAAGATAAGAGTCTGAATAACTATATCAATGAAATTGTATAACGTACCGAATTATAGTTTTTTTAGGAAAAATAATGAAATCGGAAATAAAAAGTGCAAAAAAAATGTCATAATATTAATATTTGAAAACTTTTTTTCTTCTTATGTAATTGGTATGTACTATATTCTATTAAATTGTCAAAAAAAAAAAATTTTTTTTTAAAGAAATTAATTTTTACGAGATTTTCAATCTTTTGTGTGATTAAATATTTTTATTTTCTGCGTGAAATAAATTAAATATTTTTTTTTTTCCTGTGGAAAAAAATCAAAATTTTCACGGATATTTAAAAACATGAATTTTAGAATTCAGGTGAACTAAAAGTTGGTCCGATCCGTGCTCGATTAATATTTTTAAAAGAATTTGTAATTTTTATTGTTGAATAGTAATGTGTGATTCTTAGAATGTACGGAAGAGCAAAACTGACATATGACGAGACGCTTCTCGGTAACTAAAGTTTGTTTTTCTAAGCGTAAAAAAATATTTTATTTAACTTTTACGACCAATTAGAATAAAATAATATATTGAATGATTGTTTTATCAGTTTTTCTCTTAGAAAAAATATTCAAATTTTCATTTTATTTTTCGATTTTAAGAATTAATACTAAAACCGAAGACATTTTTTAACGTCAATTTCACTGCGAAATTTTAAGATTAAAGTTTTTCAAGTTTTTATTCATAGTAAATTGTAATATTAAAGTTTTAAAGATTTTATTCATTTTAAATTGTAATATTAAAGTTTTTAAAGATTTTTATTCATTTTAATAGAAAAAATTTGGCTAAAAAAGTTTGTCCGTTACACCCATCCGTACTTAGATGCATAACTGTAAGAGGGTAATAATATGTATTTCTTTCTCTCTAAATCGCGGCCTGAAATTACCCTTTCGCACGTAATATGGATAGGTTTGTTTATTTTTTAAGATAACGATGTAATTTTTCCCAATCGGATAATTTGATCTTTGAATTAACTATTTTTCTTTGTAACAACCCTGTACGATCTTTTTTTAACGAGATTTTTGATAAACAAAGTTCGGAAATATCTATTTCCGTTTTATTCAAGATGACCTAAACGGTCTGGTAGTACCTAATGTTCATGTATTTCGTTTTTCTTTCTTCGTGGTCGGATTCTTTCCATGGTTGATAGGTACCACCAATTTTACCCTGTGAAATTTACCCCCCTATATTTAACACAATGAAACTTGCAGAAAAATTAATATTTAAAAAAAAAATTTTTCCATTCGAAAGAAAAAAACATTAAATAAACTCCTGATGATTTTTTAATTTTTTTTTCAACTTACGGAAATAATAAAAATTAGGATTGAAAAACAATGTTTTCATTTTTGCTCCGTTAAATCAACTGAAATTTAACGTAGCTAAAAACAAGTTACGATAAGAGTTTTTTTTTTAAAAATTCTATGAAAAATCAATTAATTATCTGATTTTCACGAAAATTTCCATGAATGTTTACCATTGGATGTAAATACATCTGAAATAGTTTTTTTTTTCTAAAATATATTAGGGGAAATATTTTTTTACGAGGTCTACCCCCTCCCCCTATTTTATTTTATGAAATAAAAAAAATGACGCGGTAGAAACATTTGGTACTTTTTTTCTATAAAGATAAGAGTCTGAATAACTATATCAATGAAATTCTATAACGTACCAAGCTGTAGTTTTTTTTTTTGAAAAATTAATGAAATCAGAAATAAAAAAGTGCAAAAAAATGTCATAATATTAATATTTGTAAACTTTTTTTTGCTTTTGGAATTGGTATGTATTATATTCTATTAAATTGTCAAAAAAAAAAAAAATTTTTAAGAAATTAATTTTTAAGAGATTTTCAATTTTTTGTGTGCTTAAATATTTTTATTTTCTGCGTGAAATAAATTTTTTTTTTTTTTCGCGTCAAAAAATCGAATTTTTCACGGATATTTAGATATATGAATTTTAGAATTCAGGTGAACTAAAAGTTGGTTCGATCTGAGCTCGATTAATATTTTTAAAAGAATTTGTAATTTTTATTGTTAAATAGTAATGTGTGATTCTTAGAATATACGGAAGAGCAAAACTGTCATATTTGTTTTATCTTTATACGAAGTAACCATCAAAAATATATCAATAACCAAAGTTTGTTTTGCTTAGTGTAAAAAATTATTTTATTTAACTTTTTTGACAAATTAGAATAAAAAGTAAGTATATGTGATTATTCTATCAGTTTTTCTCTTAGAAAGAATATTCCAATTTTCATTTTTTTTTTCGATTTTAAAAATTAATACTAAAACCGAAGACATTTTTTTTTTAACGTCAATTTCACTGCAAAATTTTAAGATTAAATCTTTTCAAGTTTTTATTTATTTTAATAGTAAATTTTAATATTATTCATTTTAATAGTAAATTTTGGCTAAAAAAGTTTGTCTGTTAGATGCATAACCGTAAGAAGGTAATAATATGTCATTTTTTCTGTCTAAATTACGACCTGAAAATTACCCTTTCGCATGTAATACGGATAGGTTTGTTTATTTTTTAAGATATCAGATAATTTGATCTTTGAATTAACTGTTTTTTACGAGATTTTTGATAAACAAAGTTCGGAAATATTTATTTCCGTTTTATTCAAGATGGCCTAAACTAATCAATTGGTGGTCCCTAATGGTTGAATATGGAAAATCAACATAATTTACATGATTGAATATTAAATTTTAGTAGAAATATTTTTTATAGCAGATTCTTTCTCCCAATTATTATTTGTAGTTTTACTAAGGAAAATCATAACGCATATTAAACATTTGCTTTTGAAAGAGAAAAGTTGATTCTGTTTTGGTAAAAAGATTTTGTTTTATAAAAATAAATGAGGTCTTCGTATCACTGATAAATTACGCAATGATTAAAAAATAAAACTTAAATCCATGAAAAATATCATTCGTGTATGGTAGGTACCACCAATTTTCCCTGTGGAATTTACCCTCTCCCTATATCTAACACAATGAAACTTGCATAAAGGTTAATATTATCTTTTTTTGATTGTTCATTCGAAAGAAGAAACATTTGTTTTTAAATTTAAAAAATCAGCTTACGGAAATTATTAACATTATAAACGAAAAACAATGTTTACATTTTTGCACGGTTAAATCAATGGAAATTTAACATATCCCAAAACTAGGTACCACCAAAATTGGTCACGTGATTAGTTTAGATCACATTAAAGGAAGAAACGTAAATAATTTTTAACTTAATTTTTTTAAAAGCCTCTTGTCATAACTTGTTCTTCAATTGATTTAACAGTGGGAAAATGTAAACATTGTTTTTCAATCATAATTTTTATTATTTCTGTGAGCTGAAAATTTTTTAAAAATCATCCGGTGTTTATTTAATGTTTCTTCTTTTGAATGGACAAAATTTTTTTTAACCTTTATGCAAGTTTTATTGTGTTAAATATAGGGGGGGGGGTAAATTTGATAAGGAAAATTGGTGGTACTTACCAAAAACAAGTTATGACTAGAGGTTTTTTTTTTAATTCTATGAAATGGTCCGATTTTCACAAAATTTCCTAAAATATATTAGGGAAATATATATATTTTTTTTTTTACGAGGTCTACCCTTCTTCTATTTTATGTTATGAAATATGAAAAAATTAACCAACAAAAAAAAACGATTTTTATTTTTCTATAAAGATAAGAGTCTGAATAATTATATTAGAAGATTTTTATAAGTTTCAATGTGAGAGTTTATTTTTATTTTTTTTTTTTTTAGTAAAAGAACCATAAATACAGAATTCTGCTAAAAATATCAATAAAGAAATTGACCCTGTTGTAAAAAAAAAGTAAAGTTTCAATTCTGGAACTCAGGGGAATGTGGAGTACCCCTTTATCAGCATTACTTCCAGGTCAACTCTGACCTGGAGTTGTAGTACCTATTAGGATCCTGTCTATGAGTATCAAAAATGTGTTTTTAAAAAAGGTAAGTTTGAAAAATTGAATATCCAACTAGAATGAATAAAGCAAAATGTTTTCAGCATGAAATAACCCAACAAGGTTTGACATGCCATAAATTCCAACCACCCAACCAGCTTAGAAGATTAAGTCACAAAATCTTTAATCTAAATATTTCTATTATATCAACCACATATTTAGAAGATTGAGCTACAAAAACGAATAAAGTAAAAAAAAATGTTATTTAAAAGTGACACAGATTAATATGCAATGTAGTCTAATTCAAGAACTTATGGTTTACAAGTTTGAATTGGGCTATATGACCACGGAATTGGTCCAATATTCCTTTCTTACGACAATCTGCAAATCTTTTTGTTAGTCTGTGTTATTTTTTTTTCTACCTAGGATTTTTGAGGACCTGCTTGTAATAGTAAATAATGATTCAACTATTTTTTTTTTTCAACATTATTATTTGTGTTGTCCTAGTTATGATATTTTTTGTTTTGTTTTATTTCTACCTTGCTTTTTGGAGGACCTGCTTGTAATAGTAAATATTATTTCAACTTTTTTTTTTTTTCAAAATTATCATCTGTTAATTTTTATGTTGTCCCAGTTATGATGTTTTTTGTTTATTTTTCTATCTAGCCTTTTCAACTATTTTAAAAAAATATTATCATTTACCACAGTAGTAGTAACTATAATCCACCCACCCCTCTCTTATAGCAGCATGAAGAGGTTGTTGAGTATGAATATGACAATCCCAGCAGCAAAAGAATACAATCATATCATATATGATAACTACAACTAATTGTAGGCTCAGCTCTTCATCTTAACTCTTAACTTCCCATACCACCTCATTCCACCCAGCCAGAAGTTACATTTCCAAATCTGCCCCATAGCCTTTGTTTAAATGTAATATTAAACATATTTAGAAGTCTTTGATTTAAGGCAAATATCTGTGGTATCTTTTTAACCATTTATTGATACATCCTTATAGGAATGGGGCTCTGGACTTGAAAATTCTGAACAGGATGTTAAGAGTTAAAACATTTGGGGGGGGGGGGGTGTCACATACTCCTTTCTTATGATAATTCATGAATTTTGTTTTTGTTAGACTTTGTTTTATATTAGTTGTGTTTTTTTTTCTGCCTAGCTTTTTGGGGGTCCTTCTAGCAATAATGTTTGAAGTTTTTCTCTTACAAGTAGTAGTAACTATGATAGTCATTAGACCCATCTATTTTTTACTTAGCCTGTTAACAACCCAACCCTTCTTGTAGTAGCAGCATGAAGGGGTTGTTGGTATGAATATGACAACCTCATCAGAAAAAAGACAAGAAGAAAAAGAATACAATCATATCATCATCAACACCACTCCAGATATTTAAAAAAACAAAAGGAAGTATGAATGATGGAGATAGCAAAAAGAGAAAGAAGAATTAAATCAAATAGTTTTCTTTTAAAACATAACTCCTCTATTTAGATAATATTCATGTAATTATGCTTGTTTGACAGTAGAATAAAAATATTTATATCTGAACATGAATTATGTAATGGTTTGTCATCCAATAAACTGCAAGTTTAAAATAAACAGTTCTCTCCTATTTAATAATTATTCTTTATTCACAGATTTGAACTTTACAGAAGAAAAACAGTTTTCAACTTTGAAATCAGACATGAAAACATGTACAGAAGAGAAACCATTTCCTTGTGAAGTGTGTGGATCATCATTTTCATACAGTTCTGCTTTAAAAACCCACATGCGAAAACACACGGGAGAGAAGCCATTTTTCTGTGAAGTGTGTGGTTTGACATTTTCACAAAGTTCCGGTTTGAATATACATGTGCGAATACACACTGGAGAGAAACCATTTTCTTGTGAAGTATGTGGCTCTGCATTTTCACAGAGTTTTGCTTTGAAAACACACGTGCGAATACACACAGGAGAGAAACCATTTTCCTGTAAGGTATGTGGTCTGGCATATTTAGACACTTCCAGTCTTACACGCCACATGCGAAAACACACTGGTGAGAAGCCATATTCTTGTGAAGTATGTGGATCTGCATTTTCACTGAGTTTTTCTTTGAAAAGACACATGCGTATACACACAGGAGAGAAACCATTTTCCTGTAAGGTATGTGGGTTAGCATTTTTAGAGAGTTCCAGTCTTAAACGCCACATGCGACAACACACAGGAGAGAAACCATTTTCTTGTCAAGTTTGTGGATCTGCATTTATGGAAAGTTCAGCATTAAAAAGCCACATGCGAGTACACACTGGTGAGAAGCCATATTCCTGTGTAATATGTGATGCAGCATTTTCAACCAGTTCTAATCTTAAAAGTCACATGCTAATGCACACAGGAGAGAAACCATTTTCTTGTGAAGTGTGTGGATCAGCATTTTCTCGGAATGATTATTTAAAACATCACATGCGAATACACACCAGAGAGAAACCCATCTCTTGTGAAATGTGTGATGCAACATTTTCACACAGATGCAATTTGAAAGTGCATATGCGAAAACACACTGGAGAAAAACCATTCTCTTGTGCACTGTGTGAAGCAGCATTTGCATGTAGTTCAAATTTAAAACAACACATGCGAACACATACAAAAGAGCAGTCAATACACATAGAGAAAAAAAAAAAAGAAAAAACATTCTCTTGTGAAGTGTGTGAAGCAGTAAAACAACACATGCAAACACATACATAAGACCAGTCTGTTTTCTGTTTATTGGAATTTGCAGCAAGTTGAATGTAAATATTGTAAAATATATATCAATAATTTCACAAAGTTCTACTTTAAAAATTCACATGGACTACCAGAAGGACTGCCTACACTTTTCAAGTTGCTAGATCACCAATTAGCAGTGAGTTAATCAAAATTTGTTTTCTCTTCAGTGGGAATTTGCTTATTAAGTATATCTCAATATTTTGTATGAGATATTCTTTAAAAGATAATCAGCAATTATATTTTTTTGAAATATTCAGGAAGACTCTTCATTAAACCATTCATGGAATTACAGATGAGGGCAGAATCATCATTCTGTGGATGTACGGATCAAGTGCAAAATACTCTTTAAAAGATAATCAGCAATCATATTTTTGTGAAGTGTTTCTTGTTCAGGAAGACTCTTCATTAAACCATTCATGGAATTACAGATGAGAGCAGAGTCCTCATTTTGTGGATGTACAGATCAACTTTGAAATACACTGAAAAGCATGTTGCCATAAAATGTTACTTACAATGAAATCAATAAAAAATTATATAATTTATGTAAAGGAAAGAAAGAAAAAAAGTAATTTGCTATTGCAATTATTTGAAAAGATTTTCTTTCATTTATTTCTGTTCTTTATTAAAATATATTTTGTTGCTATAAAATGTTATTCTTTATTTACAATGAAATCAATAAAAATATATAATTTATGTAAAGGAAAGTAATTCTAAGGTTATCAGCAACAAATAAATGAATTAAAACTCAGTTTAATTCTAACAATTTATTAACAAACAAATAAAACAATGAGTAACAATATAAAGTCCTTCCTGTGTATAAAGTTGAGTTTAAGGGATTTACCGGCATGCTGGAGAAGATATCTGGTATCTTAGGGTGATTTCTTGGAGAAGATTTAAAATCACTGCCTCATTGGATCTCTCTGCCTAGATTTTGGTAATTTGCACCAAAACTTCTGGGCTCATCATGTGATTGGTATATCCAATCACAGAAAGCCTCTCCCTCACTTACTCTATACACAGGAATTACCATTTTAATGACCCAACACAGGGTTATGATGGTGGCATTCCTCATGTCTTGTGGGATAGCTCCTTCACTCCAGCACTGACAGAGGGGCTTGTGGAGTTTGTTGAGAACAGGCTTCCCACACTTTAGAATTTCATCTCTGATTCCATCACTGCAAGATAATTTGCCGCAGGTAAGTCTATCAAGTGCTTTTCTTAGTTCCTCAGTTGTAGGTTCCACTACAGGTTGTCGCTCTACATTTAAATACTAAATAATAACCAGAACTATACCATATAAATTATTAAATAATTACCAGAATTAAATCAAATAAAACTATTCGTTTTGTTTTGTAAATTTAAACTCTTAACAATGGTAAATCTTAGATGTTTTCTTTCTTTCTAAGGTTGAAATGAATTTTATTTGGCTAAAATTTATGGATTTTAATTCATTTAAAAAAACTAAAAAAAAACTCCATATGTTCATCTTCATCCATTTTCCGGTGTGATAAGCAAATAAAATTTTCTCTAAATGATAAATTTGAATATACTAAAGAACTTGAATTATTTATATTTTATTTTAATATTTGATATTTACTTATTTTATTTCTTAATTTAAGTTGAATTTGATAACTTTTTTTTCGACGCAAACACTATTAATATCTTTTTCCCCCTTATATCTTTAACAATAACATTCAAATGAGACATCAAAATTAATATTGGTTACAATTTTTTAAAATTTAAAATAAATATGATGTTCATTTCATTTGTTTTAAAAGTAGGGACTTTTTTTTCTTCATTTGACTGCAATTCAATAATCGTAAAAGGAGTGCCAGTTCTTTCTTCTGGTTAATAAAAAACAACCCATCTTATGGGAACTTTTCTGGCAAAAGTGGGACAATTTTACTAAATAAATACATTTTACATTTTAAAAGTGTTGATATGTTGTTTTCTATATCAATAATTTTGAGTATTAAGCTTTATTGCAAAACCCAATACTTACTTTGTTTACATCAGATAATAATGTCTAGTCTTAATGAAATAAAAAAAGAAAATCCTTAGTGTGCCAAATGTTCTACCCAGCAATCAAGTTGTTTGGATTGGTCTTTTATGATTTCACCCGAGGCTGATTTCAGCGTTGTGATTTTGTGATATAAAAGTTTAAGTGCCCTTTTGATGCTATTGTAGTGAGCTGGAAGTTAACACTCTGAAAACAAAAAATAAAATGACGAAAATAAACGTTTTGCACATGGGGATTGGCGCTGGATTAGAGAGAAAAATAGAAATATTAAAAATGATAATTTCAACCAATCAGGGGCGTTCGTGCCTAAAAAGAAGTTTTTCAAAAAGACCAATTTCAAGCCTATACAAATGCTATAAATAACAGGTTTTTCAAAGAACAAGACAGAAAGATCAAGCATGCCTGAATGAGTCCACGTCTCTCGTTTTAAGAAATATCCGCTTACTGTTGAAGGTACTACAAACTATATCTTTCTCTCTCTAAATAACTAGACTGCTGATTTAATTTTGAACAAAAACTCTTTCATTCTCAGTTTGAGTCAACTCAACAACTCTACTTATCTTATTACGTGAACATTTAAAAAAGCATTTCTGCAGGACTTAGCTCAGTATTCTTGATTATTGTAATTTTTTATTTCAATACACATTTTATTTGTTTAATGTATAAGTTCTTAGTTTTTTTTTTGGCTTTTACACATGTGTCCTTATAGTGTGATAAGTAAATTACCTAAATATATATAACTCTATACTAAACACTCACCATAAACTGGTAACCCCGATTCTAAAAATCATCTATACTATCATAGAATATGCCTTTGATATTACCAGACTCTGCAAATGTGTGAATGCTGTTGCAAAGCTGTAGCTGGCACAGCGAGAATGCATTTTTTTGTAGTTTCTTCCTTGAGGCTCTAAGGGCATTGAGAGTCATCCTGATATTGCTGGTCAGAACAACACTGCAATAGATGGTGGAGAGATTGATCTAAGGCACAGAGGAAAGCAGCAGTTTTGGTATTGTTATATACACAAATATAGATATCTCCCGATTCACAAAAGTCACCAAATTCAATTCACCCACACACCACAATAAAAAAAATGCTAACCGGATATGGATGGAGCGGTGTCGTTCAAACAAATGAAGAAAACGTGTTTATGCGCAGGTGGCTCCACGCATAAGGAAATCTTGAAAAATAAAATTGTAAATAAAACCAGAATTCGCATTTCTTGTCCAATCTAAATCATTCCTGGCAGAAATAAAAAATGTTTGAGTTGATCCGAATTCAGCAAACGACAGGCTATATAAACTCAGCTTTGAAGAACCGTAAGGCAGAGATACTGTGGTGACAGAACAGTATACATCACAAGAGAAGGCCCGCAAAATGAAACGCTACACCACAAGACAGCCAACCTAAATCTTTCACCTACCCCTAACCTCATGACCTGACTGACCGGCAGTCTTAAAGGGGCGTACAACTACCAAACTCTATATCATCAATTTACCAAACTGATGCTAACTATCATCCGACAACCCTTACCAACTAGTGACCGGCCTTCTGCCCACACGATACAAAACCGCTATTGTCAGTGACTACAAAAACATTGGATCTTCTGCCCACATTAACCAACTTCTGACCACTATTACTGGGACTTCTGCATACATCACCACCTCCATTACAACTGACGCGACCACCGAACACCAAGCTTTCTGTAGACATTACTACTCACACCACAACAGACTATCACCAAATATCAGACATTCTTCTTAAACCATTTTCAACTTTGTAACCTTTGTGTTTTTCTAATACATTGATAAACTTAAAATCTGGGTTTGTTTTTCCTTGCCACCATACACTTCATACTAACTTGTTTCTAAAATTATCCACACGAGAGGGTCCATTTGAAATAAAGACTAAATTAAAATTATAAAGAAAATAATAATTTTTTTAACTAAACAAGAAGTTATGATTTTCATTTTTCAGTCTGTTGTCCTCGTCTTTATTGTGATATGTATAATCACAATGTTCTGGCCAATTTTGTAAATTGAAATGAGTAGATTTTTTTAAGTTTAAAGAAAATTAATTTTGTTTTGTATTCATTATAAGAAATAAAGAAAAAACAAGAAAAAGTATTATAATTGTAAAGTTTCCAAATAAAAACGGACTATATGACCTTTAGGCACCCCTTTTGCGATCTCGTTTCATAAGGACATTTTTTTTCATTTACACTGTCAAAATCCGATTGTTTGTTAGGGGTTAGGGTTAGGGGTTAGTTTTATAATTAAAAAAGAAACAATTCTAAAAATCACCTGTTAACAAACAACCGGATTTTGACGGTGTAAATGAAAAAATGTCCTTATTAAACGAGATCGCAAAAGGGGTGCCTAAAGGTCATATGGTCCATAAAAACAAAACAAAAATCCAATCCTAATATCTTCTCTCGGTTATCTCCCTTGACTTCCACTCTTACTTTAACAATGAATTTTCCTCGATCGTAAATAACACCAGTTTTTAAATTCTAATTCAAAAAAAAAAAAAAAAAGAAAAAAAGATAATCATCTATTTAAAATTTTTAAGTTTTCTTAATTTCTCAAACGTTAAATTTCCCTGAGGGAGTGAAATCAGACAAAAGAAGTAAGTAAAATGTTGATATTAAGATTTTCGTTGCAAATATAAAATGTGCAAAATATTGTTTTATTTACAAAAGCGAAAGAGAAATGAAATATTTTAAATATGTGAAAATAATTTTAGACGAAATATTTAGATTATTGGAATATGTTTTAAAATTGTTTTTAAATGCTGTGATTTTTACCTATTGAAATATATTCGATGCTTTTAAAATATTTTTTTATTTAATTTTTCTTTGTTCATATTCATCTGTTCCGTTGTCCTTTCTTCGTAATCGCATTTTTTTTTTCTAGTGGTTGAATATGGAAAATCAACATAATTTACATGATTGAATATTAAATTTTAGTAGAAATACATTTAATAGGTATGCTCAATATACGACGTATATTGAGACAGCCGATTAGGGGGCGGGGAGTGAGTCACAGGAAATTCTTCTAAAAATCATCTAAAATAGGCTAACTATTCGATTTTTAAGTTTAAGTTTTAGCCAAAAGTATTTTATATATTTTGAATTTCAACAGCTTAACTGTTTCACAGGCAGATCATTTTTTGTTCAATTCATGAAGAAAGTGAATTATTTTCAGAAAATTTGCCAAATAGAGTATATGTTCAAAGGAGTCAATTAAACATATATGAAAAAAGAAAAAACAAGACATGATAATTTGATCAGCAATTGTGTGTCATTGTACAAAAACAATAAAACACTCACTTTTAATTAATATATTTTGTAAAATAAACTTTAGACAATCCTACACCACAATGGGTCCTCCTAGTGATGTTTCTATAAATTAACATTAAATTGGTTAATAAGCAGCCAATAGGAAAATGCCTTACATTGAGCTACTACAAAATAACAATATTGATATTAACATTGAATCGGTCAATGTGCAACCAATAGGAAAATACCTTACATTGAGCTACTACAAAATGACAAAATTGATATTAACATTGAATCGGTCAATGTGCAACCAATAGGAAAATACCTTACATTGAGCTATGACAAAACTGACATTCTGCCTGTGTACCATTGGCAATGCATTAATATAACAAGAATATATTGGGTTAAAATATTTTTGATAAAATGAAAGAAAATGTGATCATATAAGAAACAATGTAAATGATATATACATATATATAATTATAAATTATATATATATTATAATGTTTTTGATAAAGTGAAGGAAAATGAAAGTATTTGTTATCATAAGATATATATATATATATATATATATGGGAGTAAAAAGAATTCGACAGTATGTGGAGAAAAAGTAGACAAATACGGAATGCAGTACTGCATGGATGTTTATTATAGGTAGTGATGTCAACATTATAATGTTTTGGTCTGTTAGACCTTCTTCAGGACAGTGGACTGAGTTCTTGTGTTAAAAGATGCCGTTCAAAATATATACAGGGTGGATTATAATGATGGGACACATTTTAAATGCCATTTTCTCAGATTATAAAAACGACACAGAGTACTAAGTATATCTATTACATAACTGGTACACAGGAGTTTTACATGTTATCTAAGATTTGAATATTACAATAAGTTTTTATTACTTTCAGGTATTGATTTTGGTGATCCTCATAATGTCGTGGAGTTCAAAAGAAATTGCCTATGTAGTGGAAGAATACTTCGCCAGCCAAAAATCCATCATTACAGCCCAAAGAAAATTCCGACAGCATTTTGTAAAGCGAGAGGCACCATCCCGAAAGGTGATCCTTCGTGCTGTTACAAATTTCCAAGAGACAGGCAATGCCAGGAAGAGAAAATCTCCAGGTCGACCTCGAACATCTCGTAGTACAGAGAACTGTGAACGTGTGGAGAACGCTATTACAAAGTCCTTTTAAGTCAACGCGTCAATTGGCTCAACAGGTAAATCTTCCACGAACCAGTGTCAACAGGATTTTAAAACAAGACTTGTCTCTTGACCCGTATAAGGTACAGGTAGTACAAGAATTACTTCCGCCAGATAAGGTGCAAAGAAAGACTTTTACTGAGTGATTTTTCAATATGTGCAAGGAGGATGGGGATTTCATACAGCAACGGATTGCATCGGTTGAAAATCATTTTAACCTGTCTGGTTATGTCAATAAACAAAATTGTGGGTTTTGGGGTCGTGAAGGTACTCAAATTGTACATGAAACGCCTTTGCACAGTGAGAGAGTAACAGTGTGGTGTGTGGGGACTGTCAATTCCACCCCCGTTTGAATTATGCTGGCCAAATGGCTTTCCCTAGCTTTCATTGGTTTGCATAAGTGTGCATAAAGCCATACAGACTACAAAGTGATTTTAATAAGACTTTTATTCTTCACACAATGCAGCTGTGGAAACTACAAATTAAACAAAAAACTTTGTATAAGTCACAAAATATGCAAAAAGGATAAAAATTTACAAAAAACAATAAAACAAACAAATTTCACACAAAAAGGGTTATTATAAAGTTAACAGGAAAGGTTTACGCCTCGTAATTTTCCAAAAATTCTAAGCATAAAACATTTAAGCATATCTACAACTTACAAAAATAAGGAAACATATAAAAAGTGTTGGGTTATTTCACTTATTTGCCTCAAAAGGCACAAACAGTAAGTTAACTAGAGTAAAGGAATAATTCACCATTTTAAGACAATTCATAATTATAGTAATAGTTTAACAAGAAAAATAACACGTTTTAATGTACAGAGCAAATAAAGCTTCAAGAAAAGAATGGAAAACAGTTTACCTTGTTAGTACCATAGGGGTTTGGACTTGGAAGGACTATGTCTTAGTAATTTTATACCAAGAATGCGGTGACAAATTTTACTGCCCAAAATGCTCCATTTTTTACAGCCCCAAAAATTGTGACTTTGTCCCACAGCCTACCAAAAGGGAAAAGAAAGATTCTTGCTGGGTCTGTCTTATCCTGACTATCCACCAAATTACTACGTGAATCAAAAAAAACTACAAAACTTTCATTTTTCTACTAAAACCTTTTGTTTTTATTGTCTACTGCAGTGTTCTTATTTCAAATAGCTATACAAGGCAAATACGTCTTCCACCAATCTCAAAAAAATGCATTTACACATACTTTTAGGGTTTTTTAAACCAACAAACTATTTTCTCCAAGGGAATTCTTACAATGGGTGACAGGGTACTCACGTGTTAGGGGAAGGGAAGAGCGTAAAGCAAACCTGTTGACCATAAACAAAAAAAAATACTGCTACTGCTGCTAATACTGGCAGCCACAGTGACTCCTTCATGCATGATTGGTCCTTACTTTTTTGAGGATGAACATGGTGTAGCTGTAACAGTTACTGAAGAGTGTTACAACCACATGTTAAATACCTTCTTCCTTCCTGTTACAAATGCTTAATCTAACAGACATGTGGATACAACAAGATTGTGCCACTTGTCATACATCATGATTTTCACTGACAACACTTCAAGCAAATTTTCCCGGACATCTCATTAGAGATCAGTGATATCCATTGGCCATCGAGATCAACTGACCTAACCCCAGAGGAATATTTTCTGTGGGGTTACCTGAAAGATTGGGTATATGCAGGCAGGCTCCACATGACAATAGAACTGAAAGAAAGCATCCACAGAGAGATAACAGCTATTCCAGTTGATATGCTAACCACACTTTACATGTGAAATCGAGCTCACGAATGTTTTCATCATGATGGTGACTATCTCAAGGACATAATATTCAAATCTTATATTACATGTAAAACTCCTGTGTACCAGTTATATGATAAATATATTTAGTACTCTGTGTCGCTTTTGTAATCTGAGAAAATAGCATTTAAAATCTGTCACATCATTATGGTCCACCCTGTATATATATATATATATATATAATATATATATAATCACTACATCATCACATATTCCCATTTCAAAGACATGTATGAACTGTAAAATGAAAAAATACACTGCTATGTTAAGGAACTTTTTTTTTTTCTGTCACTTGATTTCAAAGAAGCTACATGCTACCATAATCAGAATAATTTGCTTATTAAATCGTCCAAAAATATAAATATGTTAGTTTGGCGCAGACTCATTACCACAAATAATGGCTGTGGTGAGTTTATTTTCTTTTAAAAAAAAACTCTCTTCTACCACAGTATAAAGGTTAACCAAATTCTTCAACTTTGACACATCAACACCTGTACACACTGTAGAATAATTATACTAATTTCCAATTACCGTCAAATTGGTAAGACAAGGCAACAAGTAACTGAAATACGGATCTAATCTTGCTGCAATCCTACTGCAGAATGCCACGGTATTTAGCCTCATAACATTATAGAAACCAAGTAGCCAATCAGGATTCAAGGAATGGAATCTCCCAAATACATGAATGGACTATTCTTGTTCCATAAGTACCAGCTGTCTTGGGCCTAGTTCAGTGGTGCTTAGCCAGTTGCTGTTGTCCAAACCAATAGTATACTGACTGACTGACCTCAATGCACTCTATCGTATCAACAAATAACCTACATTCTTCCCCTTAACACCTCTTTTTCGCAGACATCATGGTATCGACCATGACTCACATTGCCTCTAACTACCCTCTATCCTAACAACATACCAACCCAACTCCTTCCTCCTTTCGACCTTTCGACCTAGATTAAAAATAGCTAAACTAGATAATACCAACCAATCATCACCTGAAAAGTAGGAACCTAAAGACTCCCACACAAGATCTCACCAGGCATTTTTGTCAAGGGGGACAATTAGGTAATTACTGTAGATCTGAACAGTGTTTACTTCCATGTTCCTATTTTCCCAGGTCACAGTTTCCATGCTGGTTGTAAAAAAACCCTCGGGAGCCGAAGGCACTGTAGACACCTTTCTGTGCATCTATGCATTTCCTGCAACTTCTAGTTTTTCTAACTTTACTGGCCATGATCGTCCGTGATCGTCTGCTTACTTGACCCTTACTTAGGACCTCCACTTGTGTACATTATACTGCCTCAGGGCTCCTCCAGGGGGTTTACAATCAATTATCAAAGAGCAAATAAAGACGAAATCAGGTGAACATCAAAAATGGTCAAAGAGGTACACAACTCGCATTCATTCTTCATTCCCATCTGCTGCTATTTCCACTTCTCCCATGCTTGCTGAGATGAGAGGGGCAAAATGCCCCCTCTTGTTCTTTTAAGGACTTCTGCTAATGTTGTCTTCTCTGCTACTACATTTAAGGGCGATCTCTCTCATCCAACAACTAACTGCACTCGACTGCAAACTAAAACTCACTCTCTTTAGCTGGGACTGTCTCTCACCATCTCCTTCCTGACTAACCTTGCTGGACACTCAATCTCATCTCAGATGTTTTTTGGTTTGAAATACTAAAACTAGAACAATAATAATACTGGCACAACAGACAAACAAATGTCCACATAATCAATTAAACAATTGAACAATTAGGCGAAATAAATATTTGTCTCTTGGTTTTGAGACATTTGTCTCGGTTGGATATCAAATATCTTCCTATCACTCCTTTTTTATTTAATTATTCGTTCCTTAGTCATATTCACTCATGTATACACACATGATTCACTATCTCCCATCCAAACACACAGACACTCATGTGTAAACACATATGTATCCATAATCTTACATACTATATATTCACATAATTAATTACTACACTATATATATATATATATATATATATATATATATATATATACACACACACTTGCATGCCTCAAATGCATTCTGCACTTGATGTAATGCATAGTATCACATAGTTGGTTGTTTTGATTATGGCATGTCAACCTTGGTGGTTAGTGTATGCCAAAGATGTTTTGTTTTATTCATTTTTGATGGTACTCATTTTTAAAAAATACATTTTTAATGCTCATTTTTTTTATTTAACCCATAGACAGAACCCTAACAGGTACTACTACCCCGAGTCAGAGTGGATTTGGGAGTAATGGTGATGAACCAGAGCTCCAGAATTGGAACCTCACCATCAGATAGAGTTTTGTCCTACCCAGGACACTAAGACCATCAGCCAACGCCTTCTAGCACATATCTGATAAATAGGGATGGAGGTTTGCCTTAAAGTCAATAGGGTTGGGACAATTATATAGGTGCTTAGGGCATGTTCCAATCCAAAACAACCTTTTTATCATTCTCTATGAATCTCTGACTAAGGACTAAATTTCTACACACTAATATCTTAGAACCTTTCTCATTCACTTTATATGTCTAAATACTTTTGAGTATTCATACTGTCTCTACTTTACTTTTAAGCTAAACCATGCAAGCCATGTTTAAAGTATTTAGGGGATTCTAACTATGGGAACTATTGATTTTATGAAATACAGTAACCAGATAACCAGGGCGAAGGGTCTAAGGAATGGGGCGGAGGTTGACGTAAAAGAAACTGTTGACTTTTTAGCTTGCTAATGCTGAACATTTGGTAGTGTTATATACCCATCATCAGGAATATATACTTCAGAGAGTTTTTGGTGATAGAGAGAGAGAGAGAGAAGACAGAGATGAGAGAGATGAGAGACTTACTTATTGCTTTATTTCTGCTTTACTGATTCTGCTAACTTCTTATCTTGCTGTCATCTTGTCATCTTCTAGTTGCTGTCTCTAAGGGCTTCTTCTGGCTAACTCTAGTCATTGTAATCATTAAATGAACCACAAGACTTTTATTTTGTTGGTCAAGATTTTATTAATCTATCTATCTATCTATCTATATATATATACTTCAGAGAGTTTTTGGTGAGAGAGATGAAGAGAGAGAGAGAGAGAGAAGAGAGAGAGAGAGACTTATTTGTTGCTTTATTTCTTCTTTACTACTTCTGCTAACTTCTCTTCTTCTTCTCTGGCCGACATCTTGTTGTCTTGTCTTCTAACTTTCTTCTTTTTCTTATTAGGGGCTAACTTAAGTCATTGCAATCAATTGAATGTTCTTCCGCGCAGTGAGATATCAACCTCACAGCAGAGAGAGGCACAGAAGTCAGGTTGTATCTAAATCTCTAAACTAACTAATCATGTGATGCATGAGATTTGCAC
Organism: Doryteuthis pealeii; assembly: GCA_023376005.1. Classification (NCBI taxonomy): domain Eukaryota; kingdom Metazoa; phylum Mollusca; class Cephalopoda; order Myopsida; family Loliginidae; genus Doryteuthis; species Doryteuthis pealeii. Next base: position 107,251,197 of record CM042151.1, read on the forward strand.
CTTAGGCATCAGAGAGTTATAAACATTATTGGGTAATTTTTCCACTCCCTTATCTGAAAGCCAATGATCTTTGAATTATCGATACAGGTGTTAAGTGTTTGAACGGCATCCTTGGCCAGTTGAAAAGGAGTAAGTTGTGAGTTATTGAATCCTTTGGTAAGTGTATAAGTCCTATCCTGCGTAGTGTTAAAGGTCCAGTGATATAATCCCATGAGGTCCTTCGTCCACGAAGCTTCAAAGTAATTATGGCCAGTATGCTCACATTAAGTATTGTTTCAGCAGCAGAGTACTGCAGTGATTGGCCAATGGTTGGTCACATGGTTCTCGGCGAGTCTATAAGTAGAAGCAGACTTTTGACACACACCTTATATTAAAAAAACGCAACAACAGGGTCTGTCACCAATTTATACTACCACATAGCAGTCACAGCCAGGCATACTCCATATCAATCACAGTATCTTATCCTTGTAAACCTGTTAATGGACTTTCCAAAAGAATTATCAATAATATTGAAAATGCTCAGAAACAGTTAAATATTGCACTCAAACCCAATAAGTCTTATAGCATGTAAAATATCCAACAATCCACTGAAGTATCTCTTTCTAGAAAGGTTCAAAGTTATGAAAAATATGGGTTATCTTCCCTGAAGAGCCCTGAGTGGGTATTGGCAGGAGCAGAAATCTTCAGAACAGAAAATAAGCAACAGAAACAGTTGACCACTAACCAACCACACAGCCCCCCAACTTTGAGTGCACATAGCAGCAGAACCCAACAATGAATGAGCTACAACCATGGAATTCTTTACCCCCGATGAAAAACTCTACAAAAAGATTATGCGTTCATGAATTGTTACTCTATGTATATGTGACTTGAGACTGCTAAAGCAATCAAGTAAGCAACTCTTTTTGCACCTTAACCCCTTTTAAAATATAACAACCCTTTCTGGCAGTATTCGGAATCACATTTTTTTCCATAAAGTTCATCAAGAATAGCAAAAGCCCCCTTCCCCCAATATTGATTCTCTGACTCTTTCAGAAAGTGCAATATTTATATGCTGCTGACTTAACAACCACATTCGATTTGATTTTTCAAAACAAGCAACTCATAAAACTTCACATGTTGAATCCCCAAATTTGATCCATCATTATGAAAATAAATGGCATAATTCAATCTAACATTGAAATAACTTCTATATTCTTACAAATTCTGAAAGAATAAAACAAATTAAAATTTAAAATAACACCATTACAATGATTAATTTTGTTATTTATTAATGAAATTAAAAATCCAGATTCATTTAAGATTAATGATTTCATAAAAGCTGAAAATGTGTTCCTGGGTAAAATCATCCAGAAAAATAAAATTTTTCACCCCACCCTCTTGAATTTTTCTGAAATTTTTTTCCAGGTGTGACTATATTAACAATTAGATGATCCCAAAATTGGCAGAGTTATGTCGATTTTTAGCCTATAAACTAAATTTGGTGGTGTTGGCCAAAAAATGGTGACTTTTGTAATATATTATTGTCCTGTAAAGTGAGTTTTCTAGAGCTTCCTACTCCTAAAAATTAGTTTATAAAAGCATTTTCGCCCAAAGAATCCAAAAGTGCCATCAAAAAAAGTTTTAAAGTCACCAATTTTTTAAGTTTTCACTACCCCACATCAAATTTTTCTGAAATTTTGTCCAAGTGGTGGACAGTGTCACATTGGGATAATTGATCTTGCTAGGAAAACTTAAAATTGGTTGACTTTAAAAACTTTTTGATGCACTTTTGATTCTTTGGGCGAAATGCTTTTATAAACTAATTTTTAGGAGTAGGGAAGCTCTAGAACTCACTTTACAGACAATAATATATTACAAAAGTCACCATTTTTTTGCCAACCCGACCAAATTGTAATAGCTAAAAATCGACAATAACTCCTGCCAATTTTGGGGATCATCTAATCGTTAATATAGTTCACACTGGGAAGAAATTTCAGAAAAATTCAAGAGGTGGGTGAAAAATTTTTTTTTTCTGGATGATTTTTAACCCAGGAACACATTTTCAGCTTTTATGAATCATTAATTAAACTGGAATCTGGATTTTTAATTTTCATTAATAAATAACAAAATTAATCAATTTGATGGTGTTTTTTTATTTAATTTGTTTTAATTCTTTCAGAATTTGTTAAAGAATATTAGAGTTATTCAATGTTTAATGATTATGCCATTATTTTCATATGAGGAAATCAAAATTTGGGATTCAATAATTAAGTTTTATGAAGTTGCTTGTTGAATCAAATCATGTGGGTGTTAAGTCAGCAGCATATAAATATTTGGCACTTTCTGAAAGAGTCAGAGAATCAATATTGGGGAGGGGGCTTTGCTATTCTTGATGTAACTTTATTGGGAAAAAAATTGTGATTCGATACCTGCCAAGAGGGTTTGTTATATTTTTAAAAAGGGGTTTAATGGTGGCAAAAGAGTTGCTAAAACTTATTGCTTTAGCAGTCTCAAGTCACATATACATAGAAGTAACAATTTCATGAACGCACTAATCTTTTTGTAGAGTTTTCATCGGGGGTAAAGATTCTGGTTGTAGGCTCATTCATTGTTGGGTCTGCTGCTATGTTCACTCAAAGTTGGGGTGCTGTGTTGTTGTAGTTGTCAACTGTCTCTGTTGCTTATTTTTCTGTTCTGAAGATTTCTGCTCCTGCAATACCCACTTCAGGGCTTCTGTCAGGGGAAGATAACCCATATTTTTCATAACTTTGAACCTTTCTAGAAAGAGATACTTCAGGTGGATTGTTGGATATTTTACATGCTATAAGACTTATTGGGTTTGAGTGCAAATATTTAACTGTTTCTGAGCATTTTCAATATTATTGATAATTCTTTTTGGAAAGTCATTAACAGGTTTACAAGGATAAGATACTGTGATTGATATGGAGTATGCCTGGCTGTGACTGCTATGTGGTAGTATAAATTGGTGACAGACCTGTTGTTGGCGTTTTTTTGTAATATAAGGTGTGTGTCAAAAGTCTGCTTCTACTTATAGACTCGCCGAGAACCATGTGACCAACCTATTGGCCAATCACTGGCAGTACTCTGCTGCTGAAACAATACTTAATGTGAGCATACTGGCCCATAATTACTTGAAGCTTCGTGGACGAAGGACCTCATGGGATTAATATCACTGGACCTTTAACACTACGCAGGATAGGACTTATACACTTACAAAGGATTCAATAACTCACAACTTACTCCTTTTCAACTGGCCAAGGATGCCGTTCAAACACTTAACACCTGTATCGATAATTCAAAGGGATCATTGGCTTTCAGATAAGGGAGTGGAAAATTACCAATAATGTTTATACTCTCTGATGCTAGAGGTGCAAATCTCATGCATCACATGATTAGTTAGTTTAGAGATTTAGATACAACTGACTTCTGTGCCTCTCTCTGCTGTGAGGTTGATATCTCACTGCGCGGAAGAACATTCAATTGATTGCAATGACTTAAGTTAGCCCCTAATTAAGAAAAAGAAGAAAGTTAGAAGACAAGACAACAAGATGTCGGCCAAGAAGAAGAAGAGAAGTTAGCAGAAGTAGTAAAGAAGAAATAAAGCAACAAAATAAGTCTCTCTCTCTCTCTCTCTCTTCTCTCTCTCTCATCTCTTCACCAAAACTCTCTGAAGTATATATATATAGATAGATAGATAGATAGATTAATAAAATCTTGACCAACAAAATAAAAGTCTTGTGGTTCATTTAATTGATTACAATGACTAGAGTTAGCCCAGAAGAAGCCCTTAGAGACAGCAACTAGAAGATGACAAGATGACAGCAAGATAAGAAGTTAGCAGAATCAGTAAAGCAGAAATAAAGCAATAAGTAAGTCTCTCATCTCTCTCATCTCTGTCTCTCTCTCTCTCTCTCTCTATCACCAAAAACTCTCTGAAGTATATATTCCTGATGATGGGGTATATAACACTACCAAATGTTCAGCATTAGCCAAGCTAAAAAGTCAACAGTTTCTTTTACGTCAACCTCCGCCCCATTCCTTAGACCTTCGCCCTGGTTATCTGGTTACTGTATTTCATAAAATCAATAGTTCCCATAGTTAGAATCCCCTAAATACTTTAAACATGGCTTGCATGGTTTTAGCTTAAAAGTAAAGTAGAGACAGTATGAATACTCAAAAGTATTAGACATATAAAGTGAATGAGAAAGGTTCTAAGATATTAGTGTGTAGAAATTTAGTCCTTAGTCAGAGATTCATAGAGAATGATAAAAAGGTTGTTTTGATTGGAACATGCCCTAGCACCTATATAATTGCCAACCCTATTGACTTTAAGGCAAACCTCCATCCCTATTTATCAGATATGTGCTAGAAAGGCGTTGGCTGATGGTCTTAGTGTCCTGGGTAGGACAAACTCTATCTGATGGTGAGGTTCCAATTCTGGAGCTCTGGTTCATCACCATTACTCCAATCCACTCTGACTCGGGGTAGTAGTACCTGTTAGGGTTCTGTCTATGGGTTAAATAAAAAAAATGAGCATTAAAAATGTATTTTTTTTAAAATGAGTACATCAAAATGATAAAACAAACATCTTTGGCATACACTAACCCACCAAGGGTTGACATGCATAAATCAAACAACCAACTATGTGATACTATGCATTACATCAAGTGCAGAATGCATTTGGAGGCATGCAAGTGTGTGTGTGTGTATATATTATATATATATATATATATATATATATATATATAGGTGTAGTAATTAATTATGTGAATATATAGTATGTAAGATTTGGATACATATGTGTTTACACATGAGTGTCTGTGTGTTTGGATGGGAGATAGTGATCATGTGTGTATACATGAGTGAATATGACTAAGGAACGAATAATTAAATAAAAAAGGAGTGATAGGAAGATATTTTGATATCCAACCGAGACAAATGTCTCAAAACCAAGAGACAAATATTTATTTCGGCCTAATTGTTCAATTGTTTTAATTGATTATGTGGACATTTGTTTGTCTGTTGTGCCAGTATTATTATTGTTCTAGTTTTAGTATTTCAACCAAAAAGACATCTGAGATGAGATTGAGTGTCCAGCAAGGTTAGTCAGGAAGGAGATGGTGAGAGACAGTCCCAGCTAAAGAGAGTTGAGTTTTAGTTTGCAGTCGAGTGCAGTTAGTTGTTGGATGAGAGAGATCGCCCTTAAATGTAGTAGCAGAGAAGACAACATTAGCAGAAGTCCTTAAAAGAACAAGAGGGGGCATTTTGCCCCTCTCATCTCAGCAAGCATGGGAGAAGTGGAAATAGCAGCAGATGGGAATGAAGAATGAATGCGAGTTGTGTACTCTTTGACCATTTTGATGTTCACCCGATTTCGTCTTTATTTGCTCTTTGATAATTGATTGTAAACCCCTGGAGGAGCCCTGAGGCAGTATAATGTACACAAGTGGAGGTCCTAAGTAAGGGTCAAGTAAGCAGACGATCACGGGACGATCATGGCCAGTAAAGTTAGAAAAACTAGAAGTTGCAGGAAATGCAGTAAGATGCACAGAAAGGTGTCTACAGGTGCCTTCGGCTCCCGAGGTTTTTTTTACAACCAGCATGGAAACTGTGACCTGGGAAATAGGAACATGGAAGTAAACACTGTTCAGATCTACAGTAATTACCTAATTGTCCCCCTTGACAAAATGCCTGGTGAGATTTGTGTGGGAGTCTTTAGGTTCTACTTTTCAGGTGATGATTGGTTGGTATTATCTAGTTTAGCTATTTTTAATCTAGGGTCGAAAGGTCGAAAGGAGGAAGGAGTTGGGTTGGTATGGTTGTTAGGATAGAGGGGTAAGTTAGAGGCAATGTGAGTCATGGTCGATACCATGATGTCTGCGAAAAGAGGTGTTAAGGGGAAGAATGTAGGTTATTTGTTGATACGATAGAGTGGCATTGAGGTCAGTCAGTCAGTATAACTATTGGTTTGGACAACAGCAACTGGCTAAGCACCACTGAACTAGGCCCAAGACAGCTGGTACTTATGGAACAAGAATAGTCCATTCATGTATTTGGGAGATTCCATTCCTTGAATCCTGATTGGCTACTTGGTTTCTATAATGTTATGAGGCTAAATACCGTGGCATTCTGCAGTAGGATTGCAGCAAGATTAGATCCGTATTCAGTTACTTGTTGCCTTGTCTTACCAATTTGACGGTAATTGGGAAATTAGTATAATTATTCTACAGTGTGTACAGGTGTTGATGTGTCAAAGTTGAAGAATTTGGTTAACCTTTATACTGTGGTAGAAGAGAGTTTTTTTTTAAAGAAAAATAAACTCACCACGCCATTATTTTTTGTGGTAATGAGTCTTGCGCCAAACTAACATATTTATATTTTTGGACGATTTAATAAGCAAATTATTCTGATTATGGTAGCATGTAGCTTCTTTGAATCAAGTGACAGAAAAAAAAGTTCCTTAACATAGCAGTGTATTTTTTATTTTACAGTTCATACATGTCTTTGAAATGGGAATATGTGATGATGTAGTGATTATATATATATATATATATATATATATATATACAGGGTGGACCATAATGATGTGACAGATTTTAAATGCTATTTTCTCAGATTACAAAAGCGACACAGAGTACTAAATATATTTATCATATAACTGGTACAACAGGAGTTTTACATGTAATATAAGATTTGAATATTATGTCCTTGAGATAGTCACCATCATGATGAAAACATTCGTGAGCTCGATTTCACATGTAAAGTGTGGTTTAGCATATCAACTGGAATAGCTGTTATCTCTCTGTGGATGCTTTCTTTCAGTTCTATTGTCATGTGGAGCCTGCTGCATATACCCAATCTTTCAGGTAACCCCACAGAAAATATTCCTCTGGGGTTAGGTCAGTTGATCTCGATGGCCAATGGATATCACTGATCTCTAATGAGATGTCCGGGAAAATTTGCTTGAAGTGTTGTCAGTGAAAATCATGATGTATGACAAGTGGCACAATCTTGTTGTATCCACATGTCTGTTAGATTAAGCATTTGTAACAGGAAGGAAGAAGGTATTTAACATGTGGTTGTAACACTCTTCAGTAACTGTTACAGCTACACATGTTCATCCTCAAAAAAGTAAGGACCAATCATGCATGAAGGAGTCACTGTGGCTGCCAGTATTAGCAGCAGTAGCAGTATTTTTTTTTTGTTTTATGGTCAACAGGTTTGCTTTACGCTCTTCCCTTCCCCTAACACGTGAGTACCCTGTCACCATTGTAAGAATTCCCTTGGAGAAATAGTTTGTTGGTTTAAAAACCCTAAAAGTATGTGTAAATGCATTTTTTGAGATTGGTGGAAGACGTATTTGCCTTGTATAGCTATTTGAAATAAGAACACTGCAGTAGACAATAAAAACAAAAGGTTTAGTTAGAAAATGAAAGTTTTTGTAGTTTTTTTTTGATTCACGTAGTATTTGGTGGATAGTCAGGATAAGACAGACCCCAGCAAGAATCTTTCTTTCCCTTTTGGTAGGCTGTGGGACAAAGTCACAATTTTTGGGGCTGTAAAAAAATGGAGCATTTTGGGCAGTAAAATTTGTCACCGCATTCTTGGTATAAAATTACTAGACATAGTTCCTTCCAAGTCCAAACCCCTATGGTACTAACAAGGTAACTGTTTTCCATTCTTTTCTTGAAGCTTTTAATTTGCTCTGTACATTAAAACGTGTTATTTTTCTTGTTAACTATTATATAATTATGAATTGTCTTAAATGGTGAATTATTCCTTTACTCTAGTTAACTTACTGTTTTGTGCCTTTTGAGGCAAATAAGTGAAATAACCCACACTTTTTATATGTTTCCTATTTTTGTAAAGTTGTAGATATGCTTAAATGTTTTATGCTTAGAATTTTTTGGAAAATTACGAGGCGTAAACCTTTTCCTGTTAACTTTATAATAACCCTTTTTGTGTGAAATTTGTTGTTTTATTGTTTTGTAAATTTGTTATCCTTTTTGCATATTTTGTGACTTATACAAAGTTTTTTGTTAATTTTTGTAGTTTCCACAGCTGCATTGTGTGAAGAATAAAAGTCTTATTAAAATCACTTTGTAGTCTGTATGGCTTTATGCACACTTATGCAAACCAATGAAAGCTAGGGAAAGCCATTTGGCCAGCATAATTCAACGGGGGTGGAATTGACAGTCCCCACACACCACACTGTTACTCTCTCACTGTGCAAAGGCGTTTCATGTACAATTTGAGTACCTCACGACCCAAACCCAATTTTGTATGTATATATACCAGACAGGTTAAAATGATTTTCAACCGATGCAATCCGTTTGCTGTATGAAATCCCCATCCTCCTTGCACATATTGAAAAATCACTCAGTAAAAGTCTTTCTTTGCACCTTATCTGGCGGAAGTAATTCTTGTACTACCTGTACCTTATACGGGTCAAAGAGACAAGTCTGTTTTAAAATCCTGTTGACACTGGTTCGTGGAAGATTTATCCTGTTGAGCCAATTGACGCGTTGACTTAAAAGGACTTTTGTGTAATAGCGTTCTCCACACTTCACAGTTCTCTGTACTACGAGATGTTCGAGGTCGACCTGGAGATTTCTCTTCCTGGCATTGCCTGTCTCTTGGAAAATTTGTAACAGCACGAAGGAATCACCTTCGGGATGGTGCCTCTCGCTTTACAAAATGCTGTTCGGAATTTTCTTTGGGCTGTAATGATGGATTTTTGCTGCGAAGTATTCTTCCACTACATAGGCAATTTCTTTTGAACTCCACGACATTATGAGGATCACCAAAATCAAATACTGAAAGTAATAAAACTTATTGTAATATTCAAATCTTAGATAACATGTAAAACTCCTGTGTACCAGTTATGTAATAGATATACTTAGTACTCTGTGTCGTTTTTATAATCTGAGAAAATGGCATTTAAAATGTGTCCCATCATTTTATAATCCACCCTGTATATATTTTGAACGGCATCTTTTACACAAGAACTCAGTCCACTGTCCTGAAGAAGGTCTAACAGACAAACATTATAATGTTGACTCACTACCTATAATAAACATCCATGCAGTTACTGCATTCCGTATTTGTCTACTTTCTCCACATACTGTCGAATTTCTTTTTACTCCATATATATATATATATATTTTATGATAACAAATACTTTCATTTTCCTTCACTTATCAAAACATTATAAAATATATATATAATTTATATTATTATATATGTATATATCATTTACATTGTTTCTTATATGATCACATTTTCTTTCATTTTAATCAAAAAATATTTTAACCCAATATATTCTTGTTATATTAACGCATTGGCCAATGTACACAGGCAGAATGTCAGTTTTTGTCATAGCTCAATTAAGGTATTTTCCTATTGGTTGCACATTGACCGATTCATTGTTAATATCAATTTTGTCATTTTTGTATAGCTCAATGTAAGGTATTTTCTATTGGTTGCACATGACGCGATTCAATGTTAATATCATATTGTTATTTTTGTAAGTAAGCTCAAATGTAAGGCATTTTCCTATTGGCTCTTATTTAACGCAATTTAATGTTAATTTTAGAAACATCACTAGGAGGACGCCATTGTTGGTGTAGGATTGTCTAAAGTTTAATTTTAGCAAAATATATTAATTAAAAGTGAGTGTTTTATTGTTTTTGTAGCAATGACACCAATTGTGGATCAAACTTATCATGTCTTGTTTTTTCTTTTTTCATATATGTTTAATTTGACTCCTTTGGAACATATACTCTTATTTGGCAAATTTTCTGAAATAATTCACTTTTCTTCATGAAATTGAACAGAAAAATGATCTGGCCGAGAACAGTTAAGCTGTTGAAATTCAAAATATATAAAATACGTTTTGGCTAAACTTAAACTTAAAATCGATATAAGTTAGGCCTATTTTTAGATTGATTTTTAGAGATTTCCTGTGACTCACTTCCCCGCCCCCTAGTCGGCTGTCTCAATATACGTCGTATATTGAGCATACCTATTAAATGTATTTCTACTAAAAATTTAATATTCAATCATGTAATTATGTTGATTTTTCCATAATTCAACCACTAGAAAAAAAACAATGCGAATTACGAAGAAAAGGACAACGGAACAGATGAATATGAAAAAAGAAAAATTAAAATAAAAAATATTTTAAGCATCGAATATATTTCCAATAGGTAAAAATACAGCATTAAAACAATTTTAAAACATATTCCAATAATCTATATTTTCGTCTAAAATTATTTTCACATATTTAAAATATTTCATTTCTCTTCGCGTTTTTGTAAATAAACACATATAGTTTGCACATTTTAAATATTTGCAACGAAAATCTTAATATCAACATTTTACTTACTTCTTTTGTCTGATTTCACTCCTCAGGAAATTTAAGTTTGAGAATAAGAAACTTAAAAATTTTAAATAGATCTTTATTTTTTTTTATCTTTTTTTCTTTTTGTTTTTTTTTGTTTGAATTAAGATAATTTAAAAACTGGTGTTTTTTACGATCGAGGAAAATTCATTGTTAAAGTAAGAGTGGAAGTCAAGGGAGATAACCGGAGAAGATATTAGGATTGGGGATTTTTGTTTTGTTTTTTATGGACGCATATGACTTAGGCACCCCTTTTGCGATCTGTTTATAAGGACATTTTTTCATTTCAACCGTCAGAATCCGTTGTTTGTTAACAGGTGATTTTTAGAATTGTTTCTTTTTTAATTATAAAAACTAACCCCGTAACCCTAACCGCTAACAAACAATCGATTTATGACAGTGTAAATGAAAAAAAATGTCGCTTATGAACGCAGTCGCAAAAGGGGTTGCCTAAAGGTCATATAGTCGTTTTTTTATTTGGAAACTTTACAATTATAATACTTTTTCTGTTTTATTCTTTATTTCTTATAATGAATACAAAACAAAATTAATTTTCTTTAAACTTAAAAATCTACTCATTTCAAATTTACAAAAATTGGCC
>CM042151.1:107262302-107329802 GCA_023376005.1 Doryteuthis pealeii
AGTCACATGGAGATAATTTGATTCATATAATACTAGGATTGAGTATTTTTAAAAAAGACAGTTTCTTTTTAGCACATAATCTTGACACTTCACTAATCAACATATTTTCATCACTTCATTTTTATTCTGTAAAAGCATTTTTTAATATCATCATTCATTATTTTTACATCAAACAATGTCACACATACAATGAAGTTTACATATCAGGTCACATGGGCGTTTTCTGTAACAGAGAGGTAATAACACATTTTTTTTGTAAATTCCTACCAATCACATTAACCAAAAACATGAACAAAAATTGTCTAATTTTAATAACAATTTTCAGCAACTTTTCCCAGTAATTCACATAATTTTCAATACATCTTTCTAGCAAATGTAAACAATTCACAGGGCCGGAACAATATTTCCAATTCCAACATGAACAAAGGATGAACACCCCCCAATACATACATTTTTTTTACAGGTTGTTTTTTGCAGTATATTCGGTTTTTTTTCGTCCCTGACCTCTCCCTAGGCCATTGCTGCTGCACACATTTTGACCTGTGTGTCACTCAGAATATGCAAATGTGTTTGTGGTTCAATCCAAATATACAATTTTCAACCACCCCTTTGCAGTATCTGTGGGCATCCCTGAATTGACATTGTGGATCTGTGTGTGTCCTCAGTTTGCAAAACAGCTGCTCTAGACAACATCTAGTGTCCATACACAGCCAATAGCATGTACAGTTTTTGCTGGTCTAACAAAACTGGTGTGTCCTTTTAATGTAGTAGTCCCATAACAATAACATCAACTGCATGAAGTTCATCCTTGCTTCTCCACTATGTTTACTTGATGGTTTTGGCGTGATTTGAGGTCCAGCAGCTGAAGTCTGTGCACCAAACAATGTGGTCTCCCTTGTCTTTTACTCCTTTCCAACACATCCAACATCATGACCAAAACAAGTTAAGGTCATGGGTTGGCCATTGCAATGGTCATTATTTTGTCACAACGCATTCATTAACGCCACCATGAATGCACATCTCCCATATGAACTGTTTAAATATCTCCATACAACAGGGTTATTTTAAAATCCCTCCACATTTCTCATGTATCATAATTTTCCTTCTACAGCCCTCCCCACACCCTGACTCAGACATTGCTTTCCAACACATACATTAACATGACATACAGTTTTTTACTGTAAACAGTCTTCATTCAGCAACAAATTCATTGAGAAAAATCAGCCAAAGCACTGTAAGATTCAACAGGTTATGACAAAGTCCATAACTCGTTGGAAACGCCAACACCAACACTCCATACACAAGGTTGCAATGACCAAAAAACATTTTCATATCACACCAGGCACCAAGCAATACACAGGCATCACATACATCACATACATACATATACATGATAGCAGATCACATGCAACCATTCCATGAAATGGTCAACACAAATCACCAGCATATTTAGGTATCACAAAGAAGATCACCTAAATGTACATCAAACACGGATACATGCACTAACAGATTAGTCATTATATCGTCATAAGGGGCTTTTACTCAGCGTGAGTGGCGGCAGTGTTACAGCGCCGAAGCCCCACCGAGAAAAGGGGTAGACCATGTCTCACACCCCATGTGTTCTTGTCAGCGAGCCACCAGGCCCAAAAAGGAGCAGAGAAGTTCAAATCAGGCCGCTTAATCACACCCAGGCCTGTCAGCCGGGAAACCAGCGATCTAAACAGGCACACACAACTCTCCCAGGCAAATCACGACAATACACCCCACGACTAAACAAATGCCACAATCTTTCAAAGAACAAGTTAAATCTCCACAAAAACTGAACCATATTTGTGTAATTAAGACTTTATTCCAATTGATACATAAACAATTACCATCAAAAGTCTTATTAAGCAGAAATTATTGGACGAAAAATCAGCCAAACAGCACTAGGACACATACCAAATCATTTAACAGAACAAAAGTTACATCTCACACACAACTGCAAACATCATTGTGTAATTCAAACTTTTCATTCCAATTGCATAATCACAAACATTACCATAAAAGTCTATTCAAGGCCAGACAATTCATTGGATGCAAAACTAGCAACACTAGGCACACATGCAAATCATTTAACAGAAACAAGTTACAATCTCACCAACAACTGAAACCATATTTGTGTACATTAAGCACTTTTACATTCACATTGATCATCAAAAATTACATAAACAGTCTTATTACAGCAGCAAAATTATTGGCAGAACAAATAGCAACAAGCTCAGGCAAATGCCAAATACATTTAAAAGACAACACAGTTAAATCCTCACACAACACTGAACACATCATTTGTGTAATTAAGCCTTTTATCAATTCATAATCAAAATTCACCATAACAAGGTCTTATTCAGCACAAATTATTGGAGAAAAATAGCACAAAGCACTAAGGAACATGCAAATCCATTTCAAGAAACAAGTCAACATCTACACACTAGAAACATCATTTGTGTAATTAAACTTTTCATTCACATTGATAATAAACATTACCATAACAAAGTCTTATTCAGCCAATCAAATTCATTGCAGAAAAATAGCAAAAAGCACAGCAACATGCAACATCATTTAAGAAACAAGTTTAAATCTCCACAAACACTCAAACATCATTTATGCTCGAATAAGACTTTATGTAATTTTTATTCATACATTGAATAACAAGTTTCTTACACACAATATGTTGAGTTTTGTGCAGATTTAACTTTTTCCTTTACAATGCATTGCATTTCTAGTCTTTTGCTCATTTTTCTCCAATACATTTCATGCTGACTAAGCACTTTTCATGTACATTTTTATTATCATTGCAATAAAAGTCTAATTACACCAAATATTGTTTCCAGTTTTGGAGATTTACACTTTTTCTTTAAATGCATTTGGCATTTCCTAGTCTTTTGCTATTTTTCTCCAATAATTTATGCTGAATAAGACTTTTCATGTAATTTTTATTATCAATTGAATAAAGTCTAAATTACACAAATATGTTTCAGTTTTGTGAGATTTAACTTTTTTCTTTTAAATGCATTTGCCATTTCCTAGTCTTTTGCTATTTTTCTCCAATAATTTCTGCTTAATAAGACTTTTATGTAATTTTTATTACAATTGAATCAAAAGTCTTAATTACACACAATATGTTTCAGTTTTGTTGCAGATTCAACTTTTTCTTTAAATGATTTGCATTTCCTAGTCTTTTGCTATTTCTCCAATAATTTCTGCTTACATAAGACTTTCATGTAATTTTTCATTCATCAATTGAATAAAGTCTTCAAATACACCAATATGTTTCAGTTTTGTGCAGCATTTCACACTTTTTCTTTAAATGATTTGCATTCCTAGTCTTTTGCTTTTTTCTCCAAAATAATTTCTCTTCAATAAGACTTTTCATGTAATTTTTATTATCCAATTGAATAAAGTCTTCAATTCACACCAAATATGTTCACAGTTTTGTGAGATTTACACTTTTTCTTTAAATGATTTGCATTGTTTAGTCTTGTGGGGTTATTTTCGTATTTGCCTGGAGAGTTGTTTGCCTGTTTAGATCGCTTGGTTAACCGCTACAGGCCTGGTGTATTTTAAGCGGCTGATTTGAACTCTTCTTCTCTTTTGCCTGCTGCTCGCTACAAGAAACATGGGTTAGCACATGTCTTACCCTTTCTCGGTGGGGGCTTCGGCGCTTAACACTGGCCACTCACTGCTAGTAAGCCCCTTATACGATATATGACTATCCTTTAGTCATGTATCCGTTTTTATGTACATTTAGGTATCTCTTTGATACCTAAATATCTGGTATTTTACCATTCCATGAATGTGTCATTATCTCTACTCTTGTATATGTATGTCACATGTATTATGTATCCTGTCAATTCTTGTGCTGTTATATAAAATGTTTTGTCCTTCAACCTTTGTTGGAGTTTGGTTTGCGTTCCAACGAGTTCATGACTTTGTCATAACCTTTGAATCTTACAGTCTTTTGCTCATTTTTCTCCATAATTTATGCTGAATACAGACTTTTAAGTAAACACTTATGTCATTTAATGTATTTTGGGAAAGAATTCTAGTCAGTGGTTGGGCAGGGCTTAGAGGTAACATTACATGATACATAGAAATTGAGGGATTAACATAAAACCCTGTTTATGAGATATTTAAACAGTTCATATGAGATTCCATTCATGGTTGGGTTAATAATTCTTTTACAAAATAATACGCATGCAATGGCCATACCCATCACTTCACTTGTTTTGGTCATGATTTGATTTGAAAGAGTAAAAACAACAGGGGACCACATTTTTGTCACAGACCTTTCAGCTCTGACCTCAAATCACGCAAACCATCCAAGTAAGACCATAATGGAGAAGCAAGGATGACACTCATCCAGTGATGTTATTTTATGGCACTACTAACATAAAGACACACCAGTTTGTTAGACCAGCAAAAACTTACATCTATTGGCTGTGTATGTACCCACTAGATGTTGTCTGAGCAGCTTGTTTTCAAACTGAGGACCACACAGATCCACAATGTCATTACAGGGATCCCACAGATCACTGCAACAGGGGTGTGAAAATTTATATTTGATTAACACAAACACATTTTCATATTTCTAGTACACACCAGGTCAAATTTTCAGCAGGCAATTGCCTAGGGCAGGAGGTCAGGAACGAAACAACCGAATATACTCAAAAACACAACCTTAAAAAAAATTATTATTGGGGGTGGTTCATCCTTTGTTCCATTTGAATTGAAATATTTTCCGGCCCTTGATTTTTCACATTTCTCAGAAAGATTATAAAATTATGTTATTTGGGAAAGTGCTGAAAATTTTATTAAAATTAGACAATTTTTTTTCATTTTTGGTAATTGTGTAGGAATTTACAAAAAATGTTTATTTACCTCTCTTAACAGAAACACGCCCATACCTAATATTTAAACACTTCATTTATTTACATTTTTTAATTCAAAAATAATAATGATGATATTAAAAAATCTTTTACATGAATAACATGAAGTATAAATATTTATTAGTGAAGTTCAAGCATTATTCTAAAAAGACTGTTTTTTTTTAAAATCCAATCCTAGTATTTTATCTCAATTATCTCCATTGACTTCCACTCTTTAACACTGAAGTTAACACGCAATCGTAAATGACAGCAGGTTTTAAATTTTAATCAACACACAAAAAAAAAAAACAATCTCATCTGCTATTTCAAAATTTTAAATTTTTCTAAATTTCTCAAACGATTTGTACACACAAAAATCTTTTTCAAACATTAAAAAAACAAAATTATTCAAGCCACACAAAAGATTTAAAATCTCTTAAAAATCACATTTCTTAAAAAAATTTTCTTCACAATTCAATAGAATGTAGTACATATTAGGTATACCCAAAATTGGCCTAAAATGCATTTTTGACAAAATGACTTTCTCTCTCCCTACAGAAAATAATTTACCAAAAATCAGGGAATTATCGGAAATATTTTTTCAGATATATTTACATTAGGTACTGGCAAAATGAGCCTAAAATGCGTTTCTGACAAAATGACTTTACCCCCCCTACAGAAAATAATTTACCAAAAATCAGGGAATTATCGGATTTTAATGAAATTTTCAGTATTTATTTATCAATGAATGATCTTTATATCATGCATGTGCATTTTGTCACTGGCTCTAAAAAAGGGTGATCACAGGAAATTCTTCTGAAAATCATATGAAATGAACTAACTCTCCGATTTTAATAAAAAAAATTTGGTATATGATGTAATAAAAGACAAACTAAATTGAAAAGGCTAATAATTTTTTTCCTTAGTTTTTGTTTTGCGCATTGATCCCCCGTAAAAAGATCTTAGTAATTTTTTTTGCACATAAATAAATTTTACATTTTTGAAAAGACAATTTAATGATGGAACATATGTAAAAAAAGACAATTCGCTACTAAATCGGTTTGGGAAATAGGGCATATTAAACATTTGAAACTTAAATCTCGTAATAAGAAAAAATATGTATCTTTTTTTTTTTAAATTGTTAGATTATTTTCAAGAGAATTTTATATTAAAGTTCCTATTGTTTAAGCATTTTATTTTATTTTTCAGGGATTTTAAAAAATTTATAAAATGTAAAATAAATACTTTTGTTTAATGTACAGCAAAATCGTATTTATTTAATCAAGGAAAATATTGTATAAAAAATATCTTGCGCTCTTTTTTTTAACACATAACTTGAAATTGTTCTTTATATCAAAACGTAAAAGAAAACATTAAAAAGTTACATTTTCCATTTTTTTTATTGACGTTTTAAAATATTTTTAACAATTATGCAGACATTTTGAAAGTCGGCGGTTTGCATATGCCTATTTATAATGTGTAAATGCAAGATAATTATCTCCCTTGTTTTGTTCAGCCATCCTATTGCGTGGGTACAGGCACCGTTTGCACACCGGTAAAAGTCACCATGTTTGCGTGGCGCTGGTTTTGAATTCTTTAGCTGCAGGATTTGAGGCAACAAGAAGGTATTACGTGTTGGAACTTTTCCTCCTCTTTCGATTTTATTAGTTGTATTAGAGAAACTACATAGCCCTTTGTATTCTCATGTGTAGTTTCACGTTGAAGACCAGTTGCGAACACAGGCAGGATAAGTGACAACTCCCGTATTTACCAAAATAAAAGCGTCTTCACCAGTCAACTCTGTTCATTACTCATTTTCTTGCTTGGGCGGCCCGTCACACAATGCATTATTTATTTTATTTCAAAACTTTCTCATTATTTCAGGTCACTTAATTTTGACCCCCACCCATGTTGGGGGCGTAACATTTTTTCGAGTTGGTCTTTAAGCTTTCTTATTATAGTATAAATAAAGTGATAAAAGACTGAAGTTATGAATAGAAAAAAATTACGGTGGCTTTACTATGAGTACCCAAAATTGAAAAATAAAATGTAAAAAAATAATAAATAATCAATTTTTTTGGAGATTTCTTTTTTACTCATTTAGATAATTATTTAATTGGCTATTATCTTATAAAACAAAAAATTATACATCGATATTTTTCTGCTTAAAAATTGGGGTGGGGGTACATTTTCAATCGAGTTTTTCTTCAAAAAGTATACTTTGATGTAATAAAATAAGGTTTGCATTAAATAGATATTTATTTTTAGAATCTAAAAATATAACATTTTAAACTTAACATCAGGCATTTCACATTTTAAATGAATTTTATATATTAATTTTTCATAGTAAAAATACTAAATTAAAGTTTTGAAATAAAATAACTGATGCATCATAAAATTCTTTAATTGATAAATCAATACTAAAAATTTCATTAAAATCAAATGATTACCTGATTTTTGGTATTTTTTGTTTTTTTTGCAATCGCAAATGTTACATTAAAATTGTAAACAAGCCAATAAAACCACTTAAAAAGAACCAAAAATGGTGTCGGGGAACAAAATTGGCCAAAACAAACCGTTTTAAATATATTAAAGATAAATTGCTAATGTAATTATATTTTTCTTTTGTTAATGATGGTCACTATGTTACCACTTTTCGATTTAGACAAAGTTTGACCTTAAATAATAGATTTAATTAATTTTAATTCGCTTTTAAATCTCGTAGCAGCTGATTTTTTTTTTTTTTTTTTTTTACCAGTGCCTATTTATATCCAAAGGTAAACATTTATGGAAATTTTTGTGAAAATCGACCATTAATTGATTTTTCATAGAATAAAAAAAATTCTCTTGTCGTAAGTTGTTTTTGACTACGTTAAATTTCAGTTGATTTAACGGTGCAAAAATAAAAACATTGTTTTTCAATCATAATTTTCATTATTTCCGTAAGGCGTACGCTGAAAAAAATTGAAAATCCAAACTGAATTTTTTCTTATCTGCAAGTCTTTACAAAGAAAATGTATTCCTTCTTTTTGCGTCCGGCTTTTTTCACCAAAATAACAGCACTTGCTTTCCTCATAGCGGCCATCTTAAGATCTCGTTGGTACTTGGTCTTTGAGAGTGTCTTTCTGATGGCAGTAAGAGTTCTTCGTGGATCTTTTTTCATATCAACTCTGTTAAAAGCTTTGGCTGGACTTCTGCCTTTTTTTTTGTCTTGCGGGTAACAAAGACAATTTCTTTGCCATCTTTGCATGTCTCAATACCAACTGTTTTCTGGTAGATGAGACCATTAAAAAGGAAAGAATGGCGTCCTTTCAAATTGTTGCATTCTGTGCTGAGTCAGAGTCCATTTCTCTTAATTAAATGAGAATTGTTCTTCCTGATGATCATCCACTGTAAATCAGCAGACATTTTGATGGCTTTCGTAAGACTTCACGGTAACTTGAAGCAACGTTTGTTTAATGTTTCTTTCTTCGAAGGAAAAAAATGTAATATAATATTAATTTTATGCAAGTTTTCATTGTGTTATATATGGAGGGGGGGGTAAATTTCACATGGAAAATTGGTGGTACCTAGTTAACAGGAAACAAAAAAGTTAACCCTAAAATTTTTTGTCAGTTATTTCCCTTGACTTTCACTCTTTAACAATGGAGTTTCAGCGATCGTAAATGACACCAGGTTTTACATTTGAATTTTTAAAAAAATGAAAATAAATCATAAAAAAGGGAAAAAATCATCAGGTATTTCAAATTTTAAACTTTCCTTTATTTTATAAACCTCTAAATTGCACTGAGGGAGAGAAATCAGACGAAAGAAGTAAGTAAGACGGGCTAAACTTGCAAATCGTAGTCAAAATTAAAACGGATACTTATTTGGTTATCCATGACAGTTTAACTACGGTGTATGAATGAACTTTTTTGCGAATTGGGTTACAATTGAGATGCAATGATTAATTTCAATGGTTAATTAATTTTCTTGATTATATCACCTACGTGCATAACCTAGTATTTAACCTTTTTTTTGTTTTTTGCTTAAATTTAAATTTTAGCCCATGGGCTCAGTTGCTTGTGTTAAGTATTGCAATGTATAATTTCAATTAAACTTGGTTTTAAAAAAATATTTTTCAACATTAAAAATTTCTTTGTTTATGTTCATGTATTTCGTTTTTCTTTCTTCGTGGTCGGATTCTTTCCATGGTTGATAGGTACCACCAATTTTACCCTGTGAAATTTACCCCCCTATATTTAACACAATGAAACTTGCAGAAAAATTAATATTTAAAAAAAAATTTTTCCATTCGAAAGAAAAAGACATTAAATAAACTCCTGATGATTTTTTACATTTTTTTTCAACTTACGGAAATAATAAAAATTAGGATTGAAAAACAATGTTTTCATTTTTGCTCCGTTAAATCAACTGAAATTTAACGTAGCTAAAAACAAGTTACGATAAGATTTTTTTCTTTTAAATTCTATGAAAAATCAATTAATTATCTGATTTTCACGAAAATTTCCATAAATGTTTACCATTGGATGTAAATACATCTGAAATAGTTTTTTTTTCTAAAATATATTAGGGGAAATATTTTTTTACGAGGTCTACCCCCCCTATTTTATTTTATGAGATAAAAAAAAAATGACGCGGTAGAAACATTTGGTACTTTTTTTCTATAAAGATAAGAGTCTGAATAACTATATCAATGAAATTCTATAACGTACCAAGCTGTAGTTTTTTTTTTGAAAAATTAATGAAATCGGAAATAAAAAAGTGCAAAAAAAATGTCATAATATTAATATTTGTAAACTTTTTTTTGCTTTTGGAATTGGTATGTATTATATTCTATTAAATTGTCAAAAAAAAAAAAAAATTTTTAAGAAATTAATTTTTAAGAGATTTTCAATTTTTTGTGTGCTTAAATATTTTTATTTTCTGCGTGAAATAAATTAATTTTTTTTTTTTCGCGTCAAAAAATCAAATTTTTCACGGATATTTAGATATATGAATTTTAGAATTCAGGTGAACTAAAAGTTGGTTCGATCTGAGCTCGATTAATATTTTTAAAAGAATTTGTAATTTTTATTGTTGAATAGTAATGTGTGATTCTTAGAATATACGGAAGAGCAAAACTGTCATATTTGTTTTATCTTTATACGAAGTACCCATCAAAAATATATCAGTAACCAAAGTTTGTTTTGCTTAGTGTAAAAAATTATTTTATTTAACTTTTTCGACAAATTAGAATAAAAAGTAAGTATATGTGATTATTTTATCAGTTTTTCTCTTAGAAAGAATATTCCAATTTTCATTTTTTTTTCGATTTTAAAAATTAATACTAAAACCGAAGACATTTTTTTTTAACGTCAATTTCACTGCAAAATTTTAAGATTAAATCTTTTCAAGTTTTTATTTATTTTAATAGTAAATTTTAATATTATTCCTTTTAATAGTAAATTTTGGCTAAAAAAGTATGTCTGTTACACCCAACCGTACTTAGATGCATAACCGTAAGAAGGTAATAATATGTCATTTTTTCTGTCTAAATTACGACCTGAAAATTACCCTTTCTTATGTAATACGGATAGGTTTGTTTATTTTTTAAGATATCAGATAATTTGATCTTTGAATTAACTGTTTTTTACAAGATTTTTGATAAACAAAGTTCGGAAATATTTATTTCCGTTTTATTCAAGATGGCCTAAACTAATCAATTGGTGGTCCCTAATGGTTGAATATGGAAAATCAACATAATTTACATGATTGAATATTAAATTTTAGTAGAAATATTTTTTTATAGCAGATTCTTTCTCCGATTATTATTTTGTAGTTTTACTAAGGAAAATCATAACGCATATTAAACATTTGCTTTTGAAAGAGAAAAGTTGATTCTGTTTTGGTAAAAAGATTTTGTTTTATAAAAATAAATGAGGTCTTCGTATCACTGCTAAATTACGCAATGATTAAAAAATAAAACTTAAATCCATGAAAAATATCATTCGTGTATGGTAGGTACCACCAATTTTCCCTGTGGAATTTACCCTCTCCCTATATCTAACACAATGAAACTTGCATAAAGGTTAATATTATCTTTTTTTGATTGTTCATTCGAAAGAAGAAACATTTTTTTTAAATTTAAAAAATCAGCTTACGGAAATTATTAACATTATAAACGAAAAACAATGTTTACATTTCTGCACGGTTAAATCAATTGAAATTTAACATATCCCAAAACTAGGTACCACCAAAATTGGTCACGTGATTAGTTTAGATCACATTAAAGGAAGAAACGTAAATATTTTTTAACTTAATTTTTTTTAAAGCCTCTTGTCATAACTTGTTCTTCAATTGATTTAACAGTGGGAAAATGTAAACATTGTTTTTCAATCATAATTTTTATTATTTCCGTGAGCTGAAAATTTTTAAAAAATCATCCGGTGTTTATTTAATGTTTCTTCTTTTGAATGGACAAAATTTTTTTAACCTTTATGCAAGTTTCATTGTGTTAAATATAGGGGGGGGGTAAATTTGATAAGGAAAATTGGTGGTACCTACCAAAACAAGTTATGACTAGAGGTTTTTTAAAAAAATTCTATGAAAGATCAATGGTCCGATTTTCACAAAATTTCCTAAAATATATTAGGGAAATATATATATATATTTTTTACGAGGTCTACCCTTCTTCTATTTTATGTTATGAAATATGAAAAAATTAACCAACAAAAAAAAAAAACGATTTTTATTTTTCTATAAAGATAAGAGTCTGAATAATTATATTAGAAGATTTTTATAAGTTTCAATGTGAGAGTTTATTTTTATTTTTTTTTTTTTAGTAAAAGAACCATAAATACAGAATTCTGCTAAAAATATCAATAAAGAAATTGACCCTGTTGTAAAAAAAAAGTAAAGTTTCAATTCTGGAACTCAGGGGAATGTGGAGTACCCCTTTATCAGCATTACTTCCAGGTCAACTCTGACCTGGGGTTGTAGTACCTATTAGGATCCTGTCTATGAGTATCAAAAATGTGTTTTTAAAAAAAGGTAAGTTTGAAAAATTGAATATCCAACTAGAATGAATAAAGCAAAATGTTTTCAGCATGAAATAACCCACACAGGTTTGACATGCCATAAATTCCAACCACCCAACCAGCTAGAAGATTAAGTCACAAAATCTTTAATCTAAATATTTCTATTATATCAACCACATATTTAGAAGATTGAGCTACAAAAACGAATAAAGTAAAAAAAAATGTTATTTAAAAGTGACACAGATTAATATGCAATGTAGTCTCTAATTCAAGAACTTATGGTTTACAAGTTTGAATTGGGCTATATGACCATGGAATTGGTCCAATATTCCTTTCTTACGACAATCTGCAAATCTTTTTGTTAGTCTGTGTTATTTTTTTTTCTACCTAGGATTTTTGAGGACCTGCTTGTAATAGTAAATAATGATCAACTATTTTTTTTTCAACATTATTATTTGTGTTGTCCTAGTTATGATATTTTTTGTTTTGTTTTATTTCTACCTTGCTTTTTGGAGGACCTGCTTGTAATAGTTAAATATTATTTCAACTTTTTTTTTTTTCCAAAATTATCATCTGTTAATTTTTATGTTGTCCCAGTTATGATGTTTTTTGTTTATTTTTCTATCTAGCCTTTTCAACTATTTTTTAAAAATATTATCATTTACCACAGTAGTAGTAACTATAATCCACCCACCCCTCTCTTATAGCAGCAGCAGCATGAAGAGGTTGTTGAGTATGAATATGACAATCCCAGCAGCAAAAGAATACAATCATATCATATATGATAACTACAACTAATTGTAGGCTCAGCTCTTCATCTTAACTCTTAACTTCCCATACCACCTCATTCCACCCAGCCAGAAGTTACATTTCCTAATCTGCCCCAAACGAAAGCCTTTGTTTAAATGTAATATTAAACATATTTAGAAGTCTTTGATTTAAGGCAAATATCTGTGGTATCTTTTTAACCATTTATTGATACATCCTTATAGGAATGGGGCTCTGGACTTGAAAATTCTGAACAGGATGTTAAGAGTTAAAACATTTGGGGGGGGGTGTCACATACTCCTTTCTTATGATAATTCATGAATTTTGTTTTGTTAGACTTGTTTTATATTAGTTGTGTTTTTTTTCTGTCTAGCTTTTTGGGGGTCCTTCTAGCAATAATGTTTTGAAGTTTTTCTCTTACAAGTAGTAGTAACTATGATAGTCATTAGACCCATCTATTTTTTACTTAGCCTGTTAACAACCCAACCCTCTCTTGTAGTAGCAGCATGAAGGGGTTGTTGGGTATGAATATGACAACCTCATCAGAAAAAAGACAAGAAGAAAAAGAATACAATCATATCATCATCAACACCACTCCAGATATTAAAAAAAACAAAAGGAAGTATGAATGATGGAGATAGCAAAAAGAGAAAGAAGAATTAAATCAAATAGTTTTCTTTTAAAACATAACTCCTCTATTTAGATAATATTCATGTAATTATGCTTGTTTGACAGTAGAATAAAAATATTTATATCTGAACATGAATTATGTAATGGTTTGTCATCCAATAAACTGCAAGTTTAAAATAAACAGTTCTCTCCTATTTAATAATTATTCTTTATTCACAGATTTGAACTTCACAGAAGAAAACAGTTTTCAACTTTGAAATCAGACATGAAAACATGTACAGAAGAGAAACCATTTCTTGTGAAGTGTGTGGATCATCATTTTCATACAGTTCTGCTTTAAAAACCCACATGCGAAAACACACGGGAGAGAAGCCATTTTTTCTGTGAAGTGTGTGGTTTGACATTTTCACAAAGTTCCGGTTTGAATATACATGTGCGAATACACACTGGAGAGAACCATTTTCTTGTGAAGTATGTGGCTCTGCATTTTCACAGAGTTTTGCTTTGAAAACCACACGTGCGAATACACACAGGAGAGAAACCATTTTCCTGTAAGGTATGTGGTCTGGCATATTTAGACACTTCCAGTCTTACACGCCACATGCGAAAACACACACTGGTGAGAAGCCATATTCTTTGTGAAGTATGTGGATCTGCATTTTCACTGAGTTTTTCTTTGAAAAGACCCATGCGTATACACACAGGAGAGAAACCATTTTCCTGTAAGGTATGTGGGTTAGCATTTTTAGAGAGTTCCAGTCTTAAACGCCACATGCGACAACACACAGGAGAGAAACCATTTTCTTGTCAAGTTTGTGGATCTGCATTTATGGAAAGTTCAGCATTAAAAAGCCACATGCGAGTACACACTGGTGAGAAGCCATATTCCTGTGTAATATGTGATGCAGCATTTTCAACCAGTTCTAATCTTAAAAAGTCACATGCTAATGCACACAGGAGAGAAACCATTTTCTTGTGAAGTGTGTGGATCAGCATTTTCTCGGAATGATTATTTAAAACATCACATGCGAATACACACAGAGAGAAACCCATCTCTTGTGAAATGTGTGATGCAACATTTTCACACAGATGCAATTTGAAAGTGCATATGCGAAAACACACTGGAGAAAAACCATTCTCTTGTGCACTGTGTGAAGCAGCATTTGCATGTAGTTCAAATTTAAAACAACACATGCGAACACATACAAAAGAGCAGTCAATACACATAGAAGAAAATAAAAAGAAAAAAAGAAAAAACATTCTCTTGTGAAGTGTGTGAAGCAGTAAAACAACACATGCAAACACATACATAAGACCAGTCTGTTTTCTGTTTATTGGAATTTGCAGCAAGTTGAATGTAAATATTGTAAAATATATATCAATAATTTCACAAAGTTCTACTTTAAAAATTCACATGGACTACCAGAAGGACTGCCTACACTTTTCAAGTTGCTAGATCAGCAATTAGCAGTGAGTTAATAAGCAAATTCCCACTGAAGAGAAAACAAATTTTGATTAAGTATATCTCAATATTTTGTATGAGATATTCTTTAAAAGATAATCAGCAATTATATTTTTTTGAAATATTCAGGAAGACTCTTCATTAAACCATTCATGGAATTACAGATGAGGGCAGAATCATCATTCTGTGGATGTACGGATCAAGTGCAAAATACTCTTTAAAAGATAATCAGCAATGATATTTTTGTGAAGTGTTTCTTGTTCAGGAAGACTCTTCATTAAACCATTCATGGAATTACAGATGAGAGCAGAGTCCTCATTTTGTGGATGTACAGATCAACTTTGAAATACACTGAAAAGCATGTTGCCATAAAATGTTACTTACAATGAAATCAATAAAAAATTATATAATTTATGTAAAGGAAAGAAAGAAAAAAAGTAATTTGCTATTGCAATTATTTGAAAAGATTTTCTTTCATTTATTTCTGTTCTTTATTAAAATATATTTTGTTGCTATAAAATGTTATTCTTTATTTACAATGAAATCAATAAAAATATATAATTTATGTAAAGGAAAGTAATTCTAAGGTTATCAGCAACAAATAAATGAATTAAAACTCAGTTTAATTCTAACAATTTATTAACAAACAAATAAAACAATGAGTAACAATATAAAGTCCTTCCTGTGTATAAAGTTGAGTTTAAGGGATTTACCGGCATGCTGGAGAAGATATCTGGTATCTTAGGGTGATTTCTTGGAGAAGATTTAAAAATCACTGCCTCATTGGATCTCTCTGCCTAGATTTTGGTAATTTGCACCAAAACTTCTGGGCTCATCATGTGATTGGTATATCCAATCACAGAAAGCCTCTCCCTCACTTACTCTATACACAGGAATTACCATTTTAATGACCCAACACAGGTTATGATGGTGGCATTCCTCATGTCTTGTGGATAGCTCCTTCACTCCAGCACTGACAGAGGGGCTTGTGGAGTTTGTGAGAACAGGCTTCCCACACTTTAGAATTTCATCTCTGATTCCATCACTGCAAGATAATTTGCCACAGGTAAGTCTATCAAGTGCTTTGCTTAGTTCCTCAGTTGTAGGTTCCACTACAGGTTGTCGCTCTACATTTAAATACTAAATAATAACCAGAACTATACCATATAAATTATTAAATAATTACCAGAATTAAATCAAATAAAACTATTCGTTTTGTTTTGTAAATTTAAACTCTTAACAATGGTAAATCTTAGATGTTTTCTTTTTTTCTAAGGTTGAATTTTATTTGGCTAAAATTTATGGATTTTAATTCATTTAAAAAAACTAAAAAAAACTCCATATGTTCATCTTCATCCATTTTCCGGTGTGATAAGCAAATAAAATTTTCTCTAAATGATAAATTTGAATATACTAAAAGAACTTGAATTATTTATTATTTTATTTAATATTTGATATTTACTTATTTTATTTCTTAATTTAAGTTGAATTTGATAACTTTTTTTTCGACGCAAACACTATTAATATCTTTTTCCCCCTTATATCTTTAACAATAACATTCAAATGAGACAATCAAATTAATATTGGTTACAATTTTTTAAAATTTAAAATAAATATGATGTTCATTTCATTTGTTTTAAAAGTAGGGACTTTTTTTCTTCATTTGACTGCAATTCAATAATTGTAAAAGGAGTGCCAGTTCTTTCTTCTGGTTAATAAAAAAAAAAAAAGTTGACAACCCATCTTATGGGAACTTTTCTGGCAAAAGTGGGACAATTTTACTAAATAAATACATTTTACATTTTGAAAGTGTTGATATGTTGTTTTCTATATCAATAATTTTGAGTATTAAGCTTTATTGCAAAACCCAATACTTACTTTGTTTACATCAGATAATAATGTCTAGTCTTAATGAAATAAAAAAAGAAAATCCTTAGTGTGCCAAATGTTCTACCCAGCAATCAATTTGTTTGGATTGGATTGGTCTTTTATGATTTCACCCGAGGCCAATTTCAGCGTTGTGATTTTGTGATATAAAAGTTTAAGTGCCCTTTTGATGCTATTGTAGTGAGCTGGAAGTTAACACTCTGAAAACAAAAAATAAAATGACGAAAATAAACGTTTTGCACATGGGGATTGGCGCTGGATTAGAGAGAAAAATAGAAATATTAAAAATGATAATTTTCAACCAATCAGGGGCGTTCGTGCCTAAAAAGAAGTTTTTCAAAAAGACCAATTTCAAGCCTATGCAAATGCTATAAATAACAGGTTTTTCGAAGAACAAGACAGAAAGATCAAGCATGCCTGAATGAGTCCACGTCTCTCGTTTTAAGAAATATCCGCTTACTGTTGAAGGTACTACAAACTATATCTTTCTCTCTCTAAATAACTAGACTGCTGATTTAATTTTGAACAAAAACTCTTTCATTCTCAGTTTGAGTCAACTCAACAACTCTACTTATCTTATTACGTGAACATTTAAAAAAGCATTTCTGCAGGACTTAGCTCAGTATTCTTGATTATTGTAATTTTTATTTCAATACACATTTTATTTGTTTAATGTATAAGTTCTTAGTTTTTTTTCGGCTTTTACACGTGTCCTTATAGTGTGATAAGTAAATTACCTAAATATATATAACTCTATACTAAACACTCACCATAAACTGGTAACCCCGATTCATCGTCTATACTATCATAGAATATGCCTTTGATATTACCAGACTCTGCAAATGAGTGAATGCTGTTGCAAAGCTGTAGCCAGTAATTGCTGGCACAGCAAGAATACAGTTTTTTGTAGTTTCTTCCTTGAGGCTCTAAGGGCATGGAGAGTCATCCTGATATTGCTGGTCAGAACAACACTGCAATAGATGGTGGAGAGATTGATCTAAGGCACAGAGGAAGGCAGCAGTTTTGGTATTGTTATATACACAAATATAGATATCTCCCAATTCACAAAAGTCACCAAATTCAATTCACCCACACACCACAATAAAAAAAATGCTAACCGGATATGGATGGAGCGGTGTCGTTCAAACAAATGAAGAAAACGTGTTTATGCGCAGGTGGCTCCACGCATAAGGAAATCTTGAAAAATAAAATTGTAAATAAAACCAGAATTCGCATTTCTTGTCCAATCTAAATCATTCCTGGCAGAAATAAAAAATGTTTGAGTTGATCCGAATTCAGCAAACGACAGGCTATATAAACTCAGCTTTGAAGAACCGTAAGGCAGAGATACTGTGGTGACAGAACAGTATACATCACAAGAAAGGCCCGCAAAATGAAACGCTACACCACAAGACAGCCAACCTAAATCTTTCACCTACCCCTAACCTCATGACCTGACTGACGGCAGTCTTAAAGGGGCGTACAACTACCAAAACTCTATATCATCAATTTACCAAACTGATGCTAACTATCATCCGACAACCCTTACCAACTAGTGACCGGCCTTCTGCCCACACGATACAAAACCGCTATTGTCAGTGACTACAAAAACATTGGATCTTCTGCCCACATTAACCAACTTCTGACCACTATCACTGGGACTTCTGCATACATCCCCACCTCCATTACAACTGACTCGACTACCGAACACCAAGCTTTCTGCAGACATTGCTACTCACACCACAACAGACTATCACCAAATATCAGACATTCTTCTTAAACCATTTTCAACCTTATAACCTTTTGTGTTTTTCTAATACAATTGATAAACTTAAAATCTGGGTTTGTTTTTCCTTGCCACCATACACTTCATACTAACATTGTTTCTAAACTATCCACACGAGAGGGTCCATTTGAAATAAAGACTAAATTAAAATTATAAAGAAAATAATAATTTTTTTAACTAAACAAAGATTTATGATTTTTCAGTCTGTTGTCCTCGTCTTTATTGTGATATGTATAATCACAATGTTCTGGCCAATTTTGTAAATTGAAATGAGTAGATTTTTTTAAGTTTAAAGAAAATTAATTTTGTTTTGTATTCATTATAAGAAATAAAGAAAAAAAGAAAAAAGTATTATAATTGTAAAGTTTCCAAATAAAAACGGACTATATGACCTTTAGGCACCCTTTTTGCGATCTCGTTTCATAAGGACATTTTTTTTCATTTACACTGTCAAAATCCGATTGTTTGTTAGGGGTTAGGGTTAGGGGTTAGTTTTATAATTAAAAAAGAAACAATTCTAAAAATCACCTGTTAACAAACAACCGGATTTTGACGGTGTAAATGAAAAAATGTCCTTATTAAACGAGATCGCAAAAGGGGTGCCTAAAGGTCATATGGTCCATAAAACAAAAACAAAAATCCAATCCTAATATCTTCTCTCGGTTATCTCCCTTGACTTCCACTCTTACTTTAACAATGAATTTTCCTCGATCGTAAATAACACCAGTTTTTAAATTCTAATTCAAACAAAAAAAAAAAAAAAAGAAAAAAAGATAATCATCTATTTAAATTTTTAAGTTTTTCTTAATTTCTCAAACGTTAAATTTCCCTGAGGGAGTGAAATCAGACAAAAGAAGTAAGTAAAATGTTGATTTAAGATTTTCGTTGCAAATATAAAATGTGCAAATATATGTGTTTTATTTTACAAAAGCGAAAGAGAAATGAAATATTTTAAATATGTGAAATATTATTTTTAGATTATTGAATATGTTTTAAAATTGTTTTTAAATTGTGATTTTACCTATTGAAATATATTCGATGCTTTTAAAATATTTTTTTATTTAATTTTTCTTTGTTCATATTCATCTGTTCCGTTGTTTCTTTAATCGCATTTTTTTTTTAGTGGTTGAATATGGAAAATCAACATAATTTACATGATTGAATATTAAATTTTAGTAGAAATACATTTAATAGGTATGCTCAATATACGACGTATATTGAGACAGCCGATTAGGGGGCGGGGAGTGAGTCACAGGAAATTCTTCTAAAAATCATCTAAAATAGGCTAACTATTCGATTTTTAAGTTTAAGTTTTAGCCAAAGTATTTTATATATTTTGAATTTCAACAGCTTAACTGTTTCACAGGCAGATCATTTTTTGTTCAATTCATGAAGAAAGTGAATTATTTTCAGAAAATTTGCCAAATAGAGTATATGTTCAAAGGAGTCAATTAAACATATATGAAAAAAGAAAAAAACAAGACATGATAATTTGATCAGCAATTGTGTGTCATTGTACAAAAACAATAAAACACTCACTTTTAATTAATATATTTTGTAAAATAAACTTTAGACAATCCTACACCACAATGGGTCCTCCTAGTGATGTTTCTATAAATTAACATTAAATTGGTTAATAAGCAGCCAATAGGAAAATGCCTTACATTGAGCTACTACAAAAATAACAATATTGATATTAACATTGAATCGGTCAATGTGCAACCAATAGGAAAATACCTTACATTGAGCTACTACAAAAATGACAAAATTGATATTAACATTGAATCGGTCAATGTGCAACCAATAGGAAAATACCTTACATTGAGCTATGACAAAACTGACATTCTGCCTGTGTACATTGGCAATGCGTTAATATAACAAGAATATATTGGGTTAAAATATTTTTGATAAAATGAAAGAAAATGTGATCATATAAGAAACAATGTAAATGATATATACATATATATAATTATAAATTATATATATATTATAATGTTTTTGATAAAGTGAAGGAAAATGAAAGTATTTGTTATCATAAAATATATATATATATATATGGGAGTAAAAAGAATTCGACAGTATGTGGAGAAAAGTAGACAAATACGGAATGCAGTACTGCATGGATGTTTATTATAGGTAGTGATGTCAACATTATAATGTTTTGGTCTGTTAGACCTTCTTCAGGACAGTGGACTGAGTTCTTGTGTTAAAAGATGCCGTTCAAAATATATACAGGGTGGATTATAATGATGGGACACATTTTAAATGCCATTTTCTCAGATTATAAAAAAACGACACAGAGTACTAAGTATATCTATTACATAACTGGTACACAGGAGTTTTACATGTTATCTAAGATTTGAATATTACAATAAGTTTTTATTACTTTCAGGTATTGATTTTGGTGATCCTCATAATGTCGTGGAGTTCAAAAGAAATTGCCTATGTAGTGGAAGAATACTTCGCCAGCCAAAAATCCATCATTACAGCCCAAAGAAAATTCCGACAGCATTTTGTAAAGCGAGAGGCACCATCCCGAAAGGTGATCCTTCGTGCTGTTACAAATTTCCAAGAGACAGGCAATGCCAGGAAGAGAAAATCTCCAGGTCGACCTCGAACATCTCGTAGTACAGAGAACTGTGAACGTGTGGAGAACGCTATTACACAAAGTCCTTTTAAGTCAACGCGTCAATTGGCTCAACAGGTAAATCTTCCACGAACCAGTGTCAACAGGATTTTAAAACAAGACTTGTCTCTTGACCCGTATAAGGTACAGGTAGTACAAGAATTACTTCCGCCAGATAAGGTGCAAAGAAAGACTTTTACTGAGTGATTTTCAATATGTGCAAGGAGGATGGGGATTTCATACAGCAACGGATTGCATCGGTTGAAAATCATTTTAACCTGTCTGGTTATGTCAATAAACAAAATTGTGGGTTTTGGGGTCGTGAAGGTACTCAAATTGTACATGAAACGCCTTTGCACAGTGAGAGAGTAACAGTGTGGTGTGTGGGGACTGTCAATTCCACCCCCGTTTGAATTATGCTGGCCAAATGGCTTTCCCTAGCTTTCATTGGTTTGCATAAGTGTGCATAAAGCCATACAGACTACAAAGTGATTTTAATAAGACTTTTATTCTTCACACAATGCAGCTGTGGAAACTACAAATTAAACAAAAAACTTTGTATAAGTCACAAAATATGCAAAAAGGATAACAAATTTACAAAACAATAAAACAAACAAATTTCACACAAAAAGGGTTATTATAAAGTTAACAGGAAAGGTTTACGCCTCGTAATTTTCCAAAAATTCTAAGCATAAAACATTTAAGCATATCTACAACTTACAAAAATAAGGAAACATATAAAAAGTGTTGGGTTATTTCACTTATTTGCCTCAAAAGGCACAAACAGTAAGTTAACTAGAGTAAAGGAATAATTCACCATTTAAGACAATTCATAATTATAGTAATAGTTTAACAAGAAAAATAACACGTTTTAATGTACAGAGCAAATAAAGCTTCAAGAAAAGAATGGAAAACAGTTTACCTTGTTAGTACCATAGGGGTTTGGACTTGGAAGGACTATGTCTTAGTAATTTTATACCAAGAATGCGGTGACAAATTTTACTGCCCAAAATGCTCCATTTTTTACAGCCCCAAAAATTGTGACTTTGTCCCACAGCCTACCAAAAGGGAAAGAAAGATTCTTGCTGGGTCTGTCTTATCCTGACTATCCACCAAATTACTACGTGAATCAAAAAAAACTACAAAACTTTCATTTTTCTACTAAAACCTTTTGTTTTTATTGTCTACTGCAGTGTTCTTATTTCAAATAGCTATACAAGGCAAATACGTCTTCCACCAATCTCAAAAAAATGCATTTACACATACTTTTAGGGTTTTTTAAACCAACAAACTATTTTCTCCAAGGGAATTCTTACAATGGGTGACAGGGTACTCACGTGTTAGGGGAAGGGAAGAGCGTAAAGCAAACCTGTTGACCATAAACAAAAAAAATACTGCTACTGCTGCTAATACTGGCAGCCACAGTGACTCCTTCATGCATGATTGGTCCTTACTTTTTTGAGGATGAACATGGTGTAGCTGTAACAGTTACTGAAGAGTGTTACAACCACATGTTAAATACCTTCTTCCTTCCTGTTACAAATGCTTAATCTAACAGACATGTGGATACAACAAGATTGTGCCACTTGTCATACATCATGATTTTCACTGACAACACTTCAAGCAAATTTTCCCGGACATCTCATTAGAGATCAGTGATATCCATTGGCCATCGAGATCAACTGACCTAACCCCAGAGGAATATTTTCTGTGGGGTTACCTGAAAGATTGGGTATATGCAGGCAGGCTCCACATGACAATAGAACTGAAAGAAAGCATCCACAGAGAGATAACAGCTATTCCAGTTGATATGCTAAACCACACTTTACATGTGAAATCGAGCTCACGAATGTTTTCATCATGATGGTGACTATCTCAAGGACATAATATTCAAATCTTATATTACATGTAAAACTCCTGTGTACCAGTTATATGATAAATATATTTAGTACTCTGTGTCGCTTTTGTAATCTGAGAAAATAGCATTTAAAATCTGTCACATCATTATGGTCCACCCTGTATATATATATATATATATATATATATATATAATCACTACATCATCACATATTCCCATTTCAAAGACATGTATGAACTGTAAAATGAAAAAATACACTGCTATGTTAAGGAACTTTTTTTTTTTCTGTCACTTGATTTCAAAGAAGCTACATGCTACCATAATCAGAATAATTTGCTTATTAAATCGTCCAAAAATATAAATATGTTAGTTTGGCGCAAGACTCATTACCACAAAAATAATGGCTGTGGTGAGTTTATTTTTCTTAAAAAAAAAACTCTCTTCTACCACAGTATAAAGGTTAACCAAATTCTTCAACTTTGACACATCAACACCTGTACACACTGTAGAATAATTATACTAATTTCCAATTACCGTCAAATTGGTAAGACAAGGCAACAAGTAACTGAATACGGATCTAATCTTGCTGCAATCCTACTGCAGAATGCCACGGTATTTAGCCTCATAACATTATAGAAACCAAGTAGCCAATCAGGATTCAAGGAATGGAATCTCCCAAATACATGAATGGACTATTCTTGTTCCATAAGTACCAGCTGTCTTGGGCCTAGTTCAGTGGTGCTTAGCCAGTTGCTGTTGTCCAAACCAATAGTATACTGACTGACTGACCTCAATGCACTCTATCGTATCAACAAATAACCTACATTCTTCCCCTTAACACCTCTTTTTCGCAGACATCATGGTATCGACCATGACTCACATTGCCTCTAACTACCCCTCTATCCTAACAACCATACCAACCCAACTCCTTCCTCCTTTCGACCTTTCGACCCTAGATTAAAAATAGCTAAACTAGATAATACCAACCAATCATCACCTGAAAAGTAGGAACCTAAAGACTCCCACACAAGATCTCACCAGGCATTTTTGTCAAGGGGGACAATTAGGTAATTACTGTAGATCTGAACAGTGTTTACTTCCATGTTCCTATTTTCCCAGGTCACAGTTTCCATGCTGGTTGTAAAAAAACCCTCGGGAGCCGAAGGCACCTGTAGACACCTTTCTGTGCATCTTACTGCATTTCCTGCAACTTCTAGTTTTTCTAACTTTACTGGCCATGATCGTCCCGTGATCGTCTGCTTACTTGACCCTTACTTAGGACCTCCACTTGTGTACATTATACTGCCTCAGGGCTCCTCCAGGGGGTTTACAATCAATTATCAAAGAGCAAATAAAGACGAAATCGGGTGAACATCAAAAATGGTCAAAGAGGTACACAACTCGCATTCATTCTTCATTCCCATCTGCTGCTATTTCCACTTCTCCCATGCTTGCTGAGATGAGAGGGGGCAAAATGCCCCCTCTTGTTCTTTTAAGGACTTCTGCTAATGTTGTCTTCTCTGCTACTACATTTAAGGGCGATCTCTCTCATCCAACAACTAACTGCACTCGACTGCAAACTAAAACTCAACTCTCTTTAGCTGGGACTGTCTCTCACCATCTCCTTCCTGACTAACCTTGCTGGACACTCAATCTCATCTCAGATGTCTTTTTGGTTTGAAATACTAAAACTAGAACAATAATAATACTGGCACAACAGACAAACAAATGTCCACATAATCAATTAAAACAATTGAACAATTAGGCCGAAATAAATATTTGTCTCTTGGTTTTGAGACATTTGTCTCGGTTGGATATCAAATATCTTCCTATCACTCCTTTTTTATTTAATTATTCGTTCCTTAGTCATATTCACTCATGTATACACACATGATTCACTATCTCCCATCCAAACACACAGACACTCATGTGTAAACACATATGTATCCATAATCTTACATACTATATATTCACATAATTAATTACTACACCTATATATATATATATATATATATATATATATATATATATATACACACACACACTTGCATGCCTCCAAATGCATTCTGCACTTGATGTAATGCATAGTATCACATAGTTGGTTGTTTTGATTTATGGCATGTCAACCCTTGGTGGGTTAGTGTATGCCAAAGATGTTTTGTTTTATTCATTTTTGATGGTACTCATTTTTAAAAAAATACATTTTTAATGCTCATTTTTTTTATTTAACCCATAGACAGAACCCTAACAGGTACTACTACCCCGAGTCAGAGTGGATTTGGGAGTAATGGTGATGAACCAGAGCTCCAGAATTGGAACCTCACCATCAGATAGAGTTTGTCCTACCCAGGACACTAAGACCATCAGCCAACGCCTTCTAGCACATATCTGATAAATAGGGATGGAGGTTTGCCTTAAAGTCAATAGGGTTGGGACAATTATATAGGTGCTAGGGCATGTTCCAATCCAAAACAACCTTTTTATCATTCTCTATGAATCTCTGACTAAGGACTAAATTTCTACACACTAATATCTTAGAACCTTTCTCATTCACTTTATATGTCTAAATACTTTTGAGTATTCATACTGTCTCTACTTTACTTTTAAGCTAAACCATGCAAGCCATGTTTAAAGTATTTAGGGGATTCTAACTATGGGAACTATTGATTTTATGAAATACAGTAACCAGATAACCAGGGCGAAGGGTCTAAGGAATGGGGCGGAGGTTGACGTAAAAGAAACTGTTGACTTTTTAGCTTGGCTAATGCTGAACATTTGGTAGTGTTATATACCCCATCATCAGGAATATATACTTCAGAGAGTTTTTGGTGATAGAGAGAGAGAGAGAGAGAGACAGAGATGAGAGAGATGAGAGACTTACTTATTGCTTTATTTCTGCTTTACTGATTCTGCTAACTTCTTATCTTGCTGTCATCTTGTCATCTTCTAGTTGCTGTCTCTAAGGGCTTCTTCTGGGCTAACTCTAGTCATTGTAATCAATTAAATGAACCACAAGACTTTTATTTTGTTGGTCAAGATTTTATTAATCTATCTATCTATCTATCTATATATATACTTCAGAGAGTTTTTGGTGAGAGAGATGAGAGAGAGAGAGAGAGAGAGAGAGAGAGAGAGACTTATTTGTTGCTTTATTTCTTCTTTACTACTTCTGCTAACTTCTCTTCTTCTTCTCTGGCCGACATCTTGTTGTCTTGTCTTCTAACTTTCTTCTTTTTCTTAATTAGGGGCTAACTTAAGTCATTGCAATCAATTGAATGTTCTTCCGCGCAGTGAGATATCAACCTCACAGCAGAGAGAGGCACAGAAGTCAGGTTGTATCTAAATCTCTAAACTAACTAATCATGTGATGCATGAGATTTGCACCTCTAGGCATCAGAGAGTTATAAACATTATTGGTAATTTTCCACTCCCTTATCTGAAAGCCAATGATCCCTTTGAATTATCGATACAGGTGTTAAGTGTTTGAACGGCATCCTTGGCCAGTTGAAAAGGAGTAAGTTGTGAGTTATTGAATCCTTTGGTAAGTGTATAAGTCCTATCCTGCGTAGTGTTAAAGGTCCAGTGATATAATCCCATGAGGTCCTTCGTCCACGAAGCTTCAAAGTAATTATGGCCAGTATGCTCACATTAAGTATTGTTTCAGCAGCAGAGTACTGCCAGTGATTGGCCAATAGGTTGGTCACATGGTTCTCGGCGAGTCTATAAGTAGAAGCAGACTTTTGACACACACCTTATATTACAAAAAACGCCAACAACAGGGTCTGTCACCAATTTATACTACCACATAGCAGTCACAGCCAGGCATACTCCATATCAATCACAGTATCTTATCCTTGTAAACCTGTTAATGGACTTTCCAAAAGAATTATCAATAATATTGAAAATGCTCAGAAACAGTTAAATATTGCACTCAAACCCAATAAGTCTTATAGCATGTAAAATATCCAACAATCCACCTGAAGTATCTCTTTCTAGAAAGGTTCAAAGTTATGAAAAATATGGGTTATCTTCCCCTGACAGAGCCCTGAAGTGGGTATTGGCAGGAGCAGAAATCTTCAGAACAGAAAAATAAGCAACAGAGACAGTTGACAACTACAACAACACAGCACCCCAACTTTGAGTGAACATAGCAGCAGACCCAACAATGAATGAGCCTACAACCAGAATTCTTTACCCCCGATGAAAACTCTACAAAAAGATTAGTGCGTTCATGAATTGTTACTTCTATGTATATGTGACTTGAGACTGCTAAAGCAATAAGTTTTAGCAACTCTTTTGCACCATTAAACCCCCTTTTAAAATATAACAACCCTTTCTTGGCAGTATTCGGAATCACAATTTTTCCCAATAAAGTTACATCAAGAATAGCAAAAGCCCCCTCCCCAATATTGATTCTCTGACTCTTTCAGAAAGTGCCAAATATTTATATGCTGCTGACTTAACACCACATTGATTTGATTTCAACAAGCAACTTCATAAAACTTACATGATTGAATCCCAAATTTGATTCCATCATTATGAAAATAATGGCATAATTCATCTAAACATTGAATAACTCTAATATTCTTAACAAATTCTGAAAGAATTAAAACAAATTAAATAAAAAAACACCATTACAATGATTAATTTTGTTATTTATTAATGAAAATTAAAAATCCAGATTCCATTTAAGATTAATGATTTCATAAAAGCTGAAAATGTGTTCCTGGGTAAAAATCATCCAGAAAAAAAAAATTTTTCACCCACCCTCTTGAATTTTTCTGAAATTTTTTCCAGGTGTGAACTATATTAACATTAGATGATCCCCAAAATTGGCAGAGTTATGTCGATTTTTAGCTATACAAATTTGGTCGGGTTGGCAAAAAATGGTGACTTTTTGTAATATATTATTGTCTGTAAAGTGAGTTCTAGAGCTTCCCTACTCCTAAAAATTAGTTTATAAAAGCATTTTCGCCCAAAGAATCCAAAAGTGCCATCAAAAAAGTTTTAAAGTCAACCAATTTTAAGTTTTCCTAGCAAGATCAATATCCCAATGTGACACTGTCCACACTTGGACAAAATTTCAGAAAAATTGATGTGGGTAGATGACATAGCCTGGATGATTTGCCATGGAATTACCCCCCCCCCTTCTAAATATCTAATCATTAGGCATTTTCAAAATGTGGAGTTATAGGAAAATGTATGCAGCAAATATAGAGAAGCTGGTGTATAGAACTAGATATCAACCATATTCTGCTTCTATAAAGAATTCAGATTTTATGATTAATTTGCACGAGCAGGGTTCCCACTCATTTTAGGAAACCATTTTCCAGGACATTTCCAGGACATTGTAAAAATTTTCCAGGACAGCACTTAATCGCAGCAATTTTATAATTTACTATTATGTCTAATATTGACACATTAAGCCAGTTTTATTCTTACTTTTTTATGATGCCGGGTTAATGAAGTATCTTGAGTTTATTATAGATGATGCCTACATCTATCAATTAATTATAGAGGGTGTCCATAAAGTCAGTGTGCAATTTAAAGTTATAAATTGATTAAAGTGCAAACAGACTTTATGGACACTGTACAATAAAATTGTCAGACCTCCTGTTTTTGCTTAGCCATGATCACCATTGCCGTTTTTAAATTGGCAAATCAATTTAGATATTTTACCCCTCTTCCTCCATGTTTAAAACAATTTTTTTTTATTGAATTTGTACAAATTTCAAATATTTACCGTACTGTGTTTCTCACTTTTTATCGACAAATATATAGAGATATTTCCCAATGCCCCTTCACTTTATATCTATATTATATTTTATATACTATTATATATTAAAGTTATATTTCAAAGTTAAAATATTAGATAGTGAAGCACATTGGAAAAGAAAACATCACAAAGAAGCATATGTTTGACTGTAGTGACCTAGTATAGAGATGAACACAATATGGGAACCAATTATTAAAAAGACTAAATCAAATTGTTTTTAAAGTTAATTACTTTGAAAATAAAAATATTGAAAAAGACTGATGGCAAATTTTATGCCTTAAGTTGCAAGGAAACGCCAATAAACTTTTTCTAAATGATCATGATTCTTCTCGTGACACATGTCAGAATGATAGGCATGCAAAAACAATGGTCATTGTTTTTGAATGAGATCTTTGAAGGTTCTTCAACGCCTGTTTGATCAACTGTCAAAAATAATTTCCCAGGTTGGATCATTACTATACTTGGATACAAAGGGAACACCTGAGGATGGCTGGAGGATATAACAGCTGAAAACTTTATATGTATATACATACAATAAAGATGAGGACAACAATCCGAAAAATCAAATTTATTCCTATCAAACCTCATCTCAAAAATATAGTTCATGTTTATTTATGTTGTCATATTAGGCAGATGGGGAGGGGATTGTGTTTTGTACAAATTCATAAAAACAAAATGTTTTAAACAGAACGGGTTGTTTGATTTTGTTTGGTTTGGTTTGTTTTGTTTTACAGCATATCAACCTCAGTGGGTCATTTAATGCTGACAAACTTTTGAAATAAAGTAATTCTTAATGGATAAT
This sequence comes from Doryteuthis pealeii, assembly GCA_023376005.1. Lineage (NCBI taxonomy): Eukaryota > Metazoa > Mollusca > Cephalopoda > Myopsida > Loliginidae > Doryteuthis > Doryteuthis pealeii. Next base: position 107,291,824 of record CM042151.1, read on the forward strand.
CAATTTTTTTTATATATACATTTTTTCTATTTCAACCCATAGATGGGACCATAACAGGTACTACCACTCCGGTAAAGAGTGGACCAGGAAGCAATGATGATGAAGGGGTGCTCCACATTCCCCAGACCTCCAGAACTGGAACCTCACCATCAGATGTCATTCCTGAGACCTTCAGCCACCACCACCTAGCACATATAAGAAGGGTTGATCATGGATTGATCAGAGGGCTCTCTCCGACTGCCCATCTAAACTAAGTAATGGTCTAAGCTAGGTATACCCAATTTGTTAAAAATCCATGTTTTTACAAGACAAAAAATTATTAGAGATTGATACTAAAGTAAAGTAGTTATTAAAAAAAATATGTTTTTAGAATATAATAATATGACATTTTAAACTTAACATCATGATACTCATAATATCTTAAATGAATTTTATATATTAATTTATCATAGCAGAAATACCTAATTAAATCAAAAAGTTTTAAAATGAAACAACTGATGCATTATAAAATCCATTCATTCATAAATCAATATTGAAAATTTCATTAAAATCAATAATTCCCAGATTTTTGGTAATTTTTTTTTCCAATCTACTGTTAAATTCATTTGTAAACACGGATTTTTACAGCAACTCCAGTGGCTATATTAAGTCATATTGATAAAAATTGACCGAAAAAATAGTTCTAAATGTATTAAAAATAAATTACATGTGTAATATTATTTTGCTTTTTGTACTGATGCTTATGTTACTACTTTTCAACTGAGACAAAAATTTGACCATAAATAATCAATTTAATTTTAATTAGTTTTTAAAATGAAAAGTAGACAAAAAAAATAGGTATCCTTAGTCTAAGCAGAGTGTTGCATGTCATGGACTGCTCATCCACAAAGATTCCATCCTTAAGCATCATGGGTCACCACACTATGGCCAACAGGTGTCCAATTGCAGTCAGTGTATTCTAAAGACCCAGACGACAGGGCTAAGAGCGGGTTATAAAATATCTAAATTGATGTGCCAATATAAAGCTGATGGGGGGGGCATAATTGTAGAATATCTACATATATTGCTGATAAAAGTGAAAAATACAGCATGTACATATTTGAAATTTGAATTTGTTTTGTAAAAATTCATGGTAAAAAAAATTAAACCTGGGGAGGGGGTAAAATATCTAAATTGATTTGCAATGAAAGTGGGGTTGGGTGGGGCATTATAAAATATCTCCATTAATTTGCTGATAAAATGTGAAAAACAGGACTCGGAAAATATCTATATTTGCTAGAATTATGTCTTATGCCAGCAATTAAAAACAGCGTAAATTAGGGCAGGAATCTGGGATGACAAAACGTTAAAATGACCAATAGTACTATTCGCAGAGTTCCGTCCCGGTCTCCTGCCTTAAAAAAACGCTAGGCGGTGATAGGTGAAAAAATAAACCCACCTATGAATGAAGTCCCTAGCTGAAGTGGTGCCTGCTGTATATGAAAAATATTTGTCAATTGAAGGCTGTTTTATATGGATTTTTTTTTTTTTTTTTTTAGTTTGAAGACGTTAAAAGTAAGCAATATTTTAAAAAGGTTAAAATATTTACATTTACCTGTCGAAAAAAGACTGGAGGTGATAAATATCGCTGTTTTTGGTTTTTTTTAAAATATTTTAAAAAATGGCTTACTTTTAAACACCTTCAAAACACTAAAAAAATAATAATTTGTTGATAAAAACGCCTTCAATCAACAAATTATTTTTTCATATACAGCAGGCACCGCTACAGCTAGGGACTTCATTCATAGGTGGGTTTGTTTTTGATCTATCACCGCAGGAGACTGGGATGGAACTTTACGAATAGTACCTTTCCAGGATTGGGTGGGGGTAAAAAAGAACAATTTCCTCGTATATTCCTTTAAAATAAACTGAACCCTCATTTTATGTCCGTGTTTTTGCAATAAATATTTTATTTTTTTTGCACCCGTTATTTTACAATACTAAATATATTTTCTTTATTTATTCTAATATTCACTTCAATGTGTATATTCTAAAAGTTTTTAATTTGTGAGAATGGTTAGTTTTAAAGGCTCGTTTTACAATCCTAAATTGTAAAACGAGCCAATAATTGGATCCTCTTTTTTATGACCGTAATTTTGTTTTTTCGTCGACGATAATTAAAATCTGACGTTTTTATTTTAAGAGTACCAAAGCCAAAAAGAAAAGAAATAACAACAACAAAAGTAATATTCAACTTTTTACTCTACCATAAAATTAGGCTTGGGCATTTTATGGTAGGAATTTTCTAGTAAAAAGTTGAAGTGTAAAAATGAACCTCACTTTAAAACTAACCATTCTCACAAAATAAAATCTTTTAGAATATACACATTGAAGTGAATATTAAAATAAATAAAGAATATAAAATGAGGGTTCAGTTTATTTTATGGTAGGAATATACGAGAAATTGTTCTTTCTTACCTGGGTGGAGAGTATTATCACGTAAAAAACACTTACTTTAACTGAGTTGAAAATTATGTGAAAATTTTGTTCAAGCACCGCTTGCTTGAAGACTTGCTAAGGAAGGTGTCTCCCAACCCCAACCCCAACCCCACCCCGTCAACATGACTAAAGACAGTAACACTGCAATCCTACATTGTTGAATCCAAACCCGACAGGACTAAATATTAAAATTTTATTTAATTCCATTAATTTTTAAATTTTGCAATTCTAAATTTTTTTTTAATGGATCTTCCTTTATGTCTGATGACAAATCTTGACTTTGGTAAAAAAAATTCAAATATATATGATGAAAGCGAAACTTCTTAGCCAATCAGAACGTCCAGATAATTCAATTTTTCCAGGAGAAAATTTTCCAGATTTTGAAAAAATACCAAAAAAATTTTTTTCCAGTTTTCAAGGTTTTCCAGGACGCGTGGGAACCCAGAGGTTACAGAGCTTCAATTATCACAGGATATAGAACAGCATATGCAGGTATTCACAAGGGTTGGGAGAAATGTTCTATAAATTCAGAGAGTCTTCAATTGAATTTACTTAAATAATTTTTAATCCAAATCCTTCAGTAAGACCACTTTTCCCTAACTAGGATTTACATTTTGTTCCAAGGGATTTCACTAATCCTCCCTTTCAATCCCTAGATTCTGTGGAATCATATTGAAAAATTATCTTCCTCGTGGCCTTGTCTTCTGTTGACTGAGCTAAATGCTTTATCTATCAGGGAGTCTAATCTTAGGCATGAAGAGATTGGTATTACTATTCAATTTTTACCAAACTTAAAATTTCTGGCCAAGACACAGCAGTTGAAGAAAGCTTGGTCATCTTGGTTTATTCTAGATTTTACCAAATTTAAAGATGACTCAGAGGACCTCCTTCTATGAAATAATCTGAAAGCCTACATGAAAAGAATGGAGCATTTACAGCAATGTTAGGGTTAATAAAGCACTTTTTCATTGCCTATCAGAGGAACAGCATAGACCTGCAGCAATTAGTACAACCAATGTTAGGGTTAATAAGCACTTTTCATTGCCTATCAGAGGAACAGCATAGACCTGCAGCATTAGTACAATCAATGTTAGGGTTAATAAAGCATTTTTCATTGCTATCAGAGGAACAGCATAGACCTGCAGCGATTAGTACAATCATGTTAGGGTTATAAAGCACTTTTCATTGCCTATCAGAGTAGACCTGCAGCACAACAATGTTAGGGTTCACTTTTCATTGCCTATCAGAGGAACCAGCATAGACCTGCAGCAATTAGTACAATCAATGTTAGGGTTAATAAAGCACTTTTCATTGCCTATCAGAGGAACCAGCATAGACTGCAGCATTAGTATGTTAGGGTTAATAAAGCACTTTTCATTGCTATCAGAGGAACCAGCATAGACCTGCAGCAATTAGTACAACAATGTTAGGGTTAATAAAGCACTTTTCATTGCCTATCAGAGGAACCAGCATAGACCTGCAGCAATTAGTACAATCAATGTTAGGGTTAATAAAGCACTTTTCAATTGCTATCAGAGGAACCAGCATAGAGCAGCAATTAGTACAACCAATGTTAGGGTTAATAAAGCACTTTTCATTGCCTATCAGACCAGCATAGACCTGCAGCGAATTAGTACAATCAATGTTAGGGTTAATAAAGCACTTTTCATTGCCTATCAGAGGAACAGCATAGACCTGCCGATTTAGTACATCAATGTTAGGGTTAATAAGCACTTTTCATTGCCTATCGAGGAACCAGCATAGACTGCAGCAATTAGTACAATCAATGTTAGGGTTAATAAAAGCACTTTCATTGCCTATCAGAGGAACAGCATAGACCTGCAGCAATTAGTACAATCAATGTTAGGGTTAATAAAGCACTTTTCATTGCCTATCAGAGGAACCAGCATAGACCTGCAGCAATTAGTAAAATCAATGTTAGGGTTAATAAAGCACTTTTCATTGCCTATCAGAGGAAACCAGCATAGACCTGCAGCATTAGTACAATCAATGTTAGGGTTAATAAAGCACTTTTCATTGCCTATCAGAGGAACCAGCATAGACCTGCAGCAATTAGTAAATCAATGTTAGGGTTAATAAAGCACTTTTCATTGCTATCAGAGGAAACAGCATAGACCTGCAGATTAGTACATCAATGTTAGGGTTAATAAAGCACTTTTCATTGCTATCAGAGGAACCAGCATAGACCTGCAGCAATTAGTACAACCAATGTTAGGGTTAATAAAGCACTTTTCATTGCCTATCAGAGGAACCAGCATAGACCTGCAGCAATTAGTACAATCAATGTTAGGTTAATAAGCACTTTTCATTGCTATCAGTTGCCAGCGCACTGTTAGGGTTAATAAAATCAGTGCCTTATCAGATTTCATTGCTATCAGAGAACCAGCATAGACCTGCAGCAATTAGTACAAATGTTGGGTTAATAAAGCACTTTTTCATTGCCTATCAGAGGAACCAGCATACCTGCAGCATTAGTACAACAATGTTAGGGTTAATAAGCACTTTCATTGCCTATCAGAGGAACCAGCAAGACCTGCAGCAATTAGTACAATCAATGTTAGGGTTAATAAAGCACTTTCATTGCCTATCAGAGGAACCAGCATAGACTGCAGCAATTAGTACAATCAATGTTAGGGTTAATAAAGCACTTTTCATTGCCTATCAGAGGAACCAGCATAGACCTGCAGCAATTAGTACAACCAATGTAGGGTTAATAAGCACTTTTCATTGCTATCAGAGGAACAGCATAGACCTGCAGCAATTAGTACAACCAATGTTAGGGTTAATAAAGCACTTTTCATTGCCTATCAGAGGAACCAGCATAGACCTGCAGCAATTAGTACAAACAATGTTAGGGTAATAAAGCACTTTTCATTGCCTATCAGAGGAACAGCATAGACCTGCAGCAATTAGTACAACAATGTTAGGGTTAATAAAGCACTTTTCATTGCCTATCAGAGGAACCAGCATAGACCTGCAGCAATTAGTACAACCAATGTTAGGGTTAATAAAGCACTTTTCATTGCCTATCAGAGGAACCAGCATAGACCTGCAGCAATTAGTACAACCAATGTTAGGGTTAATAAAGCACTTTTCATTGCCTATCAGAGGAACCAGCATAGACCTGCAGCATTAGTAAACCAATGTTAGGGTTAATAAAGCACTTTTCATTGCCTATCAGAGGAACCAGCATAGACCTGCAGCAATTAGTACAACCAATGTTAGGGTTAAAAAGCACTTTTCATTGCCTATCAGAGGAACCAGCATAGACCTGCAGCATTAGTACAACCAATGTTAGGGTTAATAAGCACTTTTCATTGCCTATCAGAGGAACAGCATAGACCTGCAGCAATTAGTACAACCAATGTTAGGGTTAATAAAGCACTTTTCATTGCCTATCAGAGGAACCAGCATAGACCTGCAGCGATTAGTAACAACAATGTTAGGGTTAATAAAGCATTTTTCATTGCCTATCAGCAAGCATAGACCTGCAGCAATTAGTCAACAATGTTAGGGTTAATAAGCACTTTTCATTGCCTATCAGAGGAACCAGCATAGACCTGCAGCGATTAGTACAACCAATGTTAGGGTTAATAAAGCTTTTCATTGCTATCAGAGAACCAGCATAGACCTGCAGCAATTAGTACAATCAATGTTAGGGTTAATAAAGCACTTTTCATTGCCTATCAGAGGAACCAGCATAGACCTGCAGCAATTAGTACAATCAATGTTAGGGTTAATAAAGCACTTTTCATTGCCTATCAGAGGAACCAGCATAGACCTGCAGCGATTAGTACAACAATGTTAGGGTTAATAAAGCACTTTTCATTGCCTATCAGAGGAACCAGCATAGACCTGCAGCGATTAGTACAACCAATGTTAGGGTTAATAAAGCACTTTTCATTGCCTATCAGAGGAACCAGCATAGACCTGCAGCATTAGTACAATCAATGTTAGGGTTAATAAAGCACTTTTCATTGCTATCAGAGGAACCAGCATAGACCTGCAGCAATTAGTACAACCAATGTTAGGGTTAATAAAGCACTTTTCATTGCCTATCAGAGGAACCAGCATAGACCTGCAGCAATTAGTACAACCAATGTTAGGGTTAATAAAGCACTTTTCATTGCCTATCAGAGGAACCAGCATAGACCTGCAGCAATTAGTACAATCAATGTTAGGGTTAATAAAGCACTTTTCATTGCCTATCAGAGGAACCAGCATAGACCTGCAGCAATTAGTACAACCAATGTTAGGGTTAATAAAGCACTTTTCATTGCCTATCAGAGGAACCAGCATAGCAGCATTAGTACAACCAATGTTAGGGTTAATAAAGCACTTTTCATTGCCTATCAGAGGAACCAGCATAGACCTGCAGCAATTAGTACAACCAATGTTAGGGTTAATAAAGCACTTTTCATTGCCTATCAGAGGAACCAGCATAGACCTGCAGCAATTAGTACAACAATGTTAGGGTTAATAAAGCACTTTTCATTGCCTATCAGAGGAACCAGCATAGACCTGCAGCATTAGTACAACCAATGTTAGGGTTAATAAAGCACTTTTCATTGCCTATCAGAGGAACCAGCATAGACCTGCAGCAATTAGTACAACCAATGTTAGGGTTAATAAAGCACTTTTCATTGCCTATCAGAGGAACCAGCATAGACCTGCAGCGATTAGTACAACCATGTTAGGGTTAATAAGCACGCAGTTGCAGCAATTAGTACAGTTAGGGTTAATAAAGCACTTTTCATTGCCTATCAGAGGAACCAGCATAGACAGCAATTAGTACAACCAATGTTAGGGTTAATAAAGCACTTTTCATTGCCTATCAGAGGAACCAGCATAGACCTGCAGCAATTAGTACAACCAATGTTAGGGTTAATAAAGCACTTTTCATTGCCTATCAGAGGAACCAGCATAGACCTGCAGCAATTAGTACAACAATGTTAGGGTTAATAAAGCACTTTTCATTGCCTATCAGAGGAACCAGCATAGACCTGCAGCAATTAGTACAATCAATGTTGGGTTAATAAAGCACTTTTCTTGCCTATCAGAGGAACCAGCATAGACCTGCAGCAATTAGTACAACCAATGTTAGGGTTAATAAAGCACTTTTCATTGCCTATCAGAGGAACCAGCATAGACCTGCAGTTAGTACAACAATGTTAGGGTTAATAAAGCACTTTTCATTGCTATCAGAGGAACCAGCATAGACCTGCAGCGATTAGTACAACCAATGTTAGGGTTAATAAAGCACTTTTCATTGCCTATCAGAGGAACCAGCATAGACCTGCAGCATTAGTACAATGTTAGGGTTAATAAAGCACTTTTCATTGCCTATCAGAGGAACCAGCATAGACCTGCAGCTTAGTACAACAATGTTAGGGTTAATAAAGCACTTTTCATTGCCTATCAGAGGAACCAGCATAGACCTGCAGCAATTAGTACAATCAATGTTAGGGTTAATAAAGCACTTTTCATTGCCTATCAGAGGAACCAGCATAGACCTGCAGCATTAGTACAACCAATGTTAGGGTTAATAAAGCACTTTTCATTGCCTATCAGAGGAACCAGCATAGACCTGCAGCATTAGTACAACCAATGTTAGGGTTATAAAGCACTTTTCATTGCCTATCAGAGGAACCAGCATAGACCTGCAGCAATTAGTACAACAATGTTAGGGTTAATAAAGCACTTTTCATTGCCTATCAGAGGAACCAGCATAGACCTGCAGCATTAGTACAACAATGTTAGGGTTAATAAGCACTTTTCATTGCCTATCAGAGGAACCAGCATAGACCTGCATTAGTACAACAATGTTAGGGTTAATAAAGCACTTTCATTGCCTATCAGAGGACCAGCATTGCAGCACTTTTCATTGCTATCAGAGGAACCAGCATAGACCTGCAGCGATTAGTACAAAATGTTAGGGTTAATAAAGCACTTTTCATTGCCTATCAGAGGAACCAGCATAGACCTGCAGCAATTAGTACAACCAATGTTAGGGTTAATAAAGCACTTTTCATTGCCTATCAGAGGAACCAGCATAGACCTGCAGCGATTAGTACAATCAATGTTAGGGTTAATAAAGCACTTTTCATTGCTATCAGAGGAACCAGCATAGACCTGCAGCGATTAGTAAACCAATGTTAGGGTTAATAAAGCACTTTTCATTGCCTATCAGAGGAACCAGCATAGACCTGCAGCGATTAGTACAATCAATGTTAGGGTTAATAAAGCACTTTTCATTGCCTATCAGAGGAACCAGCATAGACCTGCAGCGATTAGTACAATCAATGTTAGGGTTAATAAAGCACTTTTCATTGCCTATCAGAGGAACCAGCATAGACCTGCAGCGATTAGTACAATTTCAAGGTGGATTATGTCTACTATAAGACATATATATGAGACTTTAGATCAATTAATTCTTCATGTCAGTGCTACTGTATGGCAGCACTACTTGGATCCTAACTAAACACTTAGAGAAAAGGCTAGATTCCCATCTAGCCTTTTCACAAGAATTCCACGTACTCTCTTCATCTTGAGGTTTGTTTATCAGAACTTCACAGAGAGAAAACCTCTAGTAGCTCATTGCAAAAGAATAAGTGAGTGTTATATCATAATGACTCGTTATACTGAGTGGTCTATCACGGGAGTATTATGAGGAGAGTCCTTCATGTAAGTCCCACACAAAGTGATCTATGAGTATTTAAATAGTGGCTAACACCACCACCACTGCTGACGTACGGGGTAGATGGGTTAATCCATTATATCACCCCTTCCTTTTTCTTTCAAACTTTTTCTCCTCCTGACAGTTAATGATGGAATTTGTGGAGAATAAGAAGTTGATGGTGCAGGCGGCATATTCACAGGTACTTTTTGGTTAATGTAAGGGGTGATCTCGAATGAGTTGTAAAACACTTCCATAGGAAGCTCCACATTATCCTGTTTGATACATTCAATATATCATAGACTGATTTGATTTACATGTCTTTTGAGATCAAATCGCTTTCCCTTGATTATGTAGATCACTGTTCCAATTCTCTTGGTAACAATATTGTCATCCCAGTAACTTTTTCCAGCTCGATAGTTCCTAAAAAAAACTTTATCACCCGGTTTATACATTTTTGTATTGAAATTCACTTTTTTTAGGAATTTTCTATTTCGGCCTGGTAGTAACCTGTAGAATATGGATCTTATCTTTCATGCAAACATTAATTCTGCTGGTGATAGTTTTGAACTAGTGTTTGGATTTGGTGTGATTCTATATACAGCAAGACATTTCTGTATATTACGTTCATCCATATCTAGCCCTTGGTTCTTTCTTAATGCTCTTTTGAATATATCAGTGAGTATGTTTCTTTTATTCTTTTTCCACCTCCCAGAGTTCTGCTACAAATGCTATTTCTATACAGGTAAGTATAGATATTGATATAAACCAAGTTTTTTTAAAAAGTAAAAGCCATTTATGAGATCAATTAAAATAGCGCAGATCAATTGAGTATGATTGTATTAGTTATACAGGTAAATATAGATATCTCATAAAAAGGATTTAAAAAAAAACCCCGAATTTCTATGTATCATAATTTACCTTCTAAGCCCCCTCCCCTGCTAACTAGCATTCTTTTTCAAAATACATTAAATTTACATAAGTTTTACATAAAAGTCTTATTCAGCATAAATTATTGGAGAAAAATAGCAAAAGATTAGCAAATGAAAATCATTTAAAGAAAAAATTTAAATTCCACAAGACTAGAAAAATTACATCAAATAAAAAAGAGTTTGTACATTTAAAAGAAAGAAAAAAAAAAGATTTCCCTTTGAAAATAAAAATTTTCAACAAGTGATAGTCATAACAGGTTATTTCCCAAAGTCTAAACTGATGTCACTTCAGAGAAACTAAACCTCACCTTTTTTTTTAAATCTTGAAACACCAGTCAGTAAACAAAAACTTAAAATATCCAATGAATATCACTATTGACCCAATAATATTTAAGTTATTATCAGTGAAAAAATATACCATGTACATACTGGAATTTCTCAGATTATTTTCTAAGAAATTATCAACATTCATATTTTTGGATTATTAAATTAGCAAATTTTACTGGTTATGTATCAAGTGACATAAAAAAAATTGTTTCTTATCATAAAGGTAAATTTTCTCTTTTTACAGTTTATATATATATAATATATATATATATATATATGATGTTGTTATCTTTAAAATTTGGCAAAGAGGGAAATATAGGTAATAAAAAAGATTAAGAACACAACATTCATCATTTTGTTTCTCATCTTTATTTTTTCATGCTTCTAAAACAACAGAAAATTACACCTAATATATATATATATATATGTTGAAAGGATAAATAAATAATGTTGAATGGATAAAATTGATTTAATTTCAGTTACCAACATGTGTTTTGGCCAATAATTTTAAAAATTATTTGAGAGAAATTCTCCTTTTTTCAAATATCACTCTCAAACAAATATTCTAACCATCAACAAAATTCTCTGTATTTCGGCCGTTTTAACTTCAAATATCAAACATTTTACCCTGACAAAGGCCGTTTTTCTTTGTATGCTTAAATATTTTATAATTTTCTATTATTATTATTTTATTTTATATTTAGAATAATCATAAATAGAATACATGTGTACATGAACAAAATCCTGGCCAAAACATGTGTTGGTAACTGAAATTGAATCAATTTTATCCATTCAACATTTTCTTTCCTTTATTTATCCTTTCAACATATTGTCAGATTCATTTCCATTTTCAACTCATGTATATATATACACATACACAGATGTATATATATATATATGTTTACGTATATATATATTTGTTTACGCCTTATATTTAAACAGATATGCACGCCTAATTCATTATCAACTAATTAATTTTCAAATTAAGTATGACTTCAATTAAGCACATATTCTCCCCACTACCCGAAAAATGTATATACAGGGTGTTTGGGATAAATTTGATATATTTTAATTTGGTTATTTTTCTCCATATGTTAGAAGTATTGATGCACACTACACATCATTTAAAAGCTTCATTCATATACGTGATGACAGATAGAATAAAGGACTGGAACCCACTTGACTCATGAATTATGATGATCTGAGCCAGCCATCAGAATAACGAGATTATGGTTGCTGCCCAATGCTCCCTGAACACTGTAAAAACAATCAGGCATGAACTGGAGTATTGTAATGGAGACTACGAGGATGTTGCTAGAAGAAAGCAACATAACAATCTGATTGTGTTTGTACAGCAGCATTCCTCGAAAATCTACAGAAAAAAAGTGTTGGAGGACCCTCTGATGCCCACGTTGAGTGGCTAAACACTGTAGTCAAGCCCTGGATAACAAGGGTAGCCAATGGTAGGCCATATATATGTCAGCAGGATTCAGCCCCCTGCCACACATCTTGGAAAAGTCAAAACTGGTAGTCAGCGATTTTTTATGACTACACCAGTCCGAATGTTTGGTCTCCGAACTCCCCAGCTCTTAACCCCATGGATTATTATGTATGGGGCGCTGTTGAGAAAGACACCGATTACTGTGCTAGTACTACAAAACCCAGGTAATTGACAGAATGAAGGTAGTATTTGAGACCCTTCCCTGGAAAACTAACATCAGCTTGCTCCAGGTTCTGGAGCAGGATTGAGGCTGTGATCAACACTAATGGTGGTTAGTTTGAGTGAAACTTATTGACAGTAATGTAATTTCCGTGCCTGATGAATTTCTTACAATCCATTAAATTTTGTAGTTACCAAGCACTTTTTCCTTTTCCTTATGAAACTGTCAAATTTCTCCCAAACACCATGTGTGAATGTACATTATAACTTTCCAATGAATATAATACTTCTGTTTTCTTTCATGACATTAAAAAAAATCCATCCAAAAAAATGAAGAATGAATATTTTTTTTTTCATTAGCTCAATGAAGGCATTTTCCCATTGGCTGCTCATTAAAATTCTAAAAATAATTCACCCACTATACATGAATTAAAAAATCATCTGCTTATAAAATGATTCAGCTGTTGAAATTTAAAATATATCAAATACTTTTGGCTAAACTTAAACTTACAAAACATTCATTTCCAGTTCAATAAAGAATAGAATAAAAGAAAATCTTTCTAAATAATTGCAATAGCAAATTACTTTGCAAAATTTTTTTCTTTCTTTCCTTTACATATTTTTTTCATTTATTTCATTGAAATTAAAGATTAACATTTTATGGAAACATGCTTTTCCATGTATTTTGCACTTGATCTGTACATCCACAGAATGATGATTCTGTTCTCATCTGTAATTCCATCAATGGTTTAATGAAGAGTCTTCCTGAACAAGAAACACACAAAAATATAATTGCTGATTATCTTTTAAAGAGTATTTCATGCAAAATATAGGGATATACTTAATAAAAATTTGGTTTCTCTTCAATGGGCATTTGCTTGTTATTAACTCACTGATAATTTGTTGACCCATCAAATTGAAAAAAAGTAGGCAGTCCTTTTTGTGTTGTGGTCTATGTTGGTTTTAACTGTGGAAATATTGATACATATATTTCACAATACTTACATTCAACTAAGTAATTCATACTATCAGAAAATTCCAATACACATTTAAGACAGAGACTTCTCTTTTGTATGTGTTTGCATATGTTGTTTTAAATTTGAACTCTGTGAAAATACTGCTCCACACAGTCCACAAGAGAATGGTTTTTCTCCCGTGTGTATTCGCAAATGGACTTTCAAATTACTTCTCTGTGAAAATACTGCTTCACACAGTTGACAAGAGAATGGTTTTTCTCCAGTGTGTATTCGCATATGGACTTTCAAACAGCTTCTCTTTGAAAATGCTGCTTCACACTCTTCACAAGAGAATGGTTTCTCTCCAGTATGTATTCGCATATGGACTTTCAAAGTGTTACTCTGTGAAAATGCTGCTTCACACACTTCACAAGAGAATGGTTTCTCTCCGGTGTGTATTCGCATGTGATTTTTTAAAGAAACCTTCAGAGAAAATGCTGCTTTACACACTTCACAAGAAAATGGTTTTTCTCCTGTGTGTATTCGCATATGTTCTTTCAAATTCTTGCGGTATGAAAATGCTGCTTTACATACTTCACAAGAGAATGGTTTCTCCCCAGTGTGTATGCGCATGTGCTTTTTTAAATAAACCTTCCGAGCAAATGTTGATTCACATATTTCACAAGAAAATGGTTTCTCTACTGTGTGTATTTGCATGTGATTTTTTAGAGTGGAGTAGCTTGAAAATGCTGACTCACATACTTCACAGGAATATGGCTTCTCACCAGTGTGTTTTCGCATGTGTACCTTTAACTGTGAATTTTGCATGAATGCTGAACCGCATACTTCACAAGAAAATTGTTTCTTTCCTGTATGTTTTTGCATGTGTAATTGAAAACTGGATTTACGTGAAAATGCTGAACCACATACTTCACAAGAAAATGACTTCTCTCCAGTGTGTCTTTTCATGTGGCATTTAAGACTTGAACTTTTTGTAAATGCCGAACTGCATACTTCACAGGAGAATGGTTTCTCTCTTCTGTCTTTTCGCATGTGGCTTTTTAAACTGGAACTGTCTGAAAATACTGATTCACACACTTCTGAAGGAAATGATTTCTCTTCTGTACATGTTTCCATGTCTGATTCCAAAGTTGAAAACTGTTTTTCTTCTGTAAATTTCAAATCTGTAAATAAAGAATAATTATTATTAAATAGGAGACAACTGTTTATATCAAACTTGCAGTTCATTGGATGACAAATCATTACATAATTCATGTTCAAGCATAAATAACATTTTTATTCTATTGTCAAACAAGCATAATTACATGAATATTATCTAAATAGACGAGATGTGTTTTAAAAGGTGATATTTGATTTAATTCTTCTCTCTTTTTGCTCTCTCCATCATTTCAATGATTCCTTTACTCCTCCCATCCATTCATACTTCCCTTTTTTTCATATATCTGCGTAGCTGATTGGGGATTGTGATGATGATTCTTTTTCTGATTGACTTCCTCCTCTTTTTTTCTGAGTATCAAACTACTACAACTATTCTAATTACGATGACATCTAATTTTTTTCCCATTCTAATTGATTAATGTTCCTTTTTTTAAAATAATTTTACACTTAAAGTATTTTATGCTTAAATTGTTCAAATTGATAAAAATTCAAATTTTACCTTAATAAAGACTCCTTAGAGTTACCTCTCTTAGTGATCCATCTTACCAGTAGGACAATTCTCATATTAATGTTAGTTTTTCTGCCTTTTCACCAGTAAGGCTTCAACATAAAAGTAAGCAGATTCTCTATATTGGATGTTGAAGGTAAAAGCTTTATTTGAATTATTTTAAAGTAGATTCACTGCTATTTATTTCATAATTTAAAGTTATTTCTTTCCTTGAAAGGCCATTATAAATACCCTTTTCTCTGTACTATGCAGTGTTTCTTACAGCAAAATATCTGTTTCTTTAAATGTAGTACCATTCTCAACCCTTAAATATTACCTGTATATGTTATTTCACAAAAAGATTATTTCAATTTTTCAATATAATTTCTATACACATTGCTCACCACAATAAACTCCACAAGCTCCTCGGACAGTGCTGGAGTGAAGGGTCTGTCCCACAAGACATGAGGAATGATAATATCATAACCCTGTATAAGAACATGAGCAATTGTAACAACTACAATAGTATCTCTCTACTCAGCAACACCAATAAAACATTTTAGCAGAGTTGCACTGAATAGACTCCAGATTTTTGCAGAGAAGACTTACCCAGAATTATAGCAGGATTCAGAGCAAGAAGGTCTACCACTGACATAATCTGAGACAGCTTCAAGAGAAATGTAGAGAGGAGAGAAGATCACTCTACATAATATTCATCAAGCTTACAAAAGCTTTTGACCTCATGAGCAGGAGTGGCCTCTTCCAGTTGGTTGAACAGATAGACTGCACCCCCAACTCCTTGGCATTCTTCAGTCCTTTCACACCGACATGCAAAGCAACATGCAGTTTGGTGGATCCACCTCAGACCCTTCAGCATCTGTCATGGTGTCAGGCAGGGATGAGTGTTGGCACCCACTCTGTGATCTTTTCCCTCCATCTGCACCCAAGGTTTTGGTACAGCAACTAAAGCAGTCTACCTTCATACAAGGACAGACGGAAGGGTCATTCCATGTCAAAACACCAGCAAAAAGTTGAAATCTGCACCCACCCACAACGAATTACTTCACCTACCTTGAGTCCACCATCACCAACATCCTGTCACTTGATGCTTAACTTGGTGGCCACATCAGAAAAGCTTCCTCAACTTTTGCTCAATGAGAGTATGGGACAACAACAGGCTCAATATCCATACAAAGATGCAAGTGTATAGAGCATATGTTTTCAGCACACTCTTGTATAGCAGTGAAACATGGGCCTTGTACTCTCACCAAGAGTGGCAGCAAAATAACTTCTACCTTTGCTGCCTTAGACATATACTGGGCATCACCTGGAGGGACAGGATCACTAACACAGCAGTTCTAGAGAGAGAGCACAGCTTCCCAGCTTGTGTTTTCTTCTTCTAAGAGTGTTATCTCCACTGGCTCAGCCATGTCCACCAGATGGGTGATGGATGAATCACTAAGGACATCTTCTTATGCAGAAATTTCATCTGGCAAAGGACATATTGTTCAACCCCCAGTTGCAATTTAAGGATGTCTGCAAATATGGTCTCAAGTGTTTTAACATCAAACTTGCCAGCTGGGAAAATTTGGCTCAGGACTGCTGTCGGTGTTGGCATAGTGAGCGATTCATGTCTGAAGTCACCCTGATGCAACACCATGAAGCAAAGAGGTCCAAGAGAAAGCAACAGTTTCAGCCTTTACATTTGACATCTGTGGTCAAAACTGTTTTTCAAAAATTGGCCTTCACAGTTAGAGAAGGTGCTGTGCTAGAACGTAACTTCAGGGCATGAGAGATATAATGTCTTCCCAGCCTGTGTTGCCATTGATAATGTTATTTCATTAAAAAATTATTTCAACTTTTCAAAATAATTCCTATAAATAAGAAAGTAAAGAACAATATTATTATATGTTTTTTGGCAATGAACTGATTATTTTATTTTCTATTGTAAGAGTATCTTTTAAAATAATTAGATTAAGCGTTTGTGACATAGTTGACATTCTCTCACTGGTACTTGATTTCAAGATATTATTATTTCCCATCTCACATTGAAACTTCTCTTTCCTACTCCATTATAAACATGTCCCCAGGGCTTACATTCATTGATTTTTATTGATCAGTCCTGTTTCTTAATATTAGCTTAGCATGTGTGTAAAGTTTCATCATGATCGGATCATTGATGGAAGCACCAAAATATTATACACAGACAGAAATGGTCATTTAGTAGATTTTCATATCAATATTTACAGAGGTATGTACTAAAATGCATACCAATTAAAGCAACATTTTTTTTTTAAGCCCCAAGATGATTATGGGATTTTAATAAAAGTTTCAGTATTTAAGGCAATACAAAATTAGGTTTCTTTTAATAGATATTCTTCCTCAAAATTCTGAAGACATTTTTTGTTGTCAATTTGACTCCCTTTGATAAAGGTGCGGATTTTTATTTTTACATGTTTTATGCTAAAATTATGCTAAATATTTTGGTATTATCCCATGAATAATTAGATGGTAGATTATGAGGAAGCGCGTCCCGGTCTCCTGCCTCAGAAATTGCTAGCCGGTGACTATTAAAATAATGTCCCCAGCTATGTCGTCTCAGTGGTGTTAGTTGAAAGAAAACAACCAACTTAGGGCGTTATATGTATTTTAGAGGGGGGGGGGTTCTTATTTATCGTAATTCTTGTTTATTTATCGTAATTTGACGTAATTCTTGTTTATTTATCGAAAGTTATCGTAATTTTTGTTTATTTATCGTAAGTTATCGTAATTCTTGTTTATTTATCGAAAGTTATCGTAATTTTTGTTTATTTATCGTAAGTTATCGTAATTCTTGTTTATTTATTGTAATTTGTCGTAATTCTTGTTTAGATATGAAGATGGATGTATAGTTTGGAATAGACTGAGATAGATAGATAAACAAACAAAATAATATAGACGTTATTTTAATATTCACCGGGTAGCAATTTCTGAGGCAGTAGACCGGGATACACTTCCTCATAAATTACCTAGATTTAAAAAAAATCTTTATGTCTATTTACTTGAACGGATGTGATATTTTTTAAGTACCCCCCACCCCGGTAAATATTATTTCCGAGAATTTATTAACATAAACAGCAAAGATTGTGACGCTTTTGATCAACCATACTTTAGAAGAAAAGGGGCGTGACTTGTTCGTAAGAAATCATAACATTGCCGATAAAAAGTTAGTGTCTTTTGTGCATACCTAACGTTACTTTTCAATAAAATTATTTGTCAGATTGTTAAATATGGACTTTTAATTTAAAGAAAATAATTTTAATAAAATTTTGATTTACGGATTATAAAAATATTAAATTTTTTTCTTCAATACACGAATCATATTTTTCACGGATTTAGTTTTTCTTTTAATTATTCCGTATCAGTGATAATAATATACCAAGACTTCATTTGTTTTATAAAAAAAATCTTTTTACCGAAGAGAAATAAGATCAAATTTTCCCTATTCCTTAGGCAGATGTTTACGCGTTATGGTCTTCCGTAGTAAAATTAAACAAGAATAATCAAGAGAAAGAATCTGCTATAAAATTTATTTCAAATAAAATTCAATATTTAATCATGCAAATTATGTTAATTTTCCATATTCAACCACTCAAAAAAAAAAACAAATTTTTTTAAATGCAACCACGAAGAAAGGACAACGGAATAGATGAACATGAACAACGAAAAATTAAATAAAAAATATTTTCAAAGCCTCGAATATATTTCAATATGTAAAATCACTACATTTAAAACAATTTTAAAACAAATTCCAACAATTTAAATATCTTGTCTAAAATTGTTTTCACATATTTAAAATATTTCATAATTCTCTTTCGCTTTTGTAAGTAAAACAAATATTTTGGCTCATTTTATATTTGTAACGAAAAAATTAATATCAACATTTTACTTACTTTTTTCGTTTGATTTCTCTTTCTCGGGGTAATTTAACGTTTATAAAATTAAGAAAACTTAAAAATTTAAAATAACTCAGGATTTTTTTCTTTCTTAGTTTCTTGTTTGGATTAATATTTAAAATCTGCTGTCATTTACAAGTGAGTAAACTTCATTGTTGAAGAGTGGATTTCAAGGGAGATAACCTCAAGAAACTAATAGGATTGGATATTTTTTTTAAAACAAAAACAATAATAATTCTTTTTTGTTGTTAGTGTTCATTTTTTTTTAAATTTAGAGTTTAAAAAACCGTAAAAAAATTAATTTACAAACGTTACCAAAATTGGTTGACTGTGAATTCAGCAGCATAAATTGTTAATGGGATATGAAATGAAGTCTAAATATTTTTAATTTCTCTGCTCACTGCTGGGATTATACTTTTAATAAAAATCAAACTCTAGGCAAAACATAACTTATTGTAGGGGCTGTCAATTTTGTTGTCATAGGCGTATTTTACAAAATAACCCCCACCCCCGATTGAAAAATATTTACCAAAAGTCTGGAAAATATCAGGCATATCCAATTTTTCGTTATGTTAGTTTAAAATGTGATATTTTTAAATTCTAAAAAAATTATTTAATAACTACTTTACTTTATTATCGAATTTAAACTCTATTGAAAATTTAGCACTCCCCCTTCCTTAAAAAGAACAGATATCGATGTATAATTTTTTCTTTTATAAGATAATAGCCAATTAAATAATTATTGAAAAGAGTAAAAAAAAAAGGATCTCCAAAAATTATTACAGTATGAATATAAAGACAAAAGACCGAAGGTGTGAATTGACAAAAAAAAGGAGGGGTGGGTGGAGATTCTGGTAGAAAATAAGTATCGAAAATCGAAAAATTAAATAGAAAAAAATAAATAAAAAAATTTTGGAGATTTTTTTTTTACTCTGTTTTTTAAGTACCTAATTACCTTTTATATTACAAGGGGAAGAAAAAAATCTCAATATTTGTTTTGTTTAAAAGGGTGGGGGCCTAACTTTTCAATTAAGTTTTCTCCAAAAATTATTAGATAACAAAAATAATTTGTTTTTAGAATCTAAAAATATGAAATTTAAAACTTGCTGCTACAGATGACTAATATTTATTTTAAAGAATTTTAATTTATTTCCATTGAATCAGTTTGATTGAAACGATTCAATAATTTCAAAGAATGAATTCGTTGATTAATAAGTCAACACTGGAAATTTTTATTTAAATAAGATAATCCCCTATCAATTTGGGCACAGATTGGCCACCGTCTTGTTCAACAACACTCCGCTGGCTTTTGTAAACAAAAAATGTAAGTTTTTTGGGTTTTTTTTAACTCTTTAGTTTTTCTGTGTTTTGAACAACAAAAAAGAAAAAGAAAAAAAGAGATATTTTATTTAGATTAATATCAAATAGTTGTTGTTTTTCTGGACATAGTGTATTTAATGCTAATTAATGAATTAATTTTTTTTTAAACTTCAAAAAACATGTTTTTTTTACAAGATAAGTAAAGTAATCATTATTTTCTATAAAATTTTGAGCCTGATTTAATGTTTAAATTGTATGGATCATATGACCTTTAGGCACCCCTTTTTGATCTCGATTCAGAAGGACATGTTTTTCATTTTCACCGTCAATATTCGGTTGTTTGTTAGGGTTTAGGGGTTAGTTTTATAATAAACTTCACATGTCAGATCTTTTTTCTGATATGTCACCCCAACAATGGATATTTTGCATTTTACTGCTACAACATTGTCTTCTCACAGTGTGCATGCTCTCTCCCAACTTCTCATTGTAATAAACAGGGTTAATATGAAGTGGCAAGGAAAAACAAACACAGATTTTAAGTTTCATCAATTGTATTAAAAAAAACATAAAAAGGTTGAAAAGTTGGAAATGATTTAAGAAGAAAGTCAAATATTTGGTGATTATCAGTTGTGATGTGAGTAGTAATGTCTGCAGAAAGCCTGATGTTCGGTGGTCGAGTCAGTTGTAGTGGAGGTGGTGATGTAGGCAGTAGTCTGATGTTAGTGGTCAGATGTTGGTTATAATGTGGGTGAAAAATCTGATGTTGTTGGTCGAGTCAGTTGAAGTGTTGGAATAATGTAGACAGAAAATTTGATGTTGGTGGTAAAGATTGACGGATGATTGCTGGCGACTAAGTTGAAAGGAGTCAATTTGGTAAATTGATGATACACAATTTGATAGTTGTTTGTCCCTTTAAGACTTGCCGGTCGGTCAGGAGGGGAGGTGAAGGATTGAGGTCGGCTTTCTTGGGTGTAGTGTTTCCTGTCCAAGCCTTCGCTTCTGCTGCTGCTGTGTTATCTCTGCCCTGGTCCATCAAAAGCCACGCTTAAATACTTTATCACTTGCTGATTTCGGATTAACTCAAACATTTTTTATTTTTACCAGGAATGTTTTAGATTGGATGAAAAATGAGAATTAATTTTATTTTTTCAGATTGCCTTGTGTGGAGCCACCTGTGCACAGATGAGTTTTCTTCATTTGTTTGAACGCCACCGCTCTGTCCACATCCGGTTAGCATTTTTTGTTTTATTGTGGTGTTTGGGTATTTGAATTTGGTGGATTTTGTGAATCGGGAGATATCTATATTTGTGTATATAACATCATCTTTTGGTGTGTACACTTATTATTCCTCTATAGTCCCCCGTGATTTTATCATCACAAAAAGAATTCTCTTATATGTGCGATGTGTAAATTGTCACCATTTTCAATCTATATATTAATACTTTTGTTCCTTAATAATAAAAATTCATTGCCTTATAATTTATAATCAATACATATTGAATCTCAGCAAATCCTTTAAAGTTTTTTTTTAATTAAATCTAGCAAACAACAAAAAATAAGTTGAACTGAGATTATATAAAAAAAATTTCTTTTACTTTTAAAAAAATAATTTTTTTATATGAGGATTGATAATTAGTATTATTTGGATTATTTGAACTATTGTTCTCTGCACAACTTTTTGGCCAATGTGCCTTCCAGCCTTCTTCAGGTATTTCTTCTCAAACTCGCAAACCTTCTTGTTGTAATCGGGAGCCATCACAGAATTTTAAACCCAACCCTTAATTTGATTCATAGGGGTATCCTGTTTTGATTCTGCTAACCATACATAAAAATTTCTCTTTTAATTTTTTGAAAAGAGCTTGTCCACTTTATATCACTCTTGTCCATAATGATTGAGTTGTCCCAATAATATTAGTTATTAACTGGGAAAAAATACTTACATTTCTCAGATTATTTTTCAAGAAATTAATAACATATTTATATTTTTCGAGGATTTGATTAGCAAATTTTTCTGTTTATTTAACATGAATGTCACTTGTGTCAAGTGAAAGAAAAACTTTGTTCCTTAGCATAAAAGTAACTTTTATCATTTTTCAGTTCATACATATCTTTGTAATGGGAATATTAAGTGATGTAGTAAAGTTATATATATATATATATATATATATCGTGGACAACACCTACTTTATATTCCAGGTGCTAACATACAAACAAATAAAGGACCTACCAATGGGAGCCAGCCTGTTGAGTTTACTGACTATCACTTCAACACCAAGCACTTCAAGCATTTGTGCCTTCTTCACCAGATATATCAATGATATACTCATCTCACATCTTTCCATGAAGAAGCCAACAAAATCGTAATGACATTTGACAACATGGACAAAAAGATACATTTAAGCATCGAACACCCTGACAGCACAGGAACATTGTCCCTGCTGGATTTCCAACTTAAAATACTAGATAAAGGTGACAACCACACTACAAAAAGTCAGCCAGCAAAGACTTGTTCATCGACCACAAATTGCCCCCCCCCCCGGTGAAAAGACCAGATACATAAAGAATGAACTTACCCGTATGCAGAGCAAATGCAGCAGGGAGCAGGACCAGATCAAACACACACCACAAATGTACTGAAAGCCAATGGTTACCCTACTTCAGCCACAAAATACCTGAAGCAAACAGAAGGCCCGAAATGCTATATCAGAGGATACCACACTTCAATAAGAAAACAACCACAACGATATGCAGGGCAATCTGGAAGGAGGGCCAGGACATTCAACTTGACACTCAATCCAGAGACAACTATCCAAGAACCATTATACGAACACCATTAGTTGCACGCTAGCAAACTGCCCCTATCTGTGACACAGGTATGTGAATGTGGTATATCGCACACAATGCAACAAATGCAATTGATTTTACATAGGTAGCACCACTAGATCATTACATACTAGAGTTAAGGAACATTTACATACACAAGCATCCACATTCTGCAAACACTTAAATACAATAACACAAGAAAAAAGCATAACATTCAAAACGAGACCATAGAGAGAAATTTGTGAAACCTTCGAATTAAGGAGGCATTCTTGATAGCTAAATTGCACCCAGAGATCAACAACAGAACCGAACTCAGGACAGAGACCTAACCAATGCACACACACACTCATGAAAACATACACTCACACACGCAATGGAGAATTCATAATATGGGAAAGCTACAACATAAAGACAAATGCATAATACTTCCACATCCATAGACCAGCACATACACACACACATGCAATCACAAGCCAATGCACACATCTATTTATCTCTGGTTTTGTTCATATCCATCTATCTACATATATTAGGTAAACATTTACTTCTTAGTTATATACAAGACACATCGTAGGATTTTAAAAGCACTAACATGGGCTGTTTTGAGGAAAATCTTCCTCAGATTTTTATAGAGACATTGTTAATAAATAAGATTTACTTTTGAAACTTTTCATTTTATGATTGCCTTGTCTTTAATTTTTTCAAAAGAATTTTGAGTCAATGTATTTTTGTTACATTAAATCTTTGGCAATGATACTCAGTACATAGTTCATTATTTTCATTTCCAGTCTAAAAAATATTTCAATAAATAATAGAAATAAATGAAAGAAAACCTTTTCAAATAATTACAATAGCAAATTAAATTTGCAAATATTTTTCTTTCTTTCTGATATTTGTTTTATATTGTTTTTGTATTTCACTGAAAATAAAGAATAACATTTTATGGCAACATGTTTTTAAGAATATTTTGCAGTTGATCCATACATCCACAGAATGATGATTCTGATCTGTAATTCCATGAATGGTTAAATGAAGAGTCTTCCTCAACAAGAATCATTGCACAAACAATATGATTGCTGCTTAACTTTTTGTGACCTGAATTCTTGGTTTGAAATTAGAAAAAGAAAGAAATCGGAAGTTAAAATCTTCCGATAAACTTGAGTCGGAGTAGAATCAAAACATATGGTGTGATTAGCCACACAAAGCGATTCGGAAGTCAGTATCAAAAGCAAAATCTCAAGTGGGTCAGAAGACCCATGGGGCGAATCCACTTGAGTCAGCGGTGATTGTCTTTTGAAGTGCTAGACCATTGAGCACCGAGACTGGTTGATTGACCACGGCTTGGCTTGGATCTAAACGGAAGAAAAATTTTGTTTTTTTTCAACTTAAGAAAAAGATAACTTCATTGTTTTATGGATGACCAGAACAAAATCAAATTTATTTAAGACCACACATTTGGTTGGGAAACACTTGAGAACACTGGAAGAAACTGAGCCTCTGTTGATTTGGTGGAAGTGAATTCGATTGGCTGGCTGGAACTAAAGGAGGGTGGTACCCTGCCAAAGTGGGAGGTACAGAGAAAATTTCTAATACCCCCACATCAGCCGGAAATCCAAATGTCCGGTTGAAAATATTATTTAACTGAGATGTTCCTGAGGAAAAATCAGATGAAGTTGTGATTGCTTGCGAATCAGATGAGGCCAAAGCGGGCTTGATTAGCTGACTGGGCTAGTAGAGAAGATTAACGCAAAATACTGAGAATCAACAGAAACTGACTTCAGCTAAGACCATTGAAAAACTTAGTCAACTTTACGAACTGTTTTGCAGAAGACCAGAAGTTATCAATTTGAGGTCCATCACTCCCGGAGCTTTGAGTAAGAATTGATTTTGTATTTTGTTATTTGAATATAAATGTTGTTGAGTTTGAAGAAGAAAAAGAGCCATTGTTTTTTTTAAAGTGACTACTAGGCCGCCGTTAACCTTGGAAATCAGTTTCTATAGCAGATTGCTAGTCGTTTGAGATCTAAACACAACGTGGACATTCGACTAGACTTTCAGCAAATACAGAGACCCTGCAATCCATGGTTGATGCAGAAAATCCAAACTTGACGGCCAGTTTCGGAAATTCCGTGAGCCCTTTAGCTCAGTAGCGACCAACAGGTTATATTTTAAAGAGTATCTTATACAAAATGTTGAAATATACTTAATGAAGATTTGGTTTCTTTTCAGTGGGAATTTGCTTGTTATTAAGTCGACGACGGGGCGGCCTAAAGTCGGTATCAGCCAGTCAGCGAGGGAGTCTATCCCCTTTTCAATAGTGTTAGACCAAGGAGATTGTTTGTTAGCATCTGAGGTGGAGCACCCTGTGCTACTCATACACTGAGTTGGCGGGGACCGGTATCGAACTAGGAACCTTGTGGTTTCTAGCTGAACGCTCTACCGACTGAGCTAACCCGGCCCCTTTTATTGTTATTAACTCACTAATAATTAGCTGATCTAGCCACTTGAAAAATGTAGACAGTCTTTCTTGTGTTATAGTCCATATGGATTTTTAAAATGGAACTTTGTGAAAATATTGATACACATACTTTACAATACTTATAACTAACTTATATAATTAGTATTCACTGAAAATTCTAATACACAAACTTAGAAAGGAGACAGCTCTTTTGTATGTATTCGCATGTGTTTGTTTAAATTTGAACTCTGTGAAAATGTGGCTTCACACAATATACATGAGAATGGTTTGTCTCCAGTGTGTATTCGCATATGGACATTCAAACTGCTACTCTGTGAAAATACTGCATCACACATTTCACAAGAGAATGGTTTCTCTCCTGTATGAATTCGCATATGGACTTTTAAACTGCTACTCTGTGAAAAAGCTGCTTCACACATTTCACAAGAGAATGGCTTCTCTCCTGTATGAATTCGCATATGGACTTTCAATTTGGTACCCTTTGAAAATGCTGATCCACAAACTTCACAGGAGAAGTGTTTCCCTCCGGTGTGTATTCGCATATGGACTTTCAAGTGGCTTTTCCGTGAAAATACTGCTTCACACATTTCACACGAGAAATTTTTCTCTCTGGTGTGTATTCGCATATGGACATTCAAGCGGCTTTGCCGTGAAAAAACTCTTTCACACACTTCACAAGCAAAAGGTTTTTCTCCTGTGTGTATTCGAATGTGATCTTTTAAATGATTATTCCGAGAAAATGCTGCTTGACACACTTCACAAGAAAATGGTTTTTCTCCGGTGTGTGTACGCATATGAACTTTGAAGCTGCTTCTATGTGAAAATGTTGCTTCACACACTTCACAAGGGAATGGTTTCTTTCCGGTGTGTATTTGCATATGAACTTTCAAGCGGCTTGCCCGTGAAAATGCTGCTTCACATACTTCACAAGAAAACGGTTTCTCTCTCGTGTGTATTTGCATGTGTCTTTTTAAAGAAACATTCTGGGTAAATGCTGATCCACACACTTTACAAGAAAATGGTTTCTCTCCAGTGTGTATTCGCATATGACTTTTTAATTTACATTTCAGAGAAAATGCAGATCCACATACTTCACAAGAAAATGGTTTCCCTCCTGTGTGCATTTCCATGTGGCTTTTTAGACTGGAACTGTTTAAAAATGCTGTACCACATACCTCACAGAAATATTGCTTCTCACCAGTGTGTTTTTGCATGTGTAGTTTTAATTGTGAACTTTGTATGAACTGTGAATTTCACGAGAAAATGGTCTCTCCTGTATGTTGTTGTATGTGTAATTGAAGACTGGATTTTTTCTAGTGTGTATTCACACATGTATATACAAACTGGAATTCTCATAAAAAGGTTAACTGCATAATCCACAGGAAAATGACTTCTCTTCAGTGTGTATTCGCAAGTGGCTTCTTCAACTGGAACTGTCTGAAAATACTGATTCACACACTTGATGAGAAAATGATTTCTCTTCTCTACATGTTTTCATGTCTGATTCCAAAGTTGAAAAATCTATAAATAAAGAATAAATATTATTGAATAAGAGACAACTGTTTATTTGCAACTTGTAGTTTATTGCAGTTCATTGGATGACAAACTATTACATAATTCATGTTCAGACATAAATATCATTTTTATTCTATTGTCAAACATGAATATTATTTAAATGGAGTAGCTGTGTTTTAAAACATGACTATTTGATTTAATTCTTCTTTCACTTTTTGCTACCTCCATCATTGTAATGATTTCCTTATCTCCCTTTCTATTCTATATTTGTGTACAGTGGAATGGGGGAGGGGTTACTGTTGTCATGATGCCAAATTAATGAAGACATAATTATATTCTTTTTCTGTTTGTCTTCCTTTCTATTTTTTTCTTACACGGGTTGTCATATTCATACCCAACAACCCCTTCGTGTTGCTGTTACAAGAGAGGGTTGGGTGGTTAGCAGGCTAAGTAAGAAATAGATGGGTCTAATGACTATCTTCGTTACTACTATTTGTAAGAGTTATTATTGTTGTGGTAAATAGTAATGTTAAAAACAAAAACTTCAAACATTATTGTCTTCCTCTCTATTTTCTGATAGGGTTCATACTGCTGCTACAAAAGAGGGATTGGGGGGGGGCTAGGAGGCTAAGTAAGAAGTAGATGAGTCTAATGACTATCTTCGTTACTACTATTTGTAAGAGTTATTATTGTTGTGGTAAATATTAACGTTAAAAACAATTTTTATAAAAAAATTATTTCAAGTTCTTTTTCATAAATAAAATAAGTTATTCATTATGAAATTAGGTCATTAATTAATGATTTGGTGAAAATTTAATCAAATTTAATCAAAATTGGACAATTGCCTGATTTTTGGTAATAGTTTGAAAATTTAAAAACAATAATTTTTTTTATTACTTCCCTTTCCAATTTTTAAACATCCCTAGAAATAAATATTAGCAGCATTGACAGATTTCCTGAATTTGATTTGAATAATAAAATAATAAAACACACACACACAAATAAAAAAAATTTACAAAATAGAATAATTTAAAATAATCATATTCATGAATTAAATTTAAATGAAATTTAAATGAAATATTTAAATTAAATTTAAATGAAATATTAGAATTAAAAACTACATTAAATTTACATTCATCATTAAAATAAAATAACTGATACATTATAAAAGTTTAAACATTCAATACTGAAATTATAAATTAAAATTAAATCATTCTTTATTAATGGTAAAAAATGAATCAAATTAAAAACAACACTCATACTATATTTTAAAATCATCCATTAAATTTGAAATCGAAATTCTAATTAGAATATTTACCAACAATATTTATATAAAAATTGGGACCATATAACCTTTAGGCACCCCTTCCGCAATCTCGACTCACAAGGACACTTTTTTCAATTACACTGTCAAAATCCGGTTGTTTGTTAGGGTTTAGGGTTAGGGTTTAGTTTTATAAATAAAAAAAAAACCTCTAAAAATCGCCTGTTAACAATTAACCCGATTTTGACCGTGTAAATGTCCCCACGAATCGAGATCGCAAAATGGGTGCCTAAAGGTCATATGGTCCCAAAATTGAAATAAGTTACGATAAATATTTACATTAAAAACTGTTTGACTAAGAAATACGTTAGAAAAAAATTCCGTCACACCTTTTTTAGACTAAAATTAAAAATAATTTGAATTCATTTCTAAGTGAAAAAATACCAAGATATCATTTTTTTACCGAAGAGAAAAAATCATTTTTCCAAAGAATCTGCTATAAAATTATTTCTACTAAAATTTAATATTCAATCATGTAAATTATCTTGATTTTTCATATTCAAGTACTCAAAAATAAAATTAAAAAATGTGACCACGAAGAAAGGACAACGAAATAGATGAACATTAGGTACCACCAAACCGTTTAGGCCATCTTGAATAAAACGGAAATAGATATTTCCGAAATTTGTTTATCAAAAATCTCGTAAAAAAAAGATCGTATAGTGTTGTTACAAAGAAAAATAGTTAATTCAAAGATCAAATTATCCGATTGGGAAAAATTACATCGTTATCTTAAAAAATAAACAAACCTGCCCGTATTACATGCGAAAGGGTAAATTCCAGACCGTAATATAGACAGAAAAAGTTACAAATTATTTCCCTTTTACGATTAACCCGTAAAAGTATGGAATGAAAATTTGAATATTTTTTCTAAGAGAAAAACTGATAAAATAATCTATTATACTTACTTTTTATTTTAATTATTGAAAAAAGTTAAATGAAATAATTTTTTTCACGCTAACACTGTCAGCCTAACAGGAACAAACTTCGGTTACTTAGAAGCGTCTCGTCTCTTTGTAAAACAAATATGTCAGCAATGCTCTTCCATACATTCTAAGGATCACACATTACTATTCAACAATAAAAATTACAAATTCTTTTAAAAATATTAATCGAGCTCGGATCGGACCAATGTTTAGTGCACCTGAATTATAAAATTCATATTTTTAAATATCCGTGAAAAATTCGATTTTTTGACGCAGGAAAAAAAAAAATTAAATTTATTTCACGCAGAAAATAAAAATATTTAATCACACAAAAGATTGAAAATCTCTTAAAAATTAATTTCTTTAAAAAAAATTTTTTTTTGTTGACAATTTAAAAGAATATAGTACATACCAATTATAACAGCAAAAAAAAGTTTTCAAATATTAATATTATGACATTTTTTTGCACTTTTTATTTCCGATTTCATTAATTTTTCCTCAAAAAACTAGACCTCGTACATTCATACAATTTCATTGATATAGTTATTCAGACTCTTATCTTTATAGAAAAAAAGAAAAATAATTTTTCTGAAGCGTCATTTTTTTTATCTCATAAAATAAAATGGGGGGGGGGGGATAGACCTCGTAAAAAAATATTTCCCCTAATATATTTTGGAAAAAAACTATTTCAGATGTATTTAAATCCAATGGTAAACATTTATGGAAATTTTCGTGAAAATCAGATTATTAATTGATTTTTCATAGAATTTTTAAAAAAAATCCTCTTATCGTAACTTGTTTTTAGCTACGTTAAATTTCAGTTGATTTAACAGTGCAAAAATTAAACATTGTTTTTCAATCATAATTTTCATTATTTCCATAGGCTGAAAAAATTTTTTTTAAATCATCAGGAGTTTATTTTATGTTTTTTCTTTAAAATGGAAAAAAATTTTCAAGAAAATATTAAATTTTCTGTAAGTTTCATTGTGTTAAATATAGGGGGGGGGGTTAAATTTCACAGGGTCAAATTGGTGGTACATAATTAACATTAGGTACCACCAATTTGACCCTGTGCAATTTACCCCCCCTACATTTAACACAATGAAACTTGCAGAAAAAATAATATTTTCTTGAAAAGATTTTTTCCATTCGAAAGAAAAAACATTAAACAAACTCCTGATGATTTTTAAAAATTTTTATCAGCTTACGAAAATAATGAAAATTATGATTGAAAAACAATGTTTTCATTTTTGCACTGTTAAATCAACTGAAATTTAACGTAGCTAAAAACAAGTTACGATAAGAGGATTTTTTAAAAATTCTATGAAAAATCAATTAATAATCTGATTTTCTCGAAAATTTCCATAAATGTTTACCATTGGATGTAAATACATCTGAAATAGTTTTTTTCTAAAATATATTAGGGGAAATATTTTTTACGAGGTCTATTCCCCCCCCCTATTTTATTTTATGAAATAAAAAAAAATGACGCGTCAGAAAAATTTTTTTCTTTTTTTCTAAAAAGATAAGAGTCTGAATAACTATATCAATGAAATTGTATGAATGTACAACGTCTAGTTTTTTGAGGAAAAATTAATGAAATCGGAAATAAAAAGTGCAAAAAAATGTCATAATATTAATATTTGAAAACTTTTTTTTGCTTTTATAATTGGTATGTACTATATTCTATTAAATTGTCAACAAAAAAAAATTTTTGTTTAAGAAATTAATTTTTAAGAGATTTTCAATCTTTTGTGTGATTAAATATTTTTATTTTCTGCGTGAAATAAATTAAATTTTTTTTTTCCTGCGTCAAAAAATCGAATTTTTCACGGATATTTAAAAATATGAATTTTATAATTCAGGTGCACTAAACATTGGTCCGATACGAGCTCGATTAATATTTTTAAAAGAATTTGTAATTTTTATTGTTGAATAGTAATGTGTGATCCTTAGAATGTACGGAAGGGCATTGCTGACATTTGTTTTACAAAGAGATGAGACGCTTCTAAGTAACCAAAGTTTGTTCCTGTTAGGCTGACAGTGTTAGCGTGAAAAAATTATTTTATTTAACTTTTTTCAATAATTAAAATAAAAAGTAAGTATAATAGATTATTTTATCATTTTTACTCTTAGAAAAAATATTCAAATTTTCATTCCATACTTTTACGGGTTATCGTAAAAGGGAAATAATTAGTAACTTTTCTGTCTATATTACGGTCTGAAAATTACCCTTTCGCATGTAATACGGGCAGGTTTGTTTATTTTTTAAGATAACGATGTAATTTTTCCCAGTCGGATAATTTGATCTTTGAATTAACTATTTTTCTTTGTAACAACCCTGTACGATCTTTTTTTTACGAGATTTTTGATAAACAAAGTTCGGAAATATCTATTTCCGTTTTATTCAAGATGGCATAAACGGTCTGGTGGTACCTAATGAACATGAACAAAGAAAAATTAAATAAAAAAGATTTCAAAAGCATCGAATATATTTAAATAGATAAAATCACAACATTTAAAACAATTTTAAAACATATTCAAATAATCTAAAATTATTTTTCACATATTTAAAATATTTCATAATTCTCTTTCGCTTTTGTAAGTAAAACAAATATTTTTGCTCATTTTATATTTGCAACGAAAAAATTAATATCGACATTTTACTCACTTTTTCCGTCTGATTTCTCTTCCTCAGGAAAATTCAACATTTCAGAAATTAAGAAAACTTTAAAATTTTAAATAACTCAGAATTTTTTCTTCTTTTTTTTCTGATTTATTTTCTTTTTTCTTGTTTGAATTCAAATTAAAAACTGCCAGTCGAGTAAAATTCATCGTCAAAGTGTGGAAGTCAAGGGAGATAACCAAGAGAAATATTTAGAGTTAAAAAAAAGTCAAATTGATAAAATTTCTTTGCAGTCATCAAAAAAAGAAGTTGAGCCGGAGTTAGCATCCTAGTCTCAGACTCCATGAGTGCCAGTATACCACTATTAAATTTTTTTTAAATTTTTTTTTTTTTTTTTAATTAAAGAAAACAGTTATGTGTTTCAAAAGTGTTACACATTTTTAGAATAATGCTTGAACTTAACAAATATCTTATACATCATTTTACTCATGTACAAGATTTAATTAAATCTAGTCATGCACAAAAATTGCCAAGGGAGATAACAATTAAAAAAATTTTTTTAAAATTTTAAACAATTTTCAAAAATCAGGGAATTGTCCATTTGAATGAAATTTTCACCGAATAATTTTTCAATGACTTAATTTTATAAAAAATAACTTATTTTATTAAAGT
Source organism: Doryteuthis pealeii (assembly GCA_023376005.1). Lineage (NCBI taxonomy): Eukaryota > Metazoa > Mollusca > Cephalopoda > Myopsida > Loliginidae > Doryteuthis > Doryteuthis pealeii. Next base: position 107,324,160 of record CM042151.1, read on the forward strand.
AACTTGAAGAAATATTTTTTTCAATTCAGAATGCGTGTATGTGTGTGTGGAGGGGGTTGACCTATGACCATTTGAAGAAAAAAAATTCCCAGTCCCTAATTTTTACATTTCTTGAAAGATCATATCCTAAAGAATATATATATATATATATATATATATATATATATATATATATATATATTTCTCCGCTTTTTCCAACGAATTTCATTTCAAATAAGGATTTACTCTGATGAAGTCGAATTTTTTTTGTGTGCAGAATATTTCTACATTTTTCTATTATTATCATTTCATTTCATTTGATTATTTAAAAATAATAATAGTTTGAATAATGTACACATGGATAAACTCCTGACCGAAACACGTGTAAGTAAAATTGATTAAAATATCCTATATTATCCATTCTATACTTTCTTTCCTTTATTCATTTTTTCAACATATATATATATATATATATATATATATATATATATATATATATATAAATTCAATACCCTAAAAGAGTGATTTTAAAATTTAAAAGTTATTTTCTTAAAAGTTATTTTCTTAAAATTCAAAAAATAAATAAGGTAGCATTTTATTTTTCGTGGTAATATTTTTCTTTAAATTGATGCAAAAAATTTTATTTGATCTAAGTTAAATTGAGTTTTTTACTATCTTAAAAATTTCAAGGTCAATTTTACATGTCTGTCACTATCCGTGACTAACTTGAAAATTTAAAAGATAGCCCTGAATTTTATCTTTGAAAAAATATAAGTTAAAAAATATGTGATCACGTGCTGCATATTTTCCAAAGTTTTTATATATTTTTAACATTTCTCTGAATGTTTGGCTTAAAAATGTTTGGCTTAAAAATGTTTGGCTTAAAATTTTTTAACATTTCTCTGAATGTTTGGCTTAAAGATTAGTATTATTTGCGTTATTCCGAGAAGGTTGCTGAGTCCAACAAGAATTACCTGAAGAAGGCCGGAGGGCATATCGGCCGAAACGTTGTACAAATAACAATGAAGATGGGGACAATAGTCCGAATAATGCAGATAATACAAATAAATGACAAATGGATGACAAATTCTTTACTTTTCTAAATAAATATTTCAATTTTGACAGAGAAAAATCTTTTTGGCTACACACACAAATATTTCTAAAGATATTGGATCTAAAATCCAATGTTTATCTTTTACTTTGGAATACCCAGATGTGAAAACATATTCAGGTCACCATAGAATTCGTTCAGAGGCTCAATCTAAGCCATGTAAACAAAATAGGAGTTATGTACCTTTCTGTGCACATTCCTATTTAAAATAAAACATAAATCTTTATTAATTTATAATTGACATAATACTTTTAGAATTCACTATTAAAGGTTTAAGTGATTAATTAAAGATTCTGGATAAAAAATCCAATGTTTATCTTTTACTTTGAAATACCTGGATGTAAAAACATACAAGAAATAGAAATAATGTCACTGGTTGGCTACCATAGATTTTGCCCTTTGATTTTAAGTAACAATAATGAGTTATTGCCTATGACTGAGGGCTGCATCAGAAACAGTGTTGTTGCTGGTGGCATGGGCACTTTCTGTCAAGGGAGGTAATAATTTTTAAAATTTTAAAACAATAACAAAAACTGAAGAAATTGTCCAGTTTTAATGAAATTTTCAGTACTTATTCAATAATGATATAATTTAATTTTTCTAGAAATGTAAAAATTAGGGACTGGAAAATATTGTGAATAAAAATGACACCAGAAATTTCAGTTTTTTTTTTAACTTTAGAGAACTAATAATTTCAATTTACAAAAGCCAAATTGATAAAAATTTCTTTGCAGTTATCAGAAATAAGTTGGAGTAAAACTCACTGTAGAGCAGGAGTTAGCACCCTCATCTAAGACTCCATGAGTACCAGTATTCCAACCATTAAAAAAAAAGTTGTATTTATTTTTAATTAAAGAAAACAGTTATGTGTGTTTCAAATGTGTTACACATTTTTAGAATAATGCTTACATCATTTTATTCATGTTCAAGATTTTTTGATATCATTATTATTATTCTTAATAAAAAAGTAAATAAATTAAGTTTTAAATATGATGGGCAATTTCTGTCAAGGGAGGTAATAAACGAAATACATTTTTGAAATCTATAAACAATTACAAAGAATGAGTAAATTGTTCAAATTTAATGACATTTTCAGGACTTTATTCAGTAATGACATAATTTTATAATCTTTCTAGAACTGGAAAATGTTTTTATTCAAATGACAAAAGGTTGACCCCCCCCACTACAATCATAATTGATAAAAAAAACATTTTTTTTATAAAACAATCTATTCATTACAAAATTAACTCCTGAATGAATAAACTGATGAAAATTTAATTGAAATTGGATTCTTGGTAATTGTTTTAAAATAAAATTTTTTAAAATTATTACCTCCCTTTAATTATTTTGAATATACCTAATGAAAAGAGTCTTTATTATTGTGCTCACCAAATTATAAATTAAAATATTATAAGATGGTTTTATAATTCTTTATTGAATTTTTCCAGGTTGAGGCTTTAAAAATATTTCTAAGATATTGAAAAAAATGTTTAAAAAATAATTTAATTCAACCAATAATTTCCAAAAATGTAATTGAAATATGATTTGATGATTTTAAAGGTTTTAAAAATCAAAATAATTTGCCCAAACATTTTTTACTATTCAAGTTTAGACATTTTTCTTTATATCATGAGATATAACCCCTTTTCATCTGGGCATATTAAGGGGAAATATCTAATACCCATCTAATTTTAATATCATTTTCTCAGTATTTGTCTTGGTTCTACACCCACAAGATTTTAAAAATCAAAATACTTTTCCCCAACATTTTTTACTATTCAAGTTAAGACATTTTTCTTTACATCATGTGAGACAACCCATTTTATCTGGGCATATTAAGGGGAAATATCTAATACCCTTCCGATTTTAAATGTGCCATTTCCTGAGTATTTTCTTGGTTCTACACCCACAAGGTTTTAAAAATCAAAATACTTTTCCCCAACATTTTTTACTATTCAAGTTGAGACATTTTTCTTTACATCATGAGATGCAACCCCTTTTCATCTGGGCATATTAAGGGGAAATATCTAATACCCTTCTAATACCTTATAAATTCTACTCAGGAGAATGATAACAAATGAGTCTTAACTACAAAGGGTCAATGGGGGAGAATGATAACAAATGAGTCTTAACCACAATCAATGGGGGAGAATGATAACAAATGAGTCTTAACCACAAAGGGTCAATGGGGGAGAATGATAACAAATGAGTCTTAACCAACAAATGAGTCTTAATCACAAAGGGTCAATGGGGAGAATGATAACAAATGAGTCTTAACACAAAGGGTCAATGGGGAGAATGATAACAAATGAGTCATAACCACAAAGGGTCAATGGGGGAGTATGATAACAAATGAGTCTTAACCACAAAGGTCAATGGGGAGAATGATAACAAATGAGTCATAACTAAAAGGGTCAATGGGGGAGAATGATAACAAATGAGTAATGGGGGAGAATGATAACAAATGAGTCTTAACCACAAAGGGTCAATGGGGAGAATGATAACAAATGAGTCTTAACCACAAAGGTCAATGGGGAGAATGATAACAAATGAGTCATAACTACAAAGGGTCAATGGGGGAGAATGATAACAAATGAGTCTTAACCACAAAGGGTCAATGGGGGAGTATGATAACAAATGAGTCTTAATCACAAAGGGTCAATGGGGGAGAATGATAACAAATGAGTCTTAACTACAAAGGGTCAATGGGGGAGAATGATAACAAATGAGTCATAACTACAAGGGTCAATGGGGGAGAATGATAACAATGAGTCTTAACCACAAAGGGTCAATGGGGGAGAGATAACAAATGAGTCTAACACAAAGGGTCAATGGGGGAGAATGATAACAAATGAGTCATAACACAAAGGGTCAATGGGGGGAATGATAACAAATGACAAAGAATGATAACAAATGAGTCTAACTACAAAGGGTCAATGGGGGAGAATGATAACAAATGGGGTCAATGGGGGAGAATGATAACAAATGAGTCTTAACACAAAGGGTCAATGGGGGAGAATGATAACAAATGAGTCATAACTACAAAGGGTCAATGGGGAGAAATGATAACAAATGAGTCTTAACCACAAAGGGTCAATGGGGAGAATGATAACAAATGAGTCTAACTACAAAGGGTCAATCAAAGGGTCAATGGGGGAGAATGATAACAAATGATAACAAATGAGTCAATCAACAATCAATGGGGAGAATGATAACAATGAGGGTCAAGGTCAATGGGGGAGAATGATAAAATGAGTCTTAACTACAAAGGGTCAATGGGGGAGAATGATAACAAATGAGTCTTAACCACAAAGGGTCAATGGGGGAGAATGATAACAAATGAGTCTTAACTACAAAGGGTCAATGGGGGAATGATAACAAATGAGTCTTAACCACAAAGGGTCAATGGGGAGAATGATAACAAATGAGTCTTAACAAAAAGGGTCAATGGGGGAGAATGATAACAAATGAGTCTTAACCAAAGGTCAATGGGGAGAATGATAACAAATGAGTCAACACAAGGGTCAATGGGGGAGAATGATAACAAATGAGTCTTAACCAAAGGGTCAATGGGGAGAATGATAACAAATGAGTCTTAACCACAAAGGGTCAATGGGGAGAATGATAACAAATGAGTCTTAACTACAAAGGGTCAATGGGGGAGAATGATAACAAATGAGTCTTAACCACAAAGGGTCAATGGGGGAGAATGATAACAAATGAGTCTTAACCAAAGGGTCAATGGGGAGAATGATAACAAATGAGTCTTAACTACAAAGGTCAATGGGGGAATGATAACAAATGAGTCTTAACCACAAAGGTCAATGGGGAGAATGATAACAAATGAGTCTTAACACAAAGGGTCAATGGGGAGAATGATAACAAATGAGTCTTAACCACAAAGGGTCAATGGGGAGAATGATAACAAATGAGTCTTAACTACAAAGGGTCAATGGGGAGAATGATAACAAATGAGTCTTAACCACAAACAAAGGGTCAATGGGGGAGAATGATAACAAATGAGTCTTAACACAAAGGGTCAATGGGGGAGAATGATAACAAATGAGTCTTAACCACAAAGGTCAATGGGGAGAATGATAACAAATGAGTCTTAACCACAAAGGGTCAATGGGGGGTCAATGAGAATGATAACAAATGAGTCTTAACCACAAAGGGTCAATGGGGGAGAATGATAACAAATGAGTCTTAACCACAAAGGGTCAATGGGGGAGAATGATAACAAATGAGTCTTAACTACAAAGGGTCAATGGGGAGAAATGATAACAAATGAGTCTTAAACAAAGGGGTCAATGGGGAGAATGATAACAAATGAGTCTTAACCACAAAGGGTCAATGGGGGAGAATGATAACAAATGAGTCTTAACCACAAAGGTCAATGGGGGAGAATGATAACAAATGAGTGGGTCAATGTGATACAAATGAGTCTTAACTACAAAGGGTCAATGGGGAGAATGATAACAAATGAGTCTTAACCACAAAGGGTCAATGGGGAGAATGATAAAAATGAGTCTTAACACAAAGGGTCAATGGGG
>CM042151.1:107334802-107552561 GCA_023376005.1 Doryteuthis pealeii
ATATATATATATAATTTATAATAATTATATATATATATATATATAATATATAATAATATATATATATTATATAATATATATATATATATAATATAATATAATATATATATATATATATATATATATATATATACATTTACATTGTTTCTTATATGATCACATTTTCTTTCATTTGACAAAAACATTTTTAGCTAATGTATTCTTTGTTACATTAACAATTTGGCAATGGTACACAGACAGAATATTAATTGGGTCATTTTTGTAGTAGCTCAATGTAAGGCATTTTCCTATTGGTTTCTCATTTTCCAATTCAATAGAAACATCACTAGGAGGATCCTCTGTGGTGTAAGATTGTCTAAAGGTTGTTTTGCAAAATAGATAAATGAAAAGTGAGTGATTATTGTTTTTGTACAATGACACACAATTGCTGATCAAATTATCATCTTTTCTTTTTTTATATGTTTGATTCATTTGTTTAAACATAGCCTCTATTTTGAAAATTTTCTTAAAATAATTCACTCACTCTACATGCAAAGTCAATTTCTGAGTTGTATTTTAGTTCCTGAATTACACAGAATAGAGATCCAAAGTTTTATTCTTCATAAAACTTTCATCAATCCCTGGGTTACTGTTTTAAGGGGTTAACTGTTGAAAATGAATAATAAAATTTAGATTTCAGTAGATAACAATGTGGCATAATTCAAGTAAATGTTGTATAACCCTAATTTTCTTAAATTTTGAAAGAATTAAAAAATGTTTTTTAAAACACCATAACAATGATTAATTTTATTATTTATTATTGAAAATTATATTAAAACCCAGATTACATTTAATTTACATTTAATTTTTCGTAAAAATCCAGAAAATTGTTCCACTAAATATCTAATCATTAGGCATGCTTAAACTGTGGAGTTAAAAGGGAGATGAGTGATGTTTCACACTTCAACTTTGTTAGTGAAAAATGGAAACAAATTTATAGATATTGATTTCATAAAGTGAAATTACACTGTGTAGCCAAATTCACTATAAGAATTTTAAGTGAATAAAAGTAGGTCAATTGAATTCAAATAAAAATACTTTTTTTTAAACTACAAAAAGAGAAAATACACTACAAAAATTATTTTTTGAGTTTTAAGAAAATAACTTAAATATTCAAAAAATTTTTTTTTTGTTTTTTTTAAATTAGTTTTTTTTTTTTAATATTAATGATGCATTATTCTGGATTTGATCTTACTAGAAATGTAAAAATTAGGAACTAGAATTTTTTAAAATCAAATAAGTTGGACCCTCCTATGATATTAACATTTTTTTCCAAGTTGTTTTAATACAATAAGCTATTCATTATAAAATGAAGTCATTAGTGAATAAAGTGCATTAAAATTGGACAATCCTCAGATTTTTAGTTTTTGTTTTAAAATTTAGAAAAATTATTACCTCTCTTGAGTAAAATTGCACATACCTACTAATCATCATTACACAAGAAAATGAATGGTTTCCTTACTAAAAAAAAACTAAATTAAAAACAAAGGAAATTGATACTGAAATCAAAATTGTCAAACCACCCAACTCTATTGCTGATTATCTTTTAAAGACAATCTCATGCAAAATATTGAGATATAAATGAAAAATTAAAACTGACGCAAAAACTGGGGTGGCAAGGAAAAAACAATTAAAATTGCCAAAACAACCAACTCTAAAGAATATCTCATACAAAATATTTAGATATACTTAATGAAAATTTGTTTTCTCTTCAGTGGAAATTTGCTTATTAACTCACTGATAATTTCTAATGTAGCAACTTGAAATGTGCAGGCAGTTCTTCTCGTGTTGTCGTCTATGTAGATTTTAAATGTAGAACTATTTATACACATATTTTACAATATTTTTAACTGTTTACATTCACCTATATAATTAGAACACTAAGAAAATTCTAATACACAGACTTAGGAAACAGACTGCTCTCTTGTATGTTTTTGCATGTGTTTTTTTAAATTTGAACTCTGTGAAAATACTGCTTCACACAGTCCACAAGAGAATGGTTTTTCTTCAGTGTGTATTCGCATATGCACTTTCAAGGTGTTACTCTGTGAAAATGTGGATCCACACACTTCACAAGAGAATGGTTTTTCTCCTGTGTGTATTCGCAAATGGACTTTCAAACTCTTACTGTGTGAAAATGCTGCTTCACACACTTCACAAGAGTATGGCTTCTCTCCAGTGTGTATTCGCATATGAGTTTTTAAATGGGCATTCCGAGAAAATGCTGATCCACACACTTCACAAGAAAATGGCTTTTCTCTTGTGTGTATTTGCATGTGATTTTTTAAATTTGAACTCATTGAAAATGCTGACCCACATATTTCACAAGAAAATAGTTTCTCTCCTGTGTGCATTTGTATGTGACATTTAAGGTAGGAACTGCTTGCAAATGCTGATCCACATATCTCACAGGAATATGGCTTCTCACCAGTGTGTACTTGCATGTGCTTTTTTAATTGAGAACTTTCCCTAAATGCTGATCTGCACACTTCACAAGAAAATGGTTTCTCTCCAGTGTGTTGTCGTATGTGGCTTTTAAGATTGGAACTGAATGAAAATGCTGAACCACATATCACACAAGAATATGGCTTCTCACCAGTGTGTACTCGCATGTGCTTTTTAAGATTTGAATTGTCTAAATATGCCACACCACATACCTCACAAGAAAAGGGTTTCTCTCCTGTGTGTATTCGCATGTGTCTTTTCAAACTAAAACTTTGTGAAAATGCAGATCCACATACCTCACAAGAAAATGGTTTCTCTCCTGTGTGAGTCCGCATGTGTGTTTTTAATTTGAATTTATCTGAAAATGCAGATCCACAAACTTGACAAGAAAATGGTTTCTCTCCAGTGTGTTTTTGGAAGTGGATTCTTAAACTGGATCTGTTTGAAAATGCTGAACCACATACCTCACAGGAATATGGCTTCTCTCCTGTGTGACTTTGCATGTGCCGTGTAAGTTTGGAATTGTCTAAAAATGCTGAACCACATATCTTGCAGGAATATGGCTTCTCTCCCGTGTGTATTCGCATGTGTGTTTTCAAAGTAAAACTCTGTGAAAATGCAGATCCACATACTTCACAAGAAAATGGTTTCTCTCCTGTGTGAATTCGCACATGTTTTTTTAGATTGATTTCTTGTAAAAATGCAGATCCACAAACTTGACAAGAAAATGGTTTCTCCCCTGTGTGTATTTGCATGTGTGTTTTCAAACTGGAACTATGTGAAAATTCAGATCCACATACTTTACAAGAAAATGGTTTCTCTTCTGTGTGTAGTCGCATGTGCGTTTTTAAGCTGCTGCTCCATGAAAATGCTGATCCACACACTTGGCAAGAAAATGGTTTCTCTCCTGTTTGTTTTTGCAGGAGACTTTTTAGACTGGAACTATCTGAAAATGCAGACTCACCCACTTCAGACGGAAATGGTTTTGCTTCTGTACATCTTTCCATATCTGATTCCAAAGTTGAAATCGAAATATTTGACTTTGGCACTACTGCCTTTTATCAGGCTGTCTACCACGCCACCTAGTGTCCAATGAAAGAACCATGTCAAGTAAGAAATATAATCCCTACAAAGTTGAAAACTGTTTTTCTTCTGTAAAGTTCAAATCTGTAAATATAGAATAACTATTATTAAATAGGAGACAACTGTTTATTTTAAACTTGCAGTTTATTGGATGACAAACCATTACATAATTCATGTTCAGACATAAATATCATTTTTATTCTACTGTCAAATAGGCATAATTACATGAATATTATTTAAATAAAGGAGTTGTGTTTTAAAAGAAAACTATTTGATTTAATTCTTCTCTTCTCCATCATTGCAATGTTTCCCAACCAGCCTCTTAACTATTCATACTTCCCTTTGTTTTTTATATTTCTGGAGTTGGGTGTGTTAATTTTGTCATAAAGCTAGATGTTGATGATGATGTGACTGTATTCTTTTTCTGATTGTCTTCCTCATTGTTTTTTTCTAATGGGGTTGTCATATTCATACCCAACAACCCCTTTGTGCTAAAGTAACTTATTTTTTTATATTAATATTTTTTAAAATTCCTGTAAATGTGCTGCTTGTTGGATTTTAATAAAATTTCCATCCTCCATATCAATCCGCTACATAGTTCAAAGAAAAAAAATTGGACACTACACCATCGTCTCTCGTAGACAGAAGGATGCCAACATAAAAATTTTCAATATTTCAGGCAATGAGATTTTTTTTAAAAGATATTTTTTTCCTCAAAATTCTGAAAACTTGTTTTTTTTAAATTGTTTTGCTGACATGCCCCATCCCCACCCCCAATCATTTAAAAATTAATTGTGAAATATGCACCTTTGATTTAAAGAAACACACAGATTATGATGCTTCTGATCATCCATATTTTAGAAGAAATGAGACGTGGCGTGTCATTAATAAATCATAAAATTGCCGATAAAAAAGTTAATGTCTTTTGAGCATACCTAACGTTACTTTTAAATTTTAAAATGACAAATGAATATATTCTACTTTTAATTATTCCATAATAAGACTTCATTTTTTTTTTAATAGAAAAGATCTTTTTACCAAAGAGGGAAAAAAAATCAAATTTTCCCTATTTCTTAGGCCGATGTTTACATGTTATGGTCTTCCATAGTAAAATTACAAAGAATAATCGAGAGAAAGAATCTGCTATAAAAATTATTTCTACTAAAATTTAATATTCAATCATGTAAATTATGTTGATTTTCCATATTCAACAACACACACACACACACACACACACACACAAATGCGACTACGAAGAAGGAACAAAATAGATGAACGAAAAAAGATTTTTTAAATATTTTAAAAGCATCGAATGTATTTCAGTAGGTAAAATCATAGCATTTAAAAACAATCTTAAAACATATTCTAATAATTTGAATATCTCGTCTAAAATTGTTTTCGCATATTTAAAATATTTCATAATTCTCTTTCGCCTTTGTAAATAAAACAAATATTTTTGCTCATTTTATATTTGCAACGAAAAAATTAATATCAACATTTAACTTACTTCTTTTGTCTGATTTCTCTTCCTCGGGAAAATTTAACGTTTGAAAAATTAGGAAAACTTAAAAATTTTAAATAGCTCATGTTTTTTTTTTGTTTTTTTTTTCCTGTTTAAATTAAAATTTAAAAACTGCTGTCATTGACGATTGTGTAAACTTCATTGTAGTCAAGGGGAGATAACCGAGAGAAAATAGTAAGATAGGATTTTTTGTTTGGTTTTATTTCTTGTAAGAAAAACATAAGAATTTGATTTTTTTAAACTTTAGAGTTAAGAAAAAAAAGAAAACCGGTTATAATTTTAATTTACAGAAGTGGCCAGAACATTGTAAATTCATCTTGTTAAGTAAAAAAAAAAATTTTCTTTAATTTTCATTTAAATTTAGTTTTTATTGAATTTTTTAATAGTTTTATTTTTAATACTGTTATTATTACTGTTGTCAATATCATTAAAATTATTATTATGATGATATCACTATCAATTTTTACTATTATTAACCCCCCCCCCAACAAAAACACCCTTAAAAATCTTTTTTTTTCTCAACACCCAAACACCCTTAAAAAATCTGTTTCTTCTCAACACCCAAACACTCTTAAAAAATATTTTACTTCTCAACTCACAAACACCCTTAAAAAATGTTTCTTCTCAACAACAATCTTATTAATTAACTACATTTCTATTAAATTATTTCTAATTTTAATTTTATTTAAACTTTAATTTAATCTTTATTTCTAATCAACATTTTTATTTTCATTATTATTATTATTATCATCGTTAATACAATTATAATCATTACTACTATTACATTACTATTATTATTATCTGGATTGTTCAAGATGAAATACAAAAATATAAATCCTGATTATCTGGTGTTGCTTATCTGCTAAATTGTTATTTATCATGAGTGTCGTTAGCTCGGCTAAATAATGAATCATCCAAATTTTATTTTAAAGAAAGAAAGTGAAGAAAAAGGAGATGCTACACAGAAAAAAACATCCTTTGTTTAACTTTGTCCAAATCATCCAAGATGAAATGCAAAATATAAATACTGATTATCTGGTGTTGTTTATCTGCTGAATTCTTATTTCACATGAGTGTTGTCGCCTCAGCTAAATAATGCCTGCTAGTTGTTATTATTATTATTATTATTATTATTATTATTATTATAGTCATTACTATTTTTATTATTATTATTTATTGATATCATTACTAATACAATCATTATTCATATCATTGTTCTTGCTATTATTATCCCAATTGCTATTCTTATTATTATTAATTTAATTATTATAATTAAAATTATTATTATTACTACTACCTCTACTATTGCTATTATTATTAACAACATTATAATTTTAAATGTTATACTCTCCACTAGATAATACAAATTATAACAAGGTGCACTTAATTACACTTAATGTTAATTACTTCCTTATGTACAATAAATATTGAAACTCCTTTGAAAAATTATTAATCAAATCAATCATAACTTTTAGAAATTTAATGTTATAGTTATTTTCTTTTTTTAAAATTAATACAAAAATTTAAAAAAGAAAACATTTTTTTTTAAATTTGAAGAGAAAAAAATACCCATTAAAGTTTAAAACATTAAAAAAATAAGATATGAAAATGGAATTAAAAAAAAAAATTGTATTTATTTTTCACTAAAGATTTTTTTGTAAATAATTTATATAAAAAATTTCTGAAAAACTTTTAATAGAAGTTTTTTCCGAAAAAATCTTTCAATGAAAATTTGTTGAATTCACTAATAGTTCATCTTTGATTCTCCATTTGTGTCCAGTATGTCTTGTTCATCTTACTTGGATGGTTTGTGTGATGGGAGATCATAGCTGAAAGGTCAAACTCTATAACCATTTTTATTATAAATAAATTTTGTAGAATTTTTGGATTTTTAGAAGAATTTGTTCAATTCACTGATAAGTTAATCTTTGATTCTCCATTTGTGTCCAGTATGTCTTGTTCATCTTACTTGGATGGTTTGTGTGATGGGAGGTCATAGCTGAAAGGTCAAACTTGGATCGATTGTGTAATGGGAGGTCATAGGTGAAAGCTTTTGCAGCTTGTATTGTTTATGTGTTGTTAGTAATTTTTCTTTTAGTGATGTTGGATATTCCTTAAGATTTTCTTGTGGTATGTTTGATTTGTTTTCTCTTGTTGGAATTGTTATGGCCTCCTTTTCTTGTGAAATGTAGGGATTGCTAATTTGTCGTCTGGTTTTCATTTTAAAAATGCATTAAAATTAATCAAATGATAGAGCTAAATGAATAGGATATATGTTCAATACTTAGCTCCTTCTAATTATTACTTTTTAGGGGGGAAATAAAATAAATTAATATTTTTAGCATTCTAATGCAATAAGCAATTAAGAACTGAATTTAAATCATATGTACAAAACAGTTTTTAGAAAAATAGATTTATCGTTTTTCAGCGAAAGAACAGGAAAACACCCCCACACATACACAAGCACACACACATATACACCCACACACACACATATATACGTATACACACACGCAAATAGACCTAGAAAATAATGTCAATGTCAATTTTCATCACAGCAAACAATCGATTTATATTTCATTATTAATTTTTCATGGTCATCAATTTTTATTTTATTTCTACAAATGTTGATGAAACAAATGGACAGATCATTCTGTATCAGCTGTCACCATCAATCTTATTACCACAACAATATAATGTATTATGTATAATACCCTCTGGGCTTCTCAAACAAAAAATTCCAAAAAATAAGCAAACGTAGTAATATACAAAGTCTCAGTGATTTTTTAATTCTATAAATTATTTTCCTCTTATTCTTTCTGTTACCAACACATCCCCTGGTGTTCTTAAAAAGTTTTAGTCTGGTCATTGACCAGGTACTTTTGCTAGTGAATATATATCGAAAATCAGAAACACATTGAAAGAGAATTCTCATATATACAGAGTGTGGTGGGCAAATTTCGCCTTTTTAAATCTATATATTAATACTCATGTTCCTTAATAATAAAGGTTCACTAACTCATAATTTTTACTCTCCTCTTGATAATACAAATTATAATAAACCGCACTTAATTTTCAATAATAAAGATTTTCCAATTTATTATAGCAACAATCCCATTCAATTATAAACTTAAGAAATAATATGATAATATCACTTCCTCATAAGTTCACTACTTTATAATGTATAATGAATGTATATTAAAACTCAGCAACTCCTTGAAAGAGAATTCTAATATACAGAGTGCGATGGGTGAATTGTCGCCATTTTAAAATCTATGTATTAATATTTTGTTCCTAATTAATAAAGGTTCACAACCTCATAATTGAATTGGCTATGAAAGTGAAACTGCTTTTGAATTTAGTACTTTTTAGATATCCTAACCTCTACTATTGCTATTATTATATAAAACAACATTATAATTCTAAATTTTCTAGATAATACAAATTATCAGAAACTACATTTAATTATTGATAATAAAGACTCACTACCTCATAATTCTTAATCAATATATATTAAAACTCAGCAACTCCTTTAAAGAGAATTCTCTTATATACAGGGTGTGATGGGTAAATTGTCACCATTTTAAATTAATATAATAATATTTATATATGTTTAATTGACTGGTTTGAACATAGCCTCAATTTCGCAAATTTTCTGAATTAGAAAATTATCTGCCTATGAATTAAGCTGTTAAAATTCAAAATACTGCACAAAAATATGATTGCTGATTATCTTTTAAAGAGTATCCCATGAAAAATATTGAAATATAATTAATGAAAATTTGGTTTCTCTTTGGAGATTTGCTTGTTATTAACTTATTGATAATTTGCTGATCTAGCAACTTGAAAGTGTAGGCAGTTTTTCTTGTATTGTTATTGAGAATTCTGAGGTAGGGAGTTATCGTCCTTGTCTAAGAGCCTCTGTTTCAAAACAACCAATCACAAGCTAGAATACTTTGGCGGTAAACCCAAAGTGGGAAACTCATCCTTTTTCTGCTCGACCAGCATCGAAGACGGACCACAAATTGAACGTCTCTCATATCCAGCATTACGACAGCGAAGCCGTAGCAGGGGATCCGATAATTCACCCTACCTCTGGAGTCAGCTAAGTTTTTTTACAAATTATCTACATTTGTGCAGACGCACTAAAAGTTTGCAACCTTTATTGTTATGTATATTCTGTAATAGAAGTCTTTATTCCTATTTCAAGTTTGTTCGTTTTATTCTTAACTCTTGAACTGTCTGCCACCGTTCGTGGTTAAATTCTTTATATTGTGGTCTTTGTGAATTTTAAATGTGGAACACTGTAAAAATATTGATACACATATTTTACAATACTTACATTCATCTAGGTAATTAGTACTCTCTGAAAATTCTAATACACAGACTCAGGAAACTGATTTCTCTTTTGTATGTTTTCGCATGTGTTGTTTTAAATGTGAACTACGTGAAAATGTTGCCTCACACAGTTCACAAGAGAATGGTTTTCTCCAGTGTGAATTCGCATATGGACTTTCAAATTGCTACTGTCCGAATATGCTGCTTCACACACTTCACAAGAAAATGGTTTTTCTCCAGTATGTATTCGCATATGTTTTTTTAAATAAACATTTAGTGAAAATGCTGATCCACACACTCCACACGAAAATGTTTTTTCACCTGTGTGTGTTGCCATGTGTTGTTTTAAATTTGAACTCTGTGAAAATGCTGCATCACACATTTCACAAGAGTATGGTTTTTCTCCAGTGTGTATTCGCATATGGACATTCAAGCTGCTTTTCTTTGAAAATACAGTTCCACACAGTTCACAACAGAATGGTTTCTCTCCAGTGTGTATTTGCATATGGACTTTCAAACATTGACGGTATGAAAACGCTGCTTCACACACTTCACAAGAGAATGGTTTCTCACCAGTGTGTTTTCGCATATGGTCTTTCAGGTGGCTTCTGTGTGAAAATGCTGCTTCACACACTTCACAAAAGAATGGTTTTTCTCCAGTGTGTATTCGCATATGGACATTCAAACTGCCTCTCTGTGAAAATGCTGCTTCACACAATTTACAAGAGAATGGTTTTTCTCCAGTGTGTATTCGCATATGGACTTTCAAGTGGCTACTCTGAGGAAATACTGCTTCACACACTTTACAAGAAAATTGTTTCTCTCCTGTGTGTATTCGCATGTGTCTTTTAAGCCTGGAACTTTGTGAAAATGCCAAACCACATACTTCACAGGAAAATGTTTTTTCTCCAGTGTGTATTCGCACATGTTCACTCAAACTGGAACTTTTATAAAATGCCAAACCACAAACTTGACAAGAAAATGGTTTCCCTACTGTGTGTTTTTGCATGTGGCTTTTTAAACTGGATCTGTGAAAAAATGCTGATTCACACATTTGACAAAGAAATGGTTTCTCTTCTCTACATGTTTCCATGTCTGATTATGAAGTCGAAAACTGTTTTTCTTCTGTGCAATTCAAATCTATAAATAAAGAATAACTGTTATTAAATAGGAGAGAAACTGTTTATTTGAAACGTGTAGTTTATTGCATAAAAATACAATCGTTAGTAATAAATTTTAATTTATATGAAAATCTTGGAAAATATGTAATGCAATTTTTAACTTACATTTTTAGATAGATTAAATAAAGCTTCATCTATGGTTTAGATATCGACTTCAACATAAGACCTTCAAGATGTTTAAAATTCAACATTAAATTTTCAAGTGAATAAAAAAGGCCAACTGAATCAGAGAAAATACTTTTTTTTCATCAATTCAAAGAAAAATCTTGTTTTTAAAACTGCGAAAAAAAACCAAAAAAACTCTACAATAATTATTTTCTGAATTTTAAGAAAATAAC
Organism: Doryteuthis pealeii; assembly: GCA_023376005.1. Taxonomy (NCBI): domain Eukaryota; kingdom Metazoa; phylum Mollusca; class Cephalopoda; order Myopsida; family Loliginidae; genus Doryteuthis; species Doryteuthis pealeii. The sequence goes on from CM042151.1 coordinate 107,345,749, forward strand.
TTTTAAATTTTCAAATACATTTTTTCGGGTATTAAATTTTTATTTTTAATGTGTTCTTCAGTATTTGATCTTTCTAGAAATGTAAAAATTAGAAATTGGAATTTTTTTTCTTTGACCGACCAAAGGACATCATCCCCATACATTCTGAATTGACAAAAAATGACTTTTTTCAATTTTTTTTTCTTTTAATAAAGTAAGCTATTTTCATGAAATTAAGTTTATAATGAATAATTTGGTGAAAATTTCCTTAAAATCGGACAATTACCTGACTTTTGGTAATAGTTTGAAAATTTAAAAAATTAAAATTTTTTATTACCACACTTTCCGATTACTCAAAATCCATAGAAATAAATATTAGCAACATTCACATATTTGCATGATGAAATTACAACATTGGTGAAAAAAAAAAATATATATATATGAGTAAAACTATACTTGATAAATTTATAATGCTAATAATTAGGTATACCCAAATTTGTCGTCGGCTTTTCATTTTAAAAGTGAATTAAAATTAATTGATTATTTAAGGTCAAATTTTTGTCTAAGTCAAAAAGTAGTAACATAATGAGCATCACTAAAAAAAAGAAAAATAATATTACACATGTAATTTATTTCTAATACATTTAAAACTATTTTTTCAGTCAATTTTGATAAAATATGGGCATAACCATTATATAAAGATGGCATAGAATCTGTATTTACAAAATAAATTTAATCTCCCTGATTAAAAAAAAATTACCAAAAATCAGGGAATCATCCAATTGTAATGAAATTTTCAGTGTTGATTTATTAATGAATGAATTTTATAATGCATCAGTTATTTTATTTCAAAACTTTCTGATTTAATTAAGTATTATTTCTGATATGATAATATAATATATAAAATTCATCTAAAATTTGAATATCATGATGTTAAGTTTAAAATGTCATATTTTTAGATTCTAAATACATATCTATTTAATAACTACTTTCCTTTAGTATTGAATTCTAATATTTTTTGTTGAAAACTCTATTGAAAATTTAGTGCCCCCCCCCTTTAAACAGCCCAAATATCAATGTATAATTTTTTTCATTTATAAGATAATAGCCAATTAAATAATTATTGAAATGAATAAAAAAAATCATTTTCATTATATTTTCTGATTTTTGGTACTTATTTTATACCAAGGTATCATCCTTATTTTTTGGGGGACCATATGACCTTTAGGCACCCCTTTTGCTTTACTGATTCATAAGTACATTTTTTTCCATTTACACCGTCAACATCCGGTTGTTTGTTAGGGGTTAGGGTAAGGGTTAGGGTTAGGGTTAAGGGTTAGGGTTAGGGTTAGAGTTAGGGATTAGGGTTAGGGATTAGTTTTATAATTTAAAAAAAAACTCTAAAAATCGTCTAACAAACAACCAGATGTTGACAGTGTAAATGAAAAAAATTTACTTATGAATACGCAAAGCAAAAGGGGTGCTTTTTTTCTTTAATTTACACTTTTGGTCTTTTGTCTTTTTATTGATCCTGTAATTAGTTTCAAAAGTATATAACTAGTGATGTTCAAGTATTGCCAAGGGAGATCATAAATTATTTTCTAAATTTTTAACTTTAAAACAATCAGATAATTGTCCAATTTTAATGAAATTTTCACCAAATTATTTTCCGACAACTTAATTTTATAACGATTACCTTATTTTGATAAAGAAACTTGAAAAATATTTTTTTATCAATTCAGAGTGTGGGGGTGGGGTGGGGTGACCATTAGAAGAAATAATTCCTGGTTCCTAATTTTTACATTTCTTGAAAGATCATATCCCAAAGAATATATAGAAAAATAAAAAATTAAAAAATATAAATTCAATAACCTAAAAAAGTGATTTAAAATTTAAAAGTTATTTTTTTAAAATGCAAAAAAAAAAAATAATGTAGCACGTTCTTTTGTAGTATTGAATAAATATTTTTCTTTAAATTGATGCAAAAAAATTATTTTATCTAAGTTAAATTGAGTTTTTTACTACCTTAAAAATTTCAAGGTCAGTTTTACATGTCTGTCAACATCCATGACTAACTTGAAAATTTAACAAAAGATAACCCTGAATTTTATCTTTGAAAAAATCTAAGTTAAAAATATGCGATGATATGCTGCATATTTTCCAAGAATTTTAAAGATAAAAAAAAATGGTCAATTTCAAGTATGTAAGACAAAACGATACAGATTTCTCCCAGTCTAAATAAATATGTTAATTTCAACAGAGAAATACCGGATGTGAAAACATACGAGATAGTAAAAGATAGCAATTTTGAGTTACCATAAAAAATCTTCAATGAGCCGATAAGGCAGATAATCGCGTAAACAAAATAGGAAAAAATAGGAGTTATGTTCTTTATATTGTAGCTACTAGCATTAATTTCGTCTGCTAGGAGTTTTAAAAGCGAATTAAAAATAATTAAATCTATTATTTAAGGTCAAACTTTGTTTAAATCGATAAAGTAGTAACATAATGACCATCATTAAAAAAGAAAAATATTATTACAATATGCAATTTATTTATAATACATTTTATACATTAAAAATCGTCCGAATTTCAACAAAAAGTTACATTGAGTTGATATTACTTCCGGTTGAAAATAAAATTTGGATAATTATTTATTATGGAATTCTATGGAATTACGTAATGAGCATAATATTTTAAACTTTTTAAACTACAGAAAATAATTTACCAAAAATCAGAGAATTATCGGATTTTAATGAAATTTTCAGTATTGATTAATCAATGAATGAACTTTTTCAAAACCGCCCCCCACTTACTCTGTGGGCGTAAAATCTCTGCGGGTTGGTCAGCGTTCGGTTTTTAATTACAGTATAAATAAAAAAAACTTTTTTTATTTGTATAAAATAAAAGTCCGCATAATTGAATTAAAAATAGTAATAATGAAATGAATTTACCTTAACTTATTAGATATTGAATCTTTTGGTTAAATTACTGACACAAAAAATAACTCTTCCTAATAGAGGAAGATATATTTCATATTTTATGCATTTGGTCTTAATTGTCTTCCATACAATTAATCTTCTAACATTATGTGTTTTATATTGAAAATCAATTTAATTGTTTTAAAATATGTGAATCATCAAGATTCACATATTTTATTTTAGGTTTAAATTTTAGGTTTAAAATGTTATATTTTTAGTTTCTAGAAATAAATATTATTTAATGCAAACCTTACTTTATACTCATGAAGTAATAAGTTTTGAAGAAAAATTCTATTTTCGCAGAAAAAATATCGATGTATAATTTTTTTTTTAATAAGATAATAGTCAATTAAATAATTATGGAAATGAGAAATCTCCTAAAAAATTATTTTATATATTTTTTTTTTTACATTTTATTTTTCGATAATCAATACTTATTTTCTCATAGAAGAGCAACTGTAAAAAATTTTTTTTGTTTCTATTCATAACTTTTATCTCTTTATTTATACTGTAATTAGTATCAAGTTAGGACCAACTTGAAGCAATTTTACGCCACCAATTTAAGGGGGGTCAAAATTAAGTGACCTGAAAAAAATGAGAAAGTTTTGAAATAAAATAAATAATGCATTATAAAGATCATTCATTGATACATAAACACTGAAAATTTCATTAAAATCCGATAATTCCCTGATTTTTGGTAAATTATTTTCTGTAGGGGGCTAAAGTCATTTTGTTTTGTAAAAACACGAATTTTTCGACAAATTGGATACCTAATAATAACAATATTTAAAAAAAATCAACTTTCCCTATTTCTAAGGCAGATGTTTCCATAGTAATATTAAAAAGAATAATCGAGAGAAAAAAAATCTGCTATAAAAAAATTTTCAACTAAAATTTAATATTCCATCATGTAAATGATGTTGATTTTCCATATTCAACAAAAAAAAAAAAAAACAAAAAACAAATGCGACCAAAAGAAAGGACAACGAAATAGATGAACATGAACAAAGAAAAATTAAATAAAAAATATTTTAAAAGCATCGAATATATTTCAAAGGGTAAAATGCCAGCATTTAAAACAATTTGTCTAAAATTGTTTTCACATATTTAAAATATTTTATAATTCTCTTTCGCTTTTGTATGTAAAACAAATATTTTTATCAACATTTTACTTACTTCTTTCGTTTGATTTCTCTCTCTCAGGGCAATATAGCTTTTGAGAAATTAAGAAACCTTTAAAATTTAAATAACTCTGGATTTTCTTTTTTATTGTTTGAATTAAAATTCAAAAACTTCTGTTATTTACGATTGAGTAAAATTCATTGTTAAAATGTGAAAGTCAAGGGAGATAACAGAGAGAAAATATTTAGAATTAAACAAAAACCAAATAGATAAACTTTCTTTGCAGTCATCAAAAATAAGCTGAGATAAGACTCCTTGTAGAGCAGGAGTTTGCATCCTAGTCTCAAATGCCATGATCCCCAATATCCCATCAATAAAAAGAAGTTGTTGTTTTAATTAAAGAAAACAGTTATACGTGTTTTAAATGTCTTACAGTACACATTTTTAGAATAATGCATGAACTTTACTAATAAATATTTCATACATCATTTTATTCATGTACAAGATTTTTTGATGAAATCATTATTATTATTTTTAATAAAAAAAAGTAAATAAATTAAGTTTTAAATATGATGGGCACTTTCTGTCAAGGGAGGTAATAAAAAATAAAAATTTCAAAAATTCCTACACAATTACCAAAAATTTGGAATGATATAATTCTATATTTTTAGAAATGTAAAAATTAGGGACAGGAAAATATTCTCATTCAAATGAGCAAAGTTTGACCCCCCCCTCCTACTACAATCATAATTGATAAAAAAAAAAACTTCTTTTTTTTTTTCAAATTAATGAATAAAGTGAAATTAGACAATTCCTTGACTCTTGGTAATTAAGAAAAAAAAAAAAAAATAAAGTGAGGTTATATAAAAATTCAAATTTTTTAAATGAGGAAATTGTCCAATTTTAATGAAATTTTCAGCACTTTTTTTCACTAATGATTTCATTTTATAATATTTATAGAAATGTAAAAATTAGGAACTGGAAAATATGAGTAAAGTTTGATGAATAATGTGATGAAAATTTAATTGAAATTGGACAATTCCCAGATTCTAGGTAATTGTTTTAAAATTAAAAAAAATTTTTTTTTTATTACCTCCCTTTAATTATTTTGAACATACCAAATTGAATAGAGATTTGATTATTGTGCTCTCCAAATTATAAACTGAAAAATAATTTTTAAAAGAAATATTTTCATTTCAATTTTCAGTTAAAATTTTATAAGTTGGTTTTAAAATTCTTTATTGAAATTTCCATCGCTGAAAATTTAAAAATACTTCTACAATATTGAAAAAAATATTTGATGTCCCTTGTGTGTGTGTGTGTGTGTGTGTGTGTGTGTTTGTGTGTATATGGGTAATTCCATGTCAAATCATCCAGGCTGTAACTGCCACTAAACTAACCAGTTAATTATATCTTATTTTTATATAGTTATTTTTTGTTTATATAATTAACTGCAAGCACAGTACCAACCAATTTAGAGTAGTTTAGTGGATTTATTAACCCCATTTTGTGCCAAATGATAGTTTCTGTGTTCTACGAATCCCTAACTGGAAAGTGGTAGCAGAACTCACTTACAAACATTTAGTTTATGCCATTGGTCAGGACAGGCGACATGGTAAACTCCGATTTCTTTCAGGTTTTTGATTTCTTTGAAATGTATTTGGTTTTATTTTATAATTCCCTTTTTTTATTTTATTTTGTAATTACCTTTTATTGAATGTTATTTGTTTTTCCTTGTACAGTTTCACTGTGTTTATTAAATAAACTTAATGACATCAGTACATAAGTGTCATACGTCCCTTTCTTTGAAGACCAGTGAGCAGTAAAACAAGTCACTCAACCCCTTCAATTTTTCTGAAATTTTGTTCAAGTGCAGATCATGATAAAGTTAGACAATCTCCAAAATTTGAGCTTCTGATTCCAAAAATTGGTGGAGTTATGTCAATTTTTAGCTCTCCAAATTTGAGGGGGATTGTGAAAAATGGTGACCTTTTGTAACCTATTTTTGTCTATAAATTGAGTTCTAGAGATTCCCTACTCCTAAAAATTGGTTTATAAAAGCAGTTTTGCCCAAGGAATCTAAAATGCTATCAAAAGTCTCAAAGTCAACCAATTTTAAGTTATTGGTGATTTCTGATTTTTGGAATATATATACATATATATATGTATGTATATACATATATATGTGTGTGTGTGTGTGTGTTTGTGTGTGTGATTTTATTATCAAATTAGAATTAAATATAAATTAAAAGCATTTACCTTTAAAAATGTTTGCCATCACTTAATTTTTAAGAAATATTTTTTATGAAGTTCACTGAAAAAAAAAAGCTACCCCCTCCCCCACTCCGGGCAATGCTGTTTTGTAAAAGTGTATTTTTGGGTACCTGCATGATTTTTTTTTATTGGTGCAGGGAATTTTAGACACCCTGTGATTGGTTAATTTCGGTGTCCCTTTCAACTGCTACTTGTTCTATACAGCTCAAGGGCTTAGCCTTTGTTTTTTTTTGTTGCTTTTTGCCAACCTAGGCATGAATGTCCATTTGAAGACAGTCTACTTTTTCTTCCCTGGTCACTGAAATGCAGTAATGGGTTTGACCCCTTTCTAAAAGTTATTCAAGAAGTAAATGGCATGTACGTCTGCTTTGAAAAAGTTTCAAAGCAAACTAGGAATGTTGCATAATCTATGGGGTGGCATAGATTATTGGCACTCCCCCCTGTATTTTTGCAGGGGTGGTCCTTTTTCATATCATGAGCGGCCCTTTCCATGGAATATTACAAGTGAACACCGGAAGTCCTGCACGTCACGTAATTTTGAATTAATTAACCAGTACCAGCTCTGACGTTAGAAGATCGACCAGCAAGAAGACTAATAGACTAATCAAGAAGAATAAAATGAATCAAAGATGAACAACCAACAAGATAGACAATCGAATGGCCAAATAAGCAAAGAAGTAAGTAATGCAAATATGCATCTCATCTCTCTGTCTACATGTCTATCTCTCTGTCTCCTCTCTCCAGTAAAAGAACACTTGTCTATATACCCAACATGTGGTTATATAACAGGAATGATTTACTGAAGACAAAATGAGAAAAAGAGAATTTGTGAACGAGTCTCAAGAATAAGAAGACAAGAAGAAGAGATATTGTGATTGAATCTCAAAAATAAGGAAGAACTAAAGTAGTTGTTTCAAAAGATATTGAAGTTTTGTATCTTTGTATTTTGTATCTTTGTAAGCTTTTCAATAAAAACTGTAGTGAATTTTGAGTAAATTTTTAGTTTCTTTTGTTTTTTGTGTTTCTTTCATTTTTCTCAGTTGCTTTTATTTATTTATTTTTTTCATAAATTATTACCTTGTGTCGATTTTGTAAAAGACACCAAAATTTCCACAATTTCATTAAAGGCAAGTTAAATGGCTTATCTTGCAAATCGGTCAAAAAATTAGAGTGACCCAGAAAAAACAGAGCCCACAAATTTTGTAATAAAACTGTTAATTCTAACTAGGGGTGTTTAGGGTTAGGATTAGGCTTAGGGTTGGGGTTTAGAGTTAGTTTAATGGTAAAATAAATGAATAATTTTTTTTTTCTGGGTCATCCTGTAATGTTTTAATTTTCTGACCGATTTTAGCCAGTGAAATGTTACATTTCTTTTTTCTTTTTAATTAACACTAAGTTTGGTTTTCTGGTTAGGCTTAGTGATCTGTTGATTAATATTATTATTATTATTATTGTTTGTTGGTTGGATTTTATGGTATGTCAACCCTTGTTGGGTTATTTTTAGCCAAAGATGTTTTGTTTTATTCATTCTTGATGGGTATTGAAATTTCATTTTTCAAATTCGATTTTTTCAAACTCATTTTTTCTATTTAACTCATAGATGACCCCTAACAGGTAATACCAATCCAGGTGTCAGAGTGTATATGGAATTAATGCCAATGAGGGAGTACTCCACCCTCCCCAGAGCTCCATAATTGATACTTCACCATTACATACAGTTTAACATCATACCCAAGACAATAAGTTACTTAGCTACTGACATCTAGCATATATGGTAAAAAGGGTTCGGGAAATGCCATACAGCTAATGAGGTATGAACAATCTTGTAGGTGATAGGGCTTGATATGACCAGCTGATTAAGTTAAATGTTATATTTTATTTATAATCTTTTGTTTTCAAAGATGATCTTGCTTTACTTGGCATAAATTGTCAATTCTAGTTTATATTTTTTTATAAATATACATGCAATTCACTTTAACTTTGCATAACAAGTCTAGTTTGTTTAGTTGAATGGTCTGCCAAATCTGGTGTGTCTATGTGTAGTAGTCCATAAAAGAACATCACGAATGTGTTCATCCTTGCCTTTTTAACCAAATTAAAAATTCTCAAAAAAAATAACATTTTTTTTGCATTTAATATGGTAGGAGACATTAATTTTCTTTTGGTTTAAATCTTTTAATTTTAATTCTTAATTTAAAAGAAAACATACAATTCATCTTTGCATATTTATTTACTAAAATTTACAGAATACAAAAAAAAAGAAAGAAATTAAAGAATTATGGTTGCTTTATTTTTATACAATAAATAAAAATAATAAAAATTAAAGAATATTTTAGATTTAAATACTGTATTTATTTAATTTTTTTGTATCTTTTTTTTTTAAATATTGGTTTAACAACTTGCCTCATTTATATCTTATTTAAAAAAAAAATAGTTAATTATTGAATTAAAATTTCTCACTATATCGTTATATGTTTATGTCATTTCTTCTACCCTGAGCAAAATAAAAATTGACACCCCCCCTCCCGAGCCGGATTATAAAAGTTTTTTTTTTATGTGGGGATTTTTATGGGCCATTCTGCTAGGTTCGAACTTGCTAATTCAATAGTAATGGATCTGCAAGATTAACTTGCTAACCATTACACCACGTTTATTCTTTTTTTTCCCCCTCTAACTGGGTTTTGAATTAATAATGTTATTTTTTAAAGATTATTTATCATTTTACATTAATTTAATAACTTTATTTTTATTTTTGCTTAGAATTATTAATCTAAAATTTAGCAAATCGCATCATTTATATTTTATTTAAAAAATATAGTTAATCATTGAATTAAAATTTCTTACAATATCATTATGTGATGTTATTCCTTCTACACTGATGAAAAAAAATCCCAGGCCCGATTAAAATAAGATCTTTTTTACATGGTGATTTTCATGGGTCATCCTGCAAGGATTGAATTTGTTATTCAGTAGTAACAGATCTGCAAACGATTATTAAACCATTTTTCTTTTTCTCCTCTACCCGGGCTTTGCCGAGTAGCCACTGCTAGTTTGTAATAAAACTTAAACATCAACTGCATATCACACTTGTTCTTAATAACTAACTTGTCCAAAGATATTACAGTTATTACCTAAATGTGGAACTCTTTAAAAATATTGATACACATATTTTATAATGCTTTTCAATTTCTTTCCTTTCTATAAATTATATATTTTTATTTATTTCATTGAAAATAAAGAATAAGTTTTATAGCAACATGCTTTTCTGTGTATTCTAAAGTTTATCTGTACATCCACAGAATTATAATTCCACTCTCATCTGTAATTCCATGAATGGTTTAATGAAGAGTCTTCCTGAACAAGAAACATTGCACAAAAATATGATTGCTGATTATCTTTTAAAGAGTATTTTGCACTTGATCCGTACACCCACAGAATGATGATTCTGCTCTCATCTGTAATTCCATGAATGGTTTAATGAAGAGTCTTCCTGAACAAGAAACATTGCACAAAAATATGATCGCTGATTATCTTTTAAAGAGTATTTTGCACTTGATCCGTACATCCACAGCATGATGATTCTGCTCTCATCTGTAATTCCATGAATGGTTTAATGAAGAGTCTTCCTGAACAAGAAACACTTCACAAAAATATGATTACTGATTATCTTTTAAAGAGTATTTTGCACTTGATCCGTACATCCACAGCATGATGATTCTGCTCTCATCTGTAATTCCATTAATGGTTTAATGAAGAGTCTTCCTGAACAAGAAACACTTCACAAAAATATGATTACTGATTATCTTTTAAAGAGTATTTTGCAGTTGATCCGTACATCCACAGAATGATGATTCTGCTCTCATCTGTAATTCCATAAATGGTTTAATGAAGAGTCTTCCTGAACAAGAAACACTTCACAAAAATATGATTACTGATTATCTTTTAAAGAATATTTTGCAGTTGATCCGTACATCCACAGAATGATGATTCTGCTCTCATCTGTAATTCCATGAATGGTTTAATGAAGAGTCTTCCTGAACAAGAAACACATCACAAAAATATGATTGTTGGTTATCTTTTAAAGAGTATTTTGCAGTTGATCCATACATCCACAGAATGATGATTCTGCTCTCATCTGTAATTCCATGAATGGTTTAATGAAGAGTCTTCCTGAACAAGAAACACTTCACAAAAATATGATTACTGATTATCTTTTAAAGAATATTTTGCAGTTGATCCGTACATCCACAGAATGATGATTCTGCTCTCATCTGTAATTCCATGAATGGTTTAATGAAGAGTCTTCCTGAACAAGAAACACATCACAAAAATATGATTGTTGGTTATCTTTTAAAGAGTATTTTGCAGTTGATCCATACATCCACAGAATTATGATTCTGCTCTCATCTGTAATTCCATGAATGGTTTAATGAAGAGTCTTCCTGAACAAGAAACACTTCACAAAAATATGATTACTGATTATCTTTTAAAGAATATTTTGCAGTTGATCCGTACATCCACAGAATGATGATTCTGCTCTCATCTGTAATTCCATGAATGGTTTAATGAAGAGTCTTCCTGAACAAGAAACACATCACAAAAATATGATTGTTGGTTATCTTTTAAAGAGTATTTTGCAGTTGATCCATACATCCACAGAATGATGATTCTGCTCTCATCTGTAATTCCATGAATGGTTTAATGAAGAGTCTTCCTGAACAAGAAACACTTCACAAAAATATGATTACTGATTATCTTTTAAAGAATATTTTGCACTTGATCCGTTCATCCACAGAATTATGATTCTGCTCTCATCTGTAATTCCATAAATGGTTTAATGAAGAGTCTTCCTGAACAAGAAACACTTCACAAAAATATGATTGCTGATTATCTTTTAAAGAGTATTTTGCAGTTGATCCATACATCCACAGAATGATGATTCTGCTCTCATCTGTAATTCCATGAATGGTTTAATGAAGAGTCTTCCTGAACAAGAAACATTGCACAAAAATATAATTGCTGATTATCTTTTAAAGAGTATTTTGCACTTGATCCGTTCATCCACAGAATTATGATTCTGCTCTCATCTGTAATTCCATGAATGGTTTAATGAAGAGTCTTCCTGAACAAGAAACACTTCACAAAAATATGATTACTGATTATCTTTTAAAAAATATTTTGCAGTTGATCCGTACATCCACAGAATGATGATTCTGCTCTCATCTGTAATTCCATGAATGGTTTAATGAAGAGTCTTCCTGAACAAGAAACACTTCACAAAAATATGATTGCTGATTATCTTTTAAAGAGTATTTTGCAGTTGATCCATACATCCACAGAATGATGATTCTGCTCTCATCTGTAATTCCATGAATGGTTTAATGAAGAGTCTTCCTGAACAAGAAACATTGCACAAAAATATAATTGCTGATTATCTTTTAAAGAGTATTTTGCACTTGATCCGTTCATCCACAGAATTATGATTCTGCTCTCATCTGTAATTCTATGAATGGTTTAATGAAGAGTCTTCCTGAACAAGAAACACTTCACAAAAATATGATTACTGATTATCTTTTAAAGAATATTTTGCACTTGATCCGTACATCCACAGAATGATGATTCTGCTCTCATCTGTAATTCCATAAATGGTTTAATGAAGAGTCTTCCTGAACAAGAAACACTTCACAAAAATATGATTGCTGATTATCTTTTAAAGAGTATTTTGCAGTTGATCCATACATCCACAGAATGATGATTCTGCTCTCATCTGTAATTCCATGAATGGTTTAATGAAGAGTCTTCCTGAACAAGAAACATTGCACAAAAATATAATTGCTGATTATCTTTTAAAGAGTATTTTGCACTTGATCCGTTCATCCACAGAATTATGATTCTGCTCTCATCTGTAATTCTATGAATGGTTTAATGAAGAGTCTTCCTGAACAAGAAACACTTCACAAAAATATGATTACTGATTATCTTTTAAAGAATATTTTGCAGTTGATCCGTACATCCACAGAATGATGATTTTGCTCTCATCTGTAATTCCATGAATGGTTTAATGAAGAGTCTTCATGAACAAGAAACACTTCACAAAAATATGATTGCTGATTATCTTTTAAAGAGTATTTTGCAGTTGATCCGTACATCCACAGAATGATGATTCTGCTCTCATCTGTAATTCCATTAATGGTTTAATGAAGAGTCTTCCTGAACAAGAAACACTTCACAAAAATATGATTACTGATTATCATTTAAAGAGTATTTTGCAGTTGATCCGTACATCCACAGAATGATGATTCTGCTCTCATCTGTAATTCCATTAATGGTTTAATGAAGAGTCTTCCTGAACAAGAAACACTTCACAAAAATATGATTGCTGATTATCATTTAAAGAGTATTTTGCAGTTGATCCGTACATCCACAGAATGATGATTCTGCTCTCATCTGTAATTCCATGAATGGTTTAATGAAGAGTCTTCCTGAACAAGAAACACTTCACAAAAATATGATTGCTGATTATCTTTTAAAGAGTATTTTGCAGTTGATCCGTACATCCACAGAATGATGATTCTGCTCTCATCTGTAATTCCATGAATGGTTTAATGAAGAGTCTTCCTGAACAAGAAACACTTCACAAAAATATGATTACTGATTATCTTTTAAAGAGTATTTTGCACTTGATCCGTACATCCACAGAATGATGATTTTGCTCTCATCTGTAATTCCATGAATGGTTTAATGAAGAGTCTTCCTGAACAAGAAACACTTCACAAAAATATGATTGCTGATTATCATTTAAAGAGTATTTTGCAGTTGATCCGTACATCCACAGAATGATGATTCTGCTCTCATCTGTAATTCCATGAATGGTTTAATGAAGAGTCTTCCTGAACAAGAAACATTGCACAAAAATATGATTGCTGATTATCTTTTAAAGAGTATTTTGCACTTGATCCGTACATCCACAGAATGATGATTCTGCTCTCATCTGTAATTCCATGAATGGTTTAATGAAGAGTCTTCCTGAACAAGAAACATTGCACAAAAATATGATTGCTGATTATCTTTTAAAGAGTATTTGCACTTGATCCATACATCCACAGAATGATGATTCTGCTCTCATCTGTAATTCCATGAATGGTTTAATGAAGAGTCTTCATGAACAAGAAACATTGCACAAAAAATATGATTGCTGATTATCTTAATAATTACTTAGTACTCTCTGAAAACAGACGTAGAAAAGAGACTGCTCTCTTGTATGTTTTTGCATATGATTGCTGATTATCTTTTATAGAATATATCATACAAAATATTGAGATATACTGAATGAAAATTTGTTTTCTCTTCAATGGACATTTGCTTATTATTAACTCACTGATAATTGCTGATCTAACAACTAGAAAAGTGTAGGCAGTCCTTCTCGTGTTGTAGTCTATGTGGATTTTGAATGTGGAACTCTGTAAAAATATTGATACACATTTTATAATACTTTCACCTATGTAATAAATACTCTCTGTGAATTCTAATACACGGACTTAGGAAACTGATTGATCTCTTGTATGTGTTCGCATGTGTTGTTTTAAATGTGAACTACGTGAAAATGCTGCTTTACACACTTCACAAGAAAATGGTTTTTCTCCAGTGTGTATTCGCATATGGACTTTCCAATTCCTCCTGTCAGAAAAGGCAGAGTCACACACTTCACAAGAGAAGGGTTTCTCTCCAGTGTGTATTCGCATGTGATTTTTTAAATAAATATTTAGTGAAAATGCTGATCCACACACTTCACAGGAAAATGGTTTTTCTCCAGTGTGTGTTAAGATGTGTCTTTTTAAATTTAAACTCCGGGCAAATACTGCATCACAGAATTCACAAGAGTATGGTTTTTCTCCAGTGTGTATTCGCATATGAAGTTTCAAAGCTTCATTATGTGAAAATGCTGCTTCACACAGTCGACAAGAGTATGGTTTTTCTCCAGTGTGTATTCGCATATGGACTTTCAATGTGTTATGCTTTGAAAATGTTGCTTCACACACTTTACAAGAGAACGGTTTCTCTCCGGTGTGTATTCGCATATGAGTTTTTAAATAAACTCTCTGAGCAAATGCTGATCCACACAATTCACAAGAAAATGGTTTTTCTCCCGTGTGTGTTCGCATGTGATTATTTAATATAAATTTCTGAGAAAATGCTGATCCACATACTTCACAACAAAATGGTTTTTCTCCAGTGTGTATTTGCATATGGAGTTTCAAACCGTTTCGTTGTGAAAATGCAGCATCACACACTTCACACGAGAATGGTTTCTCTCCCGTATGTTGTCGCATGTGTAATTTAAGATTTGAACTTTGGGAAAATGCTGAACCACATACTTCACAAGAAAATGGTTTCTCTCCCGTGTGTATTCGCATGTGTCTTTTAAGTCTGGAACTTTGTGAAAATGCTGAACCACATACTTCACAGAAAAATGGTTTCTCACCAGTGTGTATTCGCACATGTTCATCCAAATTGGAACTTTTATAAAATGCTGAACCACAAACTTGACAAGAAAATGGTTTCACTACAGTGTGTATTCGCATGTGGTTTTTTAAACTGGTACTATCATGAAAGGCCGATTCACACACTTCACAGGAAAATGGCTTCTCCCCAGTATGTTTTCGCATGTGGATTTTTAAACTGGATCTGTGAGAAAATGCTGATTTACACACTTGACAAGGAAATGGTTTCTCTTTTGTACTTGTTTCCATGTCTGATTCCAAAGTTGAAAACTGTTTTTCTTCTTTAAAGTTCAAATCTGTGAATAAAGAATAACTCTTATTAAATAGGAGAGAACTGTTTATTGGAAACTTGCAGTTTACTGCAGTTCATTGGATGACAAACTATTACATAATTCATGTTCAGACATAAATAACATTTTTATTCGACTGTCAAACATGCATAATTACATAAATATTATCTAAATGTAGGAGCTGTGTTTCAAAAGACAACTACTTGATTTATTCATTTCTCTTTTCATTACCCCTTCCATCTATTCATACTTCCCTTTCAGTTTTTATTTTCTGTATAGTTGATTGTGGTGGGGGTTACTGCTGTCATGATGCTAGATTCATGGTGATGATGATGATGATCTGCTTGTCTTCCTCTCTCTTTTCTGATGGGGTTAACCCCTTCATGCTGCTGCTACAAGAAAGGGATGGGTGGTTAACAGACTAAGAAGTAGATAGTTCCTAAGATAGGTTACTATTGTCATGATGCTTGATATATGTTGTTGATGATGATATGATTGTATTCTTTTTCTACTTGTCTTCCTCCTCTATTTTCTTACAGGGTTGTCATATTCATACCCAACAACCCCTTCATGCTGCTGTTACAAGAGAGGGTTGGGGGGCTAACAGGCTAAGTAAGAAGTAGATAGGTATAATGACTATCATAGTTACTACTATTTGTAAGAGTTATTATAGTTGTAGTAAATAGTAACGTTAAAAACAAAAACTTCAAACATTATTTACTATTGCTAGAAGGACTCCCAAAAAGCTAGGCAGAAAAAAAAACAACTGGTAAAACGCAAAGACAAACAATCTATTCATACTTCCTTTTCTTTTGCGCAGTTGATTGGGGTGTGAGTTTATGCTTTAAGTTTTAAGATTTTTAATGTTAGATTTTACAAGTATAAATCACAAAGCAAATAAAAATAGACTTTTATTTTCTCATAAATTTTCAACCACTTTCTTTCTCTGAGAGAAAAAGTAAATATTTTTAAAAACCTTAGTTTTACCCATCATCTATGAAAACAAACGTGAAATCCTTCTGGATTATAATTGTGACAAAACAGAGAAGATTTTATTTACATTTTCCTCTTTTGGATATCTTGAAAGCAAGAACATGTGTGCACCTGCATTGCATCATGTAAGTTTCTCAACTCATTACATTCTACAGAATCCTCTCTCCTAATCACACACTGCCAATCTTTGCAACATTTTCCTCTTTTGGATATCTTGAAAGCAAAAACATGTGTGCACCTGCATTGCATCATGTAAGTTTCTCAACTCATTACATTCTACAGAATCCTCTCTCCTAATCACACTGCCAATCTTTGCAACATTTTCCTCTTTTAGATATCTTGCAAGCAAGAACATGTGTGCACCTGCATTGCATCATGTAAGTTTCTCAACTCATTACACTCTACAGAATCCTCTCTCCTGATCACAAAGGTGGCAGCCTGTTGCCAGTTTATTCACCAGGTATTTCCATATAAATAAGAAGACAAAATACCAAAGGTGTAAATAAAAACAAAAATGAAATGAAACATTTTGGAAGAAAACAAGTACTAAGGGCTAATTCAAAGAAAAATATTGTTTTTTAAACTATAAAAAAAAACATGCTACAATAATTATTTTTTGAGTTTTAATTAAATAACCTTTAAATTTTCAAATAAATTTTTTCGGGTATTGAATTTTTTTTTTTTTGTGTGTGTGTTCTTCAGCATTTGATCTTTCTAGAAATGTAAAATATTACGGACTGAAAATTTTTTTTAACATTCTGAATTAGAAAAAATTTTCTTTTGGTTTCTTTCTTAATAAAATTATAAAATTAGATCATTAAATGGTAACTTTTTGTAATCAATTTGTGTCTGTAAAATGAGTTCTATACACTTAAAAATTGGTTTATAAAAGCATTTTTGCCCAAGAAATCCAAAAATGCAATCATAAAAGACTTAAAGTTAACCAATTTTAAGTTATTGGTGATTTTTAAAAATCTTTCCATAGCAAGATAAATATCCCAATTTGGCACTGTATCTATGACAAAGATTTTTTTCTATTATTATTGAACATTATTTGTACAAAAATAATTTGCTCAGAATTTTAAAATGTTTCACTTCAATTTTTCTGAAATTTTGTCAAGGTGTGGTCTATGTTAAAGTTAGACAATCCCCAAAATTTGAGCTTACAATTCAAAGAATTAGCAGAGTTATGTCAATGGTTAGTTCTCCAAATTTGAGGGGGAGTCTTGTGAAATAGCAACTTTTTGTAATCTACTTTTGTCTGTAAACTGACAGGGTTCCCACTTGTTTTAGGAAATCATTTTCCTGGACATATACAGGACATTTTAAAATTTTCCAGGACAGCACTCATTCACGGCATTTTCATAATTTACTATCAAATCAAATATCAACACATTAAGCTAGTTTTATTCTTACTTTTTCATGATGCAGGGTTATAAAGTTTTTAAATGCCATCCTTGGCCAGTTGAAAAGGGCTTAAAGAAAGTCATGTGTTATGGAATCCTTTGGTAAGCATATAAGTCCTATCCTGCGTATTGCTTAAGGTCCTGTAATTTAATCCTATGTTCGTCATCAAAGAATGTCACAGTAATTATGACCAGTAAGGTCGGTTTAAGTATTGTATCAACCTCAGAGTACTGCCAGTGATTCTCCAAGAGTTAGATCACATGATTCTGGTCTAGTCTATAAGTAGGAGCTGGCATCCATCACACACCTTATATCGGGAATTCTCAACAAGGGTTAATGAAGTATCTTGGGTTCATTATAGATGATGCTTACATCTATCAATTAACTATTTAAAAATGTCCATAAAGTCAGTGTGCACTTTAAAGTTATAAATTACTTAAAGTGCGAACAGACTTTGATGTCTTTTTATTGGCAAATCAATTTGAATTTTTTATTCCTCTCCCTCCATATTTAAAATAAATGCTCGTTTTTTTATTGAATTTGTACAAATTTCAATAAACTCAAATTTTAATTTCAAAATGACCCTTTAAAATGGACTAAATTGATCACATGACCGGATTTTGGTGACCCCTAATAATCTTCATAATGTTATTACTTTTCGACTATTTATACGTAAAATTCGATTTTAATGATATCATCTCTCTTTTTTTTATTTTTTTATATAAAATATAATTTTCCCCAATCAGATAATTTGATCTTTGAATTAACTGTTTTTTTTTTGTAACAACTCTGTATAATCGTTACTTTTTTTGAGAGAGATTTAAAAAAAAAAAAACAAAGTTCAAAAATATTTACTTTCGGTTATTCAAAATATTCTAAATTGATCAGGATTTTAGTTACCCCTAATGTTCATAATCTTATTACTTTTTGACTATTTATACGCAAAATTCGATAAATATGGAATACGTTAGGGGAAAAAATCGTTTATGGAGTATCGATTAAACACATCTTACTTCTTACTTTTTGGGACTAAAACTAAATTCAACCTCGAATAATCGATCTAAATATTTTTAATACGTTTTTAAGCGAAAATCTGCGCTTGAATCGTTGGTTCCTAGATAAGAATATACCAAGATTTTTAGGCTAATCTTGCAAATCGGTCGGAAAATTAAAATGGAATCTTTTTGGTGGTGCTCCATGATAGTTTAACTACAGTGTATGAATTAACGTTTTGCGAATTGGTTTACGGTTTAGGGGTTTGTCAATTAAGGTTGTTTTTAATTACGTATTGCTTAAAAAAATACAACAAAAAACAGCAAATTACTAACCGAAAAGATCTTTTTGCCAAAAATAAATAAATTCTAAAGCAGATGTTTATACGTTATGGTCTTCCATAGTAAAATTTAAAAAATAATAGATAGAAAGAATCTACGATAAGAATTATTTCTACTAAAATTTAATATTCAGTCATGTAAATTATCTTGATTTTCAAGCACTCAAAAATAAAATTAAAAAATGCGACCACGAAGAAAGGACAACAAAATAGATGAACGTTAACAACGAAAAATTAAATAAAAAAAGATTTTAAAAGCCTCGAATATATTTCAATAGGTAAAATCACAGCATTTAAAAACAATTTTAAAACATATTCCAATAATTTAAATATCTCGTCTAAAATTATTTTCACATATTTAAAATATTTCATAATTCTCTTTCACTTTTGTAAGTAAAACAAATATTTTTGTTCATTTTATATTTGCAACGAAAAAGTTAATATCAACATTTTACTTACTTCTTTCGTCTGATTTCTCTTCCTCGGGGCAATGTAACATTTGGGAAATTAAGAAAAATTAAAATTTTTAATAACTCAGGATTTTTTCTTTCTTTTTTTTTTTCTTGTTTTAATTAAAATTTAAAAACTGCTGTCATTTACGATTGAGTAAAATTCATTGGAGTCAAGGGAGATAACCGAGAGAAAATATTAAGATTGGATTTTTTTTTATTATATAAATTTTATTATTTTATTATTTAATCTAATCTATAGATTATACAATATAGATTACTGGATAATGTATAATTATAATTACATAATGTATAATTATGATTATATAATTTTTATAGAATTAATTGTATTCTTTACAGATGAGTAAGAAAACTCCCATAAAAAGAGGGTAAGACACTAAACTGTATCTAATGGTGAGGCTCCACTATTACAGCTCTGGGGAGTATCCTCTTCATTTCCATTACTCCCAGATACATTCCGACTTGTAGTGATAGTACATGTTAGGGTCACATCTATAAGTCAAATAGATCCGCTTAAAATTATTCGTATTAAATATGAATACTTGATATCATATAGTATTTGTATTTAGAATAGTTACTTAAAGCTATAAATGTTTATTAAGGATTTAGTAGTAGTTACTTGAAACTGTAGTATGCAAATGATTATTATTGAATAGAAATAATTATTTAAAATCATATTATTATTGATATTAGATGGGAATACTTGATATCTAGTATATTTGGACAATATTACCCTTAGGCACCCCTATGTCCTTTCTTAATAGAGATAAAAAAAAAAAGTGTGCCTAAAGGTAATATGGTCCATATATTTTAAAAGCATCAAATAAATTTCAATAGGTACACAGCATTTAAAAACAATTTTAAAACATATTCTAATAATTTAAATATCTCATCAAAAATTATTTTTGCATATCTAAAATATTTAATAATTTTTTTTCACTTTATTGAGTAGAAATTATGTATACCCATTTTTTTTTGAAAATCAGTGTTTTTACAATAGGTATACCCAAAAATTTGGCTATTACGAATTTTAAAAACGAATTAAAATTAATTAAATTGATTATTTAAGGGCAAATTTTTGTGTAAGTTGAAAACTAGAAACATAATGAGCATCAAGAAAAAGAAAAATAATATTATGCTTGTAATTTATCTTTTAATACATTTAAAATAGTGATGTTCAAGAAACTTGAAAAAATATGTTTTTATCAATTCAGAATGTGGGTGTGTGTGTGTGTGGGGGGGGGTGACCTTTGACCATTAGAAGAAAAAAAATTCCCAGTCCATAATTTTTACATTTCATTAAATAAGTATGCTCAATTTCGCGCACCTGCTGATAAAGGGATCACAGGAAATTCTTCTAAAAATAAAATAAAATAAAGTGACTTTCCGATTTTAATAAGACTTTCTGTATATGAGGTAATAAGATTTATTGTAAATAAATGTTTTCTAAATTGAAAAGGCCAATATTTTTTTTTGTGAGCTTTTGTTTCGTGCATTGATCCCCTGTACAAGGATCTTGGTGACTTTTTTCTGTATGAAAATAAATTTTACATTTTTGGAAAGATAATTCAATGATGGAACGTTTGTAAAAAAAAAAAAGAAATCGATACTAGACCAGGTTTGGTAATATGGCGTCTTAAACCTTGAAACTTAAGTTTCGTACATAAGAAAAAAATTTTTTTTCTAAATTGTTACATTATTTTCTTAGGAATTTTGTATTAAAAGTTCCTAATTTATTATTATTTTTTTGGGAGGGGAAGGGGTTAAATTTATAAAATATAAAATAAATACTTTCGTTTAGTGTATAGCAAAATCATTTTATTTAATTAAAGAAAATTTTGTATAAAAAATATTTAGCTAAAAATAAAGACATAATATAATAGTCTTTATTAAATAAATATTGAAAATAATGTTTGAATTAAAAAATGTCATCATTTTTATTCATGGAAGTATGCAGGAGACATAACATTCTATTCTTTTTTTTTTGAAAAAAGTTGTTGCTGCTGCTGTGAATAATTTCAAATAAGTTCAAATACGTGATACCTGTAGAGCTGAAACAGTGTTTGTTTGAAGAAATTAATCATTTTTTAAATCAACAATGAAAAAAAATTTTTTTAAAAGTTATTACATGTAATCCTCCATAGAAAATTAATTAGATCAAATTATTCGCGTCAAAATGCGATAACTATGTCAACAAAGATTTAATTTAAAATGCAAAAATTTAGGTTTGATGTAACAGAAATTTCTTTTTTCTTTTATCACTTAAACTTCTAATTGTTCTTTATATTTAAACGTAAAAGAAAACATTAAAAAATTCATTTTCCCATTTTATTGACGTTTTAAAATAATCTTAAGAATTTGCACACATTTCAAAAGTGCGTGTTTTGAGCATCCCTCTCTTGAAAGATCATCTCCTGAAAAATATATTGAAATATAAAGATATATAAATTCAATACCCTAAAAAGTGATTTTAAAATTTAAAAGTTATTTTCTTAAAACTCAAAAAGTAAATAATGTACCATGTTTTTTTTTCGTAATTTAAAAAAAATATATTTCTCTTTAAATTGTTGCAAAAAAAATTTATTTTATCTAAGTTATATTGAGTTTGTTTTTTACTACCTTAAAAATTTCAAGGTCAGTTTTACACGTCTGTCAATATCCAAAACTAACTTGAACATTTAACAAAATATAGCCCTGAATCTCATCTTTGAAAAAAATCTAAGTTAAAAATATGCCATGATATGCTGCATATTTTCAGAGATCCTTAAAGATTTAAAAAAAAAATTGGTCTATTTCAACTATTGATGACAAAACAGGTCTAATTCTCTCCCAATCTAAATAAATGTGTCAATCACAACAGAGAAAAGTCATTTTGGCTACACTTCCAAGAATAAATATTTTTTTATAATATTGTATAAAAAAATCCCATTTTTATCTTTTAGTTCAAAATACACGGATGTAAAGACATAGATGATAGTAAAAAAAATACCAACTTCACTCAAACATAAAAATTTGTTTGAAGACTAAAAAAAAAATTATCTAAGGGAGATAACCCAGTTATGAGTTATATATAAATTTTAGTTATATTTTTAAAAAATCCCTAATTTAAATCGATTTTTTCACTTACTTTCGATCAAGATGGCCACTGTGACGATGCTTGAAATCCACTTTTACATTATAAATTGTAATATCCGAGAGAAAAATATTATCAAAAATCAAGGAATTATCCGGTTTTAATGAAATTTTCGGTATTGATTTATCAAGTAATGAATTTTATAATGCATCAGTTATTTTATTTCAAAACTTTAATTAAGTATTTCTACTATGATAACTTATTATATAAAATTCATTCAAAATATCAGCAGCAAATTCTTAAATTTAAAATATATTATTAGATTCTAAAAAATATTTTATTGATGACTACTTTACTTTAGTATCAATCACCCATAGTTTTTTGGTAGAAAACTGTACTGGAATATTAATTCTCCCCCATTTGAATGGAACAAATATTGATGTATATATATTTTTTCATAAGATAATAGCCAATTAATTCTCAAAATGACTTTAAAAAATCTCCAAAAATTATTTTTTTAGTTTTTATTTTCATTTTATTCTCTGATTTTTGATACTTATTTACTACCGAGCTGATTCATGAAAAAATTTTCTTCTATTCACATCTTCAGTCTTTTGTCTTTTTATTTATGTAGAAAAAAGTATCAATCACATATATACCACACTGATATTTTGCACACCAAAAATAGGGGATGGCAGGTCAAAGTTAAGTGACCTGAAAAAAATCAGAAACTTTTGAAATAAAATAACTGATGCATTATAAAAATCCATTCATTGCTAAATCAACAATGAAAATCAAAATTTTGGTAATTTTTTTCAAACGGTAAGGCCAAAATTGTATTGAAAAAACACACGTCTTAAATTTATTTTGTAAACACGGATTTTACGGTGACTCACAACGGCCATCTTAAGATATATACCTGGCTTAACTCTTAATGTCCTATACCACCTTATTCCGCCCTGCTGGAAGTCACATTTATTTTCTTAATCCATCCCAAATGATAGCCTTTGTTTAAATGTAATATTAAACATATTTAGAAGTCTTTAATTTAAGGGAAATATCTCAAGTTAACTTTAAATGAAAAGGATCATTTTTAGCCATTTTTAAAAATAAATCCTTATAGGAATGGGGCTCTGGAATTCTCAACAGGATGTTAAGAGTTAAGTAACATTAAATTCTTCCGCGCTGCAAAAGCGGTCATCCTGACCACTTCCCTCAGAAATAGTCCTCACAAAGAAATAGTTCTTTTCCTAATATTATTTCTAACTTACAAAATGTTAAGATTTACCCCTTACAAACCAACTGATACCAGTCATTATATCACGTAAAGAAAAAGTAAAATCTCACAAAACTGAAACATATTTGTGTAATTAAGACTTTTATTCAATTGATAATAATAAAAATTACATAAAAGTCTTATTCAGCATAAATTATTGGAGAAAAATAGCAAAAGACTAGGAAATGCAAATCGTTTGAAGAAAAAGTTTACTCTCACAAAACAGAAACATATTTGCAAAATTCAGACATTTGTTTAACTGAAAGTAAATATTATATAAAAGAAAGAAAAAGTGTTATATTCATATAATATACATATATATATATGTGTGTGTATTAACTGAAAATAAAAATTATGAAAAAAAAGGTTAGTTTTGAAATGGTTATTATCTGTGATAGTCATATGAGGTCATTCCCCTTGATTGGAACTCTTCACTGTTGTCACTCCAGAGATAAAAACTAAGTCTCATCCTTTTTATATCAAAATCCCAATTAGTACAGACATATAATGTAACATTTGTAATAAAATTTAAAATATCAACTGCATATCACTCTTGTTCTTAATAACTGACTTGTCCCAATGATATTACAGTTATTACCTAAATGTGGAATTCTTTAAAAATATTGATACACAAATTTTATAATGCTTTTCAATTTCTTTCCTTTCTATAAATTATATATTTTTATTTATTTCATTGAAAATAAAGAATAAGATTTTATAGCAACATGCTTTTCTGTGTATTCTAAAGTTTATCCGTACATCCACAGAATTACAATTCAACTCTCATCTGTAATTCCATGAATGGTTTAATGAAGAGTCTTCCTGAACAAGAAACAGGGTTCGTCCAGTACTCTTAAATGTCTACCATCAGTGTCAAAAAAATCTCACTCAATTTGGTTTCTCTTCAATGGGCATTTGCTTGTTATTAACTCACTGATAATTGCTGATCTAGCAGCTAGAAAAGTGTAGGCAGTCCTTCTCGTGTTGTAGTCTATGTGGATTTTAAATTTTCGACTCTCTAAACATATTGATACACATTTAATAATACTTTTACCTATGTAATAAATACTCTTTGAAAATTCTAATACACAGACTTAGGAAACAGACTGATTTTTTGCATGTGTTCGCATGTGGTATTTTAAATGTGAATTACGTGAAAATGCTGCTTTACACACTTCACAAGAATATGGTTTCTCTCCAGTGTGTATTCGCATATGGACTTTCCAATTCCTTCTGTCAGAAAATGCTGAGTCACACACGTCACAAGAGAAGGGTTTCTCTCCAGTGTGTATTCGCATGTGATTTTTTAAATAACTATTTAGTGAAAATGCTGATCCACACACTTCACAGGAAAATGGTTTTTCTCCAGTGTGTGTTGGTATGTGCTGTTTTAAAGATGAACTGTGTTCAAATACTGCATCACAGAATTCACAAGAGTATCGTTTTTCTCCAGTGTGTATTCGCATATGGAGTTTCAAATTTTTTCTATCTGAAAATGCTGCTTCACACACTTCACAAGAGTATGTTTTTTCTCCAGTGTGTATTCGCATATGGACTTTCAATGAATTACGCAATCGAAATGTTGCTTCACACACTTCACAGGAAAATGGTTTCACTCCAGTGTGTTTTCGCACATGTTCATCCAAACTGTAACTTGTATAAAATGCTGAACCACAAACTTGACAACAAAATGGTTTCTCTCCAGTGTGTTTTCGCATGTGTAATTTAAGATTTGAACTTTGGGAAAATGCTGAACCACATACTTCACAAGAAAATGGTTTCTCTCCTGTGTGTATTCGCATGTGTCTTTTAAGTTTGGAACTTTGTGAAAATGATGAATTGCATATTTCACAGGAAAATGGTTTTACTCCAGTGTGTATTCGCACATGTTCATCCAAATTGGAACTTGTATAAAATGCTGAATCACAAACTTGACAAGAAAATGGTTTCTCCCCAGTATGTTTTCGCATGTGGATTTTTAAACTGGATCTGTGTGAAAATCCTGAACCACACTCTTGACAAGAAAATGGTTTCTCTTCTGTACTTGTTTCCATGTCTGACTCCAAAGTTGAAAACTGTTTTTCTTCTGTAAAGTTCAAATCTGTGAATAAAGAATAACTCTTATTAAATAGGAGAGAACTGTTTATTTTAAACTTGCAGTTCATTGGATAAGAAACTATAACATAATTCATGTTCAGACATAAATAACATTTTTATTCTGTCAAACAAGCATAATTACATAAATTGTGATATAAAGATAAAACAAATGAAACTCCTCTTACCTCAGACTAGGAAAAGAAATGGCGCCCGAAGGTTAAGTTTCTTTTATAAGAGTACTTACCGGAAGTGAGGTGGTTTGTGGGAGAGGAGTGGAGAAATAAATGAGCTGAATTTCTTGGCAGTGTCGTGAGCGACGTGTTGATGAACAGACTGTGAGCGACGTGATTGCGAACAGATGGTGAACGAATTGATTGCGAGCAGACAGAAAGATTTTTTTGAGTAGAGATTTCACAAGCTATTTCGGCAAATGCACTTATTAGCCTGTTCCTTATAAGATCAGCGTCTTCCTCATCTCGCTCGCTCATCTCCAAGTACAGGGCTTAAGCGTCACCCTCCAAAAATAACAGAATCATCGTAGCGATGTCAGTGATATTCTGTAGCTTAGCAACCAGCTGAACCCTTTTCAACCACGCAATAACGTCTCCATCCCCACAAAAAGGCTTAATTAGGTTGCTCAATTCTGCAGAAGATATCGTTGCCGAAAATAGCCGTGAAATCTCTACTTAAAAAAATAACAGGCCGCCATTATGGAGCAGCAGCGGGTGAGGACAAAGAGGCGAATAGGAATCCTGAAGGAGTTGATAGCCTAGTTTAGGGACTCAGGTAGATAATAAGTACCAAAAAATATCTTGTCTAAATTATTTTTACATATTTCAAATATGTTTTGTGGTTGGTTTTGAAGGCTATCACAATGCAAGTGTAAAGAAAAATAAGGTAACTATGCTGTTTGTTAACCTGTGATTTATTCTTAATATTTTGAGATAAAAATCTCTTCCACAGAATCATTTTCAAAAATTAATTTCATTTGACGAATGCCATAAAAAGACAACAACTTCAGTTAAGGAGATCTTCTGTAAAAGAGATTTTTTATTTTGAAATATTAAGAATAAATCACAGGTTAACAAACAACACCATAGTTACCTTATTTTCTTTACACTTGCATTCTGATAGCCTTTAAAACCAACCACCAAACTAATATGAACATAATGCTTTAAGCAAATCCTAAAACCCTTTTAAAACAAATATTTTTGGTCATTTTATATTTTCAACCAAAATTTAATATCAATGTTTTACTTACTTCTTACATCTGTTTTCTCTCATTCAGGGCAATGTAACGTTTGAAAAATTACATAATTCATGTTCAGACAAAAATATCATTTTTATTCTACTGTCAAATAAGCAAAATTACATGAATATTATTTAAATGGAGGAGGAATGTTTTAAAAGGCAACTACTTAATATATGTCTTTTTCTTTTCATTATCTTAAAAATTGCAAAGATTCCCTTACCCCTTCCATCTATTCATACTTCCCTTACTTTTTTTATTTTTCTGTATAACTGATTGGAGTGGGAGTTACTGTTGTCATGATGCTAGATTCATGATGATGATGATGATGATGATGTCTTCCTCTCTCTTTTCTGATGGGGTTGTCATATTCATACCCAACAACCCCTTCATGCTGCTGCTACAAGGAATGGGTTGGTGGTTAACAGACTAAAAAGTAGATAGGTCTAAGTAAAATAGTTCAAAAGATAGGTTACTATTGTCATGACGATTGATAGATGTTGATGATATGATTGTATTCTTTTTCTACTTGTCTTCCCCCTCTATTTTCTGACAGGGGTTGTCATATTCATACCCAACAACCCCTTCATGCTGCTGCTACAAGAGAGGGTTGGGTTGTTAACAGGCTAAGTAAGAAGTAGATAAGTATAATGACTATCATAGTTACTACTACTTGTAAGAGTTATTATAGTTGTGGTAAATAGTAACGTTAAAAGGTCATAAGATAGGTTACTATAAATGTTGATGATATGATTGTATCCTTTTCCTACTTGTCTTCCTCTTCTATTTTCTGACAGGGGTTGTCATATTCATACCCAACAACCCCTTCATGTTGCTGCTGCTACAAGAGAGGGTTGGGTTGTTAACAAGCTAAGTAAGAAATAGATGGGTCTAATGACTATCATAGTTACTACTACTTGTAAGAGTTATTATAGTTGTAGTAAATAGTAACGTTAAAAACAAAAACTTCAAACATTATTTACTATTGCTAGAAGGACCCCCAAAAAGCTAGGCAGAAAAAAAAAACACAACTAGTAAAACACAAAGACAAACAATCTATTCATACTTCCTTTTCTTTTTTTTTATATTTCTGGGCAGTTGATTGGGTGTGGGTTTATTCTTTAAGTTTTAAGATTTGTAATCTTGGATTTTACAAGCAAATAAAAATAGACTTTTATTTTCTCATAAATTTTCAACCACTTTTTTTCTCTGAGAGAAAAAGTAAATATTTTATTTATATCATCTACAGAAACAAACCAGAAATCCCTCTGGATTATAACCTGTACAAAATTTCAGAAAAATTGAAGGGGTTGGGTGACAATTTTACTTTTTTCTGGATGATTTCACATGGAATTACCTTTAGGTATAATAATTATTGCTCTAGAGATTGCAATGGATGGAGATGACAGTAATATTCATTTTAAAAACTTTGGATTTGTTTTTCTTGACTTGGCAATATTTTTAATAAAATAACTGGTGCATTATAAAATTCATTGAAAATTTCATTAAAATCAGATAATTTTTGGTTATTTTTTGTTTTTCAATCAGTATCATTTTGAAGAATATCAGGCAATATTGAGAAAAATGTGGATAACTTATGTCCTTTTAGTCTTCCATATATGAAAATAGAATCGTTAGTAATAATTTTTAAAATATATAAAAATCTCAGAAAATATGTTGCACAATTTTTAACTTACATTTTTATATAGAATAAATAAAGCTTCATCTATGATTTAAATACTGACTTCAACATAAGACCTTCAAGACGTTTAAAATTTAATATTAAATTCTTAAGGGAATAAAATAGGCCAATTGAATCAGAGAAAATACTTTTTTTTCATCAATTCAAAGAAAAATATTGTTTTTAAAACTATAAAAAAAAAACAAAAAAAAAACATGCTACAATAATTATTTTTTGAGTTTTAATGAAATAACTTTTAAATTTTCAAATAAATTTTTTCGGGCATTGAATTTTTTTTGTGTGTGTGTTCTTCAGCATTTGATCTTTCTAGAAAAGTAAAATATTACGGACTGGAAATTTTTTTCAACTTTCTGAATTAGTAAAAAAAATACATTTTTTAGTTTCTTTCTGAATAAAATTAGATCATTAATAAATGATTTGGTGAAAATTTCATAAAAATTGGACAATTCCCTGATTTTTGGTAATAGTTTAAAACTTTTCGATTTCTGAACATTCCTAGAAATAAATATTTCCTGTGTGGATTTGAATTTTTAAAAAAGACTTATTACCTCCCTTTCTGATTTCTGAACATCCCTAGAAATAAATATTAGCAACATTGACAGATTTCCTGTATGGATTTGAATGATAAAAATGGGTAATTCCATATTAAATCATCTAGGTCATGTCACCCACCCACTTAAATTTTTTTGAAATTTTATACAGGTGTGGACTACGTTAAAGTTAGACAATCCCCAAAATTTGAGTTTCCAATTCCAAGAATTGATGCAGTTATGTTCATTTTTAGCTCTCCCAATTTTAGGGGTCTCCCGAAATGGTGACTTTTTGTAATCAATTTGTGTCTGTAAAATAAGTTCTATAGCTTCCCTACACTTAAAAATTGGTTTATAAAAGCATTTTTGCCCAAGAAATCCAAAAATGCAATCATAAAAGACTTAGTTAACCAATTTCAAGTTATTGGTAATTAGCGGAGTTATGTCAATGTTTATTTCTCCAAATTTGAGGGGAGTCTTGTGAAATAGCAACTTTTGTTAATCTATTTTTGTCTGTAAACTGACAGGGTTCCCACTCATTTTAGGAAATCATTTTCCTGGACGTTTCCAGGACATTTTAAAATTTTCCAGGACAGCACTTGTTCACGGCAATTTCATAATTTACTATCAAATCAAATATCAACACATTAAGCTAGTTTTATTCTTACTTTTTCATGATGCAGGTTTAATGAAGTATCTTGGGTTCATTATAGATGATGCCTAAATCTATCAATTAACTATAAAAAAATGTCCATAAAGTCAGTGTGCACTTTAAAGTTATAAATTACTTAAAGTGCGAACAGACTTTGCTGTCTTTTTTATTGGCAAATCAATTTAGATATTTTACCCCTCTCCCTCCATATTTAAAATAAATGCTTGTTTTTTTTTTTATTGTATTTGTACAAATTTCAATAAACTCAAATTTTAATTTCACAATGCCCCTTCACTTTATATCTATATTATATTTTATATATATATTTTTATATATCAATGTTAAGATATTAGATAGTGAAGGTCATTGGAAAAGAAAACATCTCAAAGAAGCATATATTTGTGACTGTAGTGACCTATTGAGTAGACCAAGTATAAAGATGAACACAATATGGGAATTTATTATTAAAAAGACTAAAATTGTTTTTAAAGTTAATTACTTTAAAAATAAAAATATCAAAAAAGACTGAGGACAGATTTTACTCTTTGAGTTGGACAGGAAACACACATAAACTTTTTGTAAATGATCATAATTCTTCTCGTGACACATGTTGGAATGATAGGCATACAAAAACAATGGTCATTGTCTTTGAATGAAATCTTAAAATGTTCCTCAATGTCTGTTTAACCAACTGTCAAACTGTTAAAAATTATTTCCCAGGTTTGATCATTACTATACTATGATACACAGAGAATACCTGAGAAAGGCCGGAGGATATAGCGGCCAAAATAGCAGTGGAGTTATATTAAGGTTAAACTAATTACAGTATAAAAACAAAAGACAAAGGCATAAATTAAATAAAAAGATTTTTTTAAATGAACTACTCTGGTAGAAAATAAGTACAGAAAATCAGAAAATTAAATGTAAAAAAATTTTTTAAAATAAAATAAAATAAATAAATAATTGGGAGCCTAACCTTCCAATTGAGTTTTCTCCAAAGATTATTAGATAACAAAAATAACGTAGACTAGTCATTAAATGATTATTTGTTTTTAGAATCTAAAAATAGGAAATTTGAAACTTAAAATCAGGTGTTTCATATTTTAAATTTATTTTATCTATTGATTAGGTATATATATTGCTTTCTCAAAAGCATCTATGGTGGGTGCAAATACTTATATTTTTAAAAATTTTGATTCATTTCCATTGAATTAGTTTGATTCAGTAATTTAAAAGAAAGATTTTGTTGATTAATAAGCCAACACTAAAAATTTTATTAAAATCCAATAATCCTCTGATTTTTGGTAATTTTTTGTTTATCAACTGGGTCAGTAAATAGGCACTATGCAAGCATATCATGTTAAACTTATTTTAAAAGTTTTCCTTCTTAGGATCAGGTTTCCCAAGGTAAACAACTTTTATGCACAGCATAATTATATTGTATTTAAATAAATATCAACAATTTAGTAATTTTTCTGTTCATAGTGTATTTAAATTTTTTGTTATTTAATTCTGAGAAAAAAATTAAATTTAAAGAAAATTGTTGTGAATCTTCACTAAGCAACTTTTTAGCAACATTCAATAGTTATGTATTAAAAATGAATTACATAGTAATATTATTATTTTTTTTATTTAAAATTTATTTTTTTCTTATGTTCATTAGGTATAACCAAAAAACAGTCACGTGATCAATTTAGGCCATCTTGAATAAAACGGAAATAAATATTTTTGAACTTTGTTTTTTTAAATCTCTCCAAAAAAAAGTAACAATCATACAGAGTGACAAAGAAAAATAGTTGATTCAAAGATCAAATTATCCGATTGGGGAAAATTACTCACCATTAATAAAAAAAAGTAAATAAAATAATCTGTTTTACATACAAAAGGGTTATTTTTATGTGGATTGTACTTTACATATTACTTCTCTTTGACAATTATACATTTAAATGTATGGGTGGCTGTATTCAACATAATTGTTTTCTTTTGCATATTCAATAACAGATTATTGGTTTTATATTTTTTAAAGATTTTTTTTTTTTTTTGTGGTAATTTCAGAATAACTCTGGAATATTTTTTTTAGGTGAACTTATAAAAGTGTAACTAAAGTAAAGAAAAGACAATAGATATTACAAATTTGTCAGTTTTGCTCTTCCGTATATTATAAGAATCAAACATTACTATTCAACAATAAAAATTACAAATACTTTTAAAAATAATAATATTAGTGGATTGGACACATTTTTAGTTCACCTGAATTCTAAAATTCATATTTTTAAATATCCGTGAAAAATTCGATTTGTACACACAAAAAAAGATTTTTCAACATTAAATAAAAAAAAAAATTTACTTAAGCACACAATAGATTGAAAATATCTTAAAAATTAATTTCTTAAAATTTTTCTTTTTTTTCTTTTTTTTTACAATTTAATATCAATTAAAAAAGAAAAAAAAAAAATTTTTATTTCAGAATTCATTAATTTTTCACAAAAAAGGAAAAAGTTATTTAGAATCTTATCTCTAGGTACCACCAGACCGTTTATGCCATCTTGAATAAAACGGAAATAGATATTTCCGAACTTTGTTTATCAAAAATCTCATAAAAAAAAGATCGTACAGGGTTGTTACAAAGAAAAATAGTTAATTCAAAGATCAAATTATCCGATTGGGAAAAATTAAATCGTTATCTTAAAAAATAAACAAACCTGCCCGTATTACATGCGAAAGGGTAATTTTCAGACCGTAATATAGACAGAAAAGTTACTCATTATTTCCCTTTTACAATTAACCAGTAAAAGTATGGAATGAAAACTTGAATATTTTTTCTAAGATAAAAACTGATAAAATAATCTATTATACTTACTTTTTATTTTAATTATTGAAAAAGTTAAATAAAATAATTTTTATTATTAAACAAACCTGCCCGTATTACATGCGAAAGGGTAATTTTCAGACCATAATATAGACAGAAAAGTTACTCATTATTTCCCTTTTACAATTAACCAGTAAAAGTATGGAATGAAAACTTGAATATTTTTTCTAAGATAAAAACTGATAAAATAATCTATTATACTTACTTTTTATTTTAATTATTGAAAAAGTTAAATAAAATAATTTTTTTTCACGCTAACACTGTCAGCCTAACAGGAACAAACTTCGGTTACTTAGAAGCGTCTCGTCTCTTTGTAAAACAAATATGTCAGCAATGCTCTTCCATACATTCTAAGGATCACACATTACTATTCAACAATAAAAATTACAAATTCTTTTAAAAATATTAATCGAGCTCGTATCGGACCAATGTTTAGTTCACCTGAATTATAAAATTCATATTTTTAAATATCCATGAAAAATTCGATTTTTTGACGCAGGAAAAAAAAAAATTTAATTTATTTCACGCAGAAAATAAAAATATTTAATCACACAAAAGATTGAAAATCTCTTAAAAATTAATTTCTTAAAAAAAAAATTTTTTTTTGACAATTTAATAGAATATAGTACATACCAATTATATATAAAAAAAAAAAAAAGTTTTTAAATATTAATATTATGACATTTTTTTGCACTTTTTATTTCCGATTTCATTAATTTTTCCTCAAAAACCTAGACCTTGTACATTCATACAATTTCATTGATATAGTTATTCAGACTCTTATCTTTATAGAAAAAAAGAAAAAAATTTTTTCTGACGCGTCATTTTTTTTATCTCATAAAATAAAATAGGGGGGGGGGAATAGACCTCGTAAAAAATATTTCCCCTAATATATTTTAGAAAAAAACTATTTCAGATGTATTTACATCCAATGGTAAACATTTATGGAAATTCTCGTGAAAATCAGATTATTAATTGATTTTTCATAGAATTTTTAAAAAATCCTCTTATCGTAACTTGTTTTTAGCTACGTTAAATTTCAGTTGATTTAACAGTGCAAAAATGAAAACATTGTTTTTCAATCATAATTTTCATTATTTCCGTATGCCGAAAAAATTTTTTAAAAATCATCAGGAGTTTATTTTATGTTTTTTTTTTTAAATGGAAAAAAAATTTTCAAGAAAATATTACAATTTCTGTAAGTTTGATTGTGTTAAATATAGGGGGGGGGGTAAATTTCACAGGGTCAAATTGGTGGTACCTACTTATCTCTATAGAAAAAAAAGGAAGAACGTTTTCTGTCAGTTCAATTTTTTTATATCTCAAAATAAAATATATTTTAGGAAAAAACTATTTCAGATATATTTACATCCAAATATAAATAGTTATGGAAATTTTCGTGAAAATAGGACTATTAATTGATTTTTCATAGATTTTTTTAAAATCCTCTTATCGTAACTTGTTTTTAGCTACATTAAATTTCAGTTGATTTAACGGTGCAAAAAAGAAAACATTGTTTTTCAATCATAATTTTCATTATTTCCATAAGCTCCGGAGTTTGTTTAATGTTTCTTCTTTCGAATGGAAAATAATTTTCAAGAAAATATTAATTTTTATGTAAGTTTCATTGTGTTAAATATAGGGGCGGGGGTAATTTCACAGGGTAAATTGGTGGTATCTAATGTTCATAATGTTATTACTTTTCGACTATTTATACGCAAAATTCGTTTATGGAGTTTTGATAAAACACATCTTACTTCTTACGACTAAAACTAAATTTAACCTTAAACAATCGATTTAAATAATTTTAATACGTTTTTTAAGTTAAAATCTGCGCTTGAATAACCGAAAAGATCTTGAATCGTTGGTCCCAAGTTGGTATCAAGATTTTTCTTAACCAAAAAGATATTTTTACCGAATAAACAAATATTCTAAAGCAGATTTTTATACGTTATGGTCTTCCATAGTAAAATTTAAAAAGAATAATCGAGAGAAAGAATCTGCTATAAGAATTATTTCTACTAAAATTTAATATTAAATCATGTAAATTCTCTTGATTTTCCATATTCAAGTATTCAAAAATAAAATTAAAAAATGTGACCACGAAGAAAGGACAACGAAATAGATGAACATGAACAACAACAAAATTAAATAAAAAAAAGATTTTAAAAGCATCGAATATATTTCAATAGTTAAAATCACAACATTTAAAAACAATTTTAAAACATATTCCAATAATTTAAATATCTCGTCTAAAATTATTTTCACATATTTAAAATATTTTATAATTCTCTTTCGCTTTTGTAAGTAAAACAAATATTTTTGCTCATTTTATATTTGCAACGAAAAAATTAATATCAACATTTTACTTACTTCTTTCCTCTGATTCCTCTTCCTTAGGCAATTTAACGTTTGATAAATTAAGAAAACTTAAAATTTTAAATAACTCAGGATTTTTTCTTTCTTTTTTTTTCTTGTTTTAATTAAAATTTAAAAACTGCTGTCTTTTACGATTGAGTAAAATTCATTGGAGTCAAGGGGAGATAACCGAAAGAAAATATTAAGATAGGATTTTTTTTATTATATAAATTTTATTATCTTATTAATGTAATTATAATTAGTTCATACATTATCCAGTATTATATAATCTATAGATTAGATTAATTATTAGATTATATGTGTCAAGAAAGGAAGGGGGAAGAGGTCTTGCCAACATAGAGGAATGCGTAGAAACCACAATCCAACAACACGAAGACTACACAAAAAAGAGCAAAGACAGATTACTTATGGCGGCCAACAATAGTAGATGTGGCATATGGACAAACAGAAAAACAACAAAGACTAGAACTGGTGAATTTTGCAGTTCCAGCAGATCACAGGGTGAAGCTAAAGGAAAATGAAAAAATAGACAAATACCTGGACCTTGCCAGAGAACTGAAAAAGTTATGGAATATGAAAGTCAAAGTTATACCAATTGTAGTCGGTCCCAAAAGAATTGGAAAAGGGTTTGGAAAGTCTGGAAATCAGCTGATGGATTAATACCATCCAGAACACTGCACTGCTGCAATCTGCCATAAAACTCCAAAGAGTCCTGGAGACCTGAGGAGAATTGCTGTCACTCAGACTCCAGTGAAAGACCATCAGCTAAGACTGATGTAAAAACTCAAAAGGAGTAAATAATAATAATAATAATAATAATAATAATAATAATAATAATAGAAATAAAAAAGAATTAGAAACCCTGGTACAAACTATTAGAATATATAGCCAGGATATAGGGATGGAATTTGGAATCGAAAAATGTGCTATGCTTGTAATAAAAAGGGGTGAAAGAAAACTAATGAATGGAATACAACTGCCAAATCAGGAAACTATAAAATCACTTGATGAAAATGAAAGCTACAAATACTTAGGAATTTTAGAAGGGGACAATATCATGCAAACAGAAATGAAATGAAAATTTAAAAAAGAATATCTCAAGAGAACTAGAAAACTTCTAGAAACCAAACTTAACAGCAGAAATCTGATCAAAGGAATCAATACCTAGGCCGTCCCCATTATAAGATACTCAGGACCATTCTTAAAATGGACAAAGGAAGAACTCAGACAGATTGACCAAAGGACGAGAAAATTAATGACCATGCACAAGGCTCTCCACCCTAGAGATGATAGAGATAGATTATATGTGTCAAGAAAGGAAGGGGGTAGGGGTCTTGCCAACATAGAGGAATGTGTAGAAACCACAATCCAACAACTCGAAGACTACACAAAAAAGAACAAAGACAGATTACTTATGGCGGCCAACAATAGTAGATGTGACATATAGACAAACAGAAAAACAACAAAGACTAGAAAACAAAAATGGGAAGAAAAACAATTATACGGACGCTTCAAACGACAAATTGAAGAGGTTGCACATGAAAAGACTTGGACATGGTTAAGAAAAGGAAACCTCAAAAGAGAAAGTGAATCCCTTATAATTGCTGCACAAAATAATGCCATAAGGACAAACTACATCAAAGCGAAAATTGATAGGACCCAACAAAATAGTAAATGTAGACTTTGTGGTAATAGAGATGAGACTGTAAACCATATACTCTGTGAATGTAGCAAACTAGCACAACGAGAATACAAAACTAGACATGACTGGGTTGGGAAGGTGATCCACTGGGAATTATGCAAAAAATTTAATTTTGACCATACAACAAAATGGTATATGCATAAACCAGAATCTGTTCTTGAGAACGAAACACATAAAATTCTCTGGGACTTTGAAATGAAAACGGATCACCTTATCCCAGCAAGAAGACCAGATCTAGTGTTGATAAACAAAAAAGAAAGAACTTGTCAACTGGTGGATTTTGCAGTTCCAGCAGATCACAAGGTGAAGCTAAAGGAAAATGAAAAAATGGACAAATACCTGGACCTTGCCAGAGAACTGAAAAAGTTATGGAATATGAAGGTCAAAGTGATACCAATTGTAGTTGGTGTACTTGGAACGGTCCCAAAAGGATTGGAAAAGGGTTTGGAAAGTTTGGAAATCAGCTGATGGGTTGATACCATCCAGAACACTGCACTGCTGCAATCTGCCAGAATACTCAGAAGAGTCCTAGAGACCTGAGGAGACTTGCTGTCACTCAGACTCCAGTGAAAGGTCAACTGGTGGATTTTGCAGTGCCAGCAGATCACAGAGTGAAGTTAAAGGAAAATGAAAAAATGGACAAATATCTGGACCTTGCCATAGAACTGAAAAAGTTATGGAATATGAAAGTGAAAGTGATACCAATTGTAGTTTGTGCACTTGGAACAGTCCCAAAAGGATTGGAAAAGGGCTTGGAAAGTTTGGATATCAGAGGAAGGATTGAAACCATTCCGAACACTGCACTGCTGCAATCTGCCAGAATACTCAGAAGAGTCCTGGAGACTTGAGGAGACTTGCTGTCACTCAGACTCCAGTGAAAGACCATCAGCTAACACTGATGTGAAAACTCAAAAGGAGTAAATAATAATAATAATAATAATAATAATAATAATAATAATAATAATGTTAAGAGACAGCAAAAATATAATTTTACCTAGCTATTCAACCATTAAAAGAGTAACATTATCAACATATATGAAGCCTTTAATTAAGCAACATGATAACAATTTTTTCATGTATATTAAAAACAAATTTAAGTTACTCATACTGAAAGACACCACAGTATCTTTACTTGTTGATGAAATTCACCTAAAACCTTTTCTTAATTATAAGGGTAGTAATATTGTTGGCTTATCTGACAATAGAAATGAAGCTGCAACAAGTGCATTTGCTTTTATGCTTAGCAGTGTATTCTCACCATATAAGGATGTTGTGCATGTTATGCCAACTAAATGTCTTAAAGCTGAGAATTTATTTAATATAATAATAATTGGTTTAAAGCTATATCTTTCTTTTGCAGTCCAAATCATGAATTAAATAGTATCCAAAGTGCCCCATTTTGTACCTTACAGAAACTTCCTGGAATCTCAGTAAATTTTGAAATATTGTTATAAATTCACCTCAAAAGCTCTTACTCCTATTAATCTTGAAAGGCAAAATGTTAATTTAGTTCTGCAAATGTTTAATAAGTACTCTATTCAGGGATTATTGATGTTAGGAAAACAGGAATGTTTGCCTAATTTTGCAGAAATTGCAGTATATATAAACATATTTTATATTTGGTAGACAATAATGAATGTAAAAACATCATATAAAGGTTGTCACCTTAGAAATAAATACTGTAATCCACTTAGAGTAAATGAAGAAAATTTTAGATTTCTCTCTGAATTCTGTGACTGGTTAGAATCTTGGAATAGCATTTCTAGAAAAAATGGCAAATTAACAAGGAAACCTTCACTGCTTTGCATCATACAACTTATGTATTTCTAGAACTGACTAAGTATTGCATGGAAGAATTGAAAATGCAATACATATTACCTGGCAAGGTTTGGTCAATATTGGCGATTTAGTGGTGATCAGTATAATATCCCAATACGGCAAGTGTTTGAGTGTGAACAAAAAATTAGAATGCTATCAGTTTTCAAATTGAGCTTACCATTTAATCAGCAATGCATTAAAATTGATTTAAATAATTTACAAGAACCAAATTGGGATGAAGTGACAGAGCAGCAAAAGTTAGATATTTATACATTTACAATTGATGTCAAAGAGGATGATGTTAATAAATGTAGAGAAGTTCTTCCTGTAATATTATATTTAGCCGGTTATTGCTGTTATGCTGTTTTTAAGAAAACTAAATGCAATAATTGCAAAAACTTAGTATCTGGAAAAGATAAAGTAGAAGAAATAGCCGAAATAAACTGCTATTTTCAAGGGATTAATAGAGGTTCTCTCTTATATCCTAATGATACAACTACAAATTTTGTTCTATACAATAATGTAGTCATTGGTAAGTTGATAAAAATTCATTCTTTTCTTCATTCAGTAAATCAAAGGAAATTAGCCATGCACATAACATTGAATGTATTGGCAGACCATAAGCTCTTTTTAATGTTGACACTCATAATATTGAAAAAATAGAAAAGATGTTTATCTTAAGCTCTACAAATGCTCTTTTAAATAATTTTTGTTCTAGAGAAAATAATAACATCATCAATAAGTTAAGAAAAAAAAAAAAAACTTCAAACATTCAGCTGAATTTTATATCTGTAACCTATTTTTCAATAAGTATTATTTAATTTTTTAATCTGTTGTTTGTAACTAATTTATCTGGTTTGTATTTAATTTTTTTCTATTTATTCACCATTTACTTGTAATTTGTTTGTCTGTTTATCTAATAATTGATTGTACATTTATTCACAATTCAGTTGTTTCTGTATTAAGTAATAATCACTTGATAATTACAATATTGTAAATTTACAGAATAATCATTAAAATTGAAAAAGAAAAAAGCAAATAAAAAAAATGCTGATTATAATTTATCTAAACATTATCAAATTTATATTTAATATATCCATTTATATTTATTGTAATTTGTTTGTCTGTTTATCTAATAATTGATTGTACATTTATTCATAATTCTGTTTACAGTTTTTTAAGATTAAAATTAAAAAAACATGCAAATCAAAACAATGAGGATTATCATTTATAAAAGATTGTTTTCAATTTCTTAAGAATAATATTATGAATGAATTTCAGTTATTAAATTTTAATGTAACGGTATTTGTTTTTTTTTGTTTTGTTTTTTTGTGTGTACCTCAACGCTGCCTTTACATTTTTTTAGATTAAAATAAAAAGCATGCTAATCAAAACAATGTTTGTTATAATTTATAAAAATTGTTTTCAAATTTGAAATAAATAAAATTATGAACAAATTTCAGTTATTAAAGTTTAATGAAACGTAACATTGTTTTGTTTATTTACTTTACGAGTTTGACAAAATAGATATTGTTATATCTATTTTTTCGAAGGCTCGAAGAAGGCCTACTTTTGTGACGTCACACATCAGGCCTTCTGATATCTTAGAAGGCGCTATTTAAAATTTGTAGCAGCCGAATTTTTGGGTACACCTTAGGTACCACCAATTTACCCTGTGAAATTTACCCCCACCCTATATCTAACACAATGAAACTTGCAGAAAAATTAATATTATCTTCAATCTTGTTTTTTTTTTTTTTTTTTTTCCATTCAAAAGAAGAAACATTAAACAAAATCCTGATGATTTTTTAAAAAAAATTCAGCTTACAAAAATAATGAAAATTATGATTGAAAAACAATGTTTTCATTTTTGCACTGTTAAATCAACTGAAATTTAACGTAGCTAAAAACAAGTTACAATAAGAGGATTTTTTTTTAGAAAATTCTATGAAAAATCAATTAATAGTCCGATTTTCACGAAAATTTCCATAACTATTTACCTTTGGATGAAAATATATCTGAAATAGTTTTTTCCTAAAATATATTAGGGGAACTATTTTTTTACGAGGTCTACCCCCCCCCCCCGTATTTTATTTTATGAGATAAAAAAATGAACCATTAGAAAACTTTTTTTTTCTATAAAGATAAGAGTTCGAATAACTATATCACAAAAATTTTATAACATAAAACGCAGTAGTTTTTTTAATGAAAAATTAATGTAATCGGAAATAAAAAGTGCAAAAAATGTCATAATATTAATATTTGAAAACTTTCTTTTTGCTTTTTAATTGGTATGTACTATTTTCTATTAAATTATCAAGAAAAAATAAATTTTTTGAGAAATTAATTTTTAAGAGATTTTCAATATTTTGTGTGCTTAAATAATTTGATTTTTTTTTAATGTTTAAAAAATCTCTTTTTGCGGATATTTAAATATAGGAATTTTAGAATTCGGGTGAACTAAAAATTTGTCTGATCCACGATATATTAATATTTTTAAAAGAATTTGTAATTCTAAAATTCATATATTTGAATCCGTGAAAAACTCGATTTTTCACGTAGGAAAAAAAAAAAAAATTAATTTATTTCACGCAGAAAAAAAAGAGAAGAATTTAAGCGCACAAAAGATTGAAAATCTCTTAAAAATTAATTTCTTAAAAATTATTTTTTCTTGACAATTTAATTGAATATAGTACATACCAATTAAAAAGCAAAAAGCAAATTTTCAAATAATGATATTATGACATTATTTTTCACTTTTTATTTCCGATTTCATTAATTTTTCATAAATAAAAACAAAACTACTGCGTTGTATATTATACAATTTCTTTTATATATTTATTCAGACTCTTATCTTTATAAAAAAAAAAAGTAAAAAGTTTTCTGACGGGTCATTTTTTTTATATCATAAAATAAAATGGGGGAGGGGGATAGACCTCGTAAAAAAAATACTT
The DNA here is from genome assembly GCA_023376005.1 of Doryteuthis pealeii. Lineage (NCBI taxonomy): Eukaryota > Metazoa > Mollusca > Cephalopoda > Myopsida > Loliginidae > Doryteuthis > Doryteuthis pealeii. The sequence continues at coordinate 107,387,400 of CM042151.1, forward strand.
CCCCTAATATATTTTATAAAAAAACTATTTCAGATATATTTACATCCAAGCTGAAATTTAAAAAAAAAACATCAGGATTTGGTTTAATGTTTTTTCTTTCGGATGAAAAATTTTTTTTCAAGAAAATATTAATTTTTCTGCAAGTTTCATTGTGTTAAATATAGGAGGGTAAATTTCACAGGGTAAAATTGGTGGTACCTAAATTTTATATATTAATTTTTCATAGCAAAAATACTTAGAGTTTTGCAATAAAATAACTGATGCATTATAAAATTCATTAATTAGTAAATTTATACTGAAAATTTCATTAAAATCGGATAATTTTCTGATTTTCGGTAAATTTAAAAAATCGCAAATGTTACATGAATTTCGTAAACACGACATATTTCAAGGGCATTAATGGTCGAACGCGATCGAAATTGATAAAAAAAATTTTTAATGTATTAAAAATGAATTAAAAGTGTTATATTATTTTGCTTTTTTATTGATGGTCACTACTCTTTTTTTTAAATGATGTTACTACTTATCGATTTAGACAAAAGTTTGACCTTAAATAATCGATTTAATTCATTTTAATGTGTTTTTACAAAAAACACGAGATGACTTTAGCAGCCTATTTTTAAATCCTTAATAAACAATTACAACTTTAAGTAACTATTCTAAATACAAATACTATATGATATCAAGTATTCCTATTTTAATACGAATAATTTTAAGCAGAACCCTAACTTGTATTATTAGCACTACAAGTCGGAATGTATCTGGGGGTAAATGGAAATGAAGGGGATACTCCCCAGAGCTGTAATAGTGGAGCCATTAGATACAGTTTAGTGTCAAACCCTCTTTTTATGGGAGTTTTCTTACTCATCTGTAAAGAATACAATTAATTCTATAAAGATTATATAATTATAATCAGTTCATACATTATCCAGTAATCTATAGATTGGATTAATAGAATAATAAAACTTATATAATAAAAAATAAAAAAATCCAATCCTAATATTTTCTCTCGGTTATCTCCCTTGACTTCCACTTTTTAACAATGAAGTTTACACAATCGTAAATGACAGCAGTTTTTAATTTTTCATTCAAACAAGAACAAAGAAAATTAATCATAAATTTTTTTTTTAAATCCTGAGTTATTAAAATTTTTAAGTTTTCTTAATTTCTGAAATGTTGAATTTTCCTGAGGAAGAGAAATCAGACGAAAAAAGTAAGTAAAATGTTGATATTAATTTTTTCGTTGCAAATATAAACTGTGCAAAAATATTTGTTTTACTTACAAAAGCGACAGAGAATTATAAAATATTTTGAATATGTGAAAATAATTTTTGACGAGATATTTAAATTGTTGGAATTTGTTTTAAAATTGTTTTAAATGCTGTGATTTTACCCATTGAAATATATTCGATGCTTTTAAAATATTTTTTATTTAATTTTTCTTTGTTCATGTTCATCTATTTGGTTGTCCTTTCTTTGTGGTTGCATTTTTTTATTTTATTTTTAAATACTTGAATATGGAAAATCAAAATAATTTACATGATTGAATATTAAATTTTAGTAGAAATAATTCTTATAGCAGATTCTTTCTCTCGATTATTTTTTAAATTTTACTATGGAAGACCATAACGTATAAAAATCTGCTTTAGAATATTTGTTTATTTTCTATTCGGTAAAAAGATCTTTTCGGTTAGTAATTTTTTTTTTTGTATTTTTTTAAGCAATACGTAATTAAAAACAACGTTAATCCCATAAAACCGTAACCCAATTCGCAAAAACTTTCCGTTTTAATTTCCGACCTAATATTAAAATTGAATTTTGCGTATAAATAGTCGAAAAGTAATAACTAGGTATATCCAAAATTGACGTAAAATCCGCTTTTGTCGAAATGAATTCAGCCCCCCCCCCCTACAGAAAATAATTTACCAAAAATCAGGGAATTATCGGATTTTAATGAAATTTTCAGTGTTCATTTATCAATGAATGAACTTTATAATGCATTATTTATTTTATTTCAAAACTGTGGTAAGAGAAATCACGCATGTAGTGCTTCAAAGCGTGCACAACCGTGTTTGGCACGGAGGATGTGAGATCAGGGGCGATTGGGGAGATTGACCTCACATCCTCCTGATTGTGAGTCATGGCTTGATGCATGTAGTCTCACTATTTAAGGCCTGTTTTGAATGCATGGTGAAGTTGTGTTTTTGAGCTTTCTGATGAAGGCAGTGACGTACAACACGAGCGAGGAAGTAACTACTAGAGAAGGTTTGTTGAATAAAAAAAAAATTCTGTGTTGAGGGGGGTCCACAATCAAGTTTGCCACAAACTGGTTAATTTTGTCCCTGTTCTTTTGTCTTTTCTCATTAGTTTCAACTAAAGTCTTACATTGTTTAATCACTGCCGGTGCACACGCCACTCTGATTCTGTCATTGTCCTTAGATTCTAGCAACAGGAAAGGTCACCTTGCAAAGGACTGCCGAAAGCGCGAAACACGGTGCTACCGATGTGGCGAACATGGGCACTGGGCTGTTCAGTAAATCAGCTAGGAGACAAGGCGTCAGCACTAACCTTCTCCCTCACCAAGAAGTAAATGTGGCACTTCCAGTGGTAGGCATCTATGTTGACGGGACGCGGTGTTTAGTGCTAATATATACAGGTTGCTCACGAACAATTGTGTATTGGAGGAAAGCAAGAGTGGATGTCGTGACAATTTGAGGAGCGTCCCGTGCATGTTGCGGTGTCGTAGTGGTCTCCATATCCATGGACGAATGTGATTCTGCCAAGATTGATGTGCTGGTGGTGCATGGCAAACCACTTGGGTTTGATTTGCTGTTAGGGAATCAAAGCATTGGGAGGTGTTGTTGTTGGGCCAACAGGGTCAGTGAAGCTTGGCGAAGGGAAAATCACTAAATGTGCAGCCATTTCCATCAATGAACCTGACTATACTGCCACCTTCGACCATCAGAGCTGAACGTGGACTGTGTCATGGAAGTGGTCTGAGGATCGTGCATCTGAAGGACTGCACAATGGGGTGTCGGAATATCTGGTAGCAGCAAAGATCCGAAACGACTATAAGCGGGAGCTTCACACTTGGATAGACAATGGTTGGCTTGTGCCATACCCAGAAGACTAGCTGGGTCCTCCCAAAGCATTAATTCCACTGATGGCCATACTACAGCAGAACAAAAGTATGTCCAGTGATGGACTAACAGGATCTCATAATCACGTTGAAGCGTTCAAGGCCAATGTAGATGTCTGCGCAGCTAAACTGTGCGAATGGCGACAGAAAGGTTCTAACGTATCTGCTGGATCTCAGAAGAACCTCAAGGTACGTGTTCAAAAGACACTGTGGCAATACCACACCTTGTAGATTGAATGGAAAAGATACTGTCTGACCCGTTTGGGGTTCAGCCTAAATGTGGTTCCCCTTATCATGAAGGCCATTGTCAGCGCAATGCTATCGCAGGAAGAAACTGTGGGCCACACAACATCTGCTTACATTGACAACATCTATGTCAGCAAAGATATAGTGCCTGCGACCTGCGTAAGAGAATATTTAGCGTAGTTTGGGTTGAGGTGCAAGGACCCAGAACGGTTGGAGGATAGCGCACGGGTGCTGAGATTGACGGTCGGGATGGAACACGGTAAATTGTGGTGGAAGTGAGGAAGCATAGTTGCAGAATCTCCCAGTGTCGTTATGTGACGGACAGTGTTCTCCTTGTATGGAAGGCTTGTCGGGCATCTCCTGGTGTGCGGTTGGCTTTGTGGGCTTGTGGAATACTCAAGGGGAGAGCAAGTTCGGTCATGAAGGGCTGGGATGATGAAGCAAAAGACACCATCCTCCAGCGTATGATGTTTGATTGGAGCATGCACTGCAAGGAGCTGAACGTGTGGGTCAATGTCAGCTCTTTAGCAACCGGAGTAACCTTGGAGAGGCACGAGACAATGCTGGAGGATGCTTGTTGGCTGCGACCTGAAAACGACGCCCAACACATCAACTTAGCTGAACTGGACGATATATTGAAAGGCATCAGTCTGGCTCTCCATTGGCAGGGCAAGGTACTACACGTGAAAACAGATTCTGTGTGCATGTACCACTGGGCATCGGACATGAGTCTGTACCAAATCAGCAAGCGAGATGCTTATCAGGAGGCGGCTGAACACACTCAAGGAGCTTGTGGAGGAGTATGAGCTGACCGTAGACATGACATTGGTTCCGTCGACTCGGAACATCGCCGACCGATTGACACGAGTACCGCAGTGGTGGTTTGATGCGATGAAGAAGGAGAACGGGTTCGAATCACTGATCGGAGCAGTCCATGTGGATGAGCTGGATGCAAGTCAAATTATGGCTATACACAGAAGCAGTGGACACCCGGTAATGTGGCACACCACCTATTTTGTCAGGAGAATTTGCTCTACGAAAACCAAGGTAGCCATTAAGTCAGCCATACGGATGTGCGAGGAATGCCAGTCTATAGACTCAGCACCGATCCACTGGGAAAAGGGAAATCTAGAGGTGAACAGGAACTGGCAGAGGTTAGGAATGGACATCACACATTATGGTGACTGCCATTTCTTCATGGACTGTGGCCTGTCGCGTTTCTCCATTTGGAAGCAGTTGGCGAGGCAAGACTCGGCAAGCGTGACTCAGCTGTAGGCTGTGTTCGTCGAGCGTGGCCCACCGCACAAATCCTTACAGACAACAACACAGCCTTCTGCAGCAAGGAGTTCCAAACTTTTGCACATGAGTGGGGAATTCACTTATGATTCTGTTGCGCATACGCCCCAGCCAGAATGGCATAGCGGAGCAATGTTACCACACGGTGAAATGAATTGCGGCAAGGATGTGCTGTTCCATACAGGAGGCTGTCTACTGGTATAACATCAAATCCAGAGACGATGTATTACCCTCCACTGTGCCTGCCAATGGGATTTATCGATACGAAGTTAGGGTGAAGGGAGCTAATGCTGCAACAGAATCCTCGGGTTTCAAGCACAGCTCTTACCAAGTAGGATATATCGCGTGTGGGTCAAGTGCCACAGAGTCGGTGTACAACAAAATTCGGAAGGGGTGAGGTGACCAACATAATTAGCCCACTGTCAATTCTGGTGGACGGGATACCCAGCCACAAAAAGGATTTGCATCCACGCCACTGTGTCACCCATTAGAGGAAGACTCTGACAGCACAATGTCCTCTGAGAAAGGGACGGAGAGTCTGATGCATGATGATGAAGATACTGAGTCTGACAATGTACCTGCGGATGAAGCAGAAGCTGGACCCCTCTCCCTGCCTTTGCGAAGAAGTACCTGATGAAAGCGCCCACCGCCAGACTGCCATCTTTGTGATCATGAGATCAAGGGGAGGTGGTGAGAGAAATCATTCACATAGTGCTTCAAAGCGTGCACGACTGTGTTTGGCATGTAGAATGAGATATGGGGCGATCGGGGAGATTGATCGTGAGTCGTCGCTTGACATTTCATTAAAATCGGATAATTCCCTGATTTTTGGTAAATTTTTTAAAATCGCTAATGTTACATTAATTTTATAAACACGCTATTTTTAAACAGCGTTTAAGGCTGAACACAATTGAAATTGAAGAAAAAATTGTTTTTTAAATGTATTAAAAATGAATTAAATGTGTAATATTTTTCTTTCTTATTTATGGTCATCAATAAAAAAGCAAAATAATATTACACATTTAATTCATTTTTAATACATTTAAAAATGATTTTTTTGGTTACTACTTATCGATTTAGACAAATGTTTCACCTTAAATAATCGATTTAATTAATTTTAATTCGTTTTTAAAAAAACATTAGTGAAATAAGTGTACTCACACAGATATACGTTTTCGTAGATATATTTATTCACGTGAATACAAGCAACCTTCGATAGTCTTAGGGCCCGTTCAGAGTGAGGCTAGGCAGATGTAAACAAACCCTACTCGGGCTTAATGGGGTTAGCTGCTCCTAGTCCTCTGCTTGAAGCATCAACTTGGATGGTTGTTGGCTTGGTAGGGTCAAAATACACTAGGGTTATTTCTTTACTGATTATGGCCTTGATTGTTGGTAGGCCTTCTCATGGGTGTTCGTCCATGTATATTCGTTTCTCTTTTTCAGGAGGTTGCAAAGATTGGCAGTGTGTGATTAGGAGAGAGGATTCTGTAGAATGTATGAAGTGATCAGGAGAACTTACATGATGCAATGCAGGTGCACACATGTTTTTGCTTGCAAGATATCCAAAAGAGGAAAATGTTGCAAAGATTGGCAGTGTGTGATTAGGAGAGAGGATTCTGTAGAATGTAATGAGTTGAGAAACTTACATGATGCAATGCAGGTGCACACATGTTCTTGCTTTCAAGATATCCAAAAGAGGAAAATGTTGCAAAGATTGGCAGTGTGTGATTAGGAGAGAGGATTCTGTAGAATGTAATGAGTTGAGAAACTTACATGATGCAATGCAGGTGCACACATGTTTTTGCTTGCAAGATATCCAAAAGAGGAAAATGTTGCAAAGATTGGCAGTGTGTGATTAGGAGAGAGGATTCTGTAGAATGTAATGAGTTGAGAAACTTACATGATGCAATGCAGGTGCACACATGTTCTTGCTTTCAAGATATCCAGAAGAGGAAAATGTTGCAAAGATTGGCAGTGTGTGATTAGGAGAGAGGATTCTGTAGAATGTAATGAGTTGAGAAACTTACATGATGCAATGCAGGTGCACACATGTTTTTGCTTTCAAGATATCCAAAAGAGGAAAATGTTGCAAAGATTGGCAGTGTGTGATTAGGAGAGAGGATTCTGTAGAGTGTAATGAGTTGAGAAACTTACATGATGCAATGCAGGTGCACACATGTTCTTGCTTTCAAGATATCCAGAAGAGGAAAATGTTGCAAAGATTGGCAGTGTGTGATTAGGAGAGAGGATTCTGTAGAATGTAATGAGTTGAGAAACTTACATGATGCAATGCAGGTGCACACATGTTCTTGCTTTCAAGATATCCAAAAGAGGAAAATGTTGCAAAGATTGGCAGTGTGTGATTAGGAGAGAGGATTCTGTAGAATGTAATGAGTTGAGAAACTTACATGATGCAATGCAGGTGCACACATGTTCTTGCTTTCAAGATATCCAGAAGAGAAAATGTTGCAAAGATTGGCAGTGTGTGATTAGGAGAGAGGATTCTGTAGAATGTAATGAGTTGAGAAACTTACATGATGCAATGCAGGTGCACACATGTTCTTGCTTTCAAGATATCCAAAGAGGAAAATGTTGCAAAGATTGGCAGTGTGTGATTAGGAGAGAGGATTCTGTAGAATGTAATGAGTTGAGAAACTTACATGATGCAATGCAGGTGCACACATGTTCTTGCTTTCAAGATATCCAGAAGAGGAAAATGTTGCAAAGATTGGCAGTGTGTGATTAGGAGAGAGGATTCTGTAGAATGTAATGAGTTGAGAAACTTACATGATGCAATGCAGGTGCACACATGTTCTTGCTTTCAAGATATCCAAAAGAGGAAAATGTTGCAAAGATTGGCAGTGTGTGATTAGGAGAGAGGATTCTGTAGAATGTAATGAGTTGAGAAACTTACATGATGCAATGCAGGTGCACACATGTTCTTGCTTTCAAGATATCCAAAAGAGGAAAATGTTGCAAAGATTGGCAGTGTGTGATTAGGAGAGAGGATTCTGTAGAATGTAATGAGTTGAGAAACTTACATGATGCAATGCAGGTGCACACATGTTTTTTGCTTTCAAGATATCCAGAAGAGGAAAATGTTGCAAAGATTGGCAGTGTGTGATCAGGAGAGAGGATTCTGTAGAATGTAATGAGTTGAGAAACTTACATGATGCAATGCAGGTGCACACATGTTCTTGCTTTCAAGATATCCAAAAGAGGAAAATGTTGCAAAGATTGGCAGTGTGTGATCAGGAGAGAGGATTCTGTAGAATGTAATGAGTTGAGAAACTTACATGATGCAATGCAGGTGCACACATGTTCTTGCTTGCAAGATATCCAAAAGAGGAAAATGTAAATAAAATCTTCTCTGTTTTTTCATAATTATAATCCAGAGGGATTTCTCGTTTGTTTCCATAGATGATGGATAAAACTAAGGTTTTTAAAAATATTTACTCTTTCTCTCAGAGAAAGAAAGTGGTTGAAAATTTATGAGAAAATAAAAGTCTATTTTTATTTGCTTTGTGATTTATACTTGTAAAATCTAACATTACACATCTTAAAACTTAAAGCATAAACCCACACCCCAATCAACTGCGCAGAAATATAAAAAAAGAAAAGGAAGTATGAATAGATTGTTTGTCTTTGTGTTTTACCGGATGTTTTTTTTTTCTGCCTAGCTTTTTGGGGCTCCTTCTAGCAATAGTAAATAATGTTTGAAGTTTTTGTTTTTAATGTTACTATTTACCTCAACTATAATAACTCTTACAAGTAGTAGTAACTATGATAGTCATTATACCCATCTGCTTCTTACTTAGCCTTTTAACAACCCAACCCTCTCTTATAGCAGCAGCAACATGAAGGGGTTGTTGGGTATGAATATGACAACCCCTGTCAGAAAATAGAGGAGGAAGACAAGTAGAAAAAGAATACAATCATATCATCAACATCTATCAATCATCATGACAATAGTAACCTATCTTATGAACTATTTTACTCAGACCTATCTACTTTTTAGTCTGTTAACCACCAACCCATTTCTTGTAGCAGCAGCATGAAGGGGTTGTTGGGTATGAATATGACAACCCCATCAGAAAAGAGAGAGGAAGACATCATCATCATCATCATCATGAATCTAGCATCATGACAACAGTAACCCCCACCCCAATCAGCTATGCAGAAATATAAAAAAAAGAAAGGGAAGTATGAATAGATGGAAGGGGTAAGGGAATCTTTGCAATTTTCAAAATTGCAAAGATAATGAATAGAAAAAGATGTATATCAAGTAGTTGCCTTTTAAAACATTCCTTCTCCATTTAAATAATATTCATGTAATTATGCTTATTTGACAGTCGATTAAAAATGTTATTTATGTCTGAACATGAATTATGTAATAGTTTGTCATCCAATAAACTGCAATAAAAGTTTCAAATAAACAGTTCTCTCCTATTTAATAAGAGTTATTCTTTATTCACAGATTTGAACTTTACAGAAGAAAAACAGTTTTCAACTTTGGAATCAGACATGGAAACAAGTACAAAAGAGAAACCATTTCCTTGTCAAGTGTGTGAATCAGCATTTTCTCACAGATCCAGTTTAAAAATCCACATGCGAAAACATACTGGGGAGAAACCATTTTCCTGTGAAGTGTGTAAATCAGCCTTTCATGATAGTACCAGTTTAAAAGTCCACATGCGAAAACACACTGGGAAGAAACCATTTTCTTGTCAAGTTTGTGATTCAACATTTTATACAAGTTCCATTTTGGATGAACATGTGCGTATACACACTGGATTGAAACCATTTTCTTGTGAGGTATGTGGTTCAGCATTTTCACAAAGTTCCAAACTTAAAAGACACATGCGAATACACACTGGAGAGAAACCATTTTCTTGTGAAGTATGTGGTTCAGCATTTTCACAAAGTTCAAATCTTAAATTACACATGCGACAACATACAGGAGAGAAACCATTCTCTTGTGAAGTGTGTGAAGCTGCCTTTTCCCGACGTGATGGTTTGAAACTCCATATGCAAATACACACTGGAGAAAAACCATTTTGTTGTGAAGTGTGTGGATCAGCATTTTCTCTGAAATCTACATTAAATAATCACATGCGAACACACACAGGAGAAAAACCATTTTCATGTGAATTGTGTGGATCAGCATTTGCTCAGAGCGTTTATTTAAAAACTCATATGCGAATACACACCGGAGAGAAACCATACTCTTGTGAAGTGTGTGAAGCAACATTTCGAACGCGTAATGCATTGAAAGTTCACATGCCCATACACACTGGAGAAAAACCATACTCTTGTGAAGTGTGTGAAGCTGCATTTTCTGGCAGAAGAAATTTGAAACTCCATATGCGAATACACACTGGAGAAAAACCATACTCGTGTGAATTCTGTGATGCAGTATTTGCCCACAGTTCATCTTTAAAACAACACATGCCAACACACACTGAAGAAAAACCATTTTCCTGTGAAGTGTGTGGATCAGCATTTTCACTAAATAGCTATTTAAAAAATCACATGCGAATACACACTGGAGAGAAACCCTTCTCTTGTGAAGTGTGTGACTCAGCCTTTTCTGACAGGAGGAATTGGAAAGTCCATATGAGAATACACACCGGAGAAAAACCATTTTCTTGTGAAGTGTGTAAAGCAGCATTTTCACGTAATTCACATTTGAAATACCACATGCGAACACATGCAAAAGAGCAGTCTGCTTCTTAAGTCTGTGTATTAGAATTTTCAAAGAGTATTTATTACATAGGTGAAAGTATTATTAAAAGTCTATCAATATTTTTAGAGTCAAAAATTTAAAATCCTCATAGACTACAACACGAGAAGGACTGCCTACACTTTTCTAGCTGCTAGATCAGCAATTATCAGTGACTTATTAACAAACAAATGCCCACTGAAGAGAAACCAAATTGAGTGAGATTTTTTTAAAACTGATGGCAGACATATTATTTTGGAACAATACCTACTTAATTAAGAGTACTGGATGAACCCTTGAGGGGGAACCATGTGAGATCATATCCATAGTGGGTGTCAGTAATAGATGACAATTATAATAAGTTGGAGTAAATGGAGACTGACTGAAGCCTCATATTAGGAAAAGAACTACTTCTTTGTGAGGACTACTTCTCAGGGAAACAGTCAGGACGAACGCTTTGCAGCACAGAAGAATCTAATGTTACTTAAGCCAGGGTTCTGGCAAAAATTTAGTTAGTTCCTGGCAGTTCCCGAAAGAGTTCCCAAGACTGAGTTCCTGAAGAAATTTGCAGAGTAAGTTCCAAACAAGTTTTGCTAGTCGAACGAGAGGCAAAGGGTGTTAGCTGAGGAGAACAGAAATCGTTTTCATTAAGTTGAAAATTCCTTCTTGAGACTCTGAAAAGAATCTGCAGAGTAAGTTCCAAACAAATTTTGCTAGTTGAAATAGCTAGCTGAGTTACTAAAAATCGGTTCCAGAAAATTTTTTGCAGAGAGACCGTCATCTCCAGTCACTAATGTGAGATTGCCTCACTTCGAAATTCAAATGGGACGGGAAAATTATACCCTGTATATTTACTTTTGTTATATATAAAGTTGTGTGTGCAATTTAACTGCCTGTCTGTATTATTTTCAATAGAACTGATTTTGTTGTGAGACCACTAAACCCTTTGACAGCTCATCCCAGACCGGATGTGAATTCTTTACCAGACTATCTACCTGAGGTCAAAAAGCACAACGTAGCAGGTGGAGGTAGGTCGTAGGTTGAATCACCAGGCAGGAGTTTTGTCCCAAGGAGGAGTGAACAGTCAACTAGCTGATTGACCAGAGACAGCTATCTGATTAATACTGTGAATTCAACCAGCGGCAGTAAAGGGAGTTGTGTCTCATATTTAAATGATTTGCATTTCCTAGACTTTTGCTATTTTTCTCCAATAATTTATACTGAATAAGACTTTTATGTAATTTTTATTATCAATTGAATAAAAGTCTTAATTACACAAATATATTCAGTTTTGTGAGATTTAACTTTTTCTTTAAATGATTTGCATTTCCTAGTCTTTTGCTATTTTTCTCCAATAATTTATGCTGAATAAGACTTTTATGTAAAACTTATGTCAATTTAATGTATTTTTGGAAAAGAATTCTAGTCAGCTGGGTTGGGGAGTGCTTAGAAGGTAAATTATGATACAGAGAAATTGAAGGGTTTTAAAATAAAACCCTGTTCATGAGATATTTAAACAGTTTCATATGAAATTTTTATGGTATGGTTAATAATTCTTTTACAAAATGATACCATGCAATGTCCGTACCCATAGATTTATATGATTATAATTAATATTTTATCTCGGTTATCTCCCTTGACTGCAGTGAATTTTAATCGATCATAAATAACAGTTTTTAAATATTAATTAAAACAAGAAAAAAAAAATCAGTCATTTAAAATTTAAAAGGTAGAAAAATAATCATCAGTCATTAAAGATTTTAAAATTTTAATTTCTCAAATTTTAAATTTCATTGAGGGAGAGAAATAAGATGAAAGAAGTAAAATATTGATATTAATTTTCCTGAGGGAGAGAAATAAGGTGAAAGAAGTAAAATATTGATATTAATTTTCCTGAGGGAGAGAAATCAGATGAAAGAAGTTAGTAAAATATTGATATTAATTTTCCTGAGGGAGAGAAATCAGATGAAAGAAGTAAGTAAAATATTGATATTAATTTTCCTGAGGGAGGGAAATCAGATGAAAGAAGTAAGTAAATATTGATATTAATTTTCCTGAGGGAGAGAAATAAGATGAAGAAGTAAGTAAAATATTGATATTAATTTTCCTGAGGGAGAGAAATCAGATGAAAGAAGTAAGTAAAAATTGATATTAATTTTCCTGAGGAGAGAAATAGAGAAAGAAGTAAGTAAAATATTGATATTAATTTTCCTGAGGGAGAGAAATAGATGAAAGAAGTAAGTAAAATATTGATATTAATTTTCCTGAGGGAGGGAAATCAGATGAAAGAAGTAAGTAAAATATTGATATTAATTTTCCTGAGGGAGGGAAATCAGATGAAAGAAGTAAGTAAAATATTGATATTAATTTTCCTGAGGGAGAAAATCAGATGAAAGAAGTAAGTAAAATATTGATATTAATTTCCTGAGGGAGAGAAATCAGATGAAAGAAGTAAGTAAATATTGATATTAATTTTCCTGAGGGAGAGAAATCAGATGAAAGAAGTAAGTAAAATATTGATATTAATTTTCCTGAGGGAGAGAAATCAGATGAAAGAAGTAAGTAAAATATTGATATTAATTTTCCTGAGGGAGAGAATAAGATGAAAGAAGTAAGTAAAATATTGATATTAATTTTCCTGAGGGAGAGAAATAAGATGAAAGAAGTAAGTAAAATATTGAGGAGAGAAATAGATGAAAGAAGTAAGTAAAATATTGATATTAATTTTCCTGAGGGAGAGAAATAGATGAAAGAAGTAAGTAAATATTGATATTAATTTTCCTGAGGGAGAGAAATAAGATGAAAGAAGTAAGTAAAATGATATTAATTTTTTTTTGTTGCAAATATAGAATGAGCAAAATATTATAACTAGGGATACCCATCTGCTTTTTATTTTAAAAATGAATTAAAATGAATTAAATCGATTATTTAAGGGCACATTTTTGTCTAAGTCAAAAAGCAAAATAATATTACCCATATAATTCATTTTTAATATATTTTCTTGATCAATTTTGATCAAATATATCTTAAGATGGCCGTTGTGAGTCACCATAAAATCTGTGTTTACAAAATAAATTTAACACGTGTGTTTTTCAATATAATTTTGACCTCCCATTAAGGTTTGAAAAAAAATTACCAAAAATCAGGGAATTATCCGATTTCAATAAAACTTTCAGTCTTGATTTAGCAATGAATGGATTTTTTATAATGCATCAGTTATTTTATTTCCAAAGTTTCTGATTTTTTCAGGTCACTGAACTTTGACCCCCCCCCTATTTTTGGGGTGCAAAATATCGGCATGGTATATATGTGATTGATACTTTTTTTTAGCATAAATAAAAAGACAAAAGACTGAAGATGTGAATAGAAGAAAAATTTTTTTTAGATTCTGCTCAGGTAGTTAATAAGTACCGAAAACTGGAGAATAAAATAAAAACTAAAAATATAATTTTTGGAGATGTTTTTTGTCATTTTGAGAATTATTTAATTGGCTATTCTCTTATAAAAATAGATATGTAAATCAATATTTGTTCCATTTAAAAGATGGGGGAGCTAAAATTCCAATACAGTTTTCGACCAAAAAAATGTAATCTTCAAACACATTTTTATGGTTGACCGAAATTGCTATTTTTATTATCTCATATGTTTTCACATCGGGGTATTTTGAAGTAAAAGATAAACATAGGATTTTCTATACAATATTAAAAAAATATTCATTTTTTGAAGTGTAGCCAAAATGACTTTTCTCTGTTGCTATTGACACATTGTCGGAAATTCCATAACCAATTATCTCCCCCTGCCACCAGAGGGCGAATGCCAACATCAAATGTTGGCACTAATCGTTATGTGGTGGACCGGAAGTTATCACTCCAAAGGACAAAAATAAAATGACAAAAAATAACAATCTGCGCAGATGGATTGTGCAGCATTGAGAAAGAAAAATTGATATATTAAAAATATTAATTATTGACCAATCAGAGATGTTTGCGCCTAAAAATAACTTATCAAGTAGACTTCTTCTGGAGCCACCTAGACTCTATATAAGAGAAGGTTTTCAGAGAACAAGTCAGAAAAGATCAAGCCTGCCTAAACAAGTCCACATCTCTTGTATTAAGAACATTTTGCATACATGCTGAAGGTACTACAAACTATATATTTCTCTCTCTCTCTAAATACATTTTAATGAAATTTTCAGTGTTGATTTATCAATGAATTAACTTTATAACGCATTATTTATTTTATTTCAAAACTTTCTCATTTTTTTCAGGTCACTTAATTTTGACCCCCCCCCTTATTTTGGGGATGTAAAATCTCGGCGAGTTGGTTCGCATTTGATACTAATTACAGTAGAAATAAAAAGATAAAAGACCGAAGTGGTAAATAGAAAAAAAAAAAAAATTTTTAAGGGGAATATTTTATAAGAAAATAAGTACCGAAAATCGGAAAATAAAATGAAAAAAAGAAAATTAAATTTTTGGAGATTTCTTTTTTACTCATTTCAATAATTATTTGATTGGCTATAAATAAAAGAAAACTTATACGTCGTTATTTTTTTCAGCCTAAAAAGGGGGGGGGTAAATTTTCAATAGAGCTTTTCTTCAAAACGTATACTTTATTTGACTAAGGTTTCCATTAAATAGATATTTAATTCTAGAATCTAAAAATATAACATTTTAAACTTAACATCCGAATATTTTTTATTTTAAATGAATTTTAGGGTAATACTTTTTTGGTACGGTCAACTGCCTGACGCTCAAGTCCAGCCAATTAGCCCCGCCCACAGATTTTTATGAAAACAAAAAATACAAACGCCCACAAATCTTGATAAAAACAAAAATACGACCAGGACGAAAATCTTATTTTACTTTTAAAATGTAATATTTTTTTTAGCTTAGAAAATTGAAAGTTTTAATTAAAACAACTTTGAATCATGTAAATTTAGGGTTCTACAAACATTTTATAATAATTTTAAACGGATCTACAAGTTGGAATGCATCTGGGAGTAATGGAAATGAAAGGGATACTCCCCGGAGTTGTAACAGTGGAGCCTCACCATTATATACAGTTTAGTGTAGATATACCCAAATTTGTCGGCTGCTAGGTTTTAAAAACTAATGAAAATTAATTAAATCTATTATTTAAGGTCAAACTTTTGTTTAAAATGACCATCATTAAAAAAAGAAAAATATCATTACATATGCAGTTTATTTTTTATAGATTTAAAACTATTTGTTTTGGTCAATTTCGACGCGATCCGCCGTTTTGCCTCTTTTTCAATGGTTTTAGGTACTTGTTTACAATTTTAAAATAACATTTGGGATGGAAAAGTTTTTTTTACCAAAAATCAGTTAATTATCCGATTTTAATGAAATTTTCAGTATTGATTTATCAATTAATGAATTTAATAATGCATTAGTTATTTTATTTCAAAACTTTAATTTAGTATTTTTGCTATGAAAAATGAATATATAAAATGCATTTAAAATGTGAAAAGCCTAATGTTAAGTTTAAAATGTTATATTTTTAGATTCTAGAAATAAATATCTACTTAATGCAAACCTTATTTTTTTCCAAAAAAGTATACGTTTTGAAGAAAAACTCTATTGAAAATGTACCCCACCTTTTTAAGCAGAAAAAATATCGATGTATAATTTTTTCTTTTATAAAATAATAGCCAATTAAATAATTATCGAAATGAGTAAAAAAGAAATCTCCAAAAAATGAATTATTATTTTTTTACATTTTATTTTTCGATTTTCGGTACTTATTTTCTCATAGAAAAACCACCGTAAATTGTTTTTTGTTTGTTTCTATTCATAACTTCGGTCTTTTATCTCTTTATTTACTTGGAGAAAAAAAAGTTACGCCCCCAACATAAGGTGGAGGTTAAAATTAAGTGACCTGAAAAAAAGGAGAAAGTTTTGAAATAAAATAAGTCCTGCATTATAAAGATCGTTCATTGATACATAAACACTGAACATTTCATTAAAATCCGATAATTCCCTGATTTTTGGTAAATTATTTTCCCTAGTGGGGACTAAAGTCATTTTGTCAAAAATGCAATTTAGTCTCATTTTGGGTATCACTAGTTTAGTGCCATACCCTCTTTTTGTGGGAGTTTTCTTACTCCTCTGTAAAGAACACAATTAATTCTGTAAAGATTATATAATTATAATTAGTTCATACATTATCTACATTATATAATCTATAGATAAGATTATATAATAAAATAATAAAATTTATATAATAAAAAAAAAACAATCTTAATATTTTCTCTCGGTTATCTCCCCTTGACTCCAATGAATTTTACTTAATCGTAAATGACAGCAGTTTTTAAATTTTAATTAAAAAAAGAAAGAAAGAATCCTGAGTTATTTAAAATTTTTAAGTTTTATTAATTTCTCAATTGTTAAATTTCACTGAGGGAGAGAAATCAGACGAAAAAAGTAAGTAAAATGTTGATAATAATTTTTTCGTTGCAAATATAAAATGAGAAAAAAATATTTGTTTTACTTACAAAAGCGAAAGAGAATTATGAAATATTTTAAATATGTGAAAATAATTTTAGACGAGATATTTAAATTATTGGAATATGTTTTAAAATTGTTTTTAAATGTTGTGATTTTACCTATTGAAATATATTCGATGCTTTTAAAATATTTTTTATTTAATTTTTCTTTTTTCATGTTCATCTATTTCGTTGTTCTTTCTTCGTGGTTGCATTTTTTTAATTTTATTTTTGAATATTTGAATATGGAAAATCAAAATAATTTACATGACTGAATATTAAATTTTAGTAGAAATAATTCTTATCGTATATTCTTTCTATCTACTATTTTTTAAATTTTACTATGTAAGACCATAGCGTATAAAAATTAGCTTTAGAATATTTGTTTATTTTCTCTTCGATCTTTTCGATTAAGAAACATCTCTAAAAAAGCCTCTAAAAAAGGGTGATCACAGGAAATTCTTCTAAAAATCATATAAAATAAACTAACTATCCGATTTTAATAAAACTTTCGGTATATGAAGTAATAAAACACAAACTTTTATTGTAAATAAATGTTTACTAAATTGAAAAGGGTAATAATTTTTTTCGTTAGTTTTTGTTTTCGCGCATTGATCCCCCGTTCAAAGATCTTTTATTTTATTTATTTATTTATTTTTTTGGATATAAATAATTTTTACATTTTTGGAAAGATAATTTAATGACAGAACATATGTAAAAAAAACAAAATCATTTTTTTCAGGTCACTTAATTTTGAGCCCCTATGTTGGGGGCGAAACATTTTTTTCAAGTTGGTCTTATGGTTTTTTAATTACAGTATGAATAAAGAAATAAAAGACTTAAGTTATGAATAGAAACAAAAAAAATTTACGGTGGCTTTTCTATGAGAAAATAAGTACCGGAAATCGAAAAATAAAATGTAAAAAAATAATAGTTAATTAATATTTTGGAGATTTGTTTTTAACTCATTTCGATAATTATTTAGTTGGCTATTAAAAGAAAAAATTATACATCGATATTTTTTTTTTTGCTTAAAAAGGGGGGGGGGGCGGTGTACATTTTCAATCGAGTTTTTCTTCAAAAAGTATACTTTGATGTAATAAAATAAGGTTTGCATTAAGTAGATATTTATTTCTAGAATCTAAAAATATAACATTTTAAACTTAACATCAGGCTTTTCACATTTTAAATGAATTTTATATATTCATTTTTCATAGCAAAAATACTAAATTAAAGTTTTGAAATAAAATAACTAATGCATTATAAAATTCATTAATTGATAAATCAATACTGAAAATTTCATTAAAATCGGAAAATTACCTGATTTTTGGTAAATTTTTTTGCAATCGCGAATGTTACAGTAAAATTGTAAACAAGGGCCTAAAACCATTGAAAAAGAGACAGAATGGCAGATCGCGTCGAAATTGACCAAAACAATGAACGATCTTTATAATGGGTTGGCTATAAATGACAACCCCTGTCAGAAAAAAGAGAGAAGACAAGCATATCAACATATATCAAGCATTATGACAATAGTAACCTATCTTTTGAACTATCTACTTCTTAGTCTGTTAACCACTAACACATTTCTTATAGCAGCAGCATGAAGGGGTTGTTGGGTATGAATATGAGAATATGAAAAGAGAGAGAAAGACAAGCAGATCATCATCATCATCATCATGAATCTAGCATCATGACAATCAGCTATACAGAAAAAGAAAAAAAGAAAGGGAAGTATGAATTAATGGAAGGAGTCAAGGAATGTT
This sequence comes from Doryteuthis pealeii, assembly GCA_023376005.1. Taxonomy (NCBI): domain Eukaryota; kingdom Metazoa; phylum Mollusca; class Cephalopoda; order Myopsida; family Loliginidae; genus Doryteuthis; species Doryteuthis pealeii. The sequence continues at coordinate 107,406,077 of CM042151.1, forward strand.
TGCAATTATGGAGATAATGAAAAGAGAAAGAAGTAAATCAAGTAGTTGCCTTTTAAAACACTCCTCATCCATTTAATGATATGTAATTATGCTTGTTAGATAGTAGAATAAAAATGATATTTATGTCTGAACATGAATTATGTAATAGTTTGTCATCCAATGTACTTCAAATTGCAAATAAACAGTTATCTCCTATTTAATAATAGTTATTCTTTATTTACAGATTTGAACTTTACAGAAGAAAAACAGTTTTTAACTTTGGAATCAGACATGGAAACATGTACAAAAGAGAAACCATTTCCTTGTCGAGTGTGTAAATCAGCATTTTCTCACAGATCCAGTTTAAATATCCACATGCGAAAACACACTGGGGAGAAACCATTTTTATGTCAAGTTTGTGGTTCAGCATTTTATACAAGTTCCAATTTGGATGAACATGTGCGAATACACACTGGATTGAAACCATTTTCCTGTGAAGTATGCGGTTCAGCATTTTCACAAAGTTCCAAACTTAAAAGACACATGCGAATACACACGGGAGAGAAACCATTTTCTTGTGAAGTATGTGGTTCAGCATTTTCACAAAGTTCAAATCTTAAATTCCACATGCGAAAACACACCGGGGAGAAACCATTTTCTTGTCAAGTGTGTGGTTTAGCATTTTATACAAGTTCCAGTTTGGATGAACATGTGCGAATACACACTGGAGTGAGACCATTTTCCTGTGAAGTGTGTGAAGCAACATTTCGATTGCGTAATTCATTGAAAGTCCATATGCGAATACACACCGGAGAAAAAACATACTCTTGTGAAGTATGCGAAGCAGCATTTTCAGATAGAAGAAATTTGAAACTCCATATACGAATACACACTGGAGAAAAACGATACTCTTGTGAATTCTGTGATGCAGTATTTGCCCACAGTTCATCTTTAAAACAGCACATACCAACACACACTGGAGAAAAACCATTTTCCTGTGAAGTGTGTGGATCAGCATTTTCACTAAATAGTTATTTAAAAAATCACATGCGAATACACACTGGAGAGAAACCCTTCTCTTGTGAAGTGTGTGACTCAGCATTTTCTGACAGAAGGAATTGGAAAGTCCATATGCGAATACACACTGGAGAAAAACCATTTTCTTGTGAAGTGTGTAAAGCTGCATTTTCACGTAATTCTCATTTAAAATACCACATGCGAACACATGCAAAAAATCAGTCTGTTTCCTAAGTCTGTGTATTACAATTTTCAAAGTGTATTTATTAGGTGAAAGTATTATTAAATGTGTATCAATATTTTTAGAGTGTCAAAAATTTAAAACCCACATAGACTACAACAATGGCAGACATATTATTCTGGGAACAAGACCTACTTAATTAAGAGTACTGGATGAACCCTTGAGGGGGAACCATGTGAGATCATATCCATAGTGGGTGTCAATAATAGATGACAATTATAATAAGTTGGAGTAAATGGAGGCTGACTGAATCCTCATATTAGGAAAAGAACTACTTCTTTGTGAGGACTACTTCTCAGGGAAGCAGTCAGGATGAACGCTTTGCAGCGTGGAAGAATCTAATGTTACTTAAGCCAGGGTTCTGGCAAAAATTTAGTTAGTTCCTGGCAGTTCCCGAAAGAGTTCCCAAGACTGAGTTCCTGAAGAAATTTGCAGAGTAAGTTCCAAACAAGTTTTGCTAGTTGAATGAGAGGCAAAGGGTGTTAGCTGAGGAGAACAGAAGTCGTTTTCATTAAGTTGAAAATTCCTTTTTGAGACTCTGAATAGATTTTGTTACCAATTCAATTATATCCAGTCACTAATGTGAGATTGAATCACTTCGAAATTCAACTGGGACAGGAAAATTATACCCTTTTGTTCTATATAAAGTTGTGCGTGCAATTTAACTGCCTGTCCATATTATTTCCAATGGAACTTATTTTGTTGTTAGACCACTTAACCCTTTGATAGCTCATCTCAGTCCGGACATGTGGCAGGTGGAACTTGGGTCATAGGTTGAATCACCAGCCAGGAGTTTCACCCCAAGGATGAATGAACAGTCAACTAGCTGATTGACCAGAGATGGTCATCTGATCAATACTCGGAATTCGACCAGCAAACCCAATGTCAGTGAAGGGAATTGTGTCTCATATTTAAATGATTTGCATTTCCTAGTCTTTTGCTATTTTTCTCCAATAATTTATGCTGAATAAGACTTTTATGTAATTTTTATTATCAATTGAATAAAAGTCTTAATTACACAAATATGTTTGAGTTTTGTGAGATTTAACTTTTTCTTTAAATGATTTGCATTTCCTAGTCTTTTGCAAAAATCATCGGGAGTTTGTTTAATGATTTTTCTTTCGAATGGCAAAAATTTTTCACAGGGTAAAATTGGTGGTACCTACCTTTCTTCGTGGTCTCATTTTTTAATTTTATTTTTGAATGCTTGAATCTGGAAAATCAAAATAATTTACATGATTGAATATTAAATTTGAGTTGAAATAATTCTCATCATATATTCTATGTCTGTATTATTTTTTAAATTTTACTATGGAAGACCATAACGTATAAAAAATCTGTTTTTAGAATATTTGTCATCTTTTCTTTAGTAAAAAGATCTTTTCGGTTACTAATTAGGGGAGTTTTGTCATATTTTTTTAAGCAATACGGAATTAAAAACAACATAAATCCCCAAACTCCTAAACCGTAAGCCAATTTGCAAAAAGTTAATTCATACACTGTAGTTAAATTGTCATGGAACACCAAAAAGATTTTGTTTTAATTTTCCGACCAATTTGCAAGTTTAGCCTAAAAATCTTGGTATATTATAGGCTAGGGTTACCCATTTTTGTCGGCTACTGAGAGTTTTAAAAACGAATTAAACATAATTAAATCTATTATTTAAGGTCAAACAATCAATAAGTAGTATCATAATGACCATCATTAAAAAAAAATAAAAATATCATTACATATGCAGTTTATTTTTAATACAATTTGTACATTAAAAATCGTCTAAATTTCTAGGAAAAGTTAACTCGAATTTATTTTGATTTATCGTGTTCAATAATGTTTTAAAAATAGTTTTAAAATACTTATAAACATTTCTTTGTAGAAATAAGTAAGGCGTTACTTTAAATACATATTTATTAAATATTATTGAAATTTTACTCACTCGTTTTAACTTTAAACCAAGTAAAATCCGTTTTTCACATGAAAAAAATTTTTAAAAATATATTAGTTTGGTTTGAAATGAAAATGGGTTTGTTTACTTCCGGCTTTTTATGGTGTTGAGTAAGTCTCATAATATGTTTTGTTTTGTTTGATTGACGTAAAATCCGTTTTTTTGATAAAATAAATTTAGCCCCCCCCCCTCCGAAAATAATTTACCAAAAATCAGGGAATTATCGGATTTTTATTAAATTTTCAGTGTTGATTAATCAATGAGCAAACTTTATAAAGCATTATTTTATTTCAATACTTTCTCATTGCAAGTTGGTCAGTGTTCAATATTAATTACAGTATAAATAAAAACTTTTTATTTATATATAGATAAAAGACCGAAGTTGTGAATAGAAAAAAAATTTTTAAGGAGAATATTCTATGAGAAAATAAGCACTGAAAATCGGAAAATAAAATATTTAAAAAAAATAAGCACTGAAAATCGGAAAATAAAATATATAAAAAAAAAATTTTTAATAATTTTTGGAAATCTTTTACTCATTTCGATATTTAATTGGCTATTATTTTATAAAAGAAGAAAGTGTACAACAATTTTTTTTGTTTGAGGTGGGGGTAAATTTTCAAAACAGTTTTCGTCCAAAAAATATGGGTGATTGATACTAAAGTAATGTAACTCTTTAATTTATGCTAAGGGAGGTCATTCATATTTTTTATCTTGGTGATTTCCATAAAATTAATTTTTGAACATTATGTGCGTTATATTGAAAATAAATTTAATTGTTTTAAAATATGATAAGCCTTATTTTAAGTTTAAAATGTTATATTTTTAGAATCTAGAAATAAATATCTATTTAATGCAAACCTTATTTTTTTCGAAAAAAAGTATACTTTTTGAAGAAAAACTCGACGGAAAATGTACCCACCCCCCTTTTTAAGCAGAAAAAATATCGATGTATAATTTTTTCTTTTATAAGATAATAGCCAATGAAATAATTATCGAAATGAGTAAAAAAGAAATCTCCAAAAAATTAATTATTTATTATTTTTTTACATTTTATTTTTTGATTTTTGGTACTTATTTTCTCATAAAACAGCAACCGTAAAAAAATTTTTTTTGTTTCTATTCATAACTTCGGTCTTTTATCTTATTATTTATACTGTAATTATTATCGAAAATGACAAACTCGCAAAAATGTTACGCACCCAACATAAGGGGGGGGGGCAAAATTAAGTGATCTGAAAGAAATTAGAAAGTTTTGAAATAAAATAAGTAATGCATTATAAAGATCATTCATTGATACATAAACACTGAAAATTTCATTAAAATCTGATAATTCCCTGATTTTTGGTAAATTATTTAATTTTCCAATTTTCTGTACTTATTTTCTACCAGTTCCTTTAAAAACATTTTTTTATTCAATTTATGCCTTTGGTCTTTTGTCTTTTTATACTGTAATTAGTTTAAGCCGACAGCTATTTTGGCTGCAGTCTTTTTTGAAATTTTTATTTTTAAAGTAATTAACTTTAAAAACAATTTTAGTCTTTTTAATAATAAATTCCCATATTGTGTTCATCTTTATACTTGGTCTACTCAATAGGTCACTACAGTCACAAATATATGTTTCTTGGAGATGTTTTCTTTTCCAATGTCCTTCACTATTTAATATTTTAACTTTAATATATAATAGTATATAAAATATATAGATATAAAGTGAAGGGGCATTCATATAAATTCAATAAAAAAACAAGCATTTATTTTAAACACGGGGGGGGGGGTAAATAGATAAATTGATTTGCCAATAAAAAGACAGCAAGGTTGATCATGGCTAAGCAAAAACAAATTTTTATAGGGTGTCCATAAAGTTTGCATAAGTTTGCACTTTAAGTAATTTATAACTTTAAAGTGCACACTGACTTTATGGACATTTTTATAGTTAATTGATAGATGTAAGCATCATCTATAATGAACCCAAGATACTTCATTAACCCTTGTTGAGAATTCCCGATATAAGGTGTGTGATGGATGCCAGCTCCTACTTATAGACTAGACCAGAATCATGTGATCTAACTCTTGGAATCACTGGCAGTACTCTGAGGTTGATACAATACTTAAACCGACCTTACTGGTCATAATTACTGTGACATTCTTTGATGACGAACATAGGATTAAATTACAGGACCTTAAGCAATACGCAGGATAGGACTTATACGCTTACCAAAGGATTCCATAACACAGGACTTTCTTTAAGCCCTTTTCAACTGGCCAAGGATGGCATTTAATAACTTTACAACCCTGCATCATAAAAAAGTAAGAATAAAACTAGCTTAATGTGTTGATATTTGATTTAATAGTAAATTATGAAAATGCTGTGAACAAGTGCTGTCCTGGAAAATTTAAAAAATGTCCTGGTGACGTACAGGAAAAGGATTTCCTAAAACAAGTGGGAACCCTTGGCAAATATGTTGACTTTTTGTAATCTATTTTTGTCTGTAAAATGAGTTTTAGAGCTTCCCTAGTAATAAAAATTAGTTTATAAAAACATGTTTATCCAAGGAATTCAAAAATGCCATCAAACATTTTTTTGTTTTTATTTACACCTTTGGTATTTTGTCTTCTTATTTATATGGAAATACCTGGTGAATACAACTGGCAACAGGCTGCCACCTTTGTGATTAGGAGAGAGGATTCTGTAGAATGTAATGAGTTGAGAAACTTACATGATGCAATGCAGGTGCACACATGTTCTTGCTTTCAAGATATCCAAAAGAGGAAAATGTTGCAAAGATTGGCAGTGTGTGATTAGGAGAGAGGATTCTGTAGAATGTAATGAGTTGAGAAACTTACATGATGCAATGCAGGTGCACACATGTTTTTGCTTTCAAGATATCCAAAAGAGGAAAATGTTGCAAAGATTGGCAGTGTGTGATTAGGAGAGAGGATTCTGTAGAATGTAATGAGTTGAGAAACTTACATGATGCAATGCAGGTGCACACATGTTCTTGCTTACAAGATATCCAAAAGAGGAAAATGTTGCAAAGATTGGCAGTGTGTGATTAGGAGAGAGGATTCTGTAGAATGTAATGAGTTGAGAAACTTACATGATGCAATGCAGGTGCACACATGTTCTTGCTTACAAGATATCCAAGAGGAAATGTTGCAAAGATTGGCAGTGTGTGATTAGGAGAGAGGATTCTGTAGAATGTAATGAGTTGAGAAACTTACATGATGCAATGCAGGTGCACACATGTTCTTGCTTACAAGATATCCAAAAGAGGAAAATGTTGCAAAGATTGGCAGTGTGTGATTAGGAGAGAGGATTCTGTAGAATGTAATGAGTTGAGAAACTTACATGATGCAATGCAGGTGCACACATGTTTTTGCTTTCAAGATATCCAAAAGAGGAAAATGTTGCAAAGATTGGCAGTGTGTGATTAGGAGAGAGGATTCTGTAGAATGTAATGAGTTGAGAAACTTACATGATGCAATGCAGGTGCACACATGTTCTTGCTTACAAGATATCCAAAAGAGGAAAATGTTGCAAAGATTGGCAGTGTGTGATTAGGAGAGAGGATTCTGTAGAATGTAATGAGTTGAGAAACTTACATGATGCAATGCAGGTGCACACATGTTCTTGCTTACAAGATATCCAGAAGAGGAAAATGTTGCAAAGATTGGCAGTGTGTGATTAGGAGAGAGGATTCTGTAGAGTGTAATGAGTTGAGAAACTTACATGATGCAATGCAGGTGCACACATGTTCTTGCTTTCAAGATATCCAGAAGAGGAAAATGTTGCAAAGATTGGCAGTGTGTGATTAGGAGAGAGGATTCTGTAGAATGTAATGAGTTGAGAAACTTACATGATGCAATGCAGGTGCACACATGTTCTTGCTTACAAGATATCCAAAGAGGAAAATGTTGCAAAGATTGGCAGTGTGTGATTAGGAGAGAGGATTCTGTAGAGTGTAATGAGTTGAGAAACTTACATTATGCAATGCAGGTGCACACATGTTCTTGCTTTCAAGATATCCAAAAGAGGAAAATGTTGCAAAGATTGGCAGTGTGTGATTAGGAGAGAGGATTCTGTAGAGTGTAATGAGTTGAGAAACTTACATGATGCAATGCAGGTGCACACATGTTCTTGCTTTCAAGATATCCAAAAGAGGAAAATGTTGCAAAGATTGGCAGTGTGTGATTAGGAGAGAGGATTCTGTAGAATGTAATGAGTTGAGAAACTTACATGATGCAATGCAGGTGCACACATGTTCTTGCTTTCAAGATATCCAGAAGAGGAAAATGTTGCAAAGATTGGCAGTGTGTGATTAGGAGAGAGGATTCTGTAGAATGTAATGAGTTGAGAAACTTACATGATGCAATGCAGGTGCACACATGTTCTTGCTTTCAAGATATCCAGAAGAGGAAAATGTTGCAAAGATTGGCAGTGTGTGATTAGGAGAGAGGATTCTGTAGAATGTAATGAGTTGAGAAACTTACATGATGCAATGCAGGTGCACACATGTTCTTGCTTACAAGATATCCAAAAGAGGAAAATGTTGCAAAGATTGGCAGTGTGTGATTAGGAGAGAGGATTCTGTAGAGTGTAATGAGTTGAGAAACTTACATTATGCAATGCAGGTGCACACATGTTCTTGCTTTCAAGATATCCAAAAGAGGAAAATGTTGCAAAGATTGGCAGTGTGTGATTAGGAGAGAGGATTCTGTAGAGTGTAATGAGTTGAGAAACTTACATTATGCAATGCAGGTGCACACATGTTCTTGCTTTCAAGATATCCAAAAGAGGAAAATGTTGCAAAGATTGGCAGTGTGTGATTAGGAGAGAGGATTCTGTAGAATGTAATGAGTTGAGAAACTTACATGATGCAATGCAGGTGCACACATGTTCTTGCTTTCAAGATATCCAAAAGAGGAAAATGTTGCAAAGATTGGCAGTGTGTGATTAGGAGAGAGGATTCTGTAGAATGTAATGAGTTGAGAAACTTACATGATGCAATGCAGGTGCACACATGTTCTTGCTTACAAGATATCCAAAAGAGGAAAATGTTGCAAAGATTGGCAGTGTGTGATTAGGAGAGAGGATTCTGTAGAGTGTAATGAGTTGAGAAACTTACATGATGCAATGCAGGTGCACACATGTTCTTGCTTTCAAGATATCCAAAAGAGGAAAATGTTGCAAAGATTGGCAGTGTGTGATTAGGAGAGAGGATTCTGTAGAATGTAATGAGTTGAGAAACTTACATGATGCAATGCAGGTGCACACATGTTCTTGCTTTCAAGATATCCAGAAGAGGAAAATGTTGCAAAGATTGGCAGTGTGTGATTAGGAGAGAGGATTCTGTAGAGTGTAATGAGTTGAGAAACTTACATGATGCAATGCAGGTGCACACATGTTCTTGCTTTCAAGATATCCAAAAGAGGAAAATGTTGCAAAGATTGGCAGTGTGTGATTAGGAGAGAGGATTCTGTAGAATGTAATGAGTTGAGAAACTTACATGATGCAATGCAGGTGCACACATGTTCTTGCTTACAAGATATCCAAAAGAGGAAAATGTTGCAAAGATTGGCAGTGTGTGATTAGGAGAGAGGATTCTGTAGAGTGTAATGAGTTGAGAAACTTACATGATGCAATGCAGGTGCACACATGTTCTTGCTTTCAAGATATCCAAAAGAGGAAAATGTTGCAAAGATTGGCAGTGTGTGATTAGGAGAGAGGATTCTGTAGAATGTAATGAGTTGAGAAACTTACATGATGCAATGCAGGTGCACACATGTTCTTGCTTACAAGATATCCAAAAGAGGAAAATGTTGCAAAGATTGGCAGTGTGTGATTAGGAGAGAGGATTCTGTAGAGTGTAATGAGTTGAGAAACTTACATGATGCAATGCAGGTGCACACATGTTCTTGCTTTCAAGATATCCAAAAGAGGAAAATGTTGCAAAGATTGGCAGTGTGTGATTAGGAGAGAGGATTCTGTAGAATGTAATGAGTTGAGAAACTTACATGATGCAATGCAGGTGCACACATGTTCTTGCTTACAAGATATCCAAAAGAGGAAAATGTTGCAAAGATTGGCAGTGTGTGATTAGGAGAGAGGATTCTGTAGAATGTAATGAGTTGAGAAACTTACATGATGCAATGCAGGTGCACACATGTTCTTGCTTACAAGATATCCAGAAGAGGAAAATGTTGCAAAGATTGGCAGTGTGTGATTAGGAGAGAGGATTCTGTAGAGTGTAATGAGTTGAGAAACTTACATGATGCAATGCAGGTGCACACATGTTCTTGCTTTCAAGATATCCAAAAGAGGAAAATGTTGCAAAGATTGGCAGTGTGTGATTAGGAGAGAGGATTCTGTAGAATGTAATGAGTTGAGAAACTTACATGATGCAATGCAGGTGCACACATGTTCTTGCTTACAAGATATCCAGAAGAGGAAAATGTTGCAAAGATTGGCAGTGTGTGATTAGGAGAGAGGATTCTGTAGAGTGTAATGAGTTGAGAAACTTACATGATGCAATGCAGGTGCACACATGTTCTTGCTTTCAAGATATCCAAAAGAGGAAAATGTTGCAAAGATTGGCAGTGTGTGATTAGGAGAGAGGATTCTGTAGAATGTAATGAGTTGAGAAACTTACATGATGCAATGCAGGTGCACACATGTTCTTGCTTACAAGATATCCAAAAGAGGAAAATGTTGCAAAGATTGGCAGTGTGTGATCAGGAGAGAGGATTCTGTAGAATGTAATGAGTTGAGAAACTTACATGATGCAATGCAGGTGCACACATGTTCTTGCTTACAAGATATCCAGAAGAGGAAAATGTTGCAAAGATTGGCAGTGTGTGATTAGGAGAGAGGATTCTGTAGAATGTAATGAGTTGAGAAACTTACATGATGCAATGCAGGTGCACACATGTTCTTGCTTACAAGATATCCAAAAGAGGAAAATGTAAATAAAATCTTCTCTCTTTTGTCATAATTATAATCCAGAAGGATTTCACGTTTGTTTTCATAGATGATGGGTAAAACTAAGGTTTTTAAAAATATTTACTTTTTCTCTCAGAGAAAGAAAATGGTTGAAAATTTATGAGAAAATAAGTCTATTTTTATTTGCTTTGTGATTTATAAAAAAACATTTTTTTCTGGTGGGGGGGTCACATACTCCTTTCTTATGATAATTCATGAATTTTGTTTTTGTTAGACTTTGTTTTATATTAGTTGTGTTTTTTTCTACCTAGCTTATTTGGGGATCCTCCTAGCAAAAGTAAATAATGTTTCAAGTTTTTGTTTTTAACGTTACTATTTACCACAACTATACTAACTCTTACAGGTAGTAGTAACTATGATAGTCATTAGACACATCTACTTCTTATTTAACCTGTTAACCACTCAACCCTCTCTTGTAGCAGCAACACAAAGGGGTTGTTAGGTATGAATGACAACCCCTGTAAGAAAATAGAGGATGAAGACAAGTAGAAAAGAATACAAGCATCATGACAATAGTAACCTATCTTATGACCTATCTACTATTAAATGAACTATTTACTATTAAATTTTTAAATAGTAAAAGGAAGGGGTAAAGGAATGTTTGCAATTATAGAGATGATGAAAAGAGAAAGAAGTAAATCAAGTAGTTGCCTTTTAAAAAACTCCTCATCCATTTAATAATATGTAATCATGCTTGTTGGATAGTAGAATAAATATGTAATTTATGTCTGAACATGAATTATGTAATAGTTTGTCATCCAATGAATATTAAATTGCAAATAAACAGTTATCTTCTATTTAATAATAGTTATTCTTTATTTACAGATTTGAACTTTACAGAAGAAAAACAGTTTTTAACTTTGGAATCAGACATGGAAACATGTACAAAAGAGAAACCATTTCCTTGTCAAGTGTGTGAATCAGCATTTTCTCACAGATCCAGTTTAAAAATCCACATGCGAAAACATACTGGGGAGAAACCATTTTCTTGTCAAGTTTGTGGTTCAGCATTTTATACAAGTTCCATTTTGGACGGGAAAATTATACCCTGTATATTTACTTTTGTTATGTATAAAGTTGTGTATGGAATTTAACTGCCTGTCCATATTATGTTCAATGGAACTGATTTTGTTGTGAGACCACTAAACCCTTTGACAGCTCATCTCAGTCCAGATGTGAATTCTTGACTAGACTATCTACCTAAACTCAAGACACCTAATAGATGTGTATGTAATATTAAAAAACAAGGAAAGTTATATTTCCTAAATAACATAAAAACTATACGAACTCATACTTTAAAAGGATGGCATAGTATTCTTGGACATTGTATCAAAGAAGATGTTTTAAAATTAGAACAAGCTGTAAAAGGTATGAAAATAAGTGATAAAAATAAATTTGATTGCGAAACTCAAGGGAAAATGTGTCAATACAGAAATACAAAGGCCGATAAAAAAGCAAATGAAATACTTGATTTGATTCATTGTGATTTGGCAGGTCCTATTGAACCAATTTCAATAAATGATTCAAGATATGCAATAACTTTTGTTGATGACTACTCTGGATTAATAGTGGTTTATTTTCTTAAAAATAAATCAGAAGCAGCAGATGCAACAGAAAAATTTGTAGCTGATATGTCACCCTATGCATCTATTAAAAGATTAAGAACAGACGATGCTCTTGAATTTACTTGTACAAAATTTAAAAATATTCTTGTAAAAAATAAAATAAAACAAGAATTCTCAGTCCCTTATTCACCACACCAAAATTGTACCACCGAAAGATCTTGGAGAACACTTTTTGAAGTGGCTAGATGTTTATTGATAGAATCTAAATTACCAAAAAACTTGTGGAATTATGAAATCAGAACATCAGCTTATATAAGAAATAGATGCTTCAATAGAAGAACTGGACATTTTTTTATTATTTTTGATGCAGCATTTTCCCCTCTTAACATATAATCAGTGACATTTACATGTGCTGACATTTTCAATGATGTCAATTTTGTATAAAGAGAAATTATCCTGGGTTTACAGCATCCAACATAAAGATCTCTTAATATTTCCATTTCCAATCTTCCATTATTCCTGGCATCTTTAATAACCAGAGTGAGACTTCTATCGTCTAGCATTTCTGTCATCAGAGCAAAAACCTCAGCATTTTTGTCTGGATCGATTTCATCTGTTTCAGATTCCAAAATATGTGCTAACTTTTGTAGTCATAGGTAGGCGATGAATTTAATTTCCCATAATTGGAATTGTTCAGGATTTCTATCGAAGTAAATTCTGTTTTTATGGCTAGGCGCATAACCTGTTGAGGCTGAGTATTCATATTGCAAAGTGGAAACAATGCGTGAGAAAAACAAGATTTTACAATAAGCAAAGAAAAAGTAAGGAGATGGACACATGGCAAAGATTTTATTACGAACTGAAAAAGAATTGTTACAAAAAGCGGAAAAAGATTTTTGGATGGAAGTGGGCAGAGCTTTAAGATCCTGTTGATGTTACTTTAAATATGAAGAGGAATATAAGCTTATAATATTTTAACAGCAGTCATTTACGATTGAGTAAAATTCATTGGAGCCAAGAAAAAATATTAAGATTGGATTTTTTTATTATATAAATTTTATTATATAATTAGGCATGTGCAAACCGTGGACTTTCAAAATGTCCGCTGAATTGTTAAAAATATTTTAAAACGTCAATAAAAAAATGGAAAATTAACTTTTTAATGTTTTCTTTTACGTTTAATATAAGGAACAATTCCAAGTTTATGTGTTATAAAAAAGAAAAAACAAATTTCTCTTACATAAAATGTAAATTTTTGCATTTAAAAGTAAATTGCCGTAAATTCTTAATCTTTGTTGACAGTTATCGCATCTTGACGTGTGCACTATTTTTTAGTATGGAGGATTATTATATGTATAATCATTTCTTTTCTGAAGTAAAAACAAATTACTAATTTAGCATTTCCTTGATGCCTCACAATTTAACTCTTAATATTATTGAAAAAGAAAGTTGGGAAAATCAAAATTAGAATGTTAGAAATTATTTATAATAAAATTTTAACTGAATGGTAATATCTGCTTTCTGGATATAAACGGGAGAATTATTTGTTTCCAAATAAAATAATAAATTTCTTCAAACACTGTTTGAGTTTTCTTTTACAGAGTATAATTATATAAGCGTCACGGATTTGAACCTATCAACTTATGTACCCAGAACACACCAGTGAAAACAATAACAACAACAGTTTTCCCCAAAACCCAGAGTTTTTATTTCTCTTAGATCCATCCGTAATAAGAATGACAATTTTTAATTCAAACATAATTTTTTTAAATTTATAAAATAAAAACTGACATATATTATGTCATTATTTTTAGCGAGATATTTTTTTTACAATATTTTCTTTGATTAAATAAATACGATTTTCTAAAATACATTAAATTGACATAAGTTTTACTTAAAAGTCTTATTCAGCATAAATTATTGGAGAAAAATAGCAACTTTTGGGAACTGCCAGAAACTAAATTTTCACCAGAACCCTGGCTTAAGTAACATTAAATTCTTCCCTCAGAAATAGTCCTCACAAAGTTCTTTTCCTAATATTATTTTTAACTTACAAAATGTTAAGATTTACCCCTTACAAACTAACTGATACCAGTCATTATATCACATAAAGAAAAAGTAAAATATCACAAAACTGAAACATTTTTGTGTAATTAAGACTTTTATTCAATTGATAATAAAAATTACATAAAAGTCTTATTCAGCATAAATTATTGGAGAAAAATAACAAAAGACTAGGAAATGCAAATCATTTAAAGAAAAAGTTTACTCTCACAAAACGGAAACATATTTCTATAATTCAGACATTTGTTTAACAGCAAGTAAATATCATATAAAAGAAAGAAAAAGTGTTATATTCATATAATATACATATATATATATATGTGTGTGTGTGTATTAACTGAAAATAAAAATTATGAAAAAAAGGTTAGTTTTGAAATGGTGATAGTCATAGGAGGTTATTCCCTTTGATTGGAACTCTTCACTGTTGTCACTCCAGAGATAAAAACTAAGTCTCAACCTTTTTATATCAAAATGCCAATCAATACAGACATATAATGTAACATTTGTAATAAAATTTAAAATATCAGCTGCATATCACTCTTGTTCTTAATAACTGACTTGTCCCAATGATATTACAGTTATTACCTAAATGTGGAATTCTTTAAAAATATTGATACACATATTTTATAATGCTTTTCAATTTCTTTCCTTTCTATAAATTTTATATTTTTATTTATTTCATTGAAAATAAAGAATAAGATTTTATAGCAACATGCTTTTCCGTGTATTCTAAAGTTTATCTGTACATCCACAGAATTATAATTCCACTCTCATCTGTAATTCCATGGAAAATTAAAGAGTATTTTGCAGTTGATACATACATCCACAGAATTATGATTCAGCTCTCATCATGAATGGTTTAATGAAGAGTCTTCCTGAACAAGAAACACTTCACAAAAATATGATTATTGATTGTCTTTTAAAGAGTATTTTGCACTTGATCCGTACATCCACAGAATGATGATTCTGCTCTCATCTGTAATTCCAGGAATAGTTTAATGAAGAGTCTTCATGAACAAGAAACATTGCACAAAAATATGATTGCTGATTATCTTTTAAAGAGTATTTTGCACTTGATCCGTACATCCACAGAATGATGATTCTTCTCTCATCTGTAATTCTATGAATGGTTTAATGAAGAGTCTTCCTGAACAAGAAACACTTCACAAAAATATGATTGCTGATTATCTTTTAAAGAGTATTTTGCACTTGATCCGTACATCCACAGAATGATGATTCTGCTCTCATCTGTAATTCCATAAAATGGTTTAATGAAGAGTCTTCCTGAACAAGAAACACTTCACAAAAATATGATTGCTGATTATCTTTTAAAGAGTATTTTGCACTTGATCCGTACATCCACAGAATGATGATTCTGCTCTCATCTGTAATTCCATAAATGGTTTAATGAAGAGTCTTCCTGAACAAGAAACACTTCACAAAAATATGATTGCTGATTATCTTTTAAAGAGTATTTTGCACTTGATCCGTACATCCACAGAATGATGATTCTGCTCTCATCTGTAATTCCATGAATGGTTTAATGAAGAGTCTTCCTGAACAAGAAACACTTCACAAAAATATGATTACTGATTATCTTTTAAAGAGTATTTTGCACTTGATCCGTACATCCACAGAATGATGATTCTGCTCTCATCTGTAATTCCATAAATGGTTTAATGAAGAGTCTTCCTGAACAAGAAACACTTCACAAAAATATGATTGCTGATTATCTTTTAAAGAGTATTTTGCAGTTGATCCGTACATCCACAGAATGATGATTCTGCTCTCATCTGTAATTCCATGAATGGTTTAATGAAGAGTCTTCCTGAACAAGAAACACTTCACAAAAATATGATTACTGATTATCTTTTAAAGAGTATTTTGCACTTGATCCGTACATCCACAGAATGATGATTCTGCTCTCATCTGTAATTCCATAAATGGTTTAATGAAGAGTCTTCATGAACAAGAAACACTTCACAAAAATATGATTGCTGATTATCTTTTAAAGAGTATTTTGCACTTGATCCGTACATCCACAGAATGATGATTCTGCTCTCATCTGTAATTCCATGAATGGTTTAATGAAGAGTCTTCCTGAACAAGAAACACTTCACAAAAATATGATTACTGATTATCTTTTAAAGAGTATTTTGCACTTGATCCGTACATCCACAGAATGATGATTCTGCTCTCATCTGTAATTCCATGAATGGTTTAATGAAGAGTCTTCCTGAACAAGAAACACTTCACAAAAATATGATTACTGATTATCTTTTAAAGAATATTTTGCACTTGATCCGTACATCCACAGAATGATGATTCTGCTCTCATCTGTAATTCCATGAATGGTTTAATGAAGAGTCTTCCTGAACAAGAAACACTTCACAAAAATATGATTACTGATTATCTTTTAAAGAATATTTTGCACTTGATCCGTACATCCACAGAATGATGATTCTGCTCTCATCTGTAATTCCATAAATGGTTTAATGAAGAGTCTTCATGAACAAGAAACACTTCACAAAAATATGATTGCTGATTATCTTTTAAAGAGTATTTTGCACTTGATCCGTACATCCACAGAATGATGATTCTGCTCTCATCTGTAATTCCATAAATGGTTTAATGAAGAGTCTTCCTGAACAAGAAACACTTCACAAAAATATGATTACTGATTATCTTTTAAAGAATATCTTGTGCAAAATATTTAGATATATTAAATAAAAATTTGGTTTCTCTTCAGTGAGCATTTGCTTGTTAATATCTCACTGATAATTGCTTATCCAGCAGCTAGAAAAGTGTAAACAGTCCTTCTCGTGTTGTAGTCTATGAGGATTTTAAATTTTTAACTCTGTAAAAATGTTGATAAAAATTTAATTATGCTTTCATCTATGTAATAAATACTTTTTGAAAATTCTAATACACAGACTTAAGCAGCAGACTGCTCTTTTGAATGTGTTCGCATGTGGTATTTTAAATGTGAATTACGTGAAAATGCTGTTTTACACACTTCACAGGAAAATGGTTTTTCTCCAGTGTGTATTCGCATATGGACTTTCCAATTCCTTCTGTCAGAAAATGCTGCTTCACACACTTCACAAGAAAATGGTTTCTCTCCAGTGTGTATTCGCATGTGATTTTTTAAATAGCTATTTAGTGAAAATGCTGATCCACACACTTCACAGGAAAATGGTTTTTCTTCAGTGTGTGTTGGCATGTGTTGTTTTAAAGATGAACTGTGGGCAAATACTGCATCACAGAATTCACACGAGTATGGTTTTTCTCCAGTGTGTATTCGCATATGGAGTTTCAAATTTCTTCTGCCTGAAAATGCTGCTTCACACACTTCACAAGAGTATGGTTTTTCTCCAGTGTGTATTGGCATATGGACTTTCAATGCATTACGCGTTCGAAATGTTGCTTCACACACTTCACAAGAGTATGGTTTCTCTCCGGTGTGTATTCGCATATGAGTTTTTAAATAAACACTCTGAGCAAATACTGATCCACACAATTCACATGAAAATGGTTTTTCTCCTGTGTGTGTTCGCATGTGATTATTTAATTTAGATTTCAGAGAAAATGCTGATCCACACACTTCACAACAAAATGGTTTTTCTCCAGTGTGTATTTGCATATGGAGTTTCAAACCGTTTCGTTGTGAAAATGCAGCATCACACACTTCACAAGAGAATGGTTTCTCTCCTGTATGTTGTCGCATGTGTAATTTAAGATTTGAACTTTGTGAAAATGCTGAACCACATACTTCACAAGAAAATGGTTTCTCTCCTGTGTGTATTCGCATGTGTCTTTTTATCTGGGAACTTTGTGAAAATGCTGCACCACATAATTCACAGGAAAATGGTTTCACTCCAGTGTGTATTCGCACATGTTCATCCAAAATGGAACTTGTATAAAATGCTGAACCACAAACTTGACAAGAAAATGGTTTCTCCCCAGTGTGTTTTCGCATGTGAATTTTTAAACTGGTACTATCATGAAAGGCCGATTCACACACTTCACAGGAAAATGGCTTCTCCCCAGTATGTTTTCGCATGTGAATTTTTAAACTGGATCTGTGAGAAAATGCTGATTTACACACTTGACAAGGAAATGGTTTCTCTTTTGTACATGTTTCCATGTCTGATTCCAAAGTTAAAAACTGTTTTTCTTCTGTAAAGTTCAAATCTGTAAATAAAGAATAACTATTATTAAATAGAAGATAACTGTTTATTTGCAATTTAATATTCATTGGATGACAAACTATTACATAATTCATGTTCAGACATAAATATCATTTTTATTCTACTATCCAACAAGCATAATTACATATTATTAAATGGATGAGGAGTTTTTTAAAAGGCAACTACTTGATTTACTTCTTTCTCTTTTCATTATCTCCATAATTGCAAACATTCCTTTACCCCTTCCTTTTACTATTTAAAAATTTAATAGTAAATAGTTCATTTAATAGTAGATAGGTCATAAGATAGGTTACTATTGTCATGATGCTTGATAGATGTTGATGATAATGATATGATTGTATTCTTTTTCTACTTGTCTTCATCCTCTATTTTCTTACAGGGATTGTCATATTCATACCCAACAACCCCTTCATGCTGCTGCTACAAGAAATGTGTTAGTGGTTAACAGACTAAGAAGTAGATAGTTCAAAAGATAGGTTACTATTGTAATAATGCTTGATATATGTTGTTGATGATGATCTGCTTGTCTTCTCTCTTTTTTCTGACAGGGGTTGTCATTTATACCCAACAACCCCTTCATGTTGCTGCTACAAGAGAGGGTTGGGTTGTTAACAGGCTAAGTAAGAAGTAGATAAGTATAATGACTCTCATAGTTACTACTACCTGTAAGAGTTATTATAGTTGTGGTAAATAGTAACGTTAAAAACAAAAACTTCAAACATTATTTACTATTGCTAGAAGGACCCCCAAAATGCTAGGCAGAACCCCCCCCAAAAAAAAACACAACTAGTAAAACGCAAATACAAACAATCTATTCATACTTCCCTTTCTTTTTTTTATATTTCTGTGCAGTTGATTGGGGTGTGGGTTTATGCTTTAAAATAAAATTTGTAACTAAAGAGAAATATTTGTAGAACCCTAAAGTTACATGATTCAAAGTTCTAGGCTAAAAAATATTACATTTTAAAAGTAAAATAAGTGTTTGGTCTTGGTTGTACTCGTGTAAGCCAAGAGATTTTTGTTTTCATAAAAATTTGTTGCCGTGTCTAAAGCTGATATCATAGGCCGAACTCGAATGAGAGGCAGTTGGCTCTACCAAAAAAGTATTACCCGACCAACTGCCAATCCCTCGAGTTCGGCCTGTGACATCAGCTTTAGACATGCCCACAAATCTTGATGAAAACAAAATTCACTTTGCTTACACAAGTACTGTTAGGACCAAACAAATATTTTACTTTTAAAATGTAATATTTTTAACTTAGAAAATTGAAAGTTTTAAATAAAGAAAACAACTTTGAATCATGTACATTTAGGTTTCTACAAACAGTTTTTCTTTAGTTATGAATTTTATTTTATTTACATTTTAAATATTTCCGAACTTTCGTAAAAAACAATTAAACATCATACAGGGTTGTTACAAAGAAAAACAGTTAATTCAAAGATCAAATTATCCGATTGGGAAAAATTACATCGTTATCTTAAAAAAGAAAGGGTAATTTTTAGGCCGCAATTTAGACAGAAAAAATTACATATTATTACCTTCTTACGATTATACATCTACATATGGTTGGCTGTAACGGGCATACTTTTTTTTAGCCAAAATTTACTATTGAAATAAATAAAATATTTAAAAACTTTAATATTAAAATTTACTATTAAAATAAATAAAACCTTTACAGAATTCAATATTAAAATTTCACAGTGAAATTGACTTAAAAAAAATGTCTTCGGTTTTGGTATCAATTTTTTAAATCGAAAATAAAATGAAATGAAAATTTGAATATTTTTTCTAAGAGAAAAATTGATAAAATAATCAATATATACTTACTTTTTATTCTAATCTTAGATCGAAAAAGTTGAAATATAATTTTTACGCTCAGATAAATAAAACAATAGTTACTGAGAATGTCTCATCTCTTTGTATAAAAACAAAACAAATATGTCAGTTTTGCTCTTACATATATTCTAAGAATCACATTACTATTCAACAATAAAAATTACAAATTCTTTTAAAAATATTAATATAGTGTGGATCGGACCAATTTTGAGTTCACCTGAATTCTAAAATTCATATATTTAAATATCCGTGAAACATTCGATTTTCTACGCAGAAAAAAAAAAAAAATATTTCATTTATTTCACGCAGAAAAAAAATTATTTATGCACACAAAAGATTGAAAATCCCTTAAAAATTAATTTCTTAAAGAATTTTTTTTTTGACAATTTGATAGAATATAGTACATACCAATTAAAAAAGAAAAAAAAAGTTTTCAAATATTAATATTATGACGTCTTTTTGCACTTTTTATTTCCGATTTCATTAATTTTTCCTAAAAAACAAACTACTGCGTTGTATGTTATACAATTTCTTCGATATAGTTATTCAGACTCTTATCTTTATAGAAAAAAAGTAAAAACGTCTCATTAAATAAAATAGCAGGGGGTGGGGATAGACATCGTAAAAAAATAAAACATTTCCCCTAATCTATTTTATGAAAAAACTTTCAGATATATTTACATCCAAGGCTAAACATTTATGGAAATTTTCGTGAAAATCAGACTATTAATTGATTTTTCATAGAATTTTAAAAAAACCTCTCATCGTAACTTGTTTTTAGTTACGTTAGATTTTTAGTTGATTTAACAGTGCAAAAATGAAAACATTGTTTTTCAATCATAATTTTCATTATTTCCGTAACCTGAAATTTTTTTTTAAAATCTGGAGTTTGTTTAATGTTTTTTTCTTTCGAATGGACAAAAATTTTCAAGAAAATATTAATTTTTCTGCAAGTTTCATTGTGTAAAATATAGGGAGGGGGGTTATTTTTCACAGGGTAAAAATGATCTACTATAGATGCGAGCATATAAATTGTTAAAAAAAAAGGTTTCCCTTCTCAAGATAACGTTTCCCAAGATAAACAACTTTTACACACTGCGTATTTGGAACGAAAAATAATTATATTTAAATAAATATCAACAATTTAGTCATTTTTCTGTTCATAGTGTATTTAAAGATTTTGTTATTTATTTCTAAGAAGAAACTTTTAAATTTAAAGAAAAAATTGTTATGAAATTGTTATGAAAGCAAACGATTTTATAAAAAATCGTTTGTTTTGAGTGCATCATAAATTTTCACTGGCCATTTTTTTAGCAAAATTTAATGTATTAAAAATAAATTACAGAGTAACATTATTTTTTTTCTTCTGGTCTTTATTATGTTATTACTTTAATTTTAACTAAGGGGGTTTAGGGTTAGGGTTTAAGGTTAGGGTTATGGTGTAGGGTTAGTTAGTTTAATGGGAAAATGAATAAATAATTTGGGTTCTGTTTTTTCTGGGTCACCGGTATTCCGCAATTTGTTTTTTTCTAATTTTTTAGTGCAAGTTCAGTCAATAATATACCAAAATTTTTAGGCTAAACTTGCAAATTAATCGGAAAAATAAAACGGAATCTTTTTTGGTGGTGTTCCATGACAGTTTAATTACAGTGTACGAATTTGCGAATTGGGTTTAGGGGATTAAGCTTGTTTTTAATTCCGTATAGCTTTAAAAAAATACGTCAACCCCGCCCTCCAAATTAGTAACCGAAAAGATCTTTTTACCAAAGAAAAGATAAACAAATATTCTAAAGCAGATTTTTATACGTTATGGTCTTCCATAGTAAAATTTAAAAAATAACCGAGAGAATTAATCTACTATAAGAATTATTTCTACTAAAGTGTAATATTCAATCATGTAAATTATCTTGATTTTTCATATTCAAGCGCTCAAAAACAAAAAATGAGACCACGAAGAAAGGACAACGAAATAGAGGAACATTAACAAAGAAAAATTTAAAAAAAAATATTTTAAAAGCATCGAATATATTTCAATAGGTAAAATCACAGCATTTAAAATTGTTTTTAAAACATATTCAAATAATTTAAATATCTCGTCTAAAATTATTTTCACATATTTAAAATATTTCATAATTCTCCTTAGTAAAACAAATATTTTTGCTCATTTTTTGCAACCAAAAAATGAATATCAACATTTTACTTACTTCTTTCCTCTGATTCCTCTTCCTTAGGGCAATTTAACGTTTGAAAAATTAAGAATCTTTAAAATTTTAAATAACTCAGGAGTTTTTCTTCTTTTTTTTTCTTCTTGTTTTAATTAAAATTTAAAAACTGCTGTCATTTACGATTGAGTAAAATTCATTGGAGTCAAGGGAGATAACCGAGAGAAAATATTAAGAAAATAGGGTCCCATTTGTAGGTCAAATAGGTCTGTTTAAAAATCATTCGTTTTGAATAGGAATACTTGATAGAACAGTTACTTGTAGCTTGTTTATTAAGTATTAAGTAGTAGTTACTTGAAACCGTATTGTGCAAATGATTATTATTGAATAGAAATAATTATTTAAAATCATGTTATTATTGATATTAGATGGGAATACTTGATATTAGGGATACCTAAAATTGGCCTAAAATTTGTTTTTGACAAAATGAATTTAGCACCCCCACCGACAGAAAATAATTTACCAAAAATCAGAGAATTATCAGATTTTAATGAAATTTTCAGTGTTGATTTATCAATGAATGAACTTTATAATGCATTATTTATTTTATTTCAAAACTTCCTGATTTTTTACAGGTCACTTAAATTTAGGGGTGTAAAATCTTGGCGAGTTGGTCCTTGTTTAATAGGTACCATCAATTTGACCCTGTGCAATTTACCCCCCAACCTACATTTAACACAATGAAACTTGCAGAAAAATTAATATTTCCTTGAAAAAATTTTTCCATTCGAAAGAAAAAAACATTAAATAAACTCCTGATGTTTTTTTAAATTTTTTATCAGCTTACGAAAATAATGACAATTATGATTGAAAAACAATGTTTTTTTCATTTCTGCACTGTTAAATCAACTGAAATTTAATGTAGCTAAAAACAAGTTACGATAAGAGGATTTTTTAAAAATTCTATGAAAAATCAATTAATGGTCCGACTTTCACGAAAATTTCCATAAATGTTTACTAGGTACCACCAAACCGTTTAGGCCATCTTGAATAAAACGGAAATAGATATTTCCGAACTTTGTTTATCGAAAATCTCGTAAAAAAAGATCGTACAGGGTTGTTACAAAGAAAAATAGTTAATTCAAAGATCAAATTATCCGATTGTGAAAAATTACATCGTTATCTTAAAAAATAAACAAACCTGCCCGTATTACATGCGAAAGGGTAATTTTCAGACCGTAATATAGACAGAAAGGTTACAAATTATTTCCCTTTTACGATTAACCCGTAAAAGTATGGAATGAAAATTTGAATATTTTTTCTAAGAGAAAAACTGATAAAATAATCTATTATACTTACTTTTTATTTTAATTATTGAAAAAACTTAAATAAAATATTTTTTTTCACGCTAACACTGCCAGCCTAACAGGAACAAACTTCGGTTACTTAGAAGCGTCTCGTCTCTTTGTAAAACAAATATGTCAGCAATGCTCTTCCGTACATTCTAAGGATCACACATTACTATTCAACAACAAAAATTACAAATTCTTTTAAAATATTAATCGAGCTCGTATCGGACCAATGTTTAGTGCACCTGAATTATAAAATTCATATTTTTAAATATCCGTGAAAAATTCGATTTTTTCACGCAGGAAAAAAAAAATTAAATTTATTTCACGCAGAAAATAAAAATATTTAATCACACAAAAGATTGAAAATCTCTTAAAAATTAATTTCATTAAAAAAAATTTTTTTTTGTTGACAGTTTAATAGAATATAGTACATACCAATTATAAAAGCAAAAAAATGTTTTCAAATATTAATATTATGACATTTTTTTGCACTTTTTATTTCCGATTTCATTAATTTTTCCTCAAAAAACTAGACCTCGTACATTCATACAATTTCATTGATATAGTTATTCAGACTCTTATCTTTATAGAAAAAAAGAAAAAAAATTTTTCTGACACGTCATTTTTTTTTATCTCATAAAATAAAATAGGGGGGGGGGAATAGACCTCATAAAAAATATTTCCCCTAATATATTTTAGAAAAAAACTATTTCAGATGTATTTACATCCAATGGTAAACATTTATGGAAATTTTCGGGAAAATCAGATTATTAATTGATTTTTCATAGAATTTTTAAAAAATCCTCTTATCGTAACTTGTTTTTAGCTACGTTAAATTTCAGTTGATTTAACAGTGCAAAAATGAAAACACTGTTTTTCAATCATAATTTTCATTATTTTCGTAAGCTGATAAAAAATTAAAAAAATCATCAGGAGTTTGTTTAATGTTTTTTCTTTCGAATGGAAAAAAAATTTTCAAGAAAATATTATTTTTTCTGCAAGTTTCATTGTGTTAAATGTAGGCGGGGGGTAAATTGCACAGGGTCAAATTGGTGGTACCTAATGTTTACCATTGGATGTAAATACATCTGAAATAGTTTTTTTCTAAAATATATTAGGGGAAATATTTTTTTACGAGGTCTATCACCCCCCCCCCTTATTTTATTTTATGAGATAAAAAAATGACGTTGAAATAAAATTTGGTACTTTTTTTTCTATAAAGATGAGAGGCTGAATAACTATATCAATGAAATTGTATAACATACCGAACTATAGTTTTTTTAGGAAAAATTAATGAAATCGGAAATAAAAAGTGCAAAAAAATGTCATAATATTAATATTTGAAAACTTTTTTTTGCTTATGTAATTGTCAAAAAAAAAATTTTTTTTTTAAGAAATTAATTTTTACGAGATTTTCAATCTTTTGTGTGATTAAATATTTTCATTTTCTGCGTGAAATAAATTAATTTTTTTTTTTCTGCAGAAAAAAATCTAATTTTTCACGGATATTTAAAAATATGAATTTTAGAATTCAGGTGAACTAAAAGTTGGTCCGATCCGTGCTCGATTAATATTTTTAAAAGAATTTGTAATTTTTATTGTTGAATAGTAATGTGTGATTCTTAGAATATACGGAAGAGCAAAACTGACATGTTTGTTTTGTTTTTATACAAAGAGACGAGACGCTTCTCGGTAACTAAAGTTTGTTTTTCTGAGCGTAAAAAATTATTTTAACTTTTACGACAAATTAGAATAAAAATAATATACTGAATGATTGTTTTATCAGTTTTTCTCTTAGAAAAAATATTCAAATTTTCATTTTATTTTCGATTTTAAGAATTAATACTAAAACCGAAGACATTTTTTAACGTCAATTTCACTGCGAAATTTTAAGATTAAATTTTTTCAAGTTTTTATTCATAGTAAATTGTAATATTAAAGTTTTTAAAGATTTTATTCATTCTAAATAGAAAAAATTTGGCTAAAAAAGTTTGTCCGTTACACCCATCCGTACTTAGATGCATAACCGTAAGAGGGTAATAATATGTATTTCTTTCTGTCTAAATTGTGGTCTGAAAATTACCCTTTCGCATGTAATATGGATAAGTTTGTTTATTTTTTAAGATAATGATGTAATTTTTCCCAATCGGATAATTTGATCTTTGAATTAACTATTTTTCTTTGTAACAACCCTGTACAATCTTTTTTTTATGAGATTTTTGATAAACAAAGTTCAGAAATATCTATTTCCGTTTTATTCAAGATAGCCTAAACGGTTTGGTGGTACCCATTGTTTGATACTAAAGTAGAAATAAAACGATAACAGGTCGAAGTTGTAAATAGAAAAAAAAAATTAAGGGGAATATTTTATAAGAAAATAAGTACCGAAAATCGGAAACTAAAATGTAAAAAAAATTGGATAATTGCCTGATTTTTGGTAATTTTATTTTCTAACAGTAAGGTGGCTGGTCAAAATTGTATTGAAAAAACATGTGTGCTAAATTTATTTTGTAAACACGGATATTACTGCAACTCACGGCAGCCATCTTAAAATGTATTTTATCAAAATTGACGGAAAAAAATAGTTTTAAATGTATTAAAAATAAATTACATGTGTAATATTATTTTGCTTTTTTTTTTACTGATGCTCATTATGTTACTACTTTTTGACTTATACAAAAATTTGCCCTTAAATCATAATCATCATGTTACGCAAGTAGCACGGATATCCATACCAATCTCTCGCCAAACTTCCCTATCATTCATTGCCCTTGGGAGGTCTTCTGTGCAGCAACCAGCATCCTCACATAGTTGGTCAATGTAGGTCCTTGCTAGGCAGCCCACATTAACATGCCCATGTGTTGGCTTCCACAGGAGAATGTTACTTATGAGCTCGTCCTTGCTTCTCCAGCAGTGTCCTGCATGCATAGTCTGTTGTACTCAGATGGTTTGTGAGATGGGAGGCAGGTGGCGATACAGCTGTTTCCTTGTAGGGTTCTGTTTCCCTGACTTGTTCAAGACTGCACATAACATTCTTGTACAGCTCCCATCTAGCTTATTCTCAAGGCACTTCATTAGGGTCTAAGTGGTGCAGCCATACAGCAGTACTGATATACAGATTTCTTTGACATTGCCACTGGAGTCCTACAAGGAGATACATTAGCACCATATATATTCATAACCTACATGCCATACAGTCACTTATTACCTGAAACCATTGTTAGTAGTGCGGTGAATGTGAGACACGGCGGATGAACCCAAAAGGGGCCAACAGTGTATCTCACAAGATGCTGGCCGGATGAGCTCCAAAATTGGCCAACAGCCAGGATCAAACAGTTCTGTCATAAAACCACTGCTCCTCATCTCTAAGTCTGGCATCTATTGATGAGTTAACAAAACAGCCACTGAAAAATATCGATGACATCGAGCCAACAAAACCTATGACAGCACAGAAAAATACAGCATTGCCTGTCCCGCTGATTCAGGTGTGCATCCACAGATTTGAGCACTGTCCTGTGTAAAAAAAATGGCTACAGCACCCCAACAACATCACACAAACCACATCACAGCCAGAGCAGACACAAAAGACACACCTACTACCAACTTTGCAGTTCTGACCACAATGTCTAAAAAGACAACCACAGAACCTAGGAGTAAAACACACCTATTAAGGTGTAAACAAACCCTAAACTTAGCAACATTTAATGTCAGAGCACTAAAAACAATAAACCAACTACCTGAGTCAATGGAGTCTGCAGTGGATAAAAATGTAGACATGTACAAGAGCACAGATTAGATCATAGTGAACTGGAAATAAAATATCATGAAACAGGTAATGAATGGACGTTTTTGTCGGCATCTGCATGGAAAAACTGCACAAATGCCACCATAGGAGGTGTAGGAATGTTCCTCAGCCCCTGAGCTATAAGAGCACTAAACAGTGTAGAAAATACCCAACCATGAATCATATGTACTACGTTTAATGGGAATCCGTGCATGACAGTAATCTCATGCTATAGCCCCACTTATGTCAGCGAACAAACTGACATAGCAAAGTCCTATAATGGGTTATCCTCCCTATGGAGACAGATTCCCAAACACAATGTTCTGGTCATTGGAGGTGACAGGAATGCACAGATAGGCAAAAATAAGAACAATATATATTGCCTACATAACATCCCAAATAGAAACGGCAAACTCCTAGCTGAGTTCTCTCTTTAGAACAGGCTTGTATGCTTAAATACAAGTACCAAAAAAGAAAGGGCAAACTATGGACTTACACATACCCAAATAATACAAAAGCCCAATTAGACTATATCCTAATAAATAAAAAATGGATAAATAGTACAATGAACTGTGAAGCATACTCCTTTTTTAAAGGAGTATCCTTCAATCACAGAATAGTCACAGCAAAATTATGACTTTGTACTCTGGGAGAAGGAAGCAGTTAGAGAAAAGCGAAACAATATAAAAAAAGCAGCCCAATGTAATAAAACAAACCCAACTAACACCAATCTACACAACCTTAAAAAAGCCCAGATAGACCTAAACAAATCATACAAAAAAGAACAAATAGAATACAGCTAAGTTCAGATAAATAATATCAGACAATCGGTAGAAGACAGTCGCGATTAGCATGGCAAACAGTATATGAAATTAGTGGTAGGAAAAGTACCTCTAGATCAAAACTAAAGGCAACCAGCCAAAAAGATAGACTTCAGAAATTGAAAGACCACTTCCAGAAACTTCTGGGGAACCCCCCCTAAAATCATAGAAAATAATACCCAATAGATTATAGATAGACAACTAGACATCAAACTGGGGGATTTCACAACAGAAGAACTCAACAAAGTCTTGAAGAAGCTAAAAGGTAGAAAAGCTGCAGGCCTTGACAAAATACCCCGAGGTGTGGAATATGGGAAAATTCAAGGACTGCTTACGTTATGCAATGCAGTATATAGACAAAATAGAATAGATAAATGGATGAAAGGCTGCATCCTACCATTCCCCAAAAAGGGAGAGCTAGGAATCGCTAAAAACTATAGAGGCATAACTCTTACTGCTATTGCAGCCAAGATATATAATGCCCTTCTTCTTAATCGCATCCGACCTGAAATAGAGAAAATCCTTAGGAAAAACCAAAATGGATTCTGCAGAAATCAATCCACAACCTCTCAGATCCTGACTATTCGACGGATCATAGAAGGGGTTTGAGCAAAGAATCTAGAGGCAATGCTGCTATTTGTGGATTTCTCCAAGGCATTTGATTCCATACACAGAGGAAAAATGGAACAAATACAACTAGCATATGGTCTCCACAAAGAAAAGGTTGCCGCTATAATGATGCTCTACAAAGACCCTAAAGCAATGGTACATTCACCTAATGGTAATACAGATTTCTTTGACATCAACGCTGGAGTCCTACAAGGAGATACATTAGTACCATATATATTTATGATATGCCAAGACTATGTACTCTGAACATCATCAAAGAAAAAAGTTTCTGCTAAGAAAAGCAAGAAGCAGGCAATATCCCACACAGTCACAGATGCAGACTACGCTGATGATAACCTCGCACTTCTTGCAGGTACATATGAACATGTTTAAATATCTAATAAACGGGTTTTATTTTGAAACCCCACAATTTCTATGTATCATAATTTACCTTCTAAGCACCTCTGACTCTGCATGCAACCATTCTTTTACAAAGTACATGAAATTGATATAAAAGTCTTATTCAGCATAAATTATTGGAGAAAAATAACAAAAGACTAGTGAATGCAAATCATTTAAAGAAAAAGTTAAATCTCACAAAACTGAAACATATTTGTGTAATTAAGACTTTTATTCAATTGATAATAAAAATTACATAAAAGTATTATTCAGCATAAATTATTGGAGAAAAATAGCAAAAGACTAGTGAATGCAAATCATTTAAAGAAAAAGTTAAATCTCACAAAACTGAAACATATTTGTGTAATTAAGACTTTTATTCAATTGATAATAAAAATTACATAAAAGTATTATTCAGCATAAATTATTGGAGAAAAATAGCAAAAGACTAGTGAATGCAAATCATTTAAAGAAAAAGTTAAATCTCACAAAACTGAAACCTATTTCAGTGTAATTCAGACAGTTATTTAACTGTAAGTAAATATCATATAAAAGAAAGAAAAAGTGTTATATACATATAATATTGTCAAAGCTCACCCAGATTAGAATTCCCTGTGAGTAACCAGGACTTTTAATTCCTTTCCCAAAAAGCTCTCCTATCGAGTAGACGTGACTCGTCCCTTTCGTGTTCTTAACTCAGAGAACAGTTTCTTACACTTTCTTGCGAAGAGAATAAAAAACGAAATTACTCTACCCATGGTCTTGTTATTCTTGCTTGAAAGAGTTCAGCTACGTTTGATGAAAAGCGGTGATACACCTTGGACAGGATACTCACTGTGAAGTAGAAGGCACGATATATGTGTGTGTATTAACTGAAGATAAAAATTATGAAAAGGAAAAAAAAAGATTCATCGTTGCAAACAAAAATTGAAGAAAACTAGTTTTGAAATAGTTATTATCTGTGATAGTCATATTCTTAATAACTCACGTGTGCCAATGATATTACAATTATTACCTAAATGTGGAACTCTTTAAAAATATTGATACACATATTTTATAATGCTTTTCAATTTCTTTTCTTTCTATGAATTATATATTTTTATTTATTTCATTGAAAATAAAGAATAAGATTTTATAGCAACATGCTTTTCCATGTATTCTAAAGTTTATCTGTACATCCACAGAATTATAATTCCACTCTCATCTGTAATTCCATGAATAGTTTAATGAAGAGTCTTCCTGAACAAGAAACACTTCACAAAAATATGATTGCTGATTATCTTTTAAAGAGTATTTTGCACTTGATCCGTACATCCACAGAATGATGATTCTGCTCTCATCTGTAATTCCATGAATGGTTTAATGAAGAGTCTTCCTGAACAAGAAACACTTCACAAAAATATAATTGCTGATTATCTTTTAAAGAGTATTTTGCACTTGATCCGTACATCCACAGAATGATGATTCTGCTCTCATCTGTAATTCCATGAATGGTTTAATGAAGAGTCTTCCTGAACAAGAAACACTTCACAAAAATATGATTACTGATTATCTTTTAAAGAGTATTTTGCACTTGATCCGTACATCCACAGAATGATGATTCTGCTCTCATCTGTAATTCCATGAATGGTTTAATGAAGAGTCTTCCTGAACAAGAAACACTTCACAAAAATATAATTGCTGATTATCTTTTAAAGAGTATTTTGCACTTGATCCGTACATCCACAGAATGATGATTCTGCTCTCATCTGTAATTCCATGAATGGTTTAATGAAGAGTCTTCCTGAACAAGAAACACTTCACAAAAATATGATTGCTGATTATCTTTTAAAGAGTATTTTGCACTTGATCCGTACATCCACAGAATGATGATTCTGCTCTCATCTGTAATTCCATGAATGGTTTAATGAAGAGTCTTCCTGAACAAGAAACACTTCACAAAAATATGATTGCTGATTATCTTTTAAAGAATATCTCATGCCAAATATTTAGATATACTTAATAAAATTTTGGTTTCTCTTCCATAGCCATTTGATAATTTTTGACCCAGCAGAAAATTGTAGGCAATCCTTCTTGTGTTGTAGTCTATGTGGATTTTAAATTTTGGACTCAAATTTTGGATACATATTTTATAATACTTTCACCTACGTAATAAATAATCTTTAAAAATTCTAATACACAGACTTAGGAAACAGACTGCTGTTTTGAATGTGTTCGCATATGTTGTTTTAAATTTGAATTACGTGAAAATGCTGCTTTACATACTTCACAAGAATATGGTTTTTCTCCAGTGTGTATTCGCATATGGACTTTCCAATTCCTTCTGTCAGAAAATGCTGAGTCACACACTTCACAAGAGAAGGGTTTCTCTCCAGTGTGTATTCGCATGTGATTTTTTAGATAAATATTTAGTGAAAATGCTGATCCACATACTTCACAGGAAAATGGTTTTTCTCCAGTGTGTATTGGCATGTGTTGTTTTAAAGTTGAACTCCGGGCAAATGCTGCATCACAGAATTCACAAGAGTATGGTTTTTCTCCAGTGTGTATTCGCATATGGAGTTTCAAATGTTCATTATGTGAAAATGCTGCTTCACACATTCGACAAGAGTATGGTTTTTCTCCAGTGTGTATTCGCATATGGACTTTCAATGCATTACGCGTTACAAATGTTGCCTCACACACTTTACAAGAGAATGGTTTCTCTCCAGTGTGTATTCGCATATGAGTTTTTAAATAAAATCTCTGAGCAAATGCTGATCCACACAATTCACAAGAAAATGGTTTTTCTCCTGTGTGTGTTCGCATGTGATTATTTAATATAAATTTGTGAGAAAATGCTGATCCACACACTTCACAACAAAATGGTTTTTCTCCAGTGTGTATTCGCATATGGAGTTTCAAACCGTTATTTTGTGAAAATGCAGCTTCACACACTTCACAAGAGAATGGTTTTTCTCCTGTATGCTGTCGCATGTGTAATTTAAGATTTGAACCTTGTGAAAATGCTGAACCACATACTTTACAAGAAAATGGTTTCTCTCCCGTGTGTATTCGCATGTGCCTTTTAAGTCTGGAACTTTGTGAAAATGCAGAACCACATACTTCACAGGAAAATGGTTTCTCTCCAGTGTGTATTCGCACATGTTCATCCAAACTGGAACTTGTATAAAATGCTGAATCACAAACTTGACAAGAAAATGGCTTCTCCCCAGTATGTTTTCGCATGTGGATTTTTAAACTGGATCTGTGAGAAAATGCTGATTCACACACTTGACAAGGAAATGGTTTTTCTTTTGTACATGTTTCCATGTCTGATTTCAAATTTGAAAACTGTTTTTCTTCTGTAAAGTTCAAATCTGTAAATATAGAATAACTATTATTAAATAGGAGACAACTATTTATTTGGAATTTGTAGTTGGGAAACTTTTAGTTTATCGCAGTTCATTGGATAACAAACCATTACATAATTCATGTTCAGACATAACATTTTTATTCTCCAGTCAAACAAGCATAATTACATGAATATTATCTAAATAAGGAGTTGTGTTTTAAAAGAAAACTATTTGATTTAATTCTTCTTTCTCTTTTTGCTATCTCCATCATTGCAAAGATTCCTTTACCCCTTCCATTAATTCATACTTCCCTTTCTTTTTTTCTTTTTCTGCCTAGCTGATTGGGTGGGGGGTTACTGTTGGTATGATATTAGATGGTGATGATGATCTGATTGTCTTCCTCTCTCTTTTCTGACAAACAACCCCTTCATATTGCTAATACAAGAGAGGGTTGGGTTCTTAACAGGCTAAGTAAGAAGTAGATAAGTATAATGACTATCATGGTTACTACTACTTGTAAGAGTTATTATTGTTGTGGTAAATAGTAACATTAACAACAAAAACTTCAAACATCATTAACTATTGCTAGAAGTACCCCCAAAAAGCTAGGCAGAAAAAAAAACAACTAGTAAAACACAAAGACAAACAATCTATAAATACTTCCGTTTTTTTTTTTTATATTTCTGCACAGCTGATTGGGGTGTGAGTTTCTGTTTGAAATAATAAAAGAAAAAATCTTTGTCTTTGATGTAGTGCCACATTGGGTTATTGATCTTGCAAGGTAAAAATCAGAAATCCTCAATAACTTGAAATTGGTTGATTTAAAAAATGGTTGATGGCATTTTTGTATTCCTTGGATAAACATGTTTTTATAAACTAAGTTTTAGTAGTAGGGAAGCTCTAAAACTCATTTTACAGACAAAAATAGATTACAAAAAGTCAACATTTTTTGCCATCCACACCAAATTTGGAGAGATATAAATTGCCATAATTCCACCAATTTTCGGAATTGGAATCTCAAATTTGGGGAATGTCTAACTTTAACATACCTGTACAATATTGAGAAAAATGTGGATAACTTATGTCCTTTTAGTCTTCCATATATGAAAATACAATTGTTAGTAATAATTTTTTAAATATATAAAAATCTCGGAAAATTGTGCAATTTTTAACTTACATTTTTAGATAGATTAAATAAAGACCTTCAATACGTTTAAAATTTAATATTAAATTCTTAAGTGAATAAAATAGGCCAACTGAATCAGAGAAAATACTTTTTTTTCATCAATTCAAAAAAAAATATTGTTTTTAAAACTATAAAAAAACAAACAAAAAAAAAACATGCTACAATAATTATTTTTTGAGTTTTAATGAAATAACTTTTAAATTTTAAAATAAATTTTTTTGGGTATTGAATTTTATGTGTGTGTGTGTGTTATTCAGCATTTGATCATTCTAAAATGTAAAATATTAGGGACTGTAAATTTTTTTTTTCAACTTTCTGAATTAGTAAAAGAAATACACTTTTTTTTAGTTTCTTTCTTAATAAAATTAGATCATTAATGAATGATTTGGTGAAAATTTCATAAAAATTGGACAATTCCCTGATTTTTGGTAATAGTTTGAAACTCGCTGATTTCTGAACATTCCTAGAAATAAATATCAGCAACATTGACAGATTTAATTTATAGATTTTCTGACGGGTCATTTTTTTTATCTCATAAAATAAAATAGGGGGAGGATAAACAATAAAAAACATTTTAGGAAAAACTATTTCAGATATATTTACATCCAAAGGTAAACATTTATGGAAATTTTCGTGAAAATCAGACTATTAATTGATTTTTCATAGAATTAAAAAAACAAAAAAACTCTTATCGTAAATTTCAATTTTGTTTTTCAATCATAATTTTCATTATTTCCGTAACCAGAAATTTTTAAAAAATCACCAGAAGTTTGTTTAATGTTTTTTTTCTTTCGAATGGAAACAAATTTTCAAGAAAATATTAATTTTTCTGCAAGTTTCATTGTGTTAAATATAGAGGGGGTGGGGGTAAATTTAAAGATTTTGTTATTTATTTCTAAGAAGAAACTTTTAAATTTAAAGAAAAAAATTGTTATGAAATTGTTATGAAATTTATAAAAAATCGTTTGTTTTGAGTGCATCATAAATTTTCACTTGGCCATTTTTTAGCAAAATTTAATGTATTAAAAATAAATTACAGAGTAACATTATTTTTTTTTTCTGGTCTTTATTAATTATGTTATTACTTTACGACTATTTATATGCTAAATTCGATTTTAATATTATTATCTCTTACCTAAATATTTTCTATCAATATTTATATAAAAGTTGAAATAAATCATGATGAATATTTACATTAAAAAATCCGTTTATGCAGTTTCGATAAAACACATCTTATTTCTTTCTTTTGTTTTCGACTAAATTTAACCTTAAAGGCTGAACTTGCACAAAGGTGTCAAAATTAGGCTGACCCAGAAAAAACAGAACACACAAATTTTGTAATAAAACTGTTAATTTTAACTATGAAGGTCTAGGGTTAGGGTTTAAGGTTATGGTTAGGGTGTAGGGTTAGGATTAGTGTAAGTTTAATGGGAAAATGAATAAATAATTTGGATTCTGTTTTCTTCTGGGTCACCCTATATACCGGTGACCCAGAAAAAACAGAACCCACAAATTTTGTAATAAACTGGTAATTTTAACTCGGGGGTTTTAGGGTTAGGGGTTAGGGTTAGGGTTGGGGTTTAAGGTTAGTTTAATGGGAAAATAAATAAATAATTTGGGTTCTGTTTTTTCTGGGTCACCCTAAATTTTGACACCTTTGTGCAAGTTTAACCGTTCCATGACAGTTTAACTACAGTGTACGAATTTTCGAATTGGGTTCTGTTTTCTTCTGGGTCACCCTATATACCGGTTTAGGGGTTTGGGGATTAAGGTTGTTTTTAATTCCGTATTGCTTTAAAAAATACGACAACCCCCGCCCCCCCCCAAATAAGTAACCGAAAAGATCTTTTTACCAAAGAAAAGATAAACAAACAAATATTCTAAAGCAGATTTTTATACGTTATGGTCTTCCATAGTAAAATTACAAAGAATAATCGAGAGAAAGAATCTGCTATAACAATTATTTCTACTAAAATTTAATATTAAATCATGTAAATTCTCTTGATTTTTCATATTCAAGTATTTAAAAATAAAATTAAAAAATGCAACCACGAAGAAAGGACAACGAAATAGATGAACATGAACAAAGAAAATTAAATAAAAAAATATTTTCAAAACATCAAATATATTTCAAAATCACAGCATTTAAAAACAATTTTAAAACATATTTCAATAATTTAAATATCTTATCTAAAATTATTTTCCCATATTTAAAATATTTCATAATTCTCTTTCGCTTAGGTAAAATATTTGTTTTACTAAAACAAATATTTTTGCAAATTAATATCAACATTTTACTTACTTCTTTTGTCTGACTTCTCTTCCTCAGGGCAATTTAACGTTTGAGAAATTAAGAAAGCTTGAAAATTTTAAATAACTCAGGAGTTTTTTTTTTTTTTGTTTTTTTTTTTTTTTCTTGTTTTAATTAAAATTAAAAACTGCTGTCTTTTTACGATTGAGTAAAATTCATTGGAGTCAAGGGAGATAACCGAGAGAAAATATTAAGAAAATAGGGTCCCATTTGTAGGTCAAATGGGTCTGTTTAAAAATCATTCGTTTTGAATAAGATAGGTATGCACAAAAACTCGTCTGTTACAAATTTCAAAAACTATTTAAAATTAATTAAATCTATTATTTAAGATCAAACTTTTATCTGAAATGCTAAGTAGTAACATAATGACCATCATTAAAAAATATATATATATCATTACATATGCAGTTTACTTTTAATAGATTTAAAACTATTTGTTTCGGTCAATTTCGACGCGATCCGCCATTAACGTTCCTTTTCAAGGGTTTTACGCGATTGTTTACAATTCGAATCTAACATTCGCGATTGAAAAAAACAAACAAAAACAAAAAACAGGTAATTATCCGGTTTTAATGAAATTTTCAGTATTTATCTATCAATTAATGAATTTTATAATGCATCAGTTATTTTATTTCAAAACTTTAATTTAGTATTTTTGCTATGAAAAATTGATATAAAATTCATTTAAAATATGAAAAGCCTGATGTTAAGTTTAAAATGTTATATTTTTAGATTCTAAAAATAAATATCTATTTAATGCAAACTCTATTTTATTACATCAAAGTATATTTTTTGAAGAAAAACTCGATTGAAAATGTACTCCTCCTTTTTAAGCAGAAAAAATATCGATGTATAATTTTTTTTTTATAAGATAATAGCCAATTAAATAATTATCGAAATGAGTAAATAAGAAATCTCCAAAAAATTAATTATTTATTATTTTTACATCTTATTTTTCGATTTTCGGTACTTATTTTCTCATAGAAAAGCCACCGTAATTTTTTTTTTGTTTCTATTCATAACTTTGGTCTTTTATCTCTTTATTCATACTGTAATTAGAAAACTATAAGACCAACTAAAAAAAAATGTTATGCCCCCCAAATAAGGGGCGGGGTAGTCAAAATTAAGTGACCTGAAAAAAAAAAAAAAATGAGAAAGTTTTGAAATAAAATAAATAATGCCTAAAATGCGTTGTTGACAATATGACTTTAGCCACAGAAAATAATTTACCAAAAATCAGGGAATTATCGGATTTTAATGAAATTTTCAGTGTTTATTTATCAAAGAATGATCTTTATAATGCATTATTTATTTTATTTCAAAACTTTCTAATTTTTTTTGTCCCCCCTCTTATGCTGGGGGCATAAAATTGTTTCGAGTTGGTCATATGTTGTACTAATTACAGTATAAATAAAGAGATAAAAGACCAAAGTTATGAATAGAAACAAAAAATTTTTTTTACGGTTGCTGTTCTATGAGAAAATAAGTACCGATTATCGAAAAATAAAATGTAAAAAAAATAATTTTTTGGGAGATTTCTTTTTTACTCATTTCCATAATTATTTAATTGGCTATTACCTTATTAAAAAAAAATTATACATCGATATTTTTTCTGTTAAAAAGGGGGGGGGGTAAATTTTTAATAGAGTTTTTCTTCAAAACTTATTACTTTAGGACTATAAAATAAGGTTTGCATTAAATAGATATTTATTTCTAGAAACTTAAAATATAACATTTTAAACCTAATATCAAGATTCGCATATTTTAAAACAATTAAATTGATTTTCAATATAACACATAATGTTCGAAGATTATGGTATGGAAGCAGAGAATACGTAAATGTGAATTACCTCCCTTAGGTTAGAAGAGTTAATCTTTCTGTCTGTAAGTTTATCGAAAGAATTCAATATCTAATAAAGGTAAGTTCATTTCATTATTACTAATTTTAATTCAATTATTCATTTTTAATTAAATATATTCAAATTCAAACTGATGTTTTCTCACTTTTTATCTTTATATTAACAATTTTTTTAATTTTTAACTAAAACAAAAAAAAAATGCAATTCAAAAGACTTGTCATTTTCTGACCGGACATGACTATCTTAATTAAAAATTTTTTTTTTTTTTTTCCTTCAATGGATTATTATCGATTGCACACCAATCTATCAGATTGTAAAAAAAAAATCTAAAAAGTTCTTTATTTTTCGAGTTTTCAGGGGTGCTCAGTTCCCCGTATAAGTTTACATATTGGAACCGCTAAAAGATTTTTTTTTTCTTCAATGGATTATTATCGTTTACACACCAATCTATCAGATTAAAAAAAAAAATTCTTAAAAGTTCTTTACTTTTTGAGTTTTTAGGGGTGCTCATTTTCCCATACGGGGAAATTTTTTTAGCGGTTCTGGAATACTATACACGAAAGGGAAATGAATATGCAAATTTTATTTTCAAACGAAACTAATATATTTTATTTTTTTACATACAAAAAACGGATTTTACTTGGTTAAAAGTACTCATTTCTAAAAAGAAATGTTTATAAGTATTTTAAAATATTTTAAAGCCATTATTGAACATGATAAATCAAAATAAATTCAACGTAACTTTTTGTCGAAATTCAGACGATTTTTAATGTATAAAATGTATTAAAAATAAATTAAATTATAATATTTTTCTTTTTTAATGATGGTCATTATGTTACTACTTATCGATTTAGACAAAGTTTGACCTTAAATAATAGATTTAATTATTTTTAATTCACTTTTAAAACTCCTAGCAGACGAAATTATTGCTAATGCCTAATAAAGATCACTCTTTGATAAATAAACACTAAAAATTTCATTAAAATCCGATAATTCCCTGATTTTTGTAAATTATTTTCTGTAGTGGGGGCTAAAGTCATTTTGTCAAAAATACAGTTTAGCCTCATTTTGGGTATACCTAGAATAAGAATACTTGATATCAAATAGTATTTGTATTTAGAATAGTTATAAATGTTTATTAAGGATTTAGTAATAGTTACTTGAAACCGTATTGTGCAAATGATTATTATTGAATAGAAATAATTATTTAAAATCATGTTATTGTTGATATTAGATAGGAATACTTGATATTAGGGATACCCCAAATTGGCCTAAAATGATAATTTACCCAAAAT
Source organism: Doryteuthis pealeii (assembly GCA_023376005.1). Taxonomy (NCBI): domain Eukaryota; kingdom Metazoa; phylum Mollusca; class Cephalopoda; order Myopsida; family Loliginidae; genus Doryteuthis; species Doryteuthis pealeii. The sequence continues at coordinate 107,445,046 of CM042151.1, forward strand.
CAGAGAATTATTGGGTTTTAATGAAATTTTCAGTGTTGATTTATCAATGAATGAACTTTATAATGCATCATTTATTTTATTTTAAAACTTTCTGATATTTTTCAGGTCACTTAATTTTTACCCCCCCCCTAATTTTGGGGGTGTAAAATCTTGGTTAGTTGGTCCCTGTTTGATACTAATTACCGTATAAATAAAAAGATAAAAGACCGAAGTTGTAAATAGAAAACAAAACAAAAAATCGTCGAAAACCAATAATTGCTTATTGAATATGCACAAGAACACAATTATGTCGAAAACAGCCACCCATACATTTAAATGTATAATTGTCAAAGAGAGATAATATGTGAATTTTCAGTCCCCGTTTCTACATAAAAATCACTTTTTTGCAATTTAAACAAACTGTTTAATTTATTTTTCAAGATAATGGTGTAATTTTCCCCAATGGATAATTTGATATTTGAATTATTTATTTTTCTTTGTAACAACTCTTTATGATCGTTATTTTTTTAAAGGAATTTTTACTAACAAAGTTCAAAAATATCTACTTTCGTATATTCAATATGGCCTAAACTGAACATGTAACCTGATTTTGGAGATATCTAATACACAGCATTCACAAACAATTTTAAAACATATTCCAATAATTAAATATCTTGTTAAAATTATTTTCACATATTTAAAATATTTAATAATTTTCTTTCGCTTTAGTAAGTGAAAATTAGGTATACCTAATTTGTCGAGAAACTCGGCTGCTAGAAATTTTAAAAACGAATCAGAATTAATTCATCAATTATTTAAGGGCAAATTTTTGTCTAAGTCGAAAACTAGAAACTTTAACGTACATCAGTAAAGCAAAAAAAAAAAAAAAAAGGCAAAGTAATATTACACATGTAATTTATCTTTTAATTTAAAATAGTGACATTCAAGGATTGTCAAGGGAGATCATAATTACTTTTAATTCCTTAATTTTAAAACAATTTCCAAAAATCAGGGAATTGTCCAATTTTAATGAAATTTTCACCAAATTATTTTTCAACGACTTACTTTTATAACGATTAGCTTATTTTAATAAAGAAATTTGAAAAAATATTTTTAGTCAATTCAGAATGTGTATGTGTGTGACCTTTGACCATTTGAAGAAAAAAAATTCCTGGGCGCCAATTTTTACATTTCTTGAAAGATCATATCCTGAAGAATATATAGAAAAATAAAAAAAAATATAAATTCAATACCCTTAAAAAAGTGATTTTAAAATTTAAAAGTTATTTTCTTAAAACTCAAAAAATAAATAATGTAGCATGTTTTCTTTTGTTTTGTTTTTTTGTCGTAGTATTAAAAAAAATTTCTTTAAATTGATGCAAAAAAAATCATTTTATCTAAGTTAAATTGAGTTTTTAACTACCTGAAAAATTTCAAGGTCAATTTTACACGTCTGTTAATATCCGTGACTAACTTGAAAATTTAAAACATAGCCCTGAATTTTATCTTTGAAAAAATCTAAGTTAAAAAATATGCCATAATATGCTGTATATTTTCAGAGACTTTTAAAGATTTAAAAAAAAATTGGTCAATTTCAACTATGGATGACAAAATGGGCCGAATTCTCTCCCAGTAGTCAATCACAAGAGAGAAAATTCTTTTTGGCTACACTTCTAAGAATAAATATTTTTTAAGATATTGGATAGAAAATCCCATGGTTAATATTTTAATTTGAAATACCCATGTGAGACATGGCGGATGAACCCAAAAGGGGCCAACAGTGTATCTCACAAGATGCTGGGTGGATGAGCCCAAAAGCGGGCCAACAGCCAGGATCAAACAGTTCAGTCAGGAAACTACTGCTCTTCATTTCTAAGTCTGGCGTCTATTGATGAGTTAACAAAACAGCCACCAAAAAATACTGATGACATTGAGCCAACCAAACCTATGACAACACACAAAAATATAAAATCATACAGCATCACCCATCACGCTGATTCAGGTGCATGTCCACAGGTTTGAGCTCTGGTCTGTGTAAAACAAATGGCTACAGCACCCCAACAACATCACACAAACCACATCACACCCAGAGCAGACAAACAAGACATACCCACTACCAACGTCGGAGCTCTGACCACAAAAAAAAGGCAAGCACAGAACCTAGGAGTAAAACACACCTACTAAGGTGTAAACAAACCTAAACTTAGCAATATCAGAACGCTAAAAATGATAAACCAACTACCTGAGTTAACAGCGTCTGCAGCTGATAATTATTGGAGAAAAATAGCAAAAGACTAGCAAATGCAAATCATTTAAAGAAAAAGTTAAATCTCATAAAACTGAAACATATTTGTGTAATTAAGACTTTTATCTAATTGATAATAAAAATTACATAAAAGTCTTATTCAGCATAAATTATTGGAGAAAAATAGCAAAAGACTAGTGAATGCAAATCATTTAAAGAAAAAATTAAACTGAAACCTATTTAATTAATTTAGACATTTATTTAGAATAGAATTAAATAGAATTAACTGAAAGAAAATCTTTCCAATTTTATTTATTTCATTGTAAGTAAAGAATAACATTTTATCCGTGTATTTTGCAGTTGATCCATACATCCACAGAATGATGATTACCCTCTCATCTGTAATTCCATGAATGGTTGCACAAAAATATGATTCCTGATTATCTTTTAAAGAGTATCTTATGCAAAATATTTAGATATATCTAATAAAATTTTGTTTTCTGGGCATAATTGCTGATCTAGCAGCTAGAAAATTGTAGGCAATCCTTCTCGTATTGTAGTCTATGTGGATTTTAAATTTTGGACTCTGTAAAAATATTGATACACATTCAATAATACTTTTACCTATGTAATAAATACTCTTTGAAAATTCTAATATACAGACTTAGGAAACAGCCTGCTTTTTTGCATGTGTTCGCATGTGTTGTTTTAAATGTGAATTACGTGAAAATGCTGCTTTACACATTTCACAAGAATATGGTTTTTCTCCAGTGTGTATTCGCATATGGACTTTCCAATTCCTTCTGTCAGAAAATGCTGAGTCACACACTTCACAAGAGAAGGGTTTCTCTCCAGTGTGTATTCGCATGTGATTTTTTAAATAACTATTTAGTGAAAATGCTGATCCACACACTTCACAGGAAAATGGTTTTTCTCCAGTGTGTCTTGGCATGTGTTGTTTTAAAGACTCACTGTGAGCAAATACTGCATCACAGAATTCACAAGAGTATGGTTTTTCTCCAGTGTGTATTCGCATATGGAGTTTCAAATTTGTTCTGCCTGGAAATGCTGCTTCACACACTTCACAAGAGTATGGTTTTTCTCCAGTGTGTATTCGCATATGGACTCTCAATGCACTACGCAATCGAAATGTTGCTTCACACACTTCACAGGAAAATGGTTTCAATCCAGTGTGTTTTCGCACATGTTCATCCAAACTGGAACTTGTATAAAATGCTGAACCACAAACTTGACAAGAAAATGGTTTCTCCCCAGTGTGTTTTCGCATGTGGATGTTTAAACTGGATTTGCGTGAAAATGCTGATTCACACAATAGACAAGGAAATGGTTTCTCTTTTGTTTCCATGTTGGATTCCAAATTTGAAAACTGTTTTTCTTCTGTAAAGTTCAAATCTGTAAATAAAGAATAACTATTATTAATGCAAATCATTTAAAGAAAAAGTTAAATTTCACAAAACTGAAACATATTTTTGTAATTTTATTCAATTGATAATTAAAGCATTACAAGCATTTAGCTGATAAATGTGGACATTTTCAAATTTGCAACCTTAATCAGTAAAATTTGTAATTTCTCAAGTATTTTTGAACCAATCTTAAAAATATGGTTGGGAAAAAAATAAAATAATCTTTCTAAATATATAATTTTTACGTGTTTTTATCAATTGAATAATTTTTTTACAGCGAGTTAAAATGATATTTTGCTTCAAAAAATCGAAAACATAAAATATGACATTTTTTTAGACTGATTTTTACACGCTACTTTGTTTTTCAAAATCATAGTGGCTAATCTTTATCAATATTCTTGAAATTTTACACTCAATTAGAAGACTCCTGGAAGTACAAATAGGGCCTTTTTTTTGTAGAAGGCCCCATAGAAGCCCCATAGAAGCAAAAATACAATAGAGTGAATTTGAAGGTGCTATCCTTAAAAAATATAAGAGAAGCAAAAAAAAAAAAAGAACTATACCAGTAATAGAAGACAGACTAAGGATTATTTCCATATATAATGTGTTAAATAAAAACGATTGTATACCGTCAGGAATTTTGCTCAAAGTTTTAATTTTGAAAAGAAAACCATCAAATTTATTTACAAATGTATACAATCTCTGGTAATTTTGACCTTATCAGCTTAAAGAGGTAATTACTAGTGTATTTCGGGCCCAATTTCAAAATGTTTATATGGTTGAAAAAAAAATGAAATAATCTTTCTGAATATGTAATTTTTATGTGTTTTTTATACATGGAACTATCTTTTACAGCAAGTTAAATGGTATTTTGTGTTAAATCGGCCGAAAATGAGTGATAGAAATTTTGTTCTGTGTTCAAATTTTCTGTGTTATTTTTTTTGTAAAATATTCTTGAAATTTTACAATCAAATAGGAAACACTTTTAACTACAAGCAGAAGTTTTTTTTTCTTTTCTGACCTTTGGGAGTGAAACTACAATAGACCAAAGTTAAAAGCAATTTCTTCCAAAAATATAAGATAAGCAAAAATAAAAAGCACTACATTCCTGATAGGAGATAGCCTTAGAATTATTTTCATATATAATATGTGAAAAAGAAACAAAATAAAACGATTGTATACCGTCAGGGAATTGCTTTGAAACTTAGAATTTTGCAGAAAAAGCTCAAATTTAGTTGTCCTCCGTTATGTAACGTAAACTCTCAGCTAAAGTTTAAATAGTAATTCATCGCTTATTTCTTGTCCAATTTAAAAAATATTTATATGGTTGGAAATAAAATAAAACATTCTTTCTAAATATGTAACTTTTATGTGTTTTTAACAATATAATTATTTTTTATGCCAGTTTCAATTTTGGAAAAAAAAAATTTTAAATTACGAGGGATGTAAACAAAACTCGTAACACGCGGTCCGGGTTTGTGTAAAAACATATGTAAATAGGTAATCTATTTTTTTATGTAATTCAACATAAGCATTTAAAAATGTACTTTTAAGTTCAAAGTGATGTTATATATTTAAATTATTATTATATATGTGTATACATGCAGTATGAAAATGAAAAGGTTGAATAATCTTGTGGGAAACTTTTTAAAAACACAAAAATCTTGACATCCCTACTTTTTATTCCCCAAATAATAGGTTGTAGCATGGAGATACATAGAATTTAAGACCAGAATCAGAAAGAACATAGAATTTTACATAAGAATGCAAAGTTTTATCAAAATTGTTTCAAAAATAAAGAAATGGTGAAGAAATGACTGAATTTCTTGTTCTGAAATGTTCTATGAGTTGACAGATTTTTAAAATCAAAATCATGTCCACTTTTTTACCCCCAATTTCGGAGGCTTTAAATTCTCATAACTTTTAAACGACTGGGGATATTTGCATAATTCAAACAGTTCTGAACTCCATTTACAAATCATTTAAAGAAAAAGTTAAATCTCACAAAACTGAAACATATTTGTTTAATTAAGATTTTTATTCAGTTGATAATAAAAATTAAATTTCAGAATCTACAGACTTCACCTCATGCAATACTGGCAGAAAACTAATGAATCCCTCAACGACTTTATTACCAGAGCCAGGACACTCACACTAGAATGTAATTTTACAGACGAGGATCTAAGTGAAAAGCTTATAGAATTAATAATTTTCTCCATACCGTAGGATGCTTCCGCAACAAGCTATATAGTAAACCGAAAGGGTACAGCATAGCCGACGTACTCACCGAAGGAAGGATATATGAAGCCCTTACTGCAGGAAATGCCCACCTCACCTAACAATGAATGCTGAGCATGTGGAAATATGGGATACTGGGCAAGGTGCTGCTGAAAAACAAGATGCACCAAAGAAGCCAAGAAACAAGATGGACATAATAGAAGCCAAGAAACAAGATGGACATCATAGAAGCAAGTCCCGAAACCAATATCAGACCCAAAAAATGGCCGAACACAGATATGTTAACAAAGAAACATTAGCTACATCGATGTCAGTAAAGATGAAGAAAACTATCTGCAGCACTTCCACTCCATAATTGTCAGTACAAAATGGACAGTATAACAAAACAACCCAGGGATGAAGCTTACACAACTCTGAACATCAGACCACCCTACCTAAAATACAAGACGCACCACACATTACGCATGAAAATCAATTCCGGAGCATCAGGGAACACACTCCCACTCAGGACATTCCAACAGATGTATGGAACCTCGCCAGAAGCCCTCACCATCCTACAACCCACCCCACATGTGAGACTTACATCATATAGTGGTGACCAAATAAAATGCTTGGAAACTATCCGCATCCCATACCAGTTCAGAGATTCAGACTGGATAGATGTAACTTTCTACGTCGTAGAGGTACCTGAACCAGATATTGTAGGACTTCCAACAAATGAGAGGTTGAAGCTCCTGACATTCCACGTAAATTCCCTAAACAAAATCACAAAAAACGACGCCCATCTCCTCCAGTGACCAATTAAAATCTACATAACCCTGGACAGTTTGACAGAATTGAAAGCTTCAGCAAGACTGCAAAACTCATTTTAAAGGATGATACAAAGCCCTTCATCGTAATTGCAGCATCCACCTACAAGACAAATTAAAGGAGGAAATTGACAGGCTCCTTAAATTGGATGAGCTCAGGAAGGTGGAAGAAAAATGTTTAGTAAATTCAATGTAAAGGCAGGTTACTGGTCTGTTCACCTGGACGAAAAATCACAGCTGCTGACGATGTACTGAACACCTTTTGGATAGGTGTGCTGGAAGCGCCTATCATTTGGCTTAAATGTCAGACAAGACATCTTCCAGGCTAAGATGGACCAAATCCTGGAAGGACTAGATGGTGTTGCCAATATCACAGACAGTGTAGTAGTATATGGGAAAGATAATGAAGACCATGACAAGAACCTGCACAACCTCATGATTACTACCACGACTACTATTGCTATTATTATCAATAACATTATAATTTTAAATTTCATAATTTCTTCTATACAAATTATAACAAGCCACACTTAATTATTGACAATAAAGGTTCACTATATCCTAAGAAATAATGAATATATATTGAAATTCAGCAAATCCTTAAAAGAATTACCTTATATACAGGGTGCGATGGGTAAATTGTCGCCATTTTAAATCTATATATCAATACTGATATTGAAAATATTATCAATACATTCCTTGTTCATCTTACTTGGTTTTGTGTGATATGAGGTTATAAGCTGAAAGGGAAAACTCGATGCAACCTTCATACCCATTTTTATTAAAAATACATTTTTTAGAATTTTTTTTGTATTTATTGAAAAAGAGTAAAAAACAAGGTATTCAAAAATTTTTTTTTTTAGTTTTTTGTCATTTTGGAGATGGGCCCGTAAATGGCAGCCATCTTTGATTCACCGTAATTTTCACGGAGAAAACACGACACTTTTCAAATAAGAAATAATCTGCAATAAAAATTATTTCTACTAAAATTCAATATTCAATCATGTAAATTATGTTGATTTTCCATATTCAACCATGGAAAAAATCCGACCCCGAAGAAAGAACAACGAAATAGATGAACGAACATGAACAAAAAAAAAAATTAAATAAAAAGGATTTTAAAAGCATCGAATATATTTCAATAGGTAAAAATCACAGCATTTAAAAACAATTTTAAAACATATTCCAATAAATTAAATATCTCGTTTATAATTATTTTTCACATATTTAAAATATTTCATAATTCTCTTTCGCTTTAGTAAGTAAAACAAATATTTTTGCTCATTTTATATTTGCAACGAAAAAATTAATATCAACATTTTACTTACTTCTTTCGTCTGATTTCTCTCCCCCGGGGAAATGTAACTTTTGAGAAATTAAGAAAAATTAAAATGTTAAATAATTCAGGATTTTTTTCTTCTTTTTTCATTGAATTAAAATGTAAAAACTGATGTCATTTACGATTAAGTAAACTTCGTTGATCAAAGTCAAGGGAGATAACCGAGAGAAAATATTGAAAGATTGGATTTTTCGTTTTCTTTTAAGTCCCAAAATGGTCCTAAAATGCGTTTTTGACAAAATGACTGCCCTACAGAAAATAATTTACCTAAAATCAGGGAATTATCGGATTTTAATGAAATTTTCAGTGTTTATTTATCAATGAATGATCCATTTTAATGCATTATTCATTTTATTTCAAAACTTTCTAATTTTTTTTTTCAGGTCACTTAATTTAGAGTCGCCTCCTTACTTTGGGGGTGTAAAATATTGGCGAGTTGGTCTTGATTGATACTAATTACTGTAGAAATAAAAAGATAAAAGACCCAAGTTGTAAATAGAAAAACATTTTTTTAAGTGGAATATTTTATAAGAAAATAAGTGCCGAAAATCAGAAAATAAAATGTTAAAAAATAATAAATTAAGGACTGGCATTATTGTCGGCTGCTAGGAATTTTAAAAGCAAATTAAAGATAATTAAATCTATTATTTGAGGTCAAACTTTGTCTAAATCGATAAGTAGTAACATAATAACCATAATTTTAAAAAAGAAAAATATCATTACATATGCAGTTTATTTTTAATAGATTTAAAAGTATTTGTTTTGGTCAATTTCGACGATATCCGCCATTCAGCCTCGTTTTCGATGTTTTTAGTGCTTGTTTACAATTTTACTGTAACATTCGCGTTTGCAAAAAAATTTACCAAAAATCAGGTTTTAATGAAATTTTCAGTATTGATTTAACAATTAATGAATTTTATAATGCATCAGTTATTTTATTTCAAAACTTTAATTTAGTATTTTTGCTATGAAAAATGAATATATAAAATTCATTTAAAATATGAAAATTCTGATGTTAAGTTTAAAATGTTATATTTTTAGATTTTAAAAATTAATATCTACTTAATGCAAACCTTATTTTTGTTGACGAAAGTAATAAGTTTTGAAGAAAAAATCGTTTGAAAATGTACCCCCTCAGAAAAAAACATCGATGTATAATTTTTTCTTTTATAGAATAATAGTCAATTAAATAATTATCGAAATGAGTAAAAAAGAAATCTCCAAAAAATTAAGATTTTATTATTTTTTTACATTTTATTTTTCGATTTTCGGTACTTATTTTCTCATAGAAGCGAAACCGTAATTTTTTTTTCTTCTATTCATAAGTTCGGTCTTTTATCTCATTATTTATACTGTAATTACTAGGTACCACCAGACCGTTTATGCCATCTTGAATAAAACGGAAATAGATATTTCCGAACTTTGTTTATCAAAAATCTCGTAAAAAAAAGATCGTACAGGGTTGTTACAAAGAAAAATAGTTAATTCAAAGATCAAATTATCCGATTGGGGAAAATTACATCGTTATCTTAAAAAATAAACAAACCTGCCCAAATTACATGCGAAAGGGTAATTTTCAGACCGTAATATAGACAGAAAAGTTACTAATTATTTCCCTTTTACGATAACCCGTAAAAGTATGGAATGAAAATTTGAATATTTTTTCTAAGAGAAAAACTGATAAAATAATCTATTATACTTACTTTTTATTTTAATTATTGAAAAAAGTTAAATAAAATAATTTTTTTCACGCTAACACTGTCAGCCTAACAGGAACAAACTTTGGTTACTTAGAAGCGTCTCGTCTCTTTGTAAAACAAATGTCAGCAATGCTCTTCCGTACATTCTAAGGATCACACATTACTATTCAACAACAAAAATTACAAATTCTTTTAAAAATATTAATCGAGCTCGTATTGGACCAATGCACCTGAATTATAAAATTCATATTTTTAAATATCCGTGAAAAAATCGATTTTTTGACGCAGGAAAAAAAAAAAATTTAATTTATTTCACGCAGAAAATAAAAATATTTAATCACACAAAAGATTGAAAATCTCTTAAAAATTAATTTCTTAAAAAAAAATTTTTTTTTGTTGACAATTTAATAGAATATAGTACATACCAATTATAAAAGCAAAAAAAAGTTTTGAAATATTAATATTATGACTTTTTTTTGCACTTTTTATTTCCGATTTCATTAATTTTTCCTCAAAAAACTAGACCTCGTACATTCATACAATTTCATTGATATAGTTATTCAGACTCTTATCTTTATAGAAAAAAAGATAAAAATTTTTCTGACACGTCATTTTTTTTATCTCATAAAATAAAATAGGGGGGGGGGAATAGACCTCGTAAAAAATATTTCCCCTAATATATTTTAGAAAAAAACTATTTCAGATGTATTTACATCCAATGGTAAACATTTATGGAAATTTTCGGGAAAATCAGATTATTAATTGATTTTTCATAGAATTTTTTAAAAATCCTCTTATCGTAACTTGTTTTTAACTACGTTAAATTTCACTTGATTTAACAGTGCAAAAATGAAAACATTATTTTTCAATCATAATTTTCATTATTTTCGTAAGCTGATAAAAAATTTAAAAAATCATCAGGAGTTTGTTTAATGTTTTTTCTTTCGAATGGAAAAAATCTTTTCAAGAAAATATTATTTTTTCTGCAAGTTTCATTGTGTTAAATGTAGGGGGGGGGGTAAATTGCACAGGGTCGAATTGGTGGTACCTAGTAATTACTATCAGTCAAGGACCAACTCGAAACAATTTTACGTTTTTTTCATTAAAATCCGATAATTCCCTGATTTTTGGTAAATTATTTTCTGTAGGGGGGTGGGGGCTAAATTCATTTGGTCAAAAACGCATTTTAGGCTCATTTTGCTAGTCGCTATTTTCTCATAGAAAAGCCACCGTGAAAAATTTTGTTTGTTTCTATTCATAACTTCGGTCTTTTATGTCTTTATTTATACTGTAATTAGTATCAAGTAAGGACCAATGCGAAACAATTTTACGCCCCCAACATAAGGGGGGGGGTCAAAATTAAGTGACCTGAAAAAAATTAGAAGTTTTGAAATAAAATAAATAATGCATTATAAAGATCATTCTTTGAGAAATAAACACTGAATATTTCATTAAAATCCGATAATTCCCTGATTTTTGGTAAATTATTTTCTATAGGGGGACTAAAGTCATTTGGTCAAGAATGCATTTTAGGCTCAGTTTGACAGTCCCTTTAATAAATGATTAATTTTGGGGGGATTTCTTTTTTACTCATTTCGATAATTATTTAATTGGCTATTATCTTATAGAAGAAAAAAATATACATTGATATATTTTCTGCTTAAAAAATGGGAGGCCTACATTTTCAATAGAGTTTTTCTTCAAAAAGTATGCTTTGATTAACTAAAATAAGGTTTGCATTAAATAGATATTTATTTCTAGAATCTAAAAATATAACATTTTAAACTTAAAATCCGAATATTTTTTATTTCGAATGAATTTTAGATATGAATTTTTCATAGCAGAAATACTAAATTAAAATTTTGAAATAAAATAACTGACGCATTATAAAATTCATTAATTGATAAATCAATACTGAAAATTTCATTAAAATCGGATAATTACCTGATTTTTGGTAATTTTTTTTTTTTTGTAATCGCGAATATTATATTAAAATTGTAAACAAGTGCCTAAAACCCTTGAAAAAGAGACAATGGTGGATTGCGTCGAAATTAACCAAAACAAATCCCTTTAAATGTATTAAAAATAAAGTGCATATGTAATGATATTTTTCTTTTTTTAATGATGATCATTATGTTACTACTTATCAATTTAGACAAAGTTTGACCTTAAATAATAGATTTAATTATTTTTAATTCGCTTTTAAAACACGTTGTATCCGATTTTTTTGCCAGTGCCTAGTGTATGTCTTTACTTTCTGTACAATTATTTTTATTTCATGGGTGACTTTCACTGGATTTTACAATTAATTTTGATTATTCACAAATTTATTTCCAAGTTATAAAAATTGTTATCGTTAGGTACCACCAATTTTGACGTCATAGACGTAAATTACAAAACCAATTGATCAGTTTAGGCCATCTTGAATAAAACGGAAATAAATATTTCCGAACTTTGTTTATCAAAAATCTCGTAAAAAACAATTAAAGATCCTATAGGATTGTTACAAAGAAAAATAGTTAATTCAAAGATCAAATTATCCGATTGGGAAAAATTACATTGTTATCATAAAAAATAAACAAACCTATCCATATTACCTGCGAAAGGGTAATTTTCAGGTCGTAATTTAGACAGAAAAAAATACATATTATTACCCTCTGGTTATACATCTAAGTACGGATGGGTGTAACAGACAAACTTTTTTAGCCAAAATTTTTCTATTAAAATGAATAAAAACTTGAAAAAATATAATCTTAAAATTTCGCAGTGAAATTGACGTTAAAAAAAATGTCTTCGGTTTTAGTATTAATATTTAAAATCGAAGATGAAATGAAATGAAAATTTGAATATTTTTTCTAAGAGAAAAACTGATAAAATAATCATATATACTTACTTTTTATTCTAATAGCATAAAAAGTTATTTTATTTAACTTTTTTGACCAAAGAAAAACAAACTTCGGTTACTCAAGAGCGTCTCGTCTCTTTGTAAGCTAAGAGAAAACTGATAAAAATAATCATATATACTTACTTTTTATTCTAATAGCATAAAAAGTTATTTTATTTAACTTTTTTGACCAAAGAAAACAAACTTCGGTTACTCAAGAGCGTCTCGTCTCTTTGTAAAACAAATGTCTATTTTGCTCTTCCGTATATTCTAAGAACCATACATTACTATTCAACAATAAAAATTACAAATTCTTTTAAAAATATTAATCGAGCTCGGATCGGACCAACTTTTGATTCACCTGAATTCTAAAAATCATATTTTTAAATATCCCTGAAAAATTCGATTTTTTCCGCAGAAAAAAAAAATTAAATTTATTTTCAAGAGAATTTTTCTTCAAAAGGTATACTTTAACTAAAATAAGGTTTGCATTAAATAGATATTTATTTCTAGAATCTAAAAATATAACATTTTAAACTTAACATCAAAATATTTTTATTTTAAATCAATTTTATATATTAATTTTTCATAGTAAAAATATTTAATTAAAGTTTTGAAATAAAATAACTGATGCATTATAAAATTCATTAATTGATAAATCAACACTGAAAATTTCATTAAAATTGGATAATTCCCTGATTTTTGGTAATTTTTTTGCAATCGCGAATGTTACATTAGATTTGTAAGCAAGCCATTACAAACCGTTTAAAAAGAGACAAAATAGCCGAAATGGATCGAAATTGACAAAAAAAAAAAATCCTTTTAAATGTATTAAAATTAAATTGCATATGTAATGATATTTTTCTTTTTTTTAATGATGGTCATTATGTTACTACTTATCATTTTAGACAAAAGTTTGACCTTAAATAATAGATTTTATCAATTTTAATTCGTTTTTAAAATTAATAGCAGACGAGTTTTTGGGACTACCTAAGTTAAAAGAAAATAATATTAAATGGAATCAGTGGACTTTTTTAAACAATTGTTAAGTATCTGGCCGCGATCCTTGGCCAGTTGTAAATAACTTAAAGTAAATAAGTAAGTCCTGAGTTATAGAATCCTTTGGTAAGTGAATAAGTCCTAAGTTTTGGAATCCTACGTAGTATCAAAAGGTCCAGTGATATAATCCTATGATCCGTCATCCACGAAGGCTCAAAGGCAATTGAGTGGCTAAGATCAGAACAGCCAGTATAAATAATAAATTCAGCAGCAGAATACTGCCAGTGGTTGGTCACATGGTTATTGGCAAGTCTATAAGTAGAAGCGGACATACCTTATATCAGAAAAAACCAACAACAATAATAATTCTTTTGTTATTTTTTTTATTTCTTGTAATTAGAAAAACCCCAAAAAACATAAATTTAATTATTGAAACTTTAATAATAATACCTTAATAATAATACTTTTTTTAAAACTTTAATAATAATAATAAAAAAATTGTAATAATTTTAATTTATGAAAGTGGGCAAAAATTGTGATTTTTCGATAAAGATGATGACAACAGTCTGAAAAATCAAAATTATAAATTTATCTTGTTTAAGAAAATGATTTTATTTAATTCAAATTTAAATTTAAATTTAGCCTTTATTTGATTTAAAAAAATATTTTTTATTATTAATACTGTAATTATTACTGCTGTCACTATCACTAAAATTAATATATTATTATTATGAATAATATTAAAGTAACAAATATTACAATTTTAGTTATCATTATTAATAATTTATTATTATTATTGTTACTATAGTAACATTATTATTTTTTAATAATAATATTAATATTATTAAATTGAGATTGCTATTGTTATCACTATCAATTTTTACTATTATTAAAAAACAACCCCAAAAACCATGCCCCCAAAAATTCCCTTTAAAAATCTATAATCATTTTTATTAAAGATAAATTTTGTAGAATTTTTAGTATTTTTTAGAAAAATTTGTTGAATTCACTGATATGTTCATCTTTGATTCTCCATTTGTGTCCAATATGTCTTGTTCATCTTACTTGGATGGTTTGTGTGATGGGAGGTCATAGCTGAAAGGTCAAACTCTATAACCATTTTTATTAAAAATAAATTTTGTACAATTTTTAGGATTTTTCAGAAGAATTTGTTGAATTCACTGATAATTTCTATGTATCATAATTTACCTTCTAAGCACCTCTGACTCTGCATTCAACCATTCTTTTCCAAAGTACATTAAATTGACATAACTTTTACTTAAATGTCTTATTCAGCATAAATTATTGGAGAAAAATAGTAAAAGACTAGGAAATGCAAATCATTTAAAGAAAAAGTCAAAACTCACAAAACTAAAACATATTTGTGTTAATTAGAACTTTTATTTAGATGAAAAGAAAAATTACATATAAACTTAAAAGAAAAATTTTGTGAAAAACAATTTCTCTCTGAAAACAAAAACCGAAGAAGAAAAATAGTTTTCAACTAGTGATAGTTATAACATGTTAATCCCCTTGAGTGCAACTCTTCACTGAAAAAAAGTAAAATTGTCACCCACCCACTTCAATTTTTCTTAAATTTTGTCTAGGTGTCTACTATGTTAAAGTAAGACAATTCCCAAAATTTGAGCTTCCAATTCCAAAAATTGGCTGAGTTATGCTGATTTGTAGCTCTCCAAAATTTTTTTGGGGGAGGGGCTAAATTAACCTATTTTTTTTCTTCTGAAAAATGAGTTCTAGACCTTCCCTACTCTTAAAAATTTGTTTATAGAAGCTTTTTGACCCAATGAGCCAAAAATGCTAAAGTTTTAAGTTATTAATGATTTCTGATTTTTTTTATAGGAAGATCAATAAATAGGAAAATTCTGATGTGCCACAACATCAATGACAAAAATTTTTTCTATTATTATTTTGCATATATTGAAAATTATTTGTACCAAAAAGATAATTTGTTTTTGCTCAGAACTGAAGCTACAACATCAGTTAAAATTTTGCGCTTTTACGTTTTAAGTTTTTTCCATTCAGCTATTGGATGAGGTCTATATAGAGTAAAATAATAGCCAGAGTGCAATAGAAATGATCAGGATATAGAAACAATACATTTCCCTTGTATTACCTGCAAAATTCTGACAATATACAAAGCTCAATATCAGCACCATATTTCATTATGGAATAGAAAATTGAAAATGATAAGGAATCTAATATTGATGGCCAATATCAGATATTCAGTGAGGCCTTTAGCTCCTTCGGTTGACAGTTTATATAAATAACTGAAAGAAAATCTTTCCAAATAATTGCAGTAGCATATTACTTTGAAAATATTTTTCTTTCTTTGTTTTCCTTTACATAAATTATATAAATGATTTCATTGTAAATAAAGAACAAAATTTGATGGTATCTTGTATTTTGTGTGTATTTTAAAGTTGATCCATACATCCACAGAATTATGATTCCACTGGTTTAATGAAGAATCTTTCTGAACGAGAAACAATGCACAATGGAGATATATTTAGTGGGGATTTGCTTGTAATTAATTCACTGATAATTTCTAATTTAGTAATTTGAAAAGTGTAAGAAGTCCTATGCATGTTGTGGTCCATGTAAATCTAAAATGTGTACGTCAGTAAAAATATTGATACACACATTTTCCAACATATATAACTAACTATATATGTATATATGTATGACATTATAACTATATAATCTCATATGAAATATTGAGAAATACTTAATGAAAATTTAGTTTCTCTTCAGTGGACATTTGTGTGTTATTAACTCTCTGATAATTTGCTGATCCAACAACTAGAAAAGTGGTGGCAATCCTTGTCATGTTGTGGTCTATGCGGATTTTAAAAGTGGACCTCTGTAAAAATATTCATACACATATTTTACAACATTTATAACTGACATTCACCAATCTAATTAGTAGTCTCTGAAAATTCTAATAGGAATTCCTTAGGAAACAGACTGGTGTGTTTGCATGTGTTGTTTTAAATGTAAATTACGTGAAAATACTGCTTCACACACTTCACAAGAGAATGCCTTTTCTTTTTTTTTCTTTTTATTTTCTTCTGTGTGTATTGACTGCTCTTTTGTATGTGTTCGCATGTGTTGTTTTAAATTTGAACGCTGTAAAAATACGGCTTCACAGAGTTCACAAGAAAATGGTTTTTCTCCAGTGTGTATTCGCATATGGACATTCAAAGTGCCTTTCTGTGAAAATGCTGCCTCACATACTTCACAAGAGAATGGTTTTTCTCCGGTATGTACTCGCATATGGTCTTTCAAATACTTGCGTTGAGAAAATGCTGCTTCACACACTTCACAAGAGAACGGTTTCTCTCCAGTGTGTTTTCGCATGTGACTTTTTAAATACATACTCTGAGCAAATGTTGATCCACACACTCCACAAGAATATGGTTTTTCTCCGGTGTGTCTTCGCATATGGTTTTTCAAACTGCTTCTCTGTGAAAATGCAGCTTCACAGACTTCACAAGAGAATGGTTTTTCTCCTGTATGTATTCTTATATGGTCTTCCAAATTCTGGCGATGTGAAAATGCTGCTGCACACACTTTACAAGAGAATGGTTTCTCTCCGGTGTGTATTCGCATATGAGTTTTTAAATTAGAATTCCGAGGAAATGTTGATCCACACACTTCACAAGAGAATGGTTTATCTCCTGTATGTTGTCGCATGTGTAATTGGAGACTGGAATTTTGTGAAAATGTCATACCACATACTTCACAGGAAAATGGTTTCTCTCCAGTGTGTCTTTGCATGTGGTTTTTAAGACTTGAACTTTGTGAAAATGCCGAACCACATACTTCACAAGAAAATGGTTTCTCTCCTGTGTGTATTCGCATATGTATTTTAAGTTTGGATCTTTGAGAAAATGCAGAACTGCATACTTCACAGGAAAATGGTTTCTCTCCAGTGTGTGTTCGCATGTGTTTATTAAAATTGGAACTGTCATAAAATGATGAACCACACACTTCACAGGAAAATGGCTTCTCCCCTGTGTGTTTTCGCATGTGGACTTTTAAACTGGAACTCTGTGAAAATCCTGATCCACACTCTTGACAAGAAAATGGTTTCTCTTTTGTACATGTTTCCATGTCTGATTCCAAAGTTGAAAACTGTTTTTCTAAATTTCAAATCTGTGAATAAAGAATGAATATTATTAAATAGGAGACAACTGTTTATTTGCAACTTGCAGTTTACTGCAGTTCATTGTTATTCTACTGTCAAACATTCATAATTACATGAATATTATTTAAATGAAGTAGCTGTGTTTTAAAACATGACTATTTTATTTAATTGATCTTTCTTGTTTTGCTATCTCCATCATTACAATGATTCCTTTACCTCCCCACCCATCTATTCATATTTCCGCAGAGCTGATTGAGGTGGGAGTTACTGTTGTCATATTGATAGATGTTGATGATGAAGATATGATTGTATTCTTTTCCTGTTTGTCTTCCTCTCTCTTTTTTCTGATGGGGTTGTGGAAACATCAATATATGTTAAAGTCATAAATTGTTGTAGATCTAACAATAGATGTTTAAGTCATAAGTTCTTCCATCCAACTTTCTTTTTTTTTTAGTATATAAATAAATTTTACATTTTTGGAAAGACAATGTAATGACAGAACATATATAAAAAAAGATAATTCGCTAATAAATCAGTTTTGGAAATAGGGCATCTTAAACATTGAAACTTTGTTAGATTATTTTCAAAAGAATTTTATATTAAAAGTTCGTATTGTGTACATTTTTATTTTATTTTTCAGAGATTTTTAAAAATTTATAAAATGTAAAATAAATACTTTTGTTTAATGTCAGGCAAAATCGTATTTATTTAATCAAAGAAAATATTATATAAAAAATCTCTCGCTAAAAATAATGACATAATATATGTCCATTCTTATTTTTCTGAATTTTTGAAAATAATGTTTGAATTAAAAATTGTCGTCAGAATGATTACGGATGGATCTAAGGGAAATAAACTGTTTGTTGTTATTTTCATTGAGGTGTTATGGGTAAATAGGAATACTGACTTTTTTGGAAAATCCATCATTTTAGATCCAGAATTATCATCAAATGTTTCCTTATTCCGATCAATGATGGGGGATTCAATTAAATGCATAATAAATGTTTTGCAAAGACAATATAAAAGAAATTTTGAAAATTTTATTGATTTAAGAGAAAAGCAATTACAATCTGCGAGACAGCACACAATGGAAGTAGAAAGTGTGATAGGGGAATTTTGCAAAAAAAAAAAAAAAAAATCCAAATGCTAATATTTTATCAATTAGTAATATCATAAAAGCAAAAAGAAATAAAACAGACGAGTTAATTCGGACCTTAGATTTTCATATTATTAAACTAATTTCCAAATCAATACCTCATGCCCGGTCACAAATTGAAAAAAAAAACAAAATAAAAAAAGGGAAAATAGCCAAAGAAATTTATGAAAGGTTGATAATATAGAGAAAATATTATTAATATATTAGAAGGAAAATTAGTTGGAAAATATATCCAACATATTTTTGAAATAAAAAATCAAAATCTTAAATTTGATGGTACCGTGATTGGCTACAAAAATAATATTTATGAGATTATTTATTATTCAGAAATTAATGAGGAGGAAGATTGCGAGTTTACAAAATTTGAAATAGGGGCAGACTATTTAAATAAAGATTTTTTCATTATGGAATAAATTAAAAACTTTAAAAACTACAAAATTGAATAAAGAACATCACCTTTGAGGTATGTAATGTTTTATATACTTTAATAATTTAATAGATGTATCGGGAAAAAAAAAAAAGAAAGAATATTATCATAGAATTTTATTATAAATAATTTCTAACATTCTAATTTTTATTTTCCCAACTCTCTTTTTCAATAATATTAAGAGTTAAATTGTGAGGCATCAAGGAAATGCTTAAATTAGTAATTTGTTTTTGCTTCTGAACATATTTTTATACGTATATAGTCCTCCATACTAAGAAAAGATGCACATGTCAAGATCCGATAACTGTCAACAAAGAGCGAGAATTTACGGCAATTTACTTTAAAATGCAAAAATTTAGGTTTTATGTAAGAGAAATTTCTTTTTTCTTTTTTATAACACATAAACTTGGAATTGTTCTTTATATTAAACGTAAAAGAAAACATTAAATGCTACCTAGTAAACATTAAACAAACTTATTTTGTCTACTATTGTTGGCATACATTGACTTGTGCATTACTTTTTATATCAATATGCACGTATCAAAAAAGACTAAAAATCACCTAAGTTAAATATACGTGATTTAAAATCTGTATTTAAATTAGTTTTTTTTTAAAGATATTTTTCCGCAAAATTCTGAAAACATATACTAAATATTTTGGTATAATTCCATGGATAATTAGTAGGTACCACGAATTTGACCCTGTGCAATTTACCCCCCCCCTACATTTAACACAATGAAACTTGCAGAAAAATTAATATTTTCTTGAAAATTTTTTTTCCATTCGAAAGAAAAAACATTAAACAAACTCCTGATGATCTTTTAAATTTTTTATAAGCTTACGAAAATAATGAAAATTATGATTGAAAAACAATGTTTTCATTTTTACACTGTTAAATCAACTGAAAATCAACTTAGCTAAAAACAAGTTACGATAAGAGGATTTTTAAAAAATTCTATGAAAAATCAATTAATGCTCTGATTTTCAGGAAAATTTCCATAAATGTTTACCATTGGATGTAAATACATCTGAAATAGTTTTTTTCTAAATTATATTAGGGGAAATATATTTTATGAGGTGTATCACCCCCCCTATTTTATTTTATGAGATAAAAAAAAATGACGCAGAAAAAAAATTTTGTACTTTTTTTTCTATAAGAAGCTGAATAACTACATCAATGAAATTGTATAACGTACCGAGCTATAGTTTTTTTTTAGGAAAAATTAATGAAATCGGAAATAAAGTGTAAAAAATGTCATAATATTAATATTTGAAAACTTTTTTTTGCTTATTGGTATGTACTATATTCTATTAAATTGTCAAAAAAAAATTTTTTTTTTAATAAATTAATTTTTAATGAGATTTTCAATTTTTTGTGTGATTAAATATTTTCATTTTGTGCGTGAAATAAATAAAATTTTTTTTTTTTCTGCGAAAAAAAAATCGAATTTTTCACGGATATTTAAAAATATGATTTTTAGAATTCAGGTGAACTAAAAGTTGGTCCAATCCGAGCTCGATTAATATTTTTAAAAGGATTTGTAATTTCTATTGTTGAATAGTAATATATGATTCTTAGAATATACGGAAGAGCAAAACCGACATATTTGTTTTACAAAGAGACGAGACGCTTCTGAGTAACAACCGAAGTTTGTTTTTCTTTGGTCGAAAAAGTTAAATAGAATAATTTTTTTAGACTATTAGAATAAAAAGTATGTATATGGGATTATTTTATCAGTTTTTCTCTTAGAAAAAATATTCAAATTTTCATTTTATTTTCCATTTTAAGAATTAATACTAAAACTGAAGACATTTTTTAACGTCAATTTCACTGCGAAATTTTAAGATTGAATTTTTTCAAGTTTTTATTCATTTTAATAGTAAATTGTAATATTAAAGTTTTTTAAAGATTTTTATTTATTTTAATAGAAAAAATTTCGCTAAAAAAGTTTGTCCGTTACACCCATCCGTACTTAGATGCATAACCAGAGGGTAATAATATGTATTTTTTTTCTGTCTAAATTGTGGCCTGAAAATTAACCTTTCGCATGTAATATGGATAGGTTTGTTTATTTTTTAAGATAACGATGTAATTTTTCCCAATCGGATAATTTGATCTTTGAATTAACTATTTTTCTTTGTAACAACCCTATACGATCTTTTTTTTTTACTAGATTTTTGATAAACAAAGTTCGGAAATATTTATTTCCGTTTTATTCAAGATGGCCTAAACTGATTGGTGGTCCCTAATAATTAGTTTTTTTTAATAACTGTTTGTCCATTTATTTGCATTACCGTGTAGATCTGATATTTTTGAAGTAAAACACACACACACACACACACACACACACACACACACACACACACACACACAAAACAACAACAACAAAAAAAAAACAAAACAAAAAACAAAACAAAACAGAAAAATAAGATACAATATTATTTCCGAGAATTTATTAACATCAAAAGCAAAGATTGTGACGCTTTTAATCATCCGTACTTCAATCACTTCAATTTTTTCTCCCATACACAAATCATATTTTTTATGGATTTATTTTTTTTCTTCTTTTAATTATTCCGTAATATATCAGTGTTAATGATATACTAAGACTTCATTTTTGTAATAGAAAAGATCTTTTGACCGATTTTGGCCGATTTAAAAAAACAACTTCCCCTATGCGTTATGGTCTTCCATAGTAATATTAAAAAGAATACTAGAGAGAAATAATCTGCAATAAAAATTATTTCTACTAAAATTCAATATTCAATCATTGTGTTGATTTTCCATATTCAACCACTCAAAAATAATTTTTTTGTTAAATGCGACCACGAAGAAAGAACGACAAAAAAGATAAACACGAAAAAAGAAAAATTAAAAAAAAAAAAAAAGGATTTTAAAAGCATCGAATATATTTCAATAGGTAAAATCACAGCATTTAAAAACAATTTTAAAACATATTCCAATAATTTAAATATCTCGTTTAAAATTATTTTCACATATTTAATTTCGCTTAAGTAAGGAAAACAAATATTTTTGCTCATTATTTGCAAAGAAAAAAATTAATATCAATATTTTACTTACTTTTTTCGTCTGATTTCTCTCCCTCGGGGCAATTTAAAGGTTTATGAAATAAAGAAAACTGTTAAATTTGAAATAGCTGATGATTATTTTTCTACTTTTTTTCTTGTTTAAATTAATATTCAAAAGCTGCTGTCATTTACGATTGAGTAAACTTCATTGTTAAAGAGTGGAAGTCAAGGGAGATAACCGAAAGAAAATATTAAGATCGGATTTTTTTTGTTATTATTGTTTTAACCAATATTAGGATTCATTGAATTAAATCATTAAACTTTACAATGATAATAACTTTTATTTGATTTTTTAATTTTCTTATTTTTAATAAAGTCATTATTACTGCTTTCTCTACCATTAAAATTAGTTATCGTTATTAATAAATTATAGTTATTAGTAAATATAAAGAAAGGCGGTATCGGGTTGAACCAAGACCAACTAGAATCTATATCGAACACAAAGTATGATAGTGCTACTAGCGAAATAGGACAAAAGAGGAAGAAGGGAGGGGGTGCCTATCTGCTTACAGCATATCGGGATACACAAAAAATTCGGCTGCTTTTCATTTTAAAACGAATTAGAATTAATTAAATCGATTATTTAAGGTCAAATTTTTGTCTAAAAAAAAAGTATTTTTAATATATTTAAAACGATTTTTTCGGTCAATTTTGATCGCGAAAGCCCGTAAACGCTGTTTAATAGGTACCGCCAATTTTCCCTGTAGAATTTACCACCCATATTATATTTAACACAATGAAAAGTTTTTAAAAAAATTAAAAAAATTGAAAATCCTGATGATTAAAAAAAAAATCCAGGAAATAAGGAAAATTATGATCGAAAAACAATGTTTTCCTTTTTGCACCGTTAAATCAACTGAAATTTAACGTAACCAAAAACAAGTTACGACAAGAGGATTTAAAAGAAATTCTATGAAAAATCAATTAATGGTACGATTTTCACGAGAAATTTACAGAATTGCTTTTGAAAAAGTTTTTTTCCTAAAATATATTAGGGAAAATATATATTTTTTACGAGGTTTAACCCCCCCCCCCCCATTTTATTTTGTGAGATATGAAAAAAATGAACCCGATAAAAACTATTTTTACTTTTTTTCTATAAAAGATAAAAGTCTGAATAACTATATCAATAGATTTGTATAAAATTCAAACCGGTAGTTTTTGTAGAAAAAAAAATCATGAATCTGAAATAAAAAGTGCTAACAAATGTCATATTATTATTATTTGAATTTTTTTTTTTTTTTTTTGCTTTTTTAATTGATATGTACAATTAAATTGTCAATAAAAAAAATTTTTTTCAAGAAATTGATTTTTAGAGATTTGAAATCTTCTGTATGAACGTTACTTTTTTTTTTGCGAGATTTAAAAACAAAGTTAAAAAATATTTACTTTCGTTTATTCAAAATGGCCTAAACTGATCACGTGACCTGATATTGGTGATACCTACTGTTTAAAGATGGCATAAAATTCGTGTTTACAAAATAAATTTAACATTTTTTATTGAAAAAAAAATATATATCGAAAATCAGGGAATTATTCGATTTAATTGAAAGTTTTCACTATAATTTATCAATTGAACAATTTTATAATGCATCAGTTATTTTATTTCAAAACTTTAATCAGGTATTTCAGCTATGATAAATTAATATACAAAATATATTTTTTAATAACTACTTTACTTTAGTATCAATCACCCATATGTTTTGGTTGAAAACGGTATTGGAAATTAAGCACCTCTCCTTTGTAAACGGAACGAATATTGATGCATATTTTTTTCTTTTATAAGATAAAAAATTAAATGATTATAGAAATTATTAAAAAAGATCTCAAAAAAATTTTTTAAAGTTTTTATTTTCATTTTATTTTCCGATTTTCTGTACTTATTTACTACCAAAGCAGATTCATTTAAAGTTTTTTTTTAAAAATTCTATTCCCACCTTCGATCTTTTGTCTTTTTATTCATGCAGAAAAAACGTATCACAAAATAGGGGTGGTCAAAATTAAGTGACCTAAAAAATCAGAAATTTTTGAAATAAAATACCTGATGCTTAATAAAATTCATTCATTGGTAGATCAACCCTGAAAATTACATTAAAATCGGATTATCCTAGGTATATCCAATTTGTCGTCTGCTACAAATTTTAAAAACGAATTAAAATTAATTAAATCGATTATTTAAGGTCAAACTTTTGTCTAAATCGATAAGTAGTAACATAATGACCATCATTAAAAAAAGAAAAATATCATAACATTTACAGTTTATTTCCAATACATTTAAAGGGATTTGTTTTGGTCAATTTCGACGCGATACGCCATTCTGTCGCTTTTTCAATGGTTTTAGGCGCTTGTTTACAATTTTAATGTAACATTCACGATTGCAAAAAAAAAAAAAAAATTAACGAAAATTATCCGATTTTAATGAAATTTTTCAGTATTGATTTATCAATTAATGAATTTTATAATGCATCAGTTATTTTATTTAAAAACTTTAATTTAGTATGTTTGCAATGAAAAATTAATATATAAAATTCATTTAAAATATGAAAAGCCTGATGTTAAGTTTAAAAATAAATATCTATTTAATGCAAACCTTATTTTATTACATCAAAATATATTTTTTGAAGAAAAACTCAATTGTAAATGTACCCCCCCCTTTTTTAAGCAGAAAAATATCGATGTATAATTTTTTATTTTATAAGATAACAGTAGCTATGTGCAAAATATCGCTGGCTCTTTTTTTTTTTTTGTACATAAATAAATTTTACATTTTTCGAAAGACAATTTAATGACGGAACATATGTAAAAAAAAGATAATTCGCTAATAAATCGGTTTTGGAAATATGGCATCTTAAACATTGAAACTTAAATCTCGTAAATAAGAAAAAATGTGTATTTTTTTTCTTTCTTAATTGTTAGATTATTTTCAAACGAATTTTATATTAAAAGTTCGTATTGTCTACATTTTTATTTTATTTTTCAGGGATTTTTTAGAAATTTATAAAATGTAAAATAAATACTTTTCTTTAATGTACAGCAAAATCGTATTTATTTAATCAAAGAAAATATTGTATGAAACATATCTTGCTAAAAATAATGACATAATATATGTTGGTTTTTATTTTATAAATTTTTGAAAATAATGTTTGAATTATTATCAAAGAGAAATAAAAACTGGGTTTGGGGGGAAACTGTTGTTGTTGTTTTTACTGTGTTCTGGGTCCATAAGTTAATAGGTTCGAATCCGTAACGCGTGTATAATTATACTCTGTAAAAGAAAACTCAAACAAACAGTGTTTGAAGAAATTTATTATTTTATTTGGAAACAAATAATTCTCCCGTTTATATGCAGAAAGCAGATATTACCGTTCAGTTAAAATTTTATTATAAATAATTTCTAACATTCTAATTTTGATTTTCCCAACTTTCTTTTTCAATAATATTAAGAGTTAAATCGTGAGGCATCAAGGAAATGCTAAATTAGTAATTTGTTTTTGTTTCAGAAAATAATTTTTTATACGTTTAGAGCTCCATACTAAGAAAAGGTGCACACGTAAAGATGCGATAACAAAGAGAGGAAATTTACGGCATTTTACGGCAATTTACTTTAAAATGCAAAAATTTAGGTTTTATGCAAGAGAAATTTGTTTTTTCTTTTTTATAACACAAACTTGGAATTGTTCTTTATATTAAACGTAAAAGAAAACATCAAAAAGTTAATTTTCCATTTTTTATTGACGTTTTAAAATATTTTTAACAATTAAGCGGACATTTTGAAAGTCCTTGTTTTGCACATAGCTAGATAATAGCCAATTAAATAATTATCGAAATGAGTAAAAAAGAAATCTCTAAAAAAAAATTAATCATCTATTTTTTTAATATTTTATTTTTCGATTTTCGGTACTTATTTTCTCATAGAAAAGCCACCGTAAAAATTTTTTTTTGGTTTCTGTTCATAACTTCGGTCTTTTATTTCTTTATTTATACTGTAATTAGAAAACTATAAGACCAAATCGAACAAAATGTTACGCCCCCACATAAGGGGGAGGGTCAAAATTAAGTGACCTGAAAAAAATGAGAAAGTTTTGAAATAAAATAAATAATGCATTATAAAGATCATTCTTTGATAAATAAACCCTGAAAATTTCATTAAAATCCGATAATTCCCTAATTTTTGGTAAATTATTTTCTGTGGGGGGGGGGGCTAAAGTCATTTTGTCAAAAACGCAGTTTAGCCTCATTTTGGGTATACCTAGATTATTCCCTGATTTTTGGTAATTGTTTTCAAATGGGGGCGAGGGTAAATTTGATTTGTAAAAACACGGATATTTCAACAAATTGGGTAAGGAATGCACATATGTAAATTACTTACATTGGCGTGACTCCTTTTTCATTCACGCCAATGTAAGTAATTTCATTCCGATACATTTTAATATCTTTTCTTTGTGGTTTTATTTTGAACCAACTTAATATTTCCGTGGTGTACACGTTTGTTTTTCCTTATCTCCTCAAATGTTTAATATTTCTATTTTATTTTACCTCTTTCTCCAAATCCACACTTTGTATCTTTTATTAAGATTTTCTTTTCTTGTAGCCTAGATTTACTTTTTTCTTTTTAGTATCCAATTATTTCATACTGCCCTTAAAGCTACTAAACGTAATTTTCCAGATGCTTTTGCAGCCTTCTTGTTCTCCTGGACCATCATAAGACTTGGGGTTGGTTTCCTATGGGGTGACAAAAGGTTTTATGTTTTAAGGTTTAAAAGGTAGTTGGATATATATATAAGGGGGAAACATAGAGGGGGGGAAATAGATATTTGAGTCAACAAGTTCCTGCTGGGGGGAGGGGGGCAAAAAGAAGCGAGTTCACCGTCTTCTCGCAGGCCAAACTTTCTTTTGGTCAACACAGTCTTCGTCTTCGACCAGCAGCTGAAAATCTGTCGTCGTCAAAATAATCTTTTCTGACTGCCATCTCACGTAAGCCGAATGCTTCTCTCCTTGTCACATCACGCTCCACTCGCTTTGGTTATTTATGGGCATATTACCCAAACATCCGGACACATCAGTCGAACCTCGCGTCCGTCCAGTGCATATATCGCATTTGTTTTTGCATGCGGGAGGACGCGGGTTCGATCCCGGCAGGCAAGACAATGTCTTGCTCTTTTTCTTTTCTCGTTCTCCATCACAGGATATTCTTGGTGCGTGTTCTTAGGGTTTTGTTGTTAACCCTATTTCATTTGGTGGTTGTGTGAAAAAGGAAGGAATTTAAGGAACAAAAAGAAAGAGACAAAGAACAAAAGTTCGCTTTATGAATTAGGCTTTATTCCCGTGACATAGCCACTCATGGCAAGGAAATTTCTCCCTGGCCAGAAGACGTGTTGTATAGCAAATGTAGAAATCTCCCGATTCACTATTAAAATATACATACACTCGCCAACGGGACGGACAAAGTCGGAAGTGTCCTCTATCGTTACCTAAAACGGAATGACCATTTTAACATATATCTGCGCATGGGCTCCGATCGGAGTTCCGCTTTGATAGTCAATTCCTGACATTAAATAAAAATAAAAAAATTGGTAAATAAAATTCGCATTATCATCCAATGAAAGCGATTCCTGGGTGAAATGAAAATATCTTCATTTGATCCAACTTCGGCTACCAATCTCTATAAAACGAACAGCTTTGAAAGGCACCGGCAGTCAGAGCTTCAGACACCACCACGAACGCAGGCCCGACGAGCGCTACCTCACAGAAGGACACATCAAAGGCGGCGGATCACACCCCCAACTTACCCAAACCTGACCTCACCAGGCAGTCAAATCAACAAGTCAACTACCGAACATTTCTATATCACTCGACGATACAAAAATTCTACTACTAAAACACAATATTCGGCCTACATCACCACCCCACTACCACAGTCACGCTGGACATTTTACGGACTTAATATCTACCCACAACTATCACCAAATTTATCCTGTAATTCTCATTTCTATCCTTTCACCGTTCTCATGTTGTTTTTCTTAATACAATTTTAAAACTTAAAATCTGTGTTTTGTTCATTTCCTCATCACAATACGCTTGCATGCTAATACGGTTTAGAACAGAGGTATCTTGTTTCAGACAAGGCCGCAGTCTGAAAGGCCGAAATTCTGTTAAAGGTCGGAAGTGGGTCCTTTTTCTCGCACATGCGCGCAGGGTACTTTATGAGAAAAAATTAATACCAGGGATTTTATCGGCATTAATTTTCACATGGGGGTAAATTTCTAATCCAATATACAGGCAAATTACCAAATCTTAATACATTGAGGAATAATTCCTAATTCCAATATATGAGTAAATCACGTGCAACGCAAGTCGGGACATTCAACCTGTACCCTTCTATATGTGAAACGGATGAAAAAGTGTAATTTGGCGTTATCTAAAATTACGTCCTGAATAGTGATATTGCGCACCGCGGAGTCCTGTATTTTTTTAAACAAATGAACAGATCTTGCATTCAGGCACTCGGGTATTTCGACACTGAAAATCAATTGATAAGTTTGCAGATTCACTCAAGAGCTGTATTGTAAGTTGATAGGGTCTGGCGGTGGTAAGGAAGTTTGTAATACATGGTATTCTGCCTTCTCTTGTGTGCGAAGGTCGGACAGTAAGCTTAACTAAGCAGTCGTTCACGGACAACAAACAATTAAATGAAATAACAAAAAAGGGAAAACTGAAGACAATAGATGTAACATTGCAGTGATACGAATAATAAAAAAAGCCGGAAGTTTACTCACCAAAAGCAAAAATAACAATGACGAAAACAGGCATTTGCGTATGGGATCGGCGCAAGTATAAAGTAAAAAATAAACAAGAAGTTTTCAAAAAACTGATTTTGAAGCCTATCTAGAGAATATAAATAAAAGGTTAATTTTGGTTAAGTAGACAGATTTAATCGTTACTCGCTACGAAGATCAACAGACAACCCTTAAATGAAGTTGACTCCTTTCTGCCTATCTAAAATCCATTTCACTACGGACGTTGAGGACTACACTTTTTACCTCTAAAAAGGACAATAATTAATCCTTTCTTTCTCTACTACTGAACATTAGGGACCACCAATTGATCAGTTTAGGCCATCTTGAATAAAACGGAAATAAATATTTCCGAACTTTGTTTATCAAAAATCTAGTAAAAAACAATTAAAGATCGTATAGGGTTGTTACAAAGAAAAATAGTTAATTCAAAGATCAAATTATCCGATTGGGAAAAATTACATCGTTATCTTAAAAAATAAACAAACCTATCTGTATTACATGCAAAAGGGTAATTTTCAGGCCACAATTTAGACAGAAAGAAATACATATTATTACCCTCTTACGGTTATGCATCTAAGTACAGATGGGTGTAACGGACAAACTTTTTTTTAGCCAAAATTTACTATTAAAATGAATAAAATCTTTAAAAACTTTAATATTAAAATGAATAAAAACTTGAAAAAAATTTAATCATAAAATTTTGCAGTGAAATTGAAGTTAAAATGATGTCTTCGGTTTTAGTATTAATTTTTAAAATCGAAATAAAATGAAAATTTGAATATTTTTTCTAAGAGAAAAACTGATAAAATAATCAATAGATACTTTTTATTCTAATTGGTCGAAAAAGTTAAATAAAATAATTTATTACGCTAAGAAAAACAAACTTTGGTTACAGAGAAGCGTCTCGTCTCTGTGTATAAAAACAAAACAAATATGTCAGTTTTGCTCTTTCGTATATTCTAAGAATCACACATTACTATTCAACAATAAAAATTACAAATTCTTTTAAAAATATTAATCGAGCACGGATCGGACCAACTTTTAGTTCACCTGAATTCTAAAATTCATATTTTTAAATATCTGTGAAAAATTCGATATTTTGACGCAGAAAAAAAGAAATATTTAATTTATTTCACGCAGAAAATAAAAATATTTAATCACACAAAAGATTGAAAATCTCTTAAAACTTAATTTCTTAAAAAAAAAAATTTTTTGACAATTTAATAGAATATAGTACATACCAATTACAAAAGCAAAAAAAAGTTTTTAAATATAAATATTATGACATTTTTTTTGCACTTTTTATTTTCGATATCATTAATTTTTCCTAAAAAAACTACACCTCATATATTCATACAATTTCATTGATATAGTTATTCAGACTCTTATCTTTATAGAAAAAAAAGTACAACATTTTTCTGACGCGTCATTTTTTTTATTTCATAAAATAAAATAGACCTCGTAAAAAAATATTTCCCCTAATATATTTTAGAAAAAACTATTTCAGATGTATTTACATCCAATAGTAAACATTTATGGAAATTTTTGTGAAAATCAGATTATTAATTGATTTTTCATAGAATTTAAAAAAAAACCCTCTTATCGTAACTTGTTTTTAGCTACGTTAAATTTCAGTTAATTTAACAGTGCAAAAATGAAAACATTGTTTTTCAATCATAATTTTCATTATTTTCGTAAGCTGAAAAATTTAAAAAAAATAATCAGGAGTTTATTTAATGTTTTTTACTTTCGAATGGAAAAAATTTTTTCAAGAAAATATTAATTTTTCTGCAAGTTTCATAGTGTTAAATATAGGGGGGGGGGGAATTTCACAGGGGAAAATTGGTGGTACCTACTGAACATTCTTACTATTTCATCTTCTCCTGATATATATATACATGAACTGTGAATGAATATTACTCTTGTAATTTTTATTACTTTGAATACAAGGTTTATTTATTATTTCATTGAACATTTGTCTTTCTTTTCTTTCTTGTTTAATCTTATGGAGGTTTGGTTATAACTATATATCAAATATATACATATACGAAACTGCTGTAACATAAAAATTAAATAAGATGACAAAAACAATGAAAATTTCAAAGTCCTTAACAGACCTCAGTGATCAAAAAAAAGTATTGAGTGTATGTAGTCGCCTGTGGCAAGGGAATATCTTCCTGGCTAGTAAGAGCGACCACACCCAGTTAAAGTCTAAACTCAAATGGCCAAGATATTTTCTTCTTGGAAGTCCTTTTTCTTGCACATGCGGTGGTAAATTTTCATAACCAATTTCTAGGCCAAATTTTGTAAGACTTTTTGTGAATTTTAGCAGATGATATTGTTATATACACAAATATAGATATCTCCCCGATTCACTAAGTCACCAAATTCAAGTCGCCCATACACCACAATGAATGGAGTGCCAACCGGATGTGAACGGGGTGAGGCACTAAATCAAGTGACGAATTTTCCTCTTTGCGCACCGAGGATCGCGCATCCTAGAAATAAAAAATAATATTAGAAACAAATTTGGATTCCTGACCAATAAAAAACGTTTTCCCCAAAATCGTGGAAAGGTCTTCCTGGAGCCTACCCTTTGTTATAAAAACAAGCTGACTAAAAGTTAAAGTCAGTGGATCACAGGCAGTCGTGCAAGGAAGGTTGGCTCGTCCCAATCCAAGTCAAAGGAACCAGCCCAGACCACACCATACCCAGCGTCACGCATCCCCGAAACACTACACCTCAAAACAGTGCGACCTATATCTCTCACCTCCCCCTGACCCCATAACCTCGAACGACCGACCGGCACTCTTAAAGGGGACGACAACTACGCATCCTATATCTTCTCAAACCAACTTACGGTGACTATCATCAGAAACCCTGACTACTAACTCGCTTCGAACACGATAACATTGGATCTTCTGCCCACATCAACTAAAACTTGCCTTCAACCATACGCTACTACCAACGGCCGACCAAATATATATCCTCACCCCTCTCTGACACGACCACACCAGGCGAATCTATCATCAGTTTTACCAAATTGATGCCTATCAACATACAACTTTACCAACTTACATCGGACTCTGCTCTCACGTTTTCACAACTACTATCACAGGACATCTGCATACATCACCACTACTACTGACTGACCATTGAACATACCAAGCGCTGTAGACCTTACTACTTACACTTACAAACGACTATCACCGAATATCGGACATTCTTCTTAACCCATTTCAACTGAGTAACCTTTGTGTTTTGCTAATACATTGATAAACTTAAAATCTGTGTTTGTTTTTTCCTTGCCACCATACACTTCATACTAACTTGTTTATTACAATATTTGATGCTATTTCCTCAAACAATGGTGCAAGTAAAAGATCTAATTTTTGGTATCAGTATTCAGTATACTAACACAAACCGGGAAGAAAGCTTGCAGTAGCATTTTGGCTGTGATGACGAGTGGATGATACACAAGATATTTTGATAGTGTTGGTGAGAAGAGTGCAGCATTGCTGGGAGAGTAAACGCGTCGGACTTAACTGAGCCCCCACGCCCCAAGCGAACATTCTTATTAGATGCTCTTAAGAATCATGGGTCACCACATATGCCCAACAGAGGCCCTGTTATGAGGGGGGGGTAATATTACCCTTCTGCAGAGGTGAAGTTGGTGTTTTCTAGAGCCAAAGCCAACAGGGCAAACTTAGGTTTATATTTGGTCATTATATTAATATGTGCTGAAAATTCCGTTTCTTATAAATAATATATTGCTGCAAAATACAGCAAACGCATTTTAACTCCTATTTTCAAACAACAATGGATACTCAGAAGCCATGCTAAAATTGCATGAGTGGTTGTAGTTTAAACTGAATTTTTTTTATTGTGGTTCTATTACAAAATCAAATCATGACCAAAACAAGTAAGGTATGGGTATGACTATTGAATGATATCCTTTTTTTTAAAGAATTATTAATCCCACAATGAATGAATCTCATATGAACTGTTTAAATATCTTATAAACAGGGTTTTATTTTAAAAACCCTCAATTTCTATGTCTCATAATTTACCTTCTAAGCACTCTCCAGCCCACTGACTAGAATTCTTTTCCAAAATACATTAAATTGACATAAGTTTTACTTAAAAGTCTTATTCAGCAAGAAAAAGTTAAATTTCACAAAACTGAAACATATTTGTGTAATTAAGACTTTTATTCAATTGATAATAAAAATTACATAAAAGTCTTATTCAGCATAAATTATTGGAGAAAAATAGCAAAAGACTAGTGAATGCAAATCATTTAAAGAAAAAGTTAGATCTCACAAAACTCAAACATTTTTATGTAATTAAGACTTTTATTCAATTAAAAATTACATAAAAGTTTCATTCAGCATAATTATTGGAGAAAAATAGCAAAGACTAGGAAATGCAAATCATTTAAAGAAAAAGTTAAATCTCACAAAACTGAAACATTTTGTGTAATTAAGACTTTTATTCAATCAAGCAAGAAACTCAGCTTATTCCATAAAAGTATTCAGCATAAATTATTGGAGCAAAAGACTAGGAAATGCAAATGAAAAAGTTAAATCTCACAAAACTGAAACATATTTGTGTAATTAAGACTTTTAGGCATAAGTAGCAAAATAGTGAATGCATGCAAAATTCTCACAAAACTGAAAATAACAATCAAATTACATAAAATAATGAAAAAAGCATATATATATGAACTTGAAATAAAAAGTTTTGTGAAAATTTTTTTTTTGAAAACAAAAACTCAAGAAGAAAAATAGTTTTCAACTAGTTATTTACCTGTTATATTGAGTCATGTCATTCCCCTTGAGTGGAACTCTTCACTGTCATCACTCCAGGATTTTTAAAATCTCAGAATACCAGTAAGTACTGACATATAATGTACTATCAATAATAACATTTCAAATGTCCACTTTATATCACTCTTGTCCATAATGATTGAGTTGTCCCAATAATATTAGTTATTAACTGTGAAAAAATACTTAAATTTCTCAGATTATTTTTCAAGAAATTAATAATATATTATATTTTTGGAAAAATAAATTAGCAAATTTATCTGGCTTTTGTAACATCAATCTAGTGTCAGAAAAAAAGTTCCTTAGCATAGCAGTAAATTTTCTCATTTTTAAGTTCATATGATAATTGTAATAGTAAATTACGTTGAAAATATATTTGTCTTTTTTTCCTTCATATAAATTATATGTATTATTTATTTCATTGAAAATACAGAATAACATAGGATTTTGCTGTGTATTCTAAAGTTGATTCATACATCCACAGAATTATGATTCCACTCTCATCTGTAATTCCATGAATGGTTTAATGAAGAGTCTTCCTGAACAAAAACATTACACAAAATATAATTGCTGATTATCTTAATAATTAAGTAGTACTCTCGGAAAATTCTAATACACGAACTTAGGAAAGAGACTGCTCTCTTGTATGTTTTCGCATGTGTTGTTTTATATGTGAACTACGTGAAAATGCTGCCTCACACAGTTCACAAGAGAATGGTTTTTCTCCAGTATGTTTTCGCATATGGACTTTCAAATTGCTTCTGTCAGAATAGGCTGCTTCACACACTTCACAAATTATGTGAAAATGATTTCTATTTAAAAACTGAAGAAAATAGTTTTCAACTAGTTATGACCTATTATACTGAGTCAAAACAGGTTACCCCACTTAACTGGAACTCTTCACTGATGTTACTCAAGAGATAGAAACTAGGACTCCCCCTTTTTTTTCTTAGGATACTGGTCAGTACTGACATATGATGTACCATTCGTAATAAAATTGAAATTGTCCACTGCATATCACTCTTGTCCATAATGATTGACTCTTGTCAATAAATTGAAATTGTCCAATGTCCCACTGCATATCACTCTTGTCCATAATGATTGACTCTTGTCAATAAAATTGAAATTGTCCACTGCATATCACTCTTGTCCATAATGATTGACTCTTGTCAATAAAATTGAAATTGTCCACTGCATATCACTCTTGTCCATAATGATTGACTCTTGTCAATAAAATTGAAATTGTCCACTGCATATCACTCTTGTCCATAATGATTGAAACTTGTGAAAAAATACATAAATTTCTAAGATTATGTTTTAAGAAATTAATAACATATTTATATTTTTGGAGGATTAGCAAATTTTTCAGGCTATGGTAACACCAAATGACAGAAAAAAATTGTTCCTTAGCATAGCAGTATATTTCTCATTTTTAAGTTTATACATACCTTTGAAATGGGAACATGTGCTGATGTAGTAAAATATTATATACAATTTACACACACATATATTTATTTATTTATTTATTAAATATAACTGTTTTTTTGTAAGCATCTACCCAAGGTTTCAAGCTTTTTGCTCTTGTCAGGATACTGCAATAACATTTTTTGTGGTTATGTTTTTGTTGAGGACTGCAATTATTTTGGAATTAAAGATATCCTGATGAGAGCAAAAAGCTTGAAACTGTGGGTAGATGCCTGCAAAAAACAGTTATATTTAATAATTAAATAAATAAATAAAGCTCCTACAACTTGTAGTTGAGCACTGTGATTTCCTTGTTTCATCTGGAAAAAAATTGACCTATATATCTATAATTCATAATAATTATATATATATATCATATATATATATATATATATATATATATATAATCATTTACATTGTTTCTTATATGATCATATTTTCTTTCATTTGATCGAAAACATTTTGGATTCTTTGTTATATTAACACTGTGCCAATGGTACACAGGCAGAATGTTAATTTTGTCATTTTTGTAGTAGCTCAATGTAAGGCATTTTCCTATTGGTTGCTTGTTTTCCAATTCAATGTTAATGTATAGAAACATTGCAAGGAGTCTCTATCCTGGTATAGGATTATTTAAAGATTGTTTAGCAAAATATATACATTAAAAGTGAGATTTTAAATGTGGAACTGTGTCAAAATATTGACACACATAGTTTACAGTACTTACATTCACCTATGTAATTAGTAGTCTGAGAAAATTCTAATCCACAGACTTAGGAAACAAACTGCTCTCTTGTATGTTTTTGCATGTGTTGTTTTAAATGTGAATGATGTGAAAATGCTGCTTCACACAGTTCAAAGCAGAATGGATACTATCCGGTGTGTATTCGCATATGTTTTTTTAAATGACCACTCTGTGGAAATGTTGACCCACACACTTCACAAGAATATGGATATTCTCCGGTGTGTATTCGCATATGGACTTTCAAACTCCCATTGAGTGAAAACGCTGACCCACACACTTCACAAGAGAATGGTTTCACTCCGGTGTGTTTTTGCATATGGAATTTCAAACTCCCACTGTGTGAAAATGCTGCTTCACACACTTCACAAGAAAATGGTTTCTCTCCAGTGTGTTTTCTCATATGGACTTTCAAACCCCCACGGTTTGAAAATGCTGCTTCACATTCTTCACAAGAGAATGGTTTCTCTCCAGTGTGGCTTCGCATATGGATTTTCAAACCTCCACGTTTTGAAAATGCCGATCCACACACTTCACAAGAGAATGGTTTCTCTCCGGTGTGTTTTTGCATATGAACTTTTAATCCCTGACGGTGTGAAAATGCTGCTTCACACACTTCACAAGAGAATGGTTTCTCTCCAGTGTGTTTTCGCATATGGACTTTCAAATTTGTTTTGTCAGAAAATGCTGCTTCACACACTTCACAAGAGAATGGTTTTTCTCCAGTGTGTTTTCGCATATGGACTTGCAAATTTATTCTTTGAGAATATGCTACTCCACACAGTTCACAAGAGTATGGTTTTTCTCCAGTATGATTTCGCATATGGACTTTCAAATTTATTTTCTGTAAAAATGCTGCTTGACACACTTCACAAGAAAATGGTTTCTCACCAGTGTGTATTCGCATATGGACTTTCAAATGGCTTGCCTGGGAAAATGCTGCTCCACACACTTCACAAGAAAATGGCTTCTCACCGGTGTGTGTTCGCATGTGATTTTTTAAAGAAACATTCTGTGCAAATGCAAATCCACATACTTCACAAGAAAATGGTTTGTCTCCAGTGTGTATTTGCATGTGATATTTTAAAGAAGAACTGAGGGCAAATGTTGATCCACACACTTCACAAGAAAAAGATTTCTCACTGGTGTGTTTTTTCATATGGACTTGTAAGTGGCTTGCCTGTGAAAATACTGATCCACATACTTCACAAGAAAATGGTTTGTCTCCAGTGTGTATTTGCATGTGATATTTTAAAGAAGAACTGAGGGCAAATGTTGATCCACACACTTCACAAGAAAAAGATTTCTCTCTGGTGTGTTTTTTCATATGGACTTGTAAGTGGCTTGCCTGTGAAAATGCTGATCCACATACTTCACAAGAAAATGGTTTCTCTCCAGTGTGTATTCGCATGTGTGCTTTTAAAGAAGAATTATGGGCAAAAGCTGAGCCACACACTTCACAAGAAAATGGTTTCTCACCAGTGTGTATTCGCATGTGTCTTTTTAAAACACATTTCTGGGTAAATGCTGATCCACATACTTCACAAGAAAATGGCTTCTCGCCGGTGTGTGTTCGCATGTGATTTTTTAAATAAGCATTCTGTGCAAATGCAAATCCACATACTTCACAAGAAAATGATTTGTCTCCAGTGTGTATTCGCATGTGATTTTTTAAAGAAGAACTGAGGGCAAATGTTGATCCACACACTTCACAAGAAAAAGATTTCTCTCTGGTGTGTTTTTTAATATGGACTTGTAAGTGGCTTGCCTGTGAAAATACTGATCCACATACTTCACAAGAAAATGGTTTGTCGCCAGTGTGTATTTGCATGTGATATTTTAAAGAAGAACTGAGGGCAAATGTTGATCCACACTTCACAAGAAAAGATTTCTCTCTGGTGTGTTTTTTCATATGGACTTGTAAGTGGCTTGCCTGTGAAAATGCGGATCCACATACTTCACAAGAAAATGGTTTCTCTCCAGTGTGTATTCGCATGTGTGCTTTTAAAGAAGAATTATGGGCAAAAGCTGAGCCACACACTTCACAAGAAAATGGTTTCTCACCAGTGTGTATTCGCATGTGTCTTTTTAAAACACATTTCTGGGTAAATGCTGATCCACATACTTCACAAGAAAATGGCTTCTCGCCGGTGTGTGTTCGCATGTGATTTTTTAAATAAGCATTCTGTGCAAATGCAAATCCACATACTTCACAAGAAAATGATTTGTCTCCAGTGTGTATTCGCATGTGATTTTTTAAAGAAGAACTGAGGGCAAATGTTGATCCACACACTTCACAAGAAAAAGATTTCTCTCTGGTGTGTTTTTTCATATGGACTTGTAAGTGGCTTGCCTGTGAAAATACTGATCCACATACTTCACAAGAAAATGGTTTCTCTCCAGTGTGTATTCGCATGTGTGCTTTCAAAGAAGAATTATGGGCAAAAGCTGAGCCACACACTTCACAAGAAAATGGTTTCTCACCAGTGTGTATTCGCATGTGTCTTTTTAAAACACATTTCTGGGTAAATGCTGATCCACATACTTCACAAGAAAATTCTTTAACTCCCCTGTGCATTTCCATGAGTTTTTTAAAACTGGAACTGTTTAAAAATGCTGAATCACATATCTCATAGGAATAAATGGTTAACTACGAGTTTCACATGAAAATAGTTTCTCTCCTGCATGTTGTCACATCTGTAATTGAAGCCTGGACTTTTGTGAAAATACTGAACCACATACTTCACAAGAAAATGGTTTCTCTCCTGTGTGTATTCTTGTGTGTCTTTTAAGCTGGGAATTTTCTAAAAATGCTAAACTGCATACTTCACAGGAAAATGTTTTTTCTCCACTGTGTTGAAAATTGTTTTTCTTCTGTTAGTTCAAATCTGTGAATAAAGAATAGAATCCATGAGGTTCCTAGTTCGATACAGGCCCTCGCCAACTTAACGTATGAGTAGCACAGGGATCTGAGCGGTAAAGTAAGGAGCTGGTGGTAGGTGTAGCGCTCCACCTCAGATGCTAAAATAATCTCCTTGGTCTAGCGCTAGTGAAAATGGGATAGATACCATCACTTATTGGCTGATACCGACTTTAGACCATCCCAATGACTTTACTTTAATACTTATTATTAGATAATAGACAACAGTTTATTTGAAACTTGCAGTTTATTGGATGACAAAATATTACATAATTCATGTTTAGACATAAATAAATTTTTTGTTCTATTGTCAAACAAGCATAATTACATGAATATTATTGATGGTTGTTCCCTTTCTTAAGTATTTTACACTTAACAGATGTTATGCTTAAATTGTTGAAATAAATAAAAATTTGAATTTTACATTTTCAATTAAATCAAGAAAAAGAAAGTGATATTTGTAATTTTTATATAAGATTCCCTTAGATATTGCCTGTATATGTTATTTCATTAAAAAATTATTTAATTTTTAAAAATAATTCCTTTAAATATTGCCCTTTTATTAATAAAGTAAACAATATCATATTTTCTTTTACAATAAACTTTTTGATTATCTTACATTATAAGAGTATTTTTTTAAACAATTAGATTAAGCATTTTTACATAGTTGTCATACTCTCACTGTTACTTGATTGCAACTCCCTTTTCCCTCTCTCATTGAAACTTCTTTTTCCTCCCTTCATTGTAAAATAATTAGATTAAGCATTTTTACATAGTTGTCATACTCTCACTGTTACTTGATTGCAACTCCCTTTTCTCCTCTCTCATTGAAACTTCTTTTTCCTCCCCTTCATTGTAAAATAATTAGATTAAGCATTTTTACATAGTTGACATACTCTCACTGTTACTCACTTGTCAACTTCTCACTGTTACTTGATTGCAACTCCCTTTCCCTCTCTCATTGAAACTTCTTTTTCCTCCCCTTCATTGTAAAATAATTAGATTAAGCATTTTTACATAGTTGACATTCTCTCACTGTTACTTGATTGCAACTCCCTTTTCCCCTCTCTCATTGAAACTTCTTTTTCCTCCTTCATTGTAAAATAATTAGATTAAGCATTTTTACATAGTTGACATACTCTCACTGTTACTTGATTGCAACTCCCTTTTCCCCTCTCTCATTGAAACTTCTTTTTCCTCCCTTCATTGTAAAATAATTACATTAAGCAATTTTTACATAGTTGACATTCTCTCACTGTTACTTGATTGCAACTCCCTTTTCCCCTCTCTCATTGAAACTTCTTTTTCCTCCCTTCATTGTAAAATAATTAGATTAAGCATTTTTACATAGTTGACATTCTCTCACTGTTACTTGATTGCAACTCCCTTTTCCCCTCTCTCATTGAAACTTCTTTTTCCTCCCTTCATTGTAAAATAATTAGATTAAGCATTTTTACATAGTTGACATTCTCTCACTGTTACTTGATTGCAACTCCCTTTTCCCCTCTCTCATTGAAACTTCTTTTTCCTCCCTTCATTGTAAAATAATTAGATTAAGCAATTTTTACATAGTTGACATTCTCTCACTGTTACTTGATTGCAACTCCCTTTTCCCCTCTCTCATTGAAACTTCTTTTTCCTCCCTTCATTGTAAAATAATTAGATTAAGCATTTTTACATAGTTGACATACTCTCACTGTTACTTGATTGCAACTCCCTTTTCCCCTCTCTCATTGAAACTTCTTTTTTCCTCCTTCATTGTAAAATAATTAGATTAAGCAATTTTTACATAGTTGACATTCTCTCACTGTTACTTGATTGCAACTCCCTTTCCCCTCTCTCATTGAAACTTCTTTTTCCTCCCTTCATTGTAAAATAATTAGATTAAGCATTTTTACATAGTTGACATACTCTCACTGTTACTTGATTGCAACTCCCTTTTCCCCTCTCTCATTGAAACTTCTTTTTCCTCCCCTTCATTGTAAAATAATTAGATTAAGCAATTTTTACATAGTTGACATTCTCTCACTGTTACTTGATTGCAACTCCCTTTTCCCCTCTCTCATTGAAACTTCTTTTTCCTCCCTTCATTGTAAAATAATTACATTAAGCATTTTTACATAGTTGACATTCTCTCACTGTTACTTGATTGCAACTCCCTTTTCCCCTCTCTCATTGAAACTTCTTTTTCCTCCTCTTCATTGTAAAATAATTAGATTAAGCAATTTTTACATAGTTGACATTCTCTCACTGTTACTTGATTGCAACTCCCTTTTCCCCTCTCTCATTGAAACTTCTTTTTCCTCCTCTTCATTGTAAAATAATTAGATTAAGCAATTTTTACATAGTTGACATACTCTCACTGTTACTTGATTGCAACTCCCTTTTCCCCTCTCTCATTGAAACTTCTTTTTCCTCCTCTTCATTGTAAAATAATTACATTAAGCAATTTTTACATAGTTGACATTCTCTCACTGTTACTTGATTGCAACTCCCTTTTCCCCTCTCTCATTGAAACTTCTTTTTCCTCCTCTTCATTGTAAAATAATTACATTAAGCATTTTTACATAGTTGACATTCTCTCACTGTTACTTGATTGCAACTCCCTTTTCCCCTCTCTCATTGAAACTTCTTTTTCCTCCTCTTCATTGTAAAATAATTAGATTAAGCAATTTTTACATAGTTGACATTCTCTCACTGTTACTTGATTGCAACTCCCTTTTCCCCTCTCTCATTGAAACTTCTTTTTCCTCCCTTCATTGTAAAATAATTACATTAAGCAATTTTTACATAGTTGACATTCTCTCACTGTTACTTGATTGCAACTCCCTTTTCCCCTCTCTCATTGAAACTTCTTTTTCCTCCTCTTCATTGTAAAATAATTACATTAAGCAATTTTTACATAGTTGACATTCTCTCACTGTTACTTGATTGCAACTCCCTTTTCCCCTCTCTCATTGAAACTTCTTTTTCCTCCTCTTCATTGTAAAATAATTACATTAAGCAATTTTTACATAGTTGACATTCTCTCACTGTTACTTGATTGCAACTCCCTTTTCCCCTCTCTCATTGAAACTTCTTTTTCCTCCTCTTCATTGTAAAATAATTACATTAAGCAATTTTACATAGTTGACATTCTCTCACTGTTACTTGATTGCAACTCCCTTTTCCCCTCTCTCATTGAAACTTCTTTTTCCTCCCTTCATTGTAAAAATTACATTAAGCAATTTTTACATAGTTGACATTCTCTCACTGTTACTTGATTGCAACTCCCTTTTCCCCTCTCTCATTGAAACTTCTTTTTCCTCCTCTTCATTGTAAAATAATTAGATTAAGCAATTTTTACATAGTTGACATTCTCTCACTGTTACTTGATTGCAACTCCCTTTTCCCCTCTCTCATTGAAACTTCTTTTTCCTCCTCTTCATTGTAAAATAATTAGATTAAGCAATTTTTACATAGTTGACATTCTCTCACTGTTACTTGATTGCAACTCCCTTTTCCCCTCTCTCATTGAAACTTCTTTTTCCTCCTCTTCATTGTAAAATAATTACATTAAGCAATTTTTACATAGTTGACATTCTCTCACTGTTACTTGATTGCAACTCCCTTTTCCCCTCTCTCATTGAAACTTCTTTTTCCTCCTCTTCATTGTAAAATAATTACATTAAGCAATTTTTACATAGTTGACATTCTCTCACTGTTACTTGATTGCAACTCCCTTTTCCCCTCTCTCATTGAAACTTCTTTTTCCTCCCTTCATTGTAAAATAATTACATTAAGCAATTTTTACATAGTTGACATTCTCTCACTGTTACTTGATTGCAACTCCCTTTTCCCCTCTCTCATTGAAACTTCTTTTTCCTCCTCTTCATTGTAAAATAATTACATTAAGCAATTTTTACATAGTTGACATTCTCTCACTGTTACTTGATTGCAACTCCCTTTTCCCCTCTCTCATTGAAACTTCTTTTTCCTCCTCTTCATTGTAAAATAATTACATTAAGCAATTTTTACATAGTTGACATTCTCTCACTGTTACTTGATTGCAACTCCCTTTTCCCCTCTCTCATTGAAACTTCTTTTTCCTCCCTTCATTGTAAAATAATTAGATTAAGCAATTTTTACATAGTTGACATTCTCTCACTGTTACTTGATAGCAACCCTCTTTATTACTCCCTTCTTCAATCTCTCATTGAAACTGCTTCTCTTTCCTCCATTGTAAAGATGTTTTATTAAAACCGAAACATTTTAGCATCATTTAACAGTTTCGATAATTTGTTTAAGACCAGATGCAACATTCTACAATGACAATTTAATTAAATTCAAATTCTAATTGTTTAAATTCTATTTTGATTTATTATTTTTTTGTTAAAAGAAAGTGATGTTTGTAATTTTGATATAAGATTCCCTTAGATTAGCTACTGGCAAAATGAGCCTGAAATGCGTTTTTGACAAAATGACTTTAGCCCCCCCCCCTACAGAAAATAATTTACCAAAAATCAGGGAATTATCCGATTTTAATGAAATTTTCAGTGTTTATGTATCAATGAATGATCTTTATAATGCATTATTTATTTTATTTCAAAACTTTCTCATTTTTTTCAGGTCGCTTAATTCTGACCCCCCTTATGTTGGGGGCGTAACATTTTGTTCAAGTTGGTCTTATATTGTACTAATTACAGTATAAATAAAGAGATAAAAGACCGAAGTTATGAATAGAAACAAAAAACCCAATTTGCTAAAAAATAAATTGCATATGTAATGATATTTTTCTTTTTTTAATGATGGTCATTATGTTATCGATTTAGACAAAGTTTGACCT
Organism: Doryteuthis pealeii; assembly: GCA_023376005.1. NCBI lineage: Eukaryota > Metazoa > Mollusca > Cephalopoda > Myopsida > Loliginidae > Doryteuthis > Doryteuthis pealeii. The sequence goes on from CM042151.1 coordinate 107,489,078, forward strand.
TAAATAATAAATTTAATTAATTTTAATTTGCTTTTAAAACTCGTAGAAGCTGATTTTTTTGCCAGTCCCTACCTTAGATATTGCCTGTATATGTTATTTAACTAAAAAAAAATTATTTGAATTTTTTAAAATAATTCCTTTAAATATTGCACTCATAAACAACATTATCATATCTCTTTATAATGAAATGTTTATCATAAGAGTATTTTTTAAAACAATTAGATTAAGCATTTTTTACATAGTTGACATTCTGTTGCTGTTACTTGATTTCAACTCCCTTTTTCCCTCTCTCATTGAAACTGCTTCTCTTTCCTCCTCCATTGTAAAGATGTTTTATTAAAACAACAACTCGATTGAAAATGTAACCCTGCCCCATCTTAAAGCCGAAAAATACTGATGCAAATTTTTTGCTTTTATAAGATAATAGCCAATTAAACAATTATTGGAATGAGTAAAAAAGAAATCTCCAAAAATTTTTTTTTTTTTTTTTTTTCCATTTTATTTTCCGATTTTCAGTACTTATTTTCTCATAGAATATTCCCCTTAAATTTTTTTTTCTCCTCACAACATCGCTCTTTTATTTCTACTGTAATTAGTATCAAACACTAACCAACTCGCTGAGATTTTACACCCCCAAAATAAGGGGGGGGGGGGCAAAATTAAGTGACCTGAAAAAAAATCAGAAAGTTTTGAAATAAAATAAATAATGCATTTTATTATAAAGGTCATTGATTGATAAATCAACACTGAAAATTTTATTTAATTTCGATAATTTTCTGATTTTTGGTAAATTATTTTCTGTGTGTGTGTGTGTGGGGGGGGGCTAAATTCATTTTGCCAAAAACTGATTTTTTGTCAAATTAATGAACATGAACAATAGGTACCACCAATTTGACACTGTGCAATCTACCCCCCCCCCCTACATTTAACACAATGAAACTTGCAGAAAAATTAATATTTTCTTGAAAAAAATTTTCCATTTAAAAGAAAAAACATTAAATAAACTTCTGATGATCTTTTAAATTTTTTATCAGCTTACGGAAATAATGAAAATTATGATTGAAAAACAATGTTTTCATTTTTGCACTTTAACAGTGCAAAAATGAAAACATTGTTTTTCAATTTAAAATGAAAACATTGTTTTTCAATTTAAATTCTGAAATTTAATGTAGCTAAAAACAAGTTACGATAAGAGGATTTTTAAAAAATTCTATGAAAAATCAATTAATGGTCCGATTTTCAGGAAATTTCCATAAATGTTTACCATTGGATGTAAATACATCTGAAATAGTTTTTTTCTAAAATATATTAGGGGAAATATTTTTTTACGAGGTCTTTACGAAGAATTAATACTAAAACCGAAGACATTTTTTAACGTCAATTTCACTGCGAAATTTTAAGATTAAATATTTTCAAGTTTTTATTCATTTTAATAGTAAATTTTAATATTAAAGTTTTTAAAGATTTTATTCATTTTAATAGAAAAAATTTGGCTAAAAAGTTTGTCCGTTACACCCATCCGTACTTAGATGCATAACCGTAAGAGGGTAATAATATGTATTTTTTCTGTCTAAATTGGGGTCTGAAAATTACCCCTTCGCATGTAATATGGATAGGTTTGTTTATTTTTTAAGATAACGATGTAATTTTTCCCAATCGGATAATTTGATCTTTGAATTAACTATTTTTCTTTGTAACAACCCTGTACGATCTTTTTTTTACGAGATTTTTGATAAACAAAGTTCGGAAATATTTATTTCCGTTTTATTCAAGATGGCCTAAACTGATTGGTGGTGCCTAATGAACAAAGAAAATATTTTAAAAGATTTTCAAAGCATTAAATATATTTCAATAGGTAACATTACAGAATTTAAAACAATTTTAAAACATATTCCAATAATTTAAATATCTCGTCTAAAATTATTCTCACATATCTTAAATATTTCATAATTCTCTTTCGCTTTTGTAAGTAAAACAAATATTTTTGCTCATTTTATATTTGCAACGAAAAAATTAATATCAACATTTTACTTACTTTTTTCGTCTGATTTCTCTTCCTCAGGGCAATTTAACGTTTGAGAAATTAAGAAAACTTAAAAATTTTAAATAACTCAGGAGTTTTTCTTCTTTTTTATGATTAACTTTCTTTGTTCTTGTTTGAATTCAAATGTAAAAACCGCTGACATTTACAATTGCGTTAACTTCATTGTTAAAGAGTGAAAGTCAAGGGAGATAACCGAAGGATTTTTTGTTTTATTTTATCTAGGTATACCCTAGGCCCTGTGGTTACCATTTTTTGTTGTCTGCTAAGAGATTTAAAAACGAATTAAACATAATTAAATCTATTATTTATAGGTGCCACAAAACCGTTTAGGCCATCTTGAATAAAACGGAAATAAATATTTCCGAAATTTGTTTATCAAAAATCTCGTAAAAAAAAAAAAAGATCGTACAGGGTTGTTACAAAGAAAAATAGTTAATTCAAAGATCAAATTATCCGATTGGGAAAAATTATATCGTTATCTTAAAAAATAAACAAACCTATCCATATTACATGCGAAAGGTTAATTTTCAGGCCACAATTTAGACAGAAAAAATACATATTATTACCCTCTTACGGTTATGCGTCTATGTACGGATGGGTGTAACGGACAAACTTTTTTAGCCAAATTTTTTCTATTAAAATGAATAAAATCTTTAAAAACTTTAATATTACAATTTACTATGAATAAAAATGTGAAAAAATTTAATCTTAAAATTTCGCAGTGAAATTGACGTTGTCTTCGGTTTTAGTATTATAGGGACTAGCAAACAGAGGCTAAAATTCGTTTTTGACAAAATGACTTTAGCCCCACTACAGAAAATAATTTACCAAAAATCAGGGAATTATCGGATTTTAATGAAATTTTCAGTGTTTATGTATCAATGAATGATCTTTATAATGCATTATTTATTTTATTTTATTTTAAAACTTTCTCATTTTTTTCAGGTCACTTAATTTTGACCCCCCTTATGTTGGGGGCGTAACATTGCTTCAAGTTGGTCCTAACTTGATACTAATTACAGTATAAATAAAGAGATAAAAGACCGAAGTTATGAATAGAAACAAAACAAAAATGTTTTACGGTTGCTCTTCTATGAGAAAATAAGTACCGAAAATCGAAAAATAAAATGTAAAAAAAAATATATAAAATAATTTTTTAGGAGATTTCTTTTTTACTCATTTCGATAATTATTTAATTGACTATTATCTTATTTAAAAAAATATACATCGATATTTTTTCTGCGAAAATAGAATTTTTCTTCAAAACTTATTACTTCATGAGTATAAAGTAAGGTTTGCATTAAATAGATATTTATTTCTAGAAACTATTCAGGAGAGTTAATGTTTGTGTCAGTAATTTAACCGAAAGATTCAATATCTAATAAGTTAAGGTAAGTTCATTTCATTATTACTATTTTTAATTCAATTATTCCTTTTTAATTAAAAATATTCAAATTCTAATTGATGTTTCTGACATTTTATCTTTAAATTAACAATTTCTTCTTTTTTTTTTTTTTACTAAAATAAAAAAAGATTATAATTGTCATGTCTAGCCGGAAAATATTGAACCCCCACCATCTAAAATGTTTGTTTTTAATTTTTTATTTTCAATGGATTATTATCGATTGCACACCAATCTATCAGATTGTAAAAATAAATTCTAAAAAGTTCTTTATTTTTCGAGTTCCCTGAAATTGAAATAAAATAAATAATGCATTATAAAGTTCATACATTGATTAATCAACACTGAACATTTCATATAAATCCGATAATTCCCTGATTTTTGGTAAATTATTTTCTGTAGGAGGGGTTGCTAAATTCATTTTGTCAAAAAACGGATTTTACGTCAATCAAACAAGACAAAAAAGTTAAAAGTTTTTATGGCAATTATGGAATACCATACACGAAACGTAAATAATATGCAAATTTTATTTTCAATAAAACTAAATATATTATTGATTTTTTTACATACAAAAAACGGATTTTACTTGGTTAAAAGTTAAAACGAGTGTGAAAAATTTCAGTAACATTTAATGAATATGTATTTAAAGTATCGCTTTAATTATTTCTAAAACGAAATGTTTATAAGTATTTTAAAAATATTTTAAAGCCATTATTGAACACGATAAATCAAAATAAATTCAACGTAACTTTTTGTTGAAATTCGGACGATTTTTAATGTATAAAATTTATTAAAAATAAATTGCATATTGTAATAATATTTTTCTTTTTTAATGATGGTCATTATGTTACTACTTATCGATTTAAACAAAGTCGCTTTTAACACTCATAGCAGACGACGTTAGTGCTAGTCCCTATAGTATTAATTCTTAAAATTGAAAATAAAATGAAAATTTGAATATTTTTTCTAAGAGAAAAACTGATAAAACAATCATTCAATATATTATTTTTATTCTAATTGGTCGTAAAAGTTAAATGAAATAGTTTTTTACGCTCAGAAAAACAAACTTTAGTTACCGAGAAGCGTCTCGTCTCTTTTTATAAAAACAAAACAAATATGTCAGTTTTGCTCTTCCGTATATTCTAAAAATCACACATTACTATTCAACAATAAAAATTACAAATTCTTTTAAAAAATATTAATCGAGCTCGGATCGGACCAACTTTTAGTTCACCTGAATTCTAAAATTCATATTTTTAAATATCCGTGAAAAATTCGATTTTTTGACGCGGAAAAATTTTTTTAAATTTATTTCACGCAGAAAATAAAATATTTAATCACACAAAAGATTGAAAATCTCGTAAAAATTAATTTCTTAAAAAAAAATTTTTTTTGACAATTTAATAGAATATAGTTCATACCAATTACATAAGCAAAAAAAAGTTTAAAATATTAATATTATGACATTTTTTTCACTTTTTATTTCCGATTTCATTAATTTTTCCTAAAAAAAACTATAGTTCGGTACATTATTCAATGTCATTGATATAGTTATTCAGACTCTTATTTTTATAGAAAAAAAAGTACAAAATTTTTTTACACGTCATTTTTTTTATCTCATAAAATAAAATGGGGGGGGGGGTAAACCCCGTAAAAAAATATTTCCCCTAATATATTTTAGAAAAAAACTATTTCAGATGTATTTACATCAAATGGTAAACATTTATGGAAATTTTCCTGAAAATCGGACTATTAATTGATTTTTCATAGAATTTTTAAAAAATCCTCTTATCGTAACTTGTTTTTAGCTACGTTAAATTTCAGTTGATTTAACAGTGCAAAAATGAAAACATTGTTTTTCAATCATAATTTTCATTATTTTCGTAAGCTGATAAAAAATTTAAAAAATCATCAGGAGTTTGTTTAATGTTTTTTCTTTCGAATGGAAAATTTTTTCAAGAAATATTAATTTTTCTGCAAGTTTCATTGTGTTAAATGTAGGGGGGGGGGGTAAATTTCACAGGGTCAAATTGGTGGTACCTAATTATTTAAGATCAATTTTTGTCTAAATCGATAAGTAGTAACATACTGACCATCATTAAAAAAAAAGAAAAATATCATTACATATGCAGTTTATTTTTAAAAGATTTAAAACCATTTGTTTTGGTCAATTTCGACATGATCCACCATTCAGCCTCTTTTTCAATGGTTTTAGGCGCTTCTTTACAATTTTAACGTAACATTTGTGATGGGAAAAAAAATTATCAAAAATCAGGTAATTATCCTATTTTAATTAAATTTTCAGAATTGATTTAACAATTAATGAATTTTATAATGCAGCAGTTATTTTATTTCAAAACTTTAATTTAGTATTTTTGCTATGAAAAATTAATATATAAAATTCATTTAAAATATGAAAAGCCTGATTTTAAGTTGAAAATGTTATATTTTTAGATTCTAAATATAAATATCTACTTAATGCAAACCTTATTTTTTCCACAAAAAATCTACTTTTTGAAAAAGAGCTTGATTGAAAATGTACTTTTAAGCAGAAAAAACATCGATGTATAATTTTTTATTTTATAAGATAATATCCAATTAAATAATTATCGAAATGAGTAAAAAAGAAATCTCCAAAAAATTAATTATCTATTATTTTTTTTACGTTTTATTTTTCGATTTTCGGTGCTTATTTTCTCATTGAAATAAAATAAGTAATGCATTATAAAGATCATTCATTGACACATAAACACTGAAAATTTCATTAAAATCTGATAATTCCCTGATTTGTGGTAAATTATTTTCTGTAGGGAGGAGGGATAAAGTCATTTTGTCAAAAATGCAATTTACTTTCATTTTGGGTATCCCTAATTTTATCTATATACACTAGAGATACCCAATTTTGTCGGCTGCTAGCTTTTTAAAAACTAAATTAAAAACAAATAATGCATGAAATAACAGAATTTACAATAGGTGAAAGTTGAGGTGAGGAGATGGGCACACAAGGTGGAAAGAGAATGTCAAGAGACGTTAACACACGAGGTAAATTCAACAATGGTATATTACAAACTGATTAATTTTACAAGTTAAAACAAACGGGAAATAGCTTGGGCGGAAGTGGGTGGAGTCTGAACTCCTGCTGATGTCACATTAAATATATTTATTAATAGAAATATGAACTTATAAAAAAATCGTAACACTCCCCTTCATAAGGTCATATTTCTTCATGAGGTAAAAAAAAAATTACAGTTAAAGGTAGGCAACTCTTGTTAAATTTAATTAAAAATAGGTTTTATAAATTCTCTTAAAATTTTGAGATAAATTGCTTTATAAAATTTGAGTTGCAATAATTGTATTTAAATTTTGATAATAATTTCAATACACACAATAATTATTTGAGGATTGTTCAAAATGTTCTGGCTAGTTAAAAAGTGTGTAACAAATTGTTCCACTTTGTTTTAGTTCATACAAAGACTTTTCTTTCTTTCTTTTTTTTTTTTTTTTTTAATTTGCAAATAAGTTTTTTGTCGAAAAAAGTCTTTTTATAGTCCACATTTTTTATTTGTGAATATCTTTTGGCTACATATCTAGCCTTAAATTGTCCTTCATTGTTTGGTCCTAATTTTACAGCATATATGCTTTGTGGAGTGTTGTCTGAACATTTAATATGTAGTCATTCAGATATTTGGGTTTATTCATTTTTCGGTAAGAAAGTTTTTCTTCATTATCATTTTGTGATTCAGTGTTTTTATTTTCCAGTTGTTCATCATTATCATTTTGTAATTCAGGGTTTTTATTTTACAGTTGTTCATCATTATCATTTTTTAATTCAGGGTTTTTATTTATGGGGTAGTCAAAATAACTGTTTTCTTCTTCATCGAATCGTTGAGTTTCATGAAAAAATACACATCTTATTCTTTTAATTTCTTTTCTGTCTGGAAAGTAAATGAGATAAGCTGGACTTGTTGGATCATATCCAACAAAGATTCCTTGTTCACTCCTTGGGTCCAATTTTGTTTTATTTTGGATATAGGCAAAGTATGTACTCCCAAATGTATGCATATTGCTTATGTCAGGTTTTTGAGATGTAAACATTTCATAGGAAGTTTTTCCAGTTCTTCTATTGAAGCATCTATTTCTTATATAAGCTGATGTTCTAAGTGCATAATTCCACAAGTTTTTTGGTAATTTAGATTCTATCAATAAACATCTTGCCATTTCAAAGAGTGTTCGAAAAGATCTTTCAGCTGTGCCATTTTGGTGTGGTGAATAAGGAGCTGAGAATTCTTGTTTTATTTTATTTTTTACAAGAATATTTTTAAATTTTGGAGAAGCAAATTCAAGAGAATTGTCTGCTTTTAATCTTTTAATAGATCCATAAGGTGACATATCAGCTAAAAATATTTCTGTTGCATCTGCTGCTTCTGATTTATTTTTAAGAAAATAAACTACAGTACAAGTTTTGCAATCAAATTTATTTTTATGACTTATTTTCATGCCTTTTACAGCTTGCTCTAATTTTAAAAGATCTTCTTTATTACAATGTCCAAGAATACTATGCCATTAGTTTTTATGTTGTTTAGGAAATATAACTTTCCTTGTTTTTTAATATTGCATACACATCCATTTGGTGTCTTGAGTTTCGCGCCATTTTTATAAAAATGGAGGGTAGAACCGTTTTGGGTCGCTGACTGTACCGAAAAGCTATATTTTGTTTATAGGATGGAATATATAATGCATCTTTTAATGTTGTTTCATGAGTGATGCCTTTATTGTCTTTTATTAAGAATTTGGCATCGCCTTTTCCATGTACCAAACCTGTGGTTCTGGTACCATCTGCAAGTTCAATGGTATGCTGTGATGCATTAAAATCTTCATTGAAACGAACAAATTTCATTTTATCTGTAATTATATGTGCGGTGGCCCCACAATCAACTAGTAAATTAAATGGATCAGCAAAGGATTTTTTAAAGGTACTTACAGTGAAAAGAAATACTTTTTTTCATCTGTGTCTTTCAGTGAATTTACTGAATTTTATTTTTATTTTATTTCGGCAATATTTTGTGTCGTGAGTATTTTTTCTGCAATGTTCACACCATCTTTTTTTAAATTTTGGCACGTTTTGCATTCGATTTCGGTGCCCAACTTCTAGCAATTAAAACATCTTTATGTTTTTATAATTTTGTTGAACGTTTATTTCAATAGAATAATCTTCTCGTGGTCCATTGGTTCTGCATTTTTCAGTCTCTTCGTAGCTTCTGAGAGCTTGATTTTGAATTCGTTGAATTTCAAAATTCGTCCTTTCTCTGTGTTATCAACAGTTGAAAAGGGTTTAAAATCAATAGGTAGTCCCCTTTAATATCATAGCTATTAACAAGCTATCAGATATGTTTTCGCACGATTGAGTTTAACGACGAAGCTGCATTTCTCCTCTTAAAGATAATGCCTTTCTCTGTGTTATCACAGTTGAAAAGGGTTTAAAATCACTAGGTAGTCCCTTTAATATCATAGCTATTAACAAGCTATCAGATATGTTTTCGCCGATTGAGTTTAACGACGAAGCTGCATTTTCTCCTCTTAACAGATAATCCGTGACATTTTCATGTTCTGACATTTTTAATGATGTCAGTTCGTATAAAGAGAAATTACCTTGGTTTACTGCTTCCAAACAATTTTCTCTCAATATTGCATTGCCCAATCTTCCATTATTTCTGGCATCTCTATAATTAGAGTAAGACTTTATCATCGGTAATTTGAGTCATCAGAGCAAAAACTTTGTGTTTCGCTGACAGTTAATGAATTTATAATGCAGCAGTTATTTTATTTCAAAACTTTAATTTAGTATTTTTGCTATGAAAAAATTAATATATAAAATTCATTTAAAATATGAAAAGCCTGATTTTAAGTTGAAAATGTTATATTTTTAGATTCTAAATATAAATATCTACTTAATGCAAACCTTATTTTTTCCACAAAAAATCTACTTTTGAAAAAGAGCTTGATTGAAAATGTACTTTTAAGCAGAAAAAACATCGATGTATAATTTTTTATTTTATAAGATAATATCCAATTAAATAATTATCGAAATGAGTAAAAAGAAATCTCCAAAAAATTAATTATCTATTATTTTTTTTTACGTTTTATTTTTCGATTTTCGGTGCTTATTTTCTCATTGAAATAAAATAAGTAATGCATTATAAAGATCATTCATTGACACATAAACACTGAAAATTTCATTAAAATCTGATAATTCCCTGATTTGTGGTAAATTATTTTCTGTAGGGAGGAGGGATAAAGTCATTTTGTCAAAAATGCAATTTACTTTCATTTTGGGTATCCCTAATTTTATCTATATACACTAGAGATACCCAATTTTGTCGGCTGCTAGCTTTTAAAAACTAAATTAAAAACAAATAATGCATGAAATAACAGAATTTACAATAGGTGAAAGTTGAGGTGAGGAGATGGGCACACAAGGTGGAAAGAGAATGTCAAGAGACGTTAACACACGAGGTAAATTCAACAATGGTATATTACAAACTGATTAATTTTACAAGTTAAAACAAACGGGAAATAGCTTGGGCGGAAGTGGGTGGAGTCTGAACTCCTGCTGATGTCACATTAAATATATTTATTAATAGAAATATGAACTTATAAAAAATCGTAACACTCCCCTTCATAAGGTCATATTTCTTCATGAGGTAAAAAAAAAATTACAGTTAAAGGTAGGCAACTCTTGTTAAATTTAATTAAAAATAGGTTTTATAAATTCTCTTAAAATTTTGAGATAAATTGCTTTATAAAATTTGAGTTGCAATAATTGTATTTAAATTTTGATAATAATTTCAATACACACAATAATTATTTGAGGATTGTTCAAAATGTTCTGGCTAGTTAAAAAGTGTGTAACAAATTGTTCCACTGTTTTAGTTCATACAAAGACTTTTCTTCTTTCTTTCTTTTTTTTTTTTTTAATTTGCAAATAAGTTTTTGTCGAAAAAGTCTTTTATAGTCCACATTTTTTAATTGTGAAAATCTTTTGGCTACATATCTAGCCTTAAATTGTCCTTCATTGTTTGGTCCTAATTTTACAGCATATATGCTTTGTGGAGTGTTGTCTGAACATTTAATATGTAGTCATTCAGATATTTGGGTTTATTCATTTTTCGGTAAGAAAGTTTTTCTTCATTATCATTTTGTGATTCAGTGTTTTTATTTTCCAGTTGTTCATCATTATCATTTTGTAATTCAGGGTTTTTATTTTACAGTTGTTCATCATTATCATTTTTTAATTCAGGGTTTTTATTTATGGGGTAGTCAAAATAACTGTTTTCTTCTTCATCGAATCGTTGAGTTTCATGAAAAAATACACATCTTATTCTTTTAATTTCTTTTCTGTCTGGAAAGTAAATGAGATAAGCTGGACTTGTTGGATCATATCCAACAAAGATTCCTTGTTCACTCCTTGGGTCCAATTTTGTTTTATTTTGGATATAGGCAAAGTATGTACTCCCAAATGTATGCATATTGCTTATGTCAGGTTTTTTGAGATGTAAAACATTTCATAGGAAGTTTTTCCAGTTCTTCTATTGAAGCATCTATTTCTTATATAAGCTGATGTTCTAAGTGCATAATTCCACAAGTTTTTTGGTAATTTAGATTCTATCAATAAACATCTTGCCATTTCAAAGAGTGTTCGAAAAGATCTTTCAGCCGTGCCATTTTGGTGTGGTGAATAAGGAGCTGAGAATTCTTGTTTTATTTTATTTTTTACAAGAATATTTTTAAATTTTGTAGAAGCAAATTCAAGAGAATTGTCTGCTTTTAATCTTTTAATAGATCCATAAGATGACATATCAGCTAAAAATATTTCTGTTGCATCTGCTGCTTCTGATTTATTTTTAAGAAAATAAACTACAGTACAAGTTTTGCAATCAAATTTATTTTTATGACTTATTTTCATGCCTTTTACAGCTTGCTCTAATTTTAAAAGATCTTCTTTATTACAATGTCCAAGAATACTATGCCATTAGTTTTTATGTTGTTTAGGAAATATAACTTTCCTTGTTTTTTAATATTGCATACACATCCATTTGGTGTCTTGAGTTTCGCGCCATTTTTATAAAAATGGAGGGAAGAACCGTTTTGGGTCGCTGACTGTACCGAAAAGCTATATTTTGTTTATAGGATGGAATATATAATGCATCTTTTAATGTTGTTTCATGAGTAATGCCTTTATTGTCTTTTATTAAGAATTTGGCATCGCCTTTTCCATGTACCAAACCTGTGTTTCGGGTACCATCAGCAAGTTCAATGGTATGCTGTGATGCTTTAAAATCTTCATTGAAACGAACAAATTTCATTTTATCTGTAATTATATGGGCGGTGGCCCCACAATCAACTAGTAAATTAAATGGATCAGCAAAGGATTTTTTAAAGGTACTTACAGTGAAAAGAAATACTTTTTTTCATCTGTGTCTTTCAGTGAATTTACTGAATTTTATTTTATTTTATTTCGGCAATATTTTGTGTCGTGAGTATTTTTTCTGCAATGTTCACACCATCTTTTTTAAATTTTGGCACGTTTTGCATTCGAAATTTCGGTGCCCCAACTTCTAGCAATTAAAACATCTTATGTTTTTATAATTTTGTTGAACGTTTATTTTCATAGAATAATCTTCTCGTGGTCCATTGGTTCTGCATTTTTCAGTCTCTTCGTAGCTTCTGAGAGCTGATTTGAATTCGTTGAATTTCAATTCGTCCTTTCTCTGTGTTATCACAGTTGAAAAGGGTTTAAAATCAATAGGTAGTCCCTTTAATATCATAGCTATTAACAAGCTATCAGATATGTTTTCGCCGATTGAGTTTAACGACGAAGCTGCATTTTCTCCTCTTAACAGATAATCCTTTCTCTGTGTTATCACAGCTGAAAAGGGTTTAAAATCACTAGGTAGTCCCTTTAATATCATAGCTATTAACAAGCTATCAGATATGTTTTCGCCGATTGAGTTTAACGACGAAGCTGCATTTTCTCCTCTTAACAGATAATCCGTGACATTTTCATGTTCTGACATTTTTAATGATGTCAGTTCCGTATAAAGAGAAATTATCCTTGGTTTACTGCTTCCAACATAATTTTCTCTCAATATTTGCATTGCCAATCTTCCATTATTTCTGGCATCTCTAATAATTAGAGTAAGACTTCTATCATCGAGTAATTGAGTCATCAGAGCAAAAACTTCAGCATTTTTGTCTGGGTCGATATCGTCAGTCTTGGATTCTATAATATGCGCCAGCTTCTGGAGTCATAGGTAAGAAACAAATTTAATTCCCCATAAATTGTTCAGGATTTCCATTAAAGTAAATTCTATATTTTGACTGGGAGCATAACCTGTTGAGGTTGGATATTCAGCAGAGTGTTGTATAATGGAAATAATGCATGAAATAACAGAATTTACAATAGGTAAAAAATAAGGTGAGGAGATGGGCACACACGAGGTGGATTCAACAATGGTTTATTACGAACTGATTAATTTTTTACAAGTAAGTTAAAACAAGTGGGAAATAGCTTGGGCGGAGTCTGGGTTCCTGCTGATGTCACATCAAATATATTTATCAATAGAAATATGAACTTATAAAAAAAAATCGTAACAGGTCAATTTCAACGTGATCCGCCATTTTGCCTCTTTTTAGTTTTTGGTTTTAGGCGCTTGTTTACAATTCTAAAATAACATTTGGGATGGAAAAAAAATTATCCGATTTTAATGAAATTTTCAGTATTGATTTACTTAATGAATTTTATAATGCATCAATTATTTTATTTCAAAACTTTAGTTTAGTATTTTTGCTATGAAAAATTAATATATAAAATTCAGTTTAAAATGTTATATTTTTAGATCCTAAAAATAAATATCTACTTAATGCAAACCTTATTTTATTACGGAAAAGTATAGTTTTTGAAGAAAAACTCGACTGAGAATGTACCCCCTCCACTTTTAAGCAGAAAAAATATCGATGTATAATTTTTTCTTTTAGCTAATGTACAGCCCATTTTTTTGTTTTGCTTTTCATTTTAAAAACGAATTAAAATGAATTAAATCGATTAAGGTCACATTTTTTTTCCAAGTCGAAAAGTAGTAACATAATAGGCAAAATAATATTACTCATGTATTTTTTAATACATTTTTCGGTCAATTTCGATCGCGAATAGCCGGAAACACTGTTTAAAAATGGTGTACAAACCATGTTTACAAAATAAATGTAACATTCGTGATTGAAAAAAAATTACCAAAAATCAGGAAATTACCCAATTTTAATGAAATTTTCAGTTTTGATTTAGCAATGAATTAATTTTATAATACATCAGTTATTTTATTTTAAAATTTTAATTAGGTATTTATGCTATGATAAAAGAACTTTGTTAAATAATTTTAAGAATTTTTATAAAAATTTGTTGAATTCACTGATAAGTCCATCTTTGCTTCTCCATTATTGTCCAGAATGTCTTGTTCATCTTACTTGGATGGTTTGGGTGATGGGAGGTCATAGCTGAAAAGGCAAACTCTGTAGCCATTTTATGAAAAAAAAAAAGAATACAATTTTAGATTTTCTAGATATGTTCATCTTTGATTCTCCACTGTCTTGTTAATCTTACTTGGATGGTTTGGTGATGGGAGGTCATAGCTGAAAGGTCAAACTCTATAACCATTTTATTATAAATAAATTTTGTACAATTTTTAGGATTTTCTATAGAATTTGTTCAATTCACTGATAAGTTCATCTTTGATTCTCCATTTGTGTTCAATGTCTTGTTCATCTTACTTGGATGGTTTGTGTGATGGGAGGTCATAGCTGAAAGGTCAAACTCCAAGACAAACATGCAACATGCATTAACATTTTTATTAAAAATATATTTTAGGATTTGTTTTTATAAAATTTGTTGAAAAATTCTGATTTATTAATATAAATGTATTAATCTATTATTATACTAAAGCTGGGTGAGTCAGATTGTTTGCTAAAGGCTTTTTCCTATTCAGTTTAATGACACAAAATTTATATCAAAATATTCCCTAGATCATGGATTAAGTTAGTTTTGAATACACACACCACTACAATTATCTCCCTTGTCTTTTAGTCTTTCAAAATCAAATCATGACCAAAAACAAGTAAGCTATGGGTATGGCCAATGGCCATTGCATGGTATCATTTTGTAAAAGAATTATTTACCCTACCATGAACAAATCGCATGGGAAACTGTTATTACACAATTCATATGTATTTTAAACTCAGTCAAATATGATTCCAATAGTTATATAAGTAAGTACAATATCTCATAACAATAGTTTTAGTTTAAAACTCCCCAATTTCTATGTATCATAACTTACCTTGAAACCCATTGACATAAGTTTTCATAAAAGTCTTATTCAGCATAAATTATTGGAGAAAAATAGCAAAAGACTAGGAAATGCAAATCATTTAAAGAAAAAGTTAAATCTCACAAAACTGAAACATATTTGTGTAATTAAGACTTTTATTCAATTGAAAATAGTTTTTATTTACAAAATATTTTTTATGTTTATTGAACAAGTAACCAATAAATAACTATTTTTTTTTATCGAAATCGAAAAACTATTTTAGAAAAAAAACTTTTAAAAAGTCTTACATTGAAATTCTAATGCAGAAAATCATCTGTTGTTTGTAAACAAACAACTGGGTGTTTACAGGGAAAAGCAAAAAATGTTCCTTTCAAAACAGCTTCCAGCTGGGGTGCTTATTGGTTACTTAGTCCTATTTTCCTCCTGTTGTCTTGTATTTAGGGATTAAGATGATACTATGACAGACATTCTTGCTACATTTTAACGTCTGTCGAGCCAGCTTCTTTGTGTAATTCGACAATTCATGCCATGCCTTTAGTGATCAATATTTGAACTAAGCCATGCTATATTACCAGCTATTCAGCCTAAAAGAATTAATCTGCTGTATTCTTTCTTCCTTATTGTCATTGCGAATTGTATTTTACATTTCAGCATTTACGCTTTATTATGGTGAATAAAACTGTATGTACCCACACAGTCTACAGAGTTTTTGCTGTTCGAAGGAGTTTACATACATGCAAAAGAACACTGTGCTGATACATTCAAAAGGATAGAGCTTTGTAAAGTGGAGGCATGATGATATATATATATATATATATAGATATATATACTTTCAATAAGAAAAAAAAATTTTTTTATTGTAATAATGTAACTTATAATCTTTTTAGGAGAGTACAAATGAATAATTTGTAATGGTTTTATTCCACATTAATTAATTATAATTATTGTAATAACAATATTAAAAACTAAAAATAGCAGAATTCAGGGACCCAGAGAGGATATTGAACTCACGGTCAGAGTTAACTAATAGATGTAGGCATAAAAACAAGCATAGGCTCTGCCTAGTAAGTTACGGTGTTACATAGGGGGTGAAGGAGGGTATGTAGCATACTCACTGTATTAAAAGTGGGTACAACCCAGTTATAAAATACAGACCAATGGTAGGACAAACAATACCCTGAAGATTCATGCTACTGCAAGAAACAATAGTTGGTAATTTTAAGCCATTCTATTTTAGACGTATATATATATAATTTATATAATAACTTTTTTTATATGATCACATTTTTTTTCCCCCAATATATTCTTACATTGACACTTTGACAATGTACACACAGCAGAGTAGCTCAATGTAAGGCATTTTTCTGCTGGCTGTTCATTGTCCAATTCAATGTTAATGTATAGAAACATTGCTAAGAGGCTTATGAAACAGACTGTTCTCTCGTATGTGTTCGCATGTGTTGTTTTAAATTTGAACGCTGTAAAAATACTGCTTTACAGACTTCACAAAAGAATGATTTTTCTCCAGTGTGTCTTCGCATATGGACTTTCAAACTGCTTTTCTGTGAAAATGCTGCTTCACACACTTCACAAGAGTATGGTTTTTCTCCTGTATGTATCCGTACATGGTCTTTCAAATTCTTGCGGTGTGAAAATGCTGCTTCACATACTTGACAAGAGAATGGTTTCTCCCAGTGTGTATTCGCATGTGACTTTTTAAATACATATTCCGAGCAAATGTTGAGCCACACACTTCACAAGAATATGGTTTTTCTCCTGTATGTATTCGCATGTGGTTTTTTAATTTATCATTCAGAGAAAATGCAGATCCACATACTTCGCAAGAAAATGGTTTCTCTCCTGTGTGTGTTTGCATGTGGTGTTTTAGAGTTGGACCCCTTGAAAATGATGAACCACATACCTCACAGGAATATGGCTTTTCACCAGTGTGTATTCGCATATGTAGTTTTAAATGCGAACTTTGCATGAAAGCTGAACTGCAAACTTTACAAGAAAATGGTTTCTCTCCTGTATGTTGTCGTGTGTGTAATTGAAGACTGGAATTTTGTGAAAATGTCATACCACATACTTCACAGGTAAATGGTCTTTCTCCAGTGTGTGTTTGCATGTGGTTTTTAAGACTTGACTTTTGAGAAAATGCTGAACCACATACTTCACATGAAAATGGTTTCTCTCCTGTGTGGATTCGTATGTGTCTTTTAAGTTTGGATCTTTGTGAAAATGCTGAACTGCATACTTCACAGGAAAATGGTTTCTCTCCAGTGTGTATTCGCATGTGTTTATTAAAATTGGAACTGTCATAAAATGCTGAACCACATACTTCACAGGAAAATGGCTTTTCTCCTGTGTGTTTTCGCATGTGGACTTTTAAACTGGAACTCTGTGAAAATGTTGATTTGCATACTTCACAAGGAAATGGTTTCTCTTCTGTACATGTTTCCATGTCTGATTCCAAAGTTGAAAGCAATTTTCTTCTGTAAAGTTCAAATCTGTGAATAAAGAACAAATATTAAATAGGCGATAACTGTTTATTTGCAATTTACAGTTCACTGGATGACAAACTATTACCTAATTCATGTTCATAAATGACATTTGTATCCTACTGTCAAACAAGCATAATTACAAAAATATCATTTAAGTGGAGGAGCTCTGTTTCAAAAGATAACTATTTTATTTTATTCTTCATTCTTATTTTGCTATCTCTATCATTAGAATGATTCCCTTACCCCCTCCCATCTATTCATAATACTCTTTCTTTTTATATATCTGTGTAGCTGAGATGGTTGGTGAGAGATTGTCATGGATATCTGTGCTAATTGTATGACATGATGATGATGATGATGAGAAATGTAAAAATTAGTGACTAGAAATTTTTTTTTTTTCAATTGATAAAAATAAGTCTTTCATTCATTAAAATCGGACAATTCCCTGATTTTTTGTAATAATTTGAAAATTAAAAAAAAAAAATTATTACCTCCCTTTCTGATTATTGAACATCCCTAAAAATAAGTCTAAGCAACATTGACAGATTTCCTGTATAAATTTGAATAATAAAATTACATTGATAAAAGAAAACAATAGATGAGTATATTTAATAAATTTACAATAATTTAAAATACTCATGCTCATGAATTAAATTTGAATGAAATATTAGAATAAAACCTACATTAAATTCATACATTCAACATTAACATTATACTGAACTTTATGAATGCTAAAAAAAGTATCAAATTAAAACAAGATTTATATAATATTCATAAAATCCTCTATTAAAATTGAAATCGAAGATATTAATTAGAAAATTCACTATCAAAATCAAAATTATTAATTATAATATTCACTGTCAATATTTATATAAATATTGAAATAAATTACGATTAATATTTACTAAGAAATACATTAGAAAAAAATTTGTTTTATTGCGCTTCGAAAAAAACATGTCATATCGGTTTCTTTTTTCTGTTAACATTTACATAATCAATTTAATTAATTTTAATTCCTTTTTAAGTGAAAATGTCCGCTTGAATTGTTGGTCCCTAGATAAAATATACCAAGACTTCATTTAAAAAAATTTTTTTTTAAGAATAGAAAAAAAAATTACTTTTCCCTATTTCTCAGAAAGATGTTTATGCGTTATGGTCTTCCATAGTAAAATTAAAAAGAATAATCAAGAGAAATTATCTGCTATAAAAATTATTTCCACGAAAATCTAAAATTCAATCATATAAATTAAGTTAATTTTCCATATTCAACCACTTAGAAATAAAATTTTAAAAATGTGATCCCAAAGAAAGGACAATGAACATTAGGGTTACCCAAAAATTGGCTGCTCTCTCTCTCTCTCTCTCTCTGTGTTCATATTTATCTATTTTTTTAATTTTTAGAATCTATCTATTTATCTATCTATTTATCTTAGATATACCCCAAAAGTCTTCTAATGTTTTTTAAAAATGATTTAAAATTAATTAAATCAATTATTGACGGTCAAACTTTAGTCTAAATTGATAATGACCATCAATATAAAAAAAGCAAAATAATATTACACATTTAATACATTTAAAAAGTTTTGTGGTCAATTTCAATCATGTATTAGCGATTTAAAAATTTTTAACAAAAATCAAGGAATTATCCGATTTTAATTAAATTTTCAGTATATATTTAACAATTAATGAATTTTATAATGCATGAGTTATTTTATTTCAAAACTTTAATTAAGTATTTCTGCTAAGAAAAATTAATATATAAAATTAGGGAGTAGCAAAAAAAAAAAAAAAATCGGACACTACGAGTTTTAAAAGTGAATTAAGAATAATTAAATCTATTATTTAAGGTTAAACTTTGTCTAAATCGATAAGTAGTAGCATAATAACCATCATTAAAAAAAGAAAAATATAATTACATATGCAGTTTATTTTTAAAAGATTTAAAACTATTTGTTTTGGTCAATTTCGACGATATCCGCCATTTTGGCTGTTTTTCAATGGTTTTAGGCTTGTTTACAATTTTAACGTAACATTTAGGATGGAAAATTTTTTTACCAAAAGTCAGGTAATTATCTGATTTTAATGAAATTTTCAGTATTGATTTAACAATTAATGAATTTTATAATGCATCAGTTATTTTATTTCAAAACTTTAATTTAGTATTTTTGCTATGAAAAATTAATATATAAAATTCATTTAAAATATGAAAAGCCTGATGTTAATTCTAAAATGTTATATTTCTTGATTCTGAAAATAAATATCTACTTAATACAAAACTTATTTTAGACGCCAAAAGTAATAAGTTTTGAAGAAAAACTCGATTGAAAATGTACCCCCTCCCCCTTTTAAGCAGAAAAACATCGATGTATAATTTTTTCTTTTATAAAATAATAGCCAATTAAATAATTATCGAAATGAGTAAAAAAGAAATCTCCAAAAAAATTGATTATTTATTATATTTTTACGTTTTATTTTTCGATTTTCGGTACTTATTTTCTCATAGAAGCGCAACCGTAAATTTTTTTTTGTTTCTATTCATAACTTCAGTCTTTTATCTCATTATTTATACTGTAATTAGTATAAAATATTTATACTGTAATTAGTATAAAAAATGATCAACTTGCAAAACATTTTACGCCCCCAACATAAGGGGGGTCAAAATTAAGTGACCTGAAAAAAATGAGAAAGTTTTGAAATAAAATAAATAATGCATTATAAAGATCATTCATTGATACATAAACACTGTAAATTTCATTAAAATCCGATAATTTTCTGATTTTTGGTAAATTATTTTCTGTAGTCATTTTTGTCAAAAACGCATTTTAGGCTCCGTTTGCCAGTCCCTATATAAAATTCATTTAAAATATGAATATTCTGATTTT
Organism: Doryteuthis pealeii; assembly: GCA_023376005.1. Lineage (NCBI taxonomy): Eukaryota > Metazoa > Mollusca > Cephalopoda > Myopsida > Loliginidae > Doryteuthis > Doryteuthis pealeii. The sequence continues at coordinate 107,509,285 of CM042151.1, forward strand.
AAGTTTAAGATATTATATTTTTAGATTCTAGAAATAAATATCTATTTAATGCAAACCTTACAAAGTATAAGTTTTCAAGAAAACCTCTATTGAAAATTTAGGCCCCACCCCACCCCCGCCTTTAAACAGAAAAATACCGATGCATATTTTTTTCTTTTATAAGATAATAGCCAATTAAATAATTATCGAAATGAGTAAAAAAGAAATCTCCAAAAATTTTTTACTTATTTATTTTTTTACATTTTATTTTCCGATTTTCGGTACTTATTTTCTCATAGAATATTTCACTTGAAATTTTTTTTTCTTTTCACAACTTCGGTCTTTTATCTTTTTATTTCTACTGTAATTCGTATCCAACACTGACCAACTCGCCGAGATTTTAGGCCCAAAAATAGGAGGGGGGGGGGAAATTAAGTGACCTGAAAAAAAAATCAGAAAGTTTTGAAATAAAATAAATAATGCATTATAATTTATTTTGTCAAAAACTGATTTTACATCAATTTTGGGTATACCTAATAAACATGAACAAAGAAATTTTTTTAAAAAGATTTTCAAAGCTTCAAATATATTTCAATGGGTAAAATCACAGCATTTAAAACAATTTTAAACCATATTCGAATAATTTAAATATCTTGTCTAAAATTATTTTCATATTTTCAAAATATTTCATAATTAATTATCTTTCGCTTTTGTAAGTAAAACAAATACAACGAAAAAATTAATATCAACATTTTACTTACTTCTTTCGTTCAATTTCTCTCCCTCAGGGCAATTTAACGTTTGAGAAATTAGAAAACTTCAAAATTTTAAATAACTCAGGATTTTTTCATGTTTTTTTTATAAAATTTCTTTGTTCTTGTTTGAATTCAAATTTTAAAACTGCTGACATTTACGATTGCATTAACTTCAGTGTTAAAGAGTGAAAGTCAAGGGAGATAACCGAAAGAAAATATAAGGATTGGATTTTTTGTTTTATCTTACACCCCATTTTTTTTTTTTTTTGCTTTTCATTTTAAAAACGAATTAAAATTAATTAAATCGATTATTTAAGGTCAAATTTTTCCAAGTCGAAAAGTAGTAATATAATGGTAAGTATGCTCCTTTTCGCGCACCTGCTGACAAGGGTGATCACAGAAAATTCTTCTAAAAATCATTTTTAAAAAACTAACTATCCGATTTTAATAAAACTTTCTGTATATGAAGTAATAAAAGACGAACTTTTATTGTAAATAAACGTTTACTAAATTGAAAAGACTAATATTTTTTTTCATTAGTTTCTGTTTCGCGCATTGATCCCCCGTACAGAGATCTTAGTAAATTTTATTTGGATATAAATAACTTTTACATTTTTGGAAAGAATTTAGTGCCGGTGTATATGTAAAAAAAAAAAAAAAAAAATTGCTACCAATTCGGTTCTTAAACATTGAAACTTAAATCTCGTAAATAAGGAAAAATATGTATCTTTTTTTTTCTTTTTTCCTAAATTGTTAGATTATTTTGTAAAGAATTTTATATTAAAAGTTCCTATTGTCTACTTGTTTTTTTTTTTTTTTTTTTTTCAGGGATTTTCTAAAATTTCTAAAATTTAAAATGAATGCTTTTGTTTAGTGTCAATCAAAATCGTATTTATTTAATCAAAGAAAATATTGTATAAAAAATATCTAGCTAAAAATAATGACATAACATATTTCGGTATTCATTTTAAAAAAAATTTGAAATAATGTTTGAATTACAAATTGTCATCATTCTTATTAATGGATGGATCTAAGAGAAATAATATCCGCTTTGGTTTTTGAGGAAAACTCTTGTAGTTGTTGTTGTTGTAGCGCTGGGTCGTTGAGGTCAATAAGTTAAATTGTGAGACATCAAGGAAATGCTTAATTAGTAATTTGTTTTTACTTCAGAAAAGAAATTATTATACGTACGATCTTCCACACACAAAAAAATAGTGCACACGTCAAGATGCGATAACTATGTCAACAAAGATTAAGAATTTACTTTTAAATGCAAAAATTTAGGTTTTATGTAAGAGAAATTTGTTTTTTCTTTTTTATAACACATAAACTTGGAATTGTTTTTATAACACATTAACTTGGAATTGTTCTTTATATTAAATGAAAACATTAAAAAGTTAATTTTCCATTTTTTATTGATGTTTTAAAATATTTTTTAACAATCACCACACGTATTAAAAGAGCGTATTTTGCATATACCTACATAATGGGCAAAATAATATTACTCGTGTAATTCATTTTTAATACATTTAAAACCATTTTTTTTGGTCAATTTCGATCGCAAATGGCAGGAAACGCTGTTTAAAAATGGTGTAAAATCTGTGTTTACAAAATAAATGTAACATTCACGATTGAAAAAAAATTACCAAAAATCAAGAAATTACCCGATTTTAATGAAATTTTCAGTTTTGTTTTAGCAATGAATTAATTTTATAATACATCAGTTATCTTATTTCAAAATTTTAATTAGGTATTCATGCTATGATAAAGGAACTTTGTTAAATGATTTTAAGAATTTTTATAAAAAAATGTTGAATTCACTGATAAGTCCATCTTTGCTTCTCCATTATTGTCCAGATTGGATGGTTTGGGTGATGGGTGGTCATAGCTGAAAGGGCAAACTCTATAACCATTTTTATCAAAAATAAATTTTGTACAATTTTTAGGATTTTCTATAGAATTTGTTCAATTCACTGCTAAGTCCATCTTTGCTTCTCCATTTGTGTTCAATATGTCTTGTTCATCTTACTTGGATGGTTTGTGTGATGGGAGGTCATAGCTGAAAGGTCAAACTCTATAACCATTTTTATTAAAAATATATTTTAGGATTTGTTTTTATAAAATTTGTTGAAAAATCCTGATTTATTAATATAAATGTATTAATCCATTATTATACTAAAGCTGAGTGAGTCAATGATTGTTTGCTAAAGGCTTTTTCCTATTCAGTTTAATGACACAAAATTTATATCAAAATATTCCCTAGATCTTTGATTAAGTTAGTTTTGAATAAAACTCCATTTTAATTGGTTCTAATTTGTCATAATTTGCAATCAAGTCAAAAACTAACCAGTCTCTTACTTAATATTCTGCCTGTATCTTCCCCCTCTCTATATATATCTTCAATACCCCCACGTTATATATGTTAGTTTCCCTGTAAAGGGTAAAGATAGTGATTTGAGAATGGTAAAGATAGTGATTTGAGAATGTGAAATATATAAATATCTTAAATTTCCGAAGCAGCTTGCTTATAACTTCTAGGTCAAACGTTCCCTTTCTTAGAAATTTTACAAAATGATTTTAATGTTGTGTTTTTTAAATTCTCTAGCTGTTTTTATTTTCTTCAAATCTAATTCGTTTTACAAACTCACTTTTCCCTAATCCCAATTATCTGCCCAAAGTTCAATGGGTGACCCAATGGGTCATGTTTTGTCTATATATATATATATATATATATATATATATATTTTTTTTTTTAGGAGATTATGTGCTTAATTGAAGTCATACCTAATTTGTAAATTAAATAGTTATAATTAAATGAATTAGGCGTGCATATCGGTTTAGTTAAATGAACTAATTCATTTAATTATAACTAATTAATTTACAAATTAGGTATGACTTCAATTAAGTACATAATCTCCTAAAAATTGTCGGCTATCACCATCTCAAACAGATTGTCTACTTCATATATATATATATATATATATATATTTTATAAAAAAGGAAGGTCCGCAAAATGTATTTTGTTCTCAGAAAAAAATTTTTTATTCTTTTTGTTTTACATGTGCAACACGTGTTTCAGATCTTCTGGTATCTTCTTCAGGCTTTGGTTGATAATATGAAATTTCATATTATCAACCAAAGCCTGAAGAAGATACCAGAAGATCTGAAACACGTGTTGCACATGTAAAACAAAAAGAATAAAAAATTTTTTTCTGAGAACAAAATACATTTTGCAGACCTTCCTTTTTTATAAAATATTGAATTTTCTCCCGTTGGAACCAGAACAACACTTTTTATATATATATATATATATATATATATGATTTTGGATGTTTGTTTTTTAGAAGTATTGTTGAATAAAGTATATATTGTTATTTATATTTTGCTTGAAGGCAATTACAATGCGTATATCTTATAAAATTCGATAATTATAGAAAATAATCATGACAAGCGAACTCCAGCAAGCGATCGCGCAGTTCTTAGAACATCGTACAGACTGTTTCAACTTTATTAAGTCTCATCAGCGGTGAATACTAATGATTTCCCACTGACAGAAATCAAAACCGCTTGTCCAGCAGCAGAGTCAGAGACTTTACCGCTCGGCCAACCGATACGCACCGCACAATTCATGCGAAATTAATCTGTCAATGATAATGATACGCCTCTACCATATGAGGATGTTGAGTGGATAACAACAAACCAGGCCTATGCTTTCGGCGAAGGAAATAAAATTTTGGATGTTTGTTTTTTAGAAGCATTTTTGATAAAGTATATATTATTATTTATATTTTGCTTGAAGGCAATTACAATGCATATATCGTGTGGTGCATATTGGTTGGCCGAGCAGTAAAGTCTCTGACTCTGCTGCTGGACAAGCGGTTTTGATTTCTGTTGGAGGGAAATCATTAGTATACATCACTGACGAGACTTAATAAAGTTGAAACAGTCTGTACGATGTTCTACGTACTGCGCGATCGCTTGCCGGAGTTCGTTTCTCATGATTATTTTCTATAATTATTGAATTTCATACAATATATGCATTGTAATTGCCTTCAAGCAAAATATAAATAATATATATATATATTGAAATAGTTTACTTAATAACTGATAACTTTAGATTAATAAGAGCTAGGATTAATCCTATGTCGTACAAGCATGCAGCATTTGAAGTTTCTGATGAATATGTACCCCAAAATTTAACTGGCTATGAAAGTGAAACTGGTTTTAATAAAGAACTTTTAGTGTTTCCTAACCTAGAAAATTATCAGATCTTACACACACACAACTACAATTATCTCCCTTGTCTTTTACTCTTTCAAAATCAAATCATGACCAAAACAAGTAAGGTATGGGTATGGCCATTGAATGATATCATTTTTTAAATGAATTATTAACCCCACAATGAATGAATTTCATATGAACTGTTTAAATATCTTATAAACAGGGTTTTATTTTAAAACCCCTCAATTTCTATGTATCATAATTTACATTCTAAGCACTCCCCAACCCACTGACTAGAATTCTTTTCCAAAAATATATTAAATTGACATAAGTTTTACATAAAAGTTTTATTCAGCAAGAAAAAGTTAAATTTCACAATAAATTATTGGAGAAAAATAGCAAAAGACTAGGAAATGCAAATCATTTAAAGAAAAAGTTAAATCTCACAAAACTCAAACATATTTGTGTAATTAAGACTTTTATTCAATTGATAATAAAAATTACATAAAAGTCTTATTCAGCATAAATTATTGAAGAAAAATAGCAAAAGACTAGGAAATGCAAATCATTTAAAGAAAAAGTTAAATCTCACAAAACTGAAACATATTTGTGTAATTAAGACTTTTATTCAATTGATAATAAAAATTACATAAAAGTCTTATTCAGCATAAATTATTGAAGAAAAATAGCAAAAGACTAGCAAATGCAAATCATTTAAAGAAAAGGTTAAATCTCACAAAACTCAAACATATTTGTGTAATTAAGACTTTTATTCAATTGATAATAAAAATTACATAAAAGTTTTATTCAGCATAAATTATTGAAGAAAAATAGCAAAAGACTAGGAAATGCAAATCATTTAAAGAAAAAGTTAAATCTCACAAAACTCAAACATATTTGTGTAATTAAGATTTTTATTCAATTGATAATAAAAATTACATAAAAGTCTTATTCAGCATAAATTATTGAAGAAAAATAGCAAAAGACTAGGAAATGCAAATCATTTAAAGAAAAAGTTAAATCTCACAAAACTGAAACATATTTGTGTAATTAAGACTTTTATTCAATTGATAATAAAAATTACATAAAAGTCTTATTCAGCATAAATTATTGGAGAAAAATAGCAAAAGACTAGGAAATGCAAATCATTTAAAGAAAAAGTTAAATCTCACAAAACTGAAACATATTTGTGTAATTAAGATTTTATTCAATTGATAATAAAAATTACATAAAAGTCTTATTCAGCATAAATTATTGAAGAAAAATAGCAAAACTAGTGAATGCAAATCATTTAAAGAAAAAGTTAAATCTCACAAAACTGAAACATATTTATGTAATTAAGACTTTTATTCAATTGATAATAAAAATTACATAAAAGTCTTATTCAGCATAAATTATTGAAGAAAAATAGCAAAAGACTAGGAAATGCAAATCATTTAAAGAAAAAGTTAAATCTCACAAAACTCAAACATATTTGTGTAATTAAGATTTTTATTCAATTGATAATAAAAATTACATAAAAGTCTTATTCAGCATAAATTATTGGAGAAAAATAGCAAAAGACTAGGAAATGCAAATCATTTAAAGAAAAAGTTAAATCTCACAAAACTCAAACATATTTGTGTAATTAAGACTTTTATTCAATTGATAATAAAAATTACATAAAAGTCTTATTCAGCATAAATTATTGGAGAAAAATAGCAAAAGACAAGGAAATGAAAATATTTTAAAGAAAAAGTTAAATCTCACAAAACTGAAACATATTTGTGTAATTAAGACTTTTATATAAATGAAAATAAAAAATAAAGAAAAAGCATTGCATATATAAATTAACTTGAAATTAAAATTTTGTTAAAAAATGATTTCTCTTTGAAAACAAAAACCTCAAGAAAAAAAAATTTTTTTTCAACTAGTTATATATGAAATATAACATGTTATTCCCCTTTAGTGGAACTCTTCACTGTTGTTTTTAACTAGTTATTACCAATTATATTGGGTTATGATATGTTATTTCCCTTTAGAGGACTTAATTAGCAATTTTTTCTGGTTGATAACAGGTAGCTTGCTTCTGTAAAGTGAAAAAAAATTGTTTCTTATGGTGATGTAGTAATGTATTATATATATATATATATATATATATATATATATATATATATATGGTTTAATATCTCATCCACAAAAACGATAATAATACACAAATAGGAAAGGGGTGGGCGGCTATAAACAGATTATCAGTCATATGGAAGCACAATCTCACTGACATGTTAAAGTGATAATTCTTCCAAGCTGTGGTTGTATCAGTGCTGCTGCATGGCTGCACCACATGGACCCTGATGAGGTGCCTTGAGAATAAGCTAGATGGGAGCTGAACCAGAAGGCTGTATGCGGTCTTGAACAAATCATGGAATCAGCACCCCACAATCTCACTGACATGTTAAAGTGATAATTCTTCCAAGCTGTGGTTATATCAGTGCTGCTGTATGGTGGGACTACTTGCACTTTAACGAGGCACCTTGAGAATAAGCTGGATGGGAGCTGAACAAGAATGCTGTATGCAGTCTTGAACAAGTTGTGGAAACAGCACCCAACAAGGAAGCAGCTGTACGGCCACCTGCCCCCATCTCACAAACTATCCAAGTGAGACAGACACGACATGCTGGAGGAGCAAGGATGAACTCATAAATGACATTCTCCCATGGAAGCCAACATATGGACATGCTAATGCAAGCTGCCCACCATTTAATTTTAAAAAATAGTTATTTCATGTTGTTGTTGTTAATTCAATAGGAATTTTTTTAAGTTGTAAAAACTTTAAATGAAAGAATGTTTTTATATTAAAGACACATTTTCATATTAAAATATGAATATATCAGAAGAGAAATACAGACATGTTTTTTTTTAATTGAAAATAGTTTTTATTTACAAAATATTTTTCATTTTTATTTAAATAAAAGGATAAGAACAAGTAACCAATAAATAACTATTTTTTTAATCAAAATCGAAAAACTATTTTAGAATGAAAACGTGCTTTTGGGTTCTAAATATACTTTTAAAAAGTCTTAAATTGAAAATCTAATGCGCAAAAAATCATCTGTTGTTTGTAAACAAACAACTGGGTGTTTACAGGGAAAAGCAAAAAATGTTCCTTTCAAAGCAGCTTCCAGCTGGGGTGCTTATTGGTTACTTAGTCCTATTTTTCTCCTGTTGTCTTGTATTTAGGGATTAAGATGATACTATGACAGACATTCTTGCTACATTTTAACATCTGTCGAGCCAGCATCTTTGTGTAACTCGACACCCCATGCCATGCCTTCAGTGATCAATATTTGAACTAAGACATGCTATATTACCGGCTATTCAGCTTAAAAGAATTAATCTGCTGTATTCTTTCTTCCTTATTGTCATTGCGAATTGTATTTTACATTTCAGCATTTACCCTTTCTTATGGTGAATAAAACTGTATGTACCCACAGTCTACAGAGTTTCGAAGGAGTTTACATACATGCAAAAGAACACTGTGCTGATACATTCAGAAGGATAGAGCTGTGTAAAGTGAAGGTATGATTATATATATATATATATATATATATACTTTCAATAAGAAAAAAAACAATTTTTTATTGTAATAATGTAACTTATAATTTTATATTACCGGCTATTCAGCCTAGCCTCTTTGTTTAAACTAAGACACAACATGTCATTGTTTTTATTTAACAAATTAATTTAAAAGAATTAATTTGCTGTATTGTTTCTTCTTTATTGTCATTGCGAATTGTATTTTACATTTCAGCATTTATTGCTCAGTCAAGATAGGAGCATATGATAGAGCAGAGGTGAGTGAATTGATATCCCTATTGCACAAACTATCATCTACTTTCAACAGGAATAATATTGGGCTTTTTAGAGACAACGCAATTTTGATTTTAAAGAAAAATCAGATGGAGGCTATGGACCAGGCAAGGAAACAATTAACAAGAATATTTAAGGAATATGGTCTGAGAATTGAGGTTGAATCAAATCTGAGTGTGACAAATTTTCTAGATGTAACATTTGACCTAAACAGAGGAATACACAGCCCTTACAGAAAACCAAGAAGTGAGTCCATATATATATATAAACGTAAAATCAAACCACCCACCTGTAGTAATTAGGAATTTGAATAAGTCTATTGAGAATAGACTGAGTGTTAACCCTTCAAATGCCTTGATATTTGATAAAGCAAAAAGAGAATATGAAAGGACATTAAAAGAACAAGGGCACAAAGTGGGGCTAAAATATGAAACCAGTGAAAACAAAGGAGACAACAAAAACAGACAGAGAAATATTATATGGTTTAACCCCCCCCCTTCAACTTGGCAGTGAAAAATAAAATTGCAGGAACCTTCCTAAAACTGGTCAGTAAGTACTTCTCTGGGATACCCCAAAAAAAGCTATTTAAAAGAAATAATTTAAAAGTAAGCTACATAGAGCTGCACAAACAATATATGAAAAATAATTAGGAAAGAAGAGCGAAATAAAAATGAACCAACCTCTAATTGTAGGTCACAAACCTGCCCAGTACCAAAAAAGCATTTGCTAACAAATGTAGTGTATGAAGCAGTGGTAATATCACCAACCACAAAAAAACAAACAAAATCTACATTGGAGCTACACAGCAATCTATAAAAAACAGAATAGCACAACACAGGTTATCATTCAGGGACAAAAAATACAGCAAAACGACAAAACTCGCAAAACATGTGTGGGCTTTGAAAGAAAAAACATAAGAGTAATCCGGAGGTGGAGTAGAGGATTATTAAAAAAGCATCATCACACGAAAGAAATGATAACCCATGCATACTGTGCCTAGAAGAAAAACTAAAAATAGCAGAATTCAGGGACCCAGAGAGGATATTGAACTCACGGTCAGAGTCAACTAATAGATGTAGGCATAAAAACAAGCATAGACTTTGCCTAGTAAGTTACGGTGTTACATAGGGGGTGAAGGAGGGTATGTAGCATACTCACTGTATTAAAAGTGGGTACAACCCAGTTATAAAATACAGACCAATGGTAGGACAAACAATACCCTGAAGATTCATGCTACTGCAAGAAACAATAGTCGGTAATTTTAAGCCATTCTATTTTAGACGTATATATATATAATTTATATGATAACTTTTTTTTATATGATCACATTTTTTTTTCATTTTATCAAAAACATTTTAACCCAATATATTCTTCTTACATTGAAACTTTGACAACGTTACACAGGCAGAAAGTCATTTTTGTAGTAGCTCAATGTAAGGCATTTTTCTGCTGGCTGTTAATTGTCCAATTCAATGTTAATGTATAGAAACATTGCTAAGAGGCTTCTGAAACAGACTGTTCTCTCGTATGTGTTCGCATGTGTTGTTTTAAATTTGAACGCCTTAAAAATGCTTCTTTACAGACTTCACAAAAGAATGATTTTTCTCCAGTGTGTATTCGCATATGCTCTTTCAAACTGCATTTCCGTGAAAATGCTGCTTCACACACTTCACAAGAGAATGGTTTTTCTCCTGTATGTATCCGTACATGGTATTTCAAATTCTTGCGGTGTAAAAATGCTGCTTTACAGACTTCACAAGAGAATGGTTTCTCTCCAGTGTGTTTTTGCATGTGATTTTTTAAATAAATATTCCGAGCAAATGTTGATCCACACACTTCACAAGAATATGGTTTTTCTCCTGAATGTATCCGTACATGCTCTATCAAATTTTTGCGGTATGAAAATGTTGCTTCACATACTTGACAAGAAAATGGTTTCTCTCCAGTGTGTATTCGCATGTGATTTTTTAAATAAATATTCCGAGTAAATGTTGATCCACACACTTCACAAGAATATGGTTTTTCTCCTGTATGTATTCGCATGTGAGTTTTTAAACTATTATTCACAGAAAATGCAGATCCACATACTTCACAAGAAAATGGTTTCTCTCCTGTGTGTGTTTGCATGTGGTTTTTTAGAGTGGAACCCCTTGAAAATGATGAACCACATACCTCACAGGAATATGGCTTTTCACCAGTGTGTGTTCGCATGTGTAGTTTTAAATGTGAACTTTGCTTAAATGCTGAACTGCAAACTTTACAAGAATATGGTTTCTCTCCTGTATGTTGTCGTGTGTGTAATTGAAGACCGGAATTTTGTGAAAATGTCATACCACACACTTCACAGGAAAATGGTCTTTCTCCAGTGTGTGTTTGCATGTGTTTTTTAAGACTTGACTTTTGAGAAAATGCTGAACCACATACTTCACAAGAAAATGGTTTCTCTCCTGTGTGGATTCGCATGTGTATTTTAAGTCTGAATCTTTGTGAAAATGCTGAACCGCATACTTCACAGGAAAATGGTTTCTCTCCAGTGTGTATTCGCTTGTGTTTATTAAAATTGGAACTGTTATGAAATGCTGAACCACATACTTCACAGGAAAATGGCTTTTCTCCTGTGTGTTTTCGCATGTGGTCTTTTAAACTGGAACTCTTTGAAAATGTTGATTTGCACACTTCACAGGGAAATGGTTTCTCTTCTGTACATGTTTCCATGTCTGATTTCAAAGTTGAAAACTGTTTTTCTTCTGTAAAGTTCAAATCTGTGAATAAAGAATAAATATTAATTAGTGTTGCATATCGTGCAACGGAAGAGGAATCTTCCGATCAAGAGACAAAAGAAAAAGATAAAGAAATATTATATATATATATATATATATATAAATAAAGGGGGAGAATGGAAGAGAGATCTTCCGGTCAAGAAGCAGGGAGAAGATGAAGAAGTATATAAAAGAAAAAAGGAAAACAGAAGACTCCTCTTCTGTTGAGGAGGTGGAGAGAAAGATAAAGAAATATATTTTTAAAAAAAGGAAGTCTGTCCGTTATCAGATCAAAAGATAAAAATGTGTGGACATATTTATCATATATAAAGGCTAGCGGATCCGAAGGATGTCACTCAGTCCGGAGTGAGCAGCCGTTGGCATAACCTCGTCGCCTCCCGTCGTCAACCCCATTGTGAACACTCGTCGCCGCCCCTCACCACCCACTTAGGCATTTTCATTATGAGTGACCTGTCCCCTTCACCACTCACACACCGAAGAAAATAAAGATGGGTCATATTTTTATATTCACATGTCTGTGGTTTCATTGAAGTCCAGTAGCAGGCTATACAATAAATATTGAATCGGTGTGGTTAAATGAAAACAACACAGAGTGATAGTGAACCGGGTCGCAGCAAAAAAACCAATAGACGGTCGCGGTATCAACGAAAGGTAGGTGGCTTTTGATTTTACCTTGTGTACATTCTGCTCGTTATCATCGTAGAAAATTTGCTAGTTAAAAGAAAAACATATATATATTATTAATTAAAATGAATCAACATATTTTTGCTGATTTTATTCAGGTTCTGACTGCTGAGTTAAGGAATATGGCTTGTTTGGTGATGGACACATTAAGAGGGGAGTCGTTAATAAAAAATATTCAACCGTTAGTTCGTAAGGAAGATAGTGGATATCGGACTTGGTTGGGGGATATGCAGAAATATTTCCAAGTCATGCGCGTAGCAGGGGAAAACAAGTGTCAAGCGGCTCTCCTTACAACAAGAGGTACCGTCGAACAGTATTTAGAAAGACTCGTAGCAAATAATCCACAACTAACGTGGAATGAGTTAAAACATTCCTTAGGAGAATACTACGGGGTGGTGTCTAACCCCAGTGCTCGGTTAGTAGAATTAGTGAATATTAAGCAGGGTAGAGCAGAAGGAATATATGCAGAGGGTGGTACGGCTGGCGAAGAGTGCATACGAGGGGGTTGACGGGAGGAATGAGGTTGCTGTAAGGCAAGTGTTAGGATTTTTCATAGAAGGGATAACGGACCGAGAGTGTTGAAGGACGAGCCACAAAATTTAGAAGCTGCCTATCAGAAGGCCCTATCCGGGTTGAAATGGAAAATTCGGCTCGACGAAGGCTCAAAATACAAAGAGGAGCATATGGAGATTTGACACTTTTGGAGGCAGATACCAATAGAAGCAGTGAGTCCTACTACATCAATAGATAATAATAATAAGGGTAGATGTAAGGCAATCAGTCAGAAAGGATGTCATGGGGGAAGCAAAGAGAGCTCATGGATGATTGTCTTTAATTATAATCTTTCACTGAAATCCTGCATATACATAGAAAAAACTCTAAACTTGGTAGGTTCATATCTTCTAAAGTAGATTTGAACTCCTCACAAAATTCTTTGGTGAACTTAGGCAAGCATAGTAGATGTTAGGAAAAATATTATAAAAATTGAAGAGGACATATTTTCTATTGACTGACCGTAAGCTACATAGGTGGAAAGTTGTTGATTTTGGAGTTTTGGGTGAGCAAAATAAAATTTTCTATCAGGTATAGGGTTAGAATAGTTGGATATTTGGATTCTACCATCCTTATTTGCCCTACATACAAAATTTCAGAAATATTGAATGCATGGAAGTATTTTTTTAAATTAAAAAAAACAAACAAACACTGAGATTCTGCAACACCACAAGGCCTTAATTTTGAGGCAAAATAGGAAAATTATAACCCCACCCCCTCTAAAATTGGAACGGTAAAGTTTAACAAAATAATTTGGCACACTTTCCTAACTCATGAAGGGGAACATTTGTGCCAAATTTCAAGTAATTCGGTGTCGGTGAGTGTAACGCCTAGGTGAATTGACATGGAATAACCCAAGGCAATCAGTCAGAAAGGATGTCATGGGGGAGCAAGATATAGGACTCGTGAGTGGGAAAAAAGCATTGTTAGGTGTTGGAATTGTGGAATGCAGGGTCATACGCAGAGATTTTGTTGGCATCAAGTCTCGAGAAACGGCAGAGGTCCACTCGTGTGACGCCCAATGAGTGAAACAAGAATGTACCAACGCACATAGTTGGTAATGTGGTCACTTGGATTGGCAAGGTACTTTTCGAAGTTTGATTTAAAATCAGGTTACTGGCAAGTTAAACTCCATAAGGATGACAAGGAGAAAAGTGCATTCACTTGTCACAGGGGATTGTTTCATTTTAATGTCATGCCATTTGGTCTTGCAAATGCCCCTGGGGTCTTTCAGGAGTTGATGTCAATTGTCTTACGTGAACAAGAAGATTTTGCCCTTGCCTATCTAGATGATATCTTAATATTTTCAAACACAGTTGAAGATCACTTGAATCATATAGACGTGGCTTTCAATAGTCTGCATGAGCATAACCTCAAGTTGAAACCAGCTAAGTGTGAATTCTTTAAAATACAGACTCAATACCTGGGTTTCAAAGTTAGTGAGATGGGTATACAGCCAGATTTTGATAAAGGGCTATAAAATCAGTTTCCACTCCAACCACTGTTAGGCAAGTGAGAGCCTCCATTGGAATGACCTCGTACTATCGCTGCTTTATTAGAAATTTTTAATGCTGTTAAATTTATTCCCACATGCGCAGCTGAAATACGTGCGTACGTCGGAATACTTTTCCGAATGGGAGTCATTCATTTGCCGAATTACAGGTAAATTTTATTCGTTATTACTATGTGTGAATTTCTGAAATCTAGATTTTTTTCTTTCTCGATTTTTTTTTCTTCTGATTTTTCTTTCGGTTTAAAAAAATTAAAATCAACTTTGATACTTTTTCAGGTGTTATTGGAGTAAAAAAATCGAATTAAATCAAAGTTCAATTGCTGATATAATGCCCCGTAATCGTTACGATGAATTTTCATCTCAATGATTCTTCGACGAACCCTCCAAGTACCAGCCCTCAGTATGTCGGTACCGTTGATGGAAACTTTACTGAAGGAAAAGACGTATGTCTGTGGTACCATCCGAAGGAACCGTTGAGGATTACCTTATGCCTTTAAAAACTGCAAACTATCAAACACCGGTGACATGAAAAAATTTCAAAAAGGTAAACTGACAGCCATCACTTGGTGTGAAAACCGACGCCAAGTGAATATTTTGACGACTGGTAATACCATAAAAAATAGGACCATTACAAGGAAAAGGAAAGGTGGCATTGCCAATTTGACTTACGCAAAGCCCATAGCCATTATAGAGTACACCAACAATTTTAACGGTGTGGACAAAAATGACCAGCTACAACAGTATTACCAAATTGCCACTAAGGCTAGATAATGGTGGAAGTATTTGTTCTGGTGCGTTTTGGATGTGTCTGCAATCAATGCGTACATCATGTACTCTGAAGCCCCTGGAGGACCACGATGAAGGCGAATGTCCTGCATGGAATTCCAGTTAGCAGTTGCAGAGGGACTGATTAAAGGACACACTTCCCAGAAAAGGAAAGCTGCTGGGTCATTCCATGTCAATTCACCGGGGTGTTACACCCACCGACACCGAATTACTTGAAATTTGGCACAAATGTTCCCCTTCATGAGTTAGGAAAGTGTGCCAAATTATTTTGTCTTAAACCTTACAGTTCCGATTTTAGAAGGGGGGGGGGATATAATTTTGCTATTTTGCCTCAAAATTAAGGCCGTGCGGTGTCACAAAATCTCAGTGTTTTTTTTTTTAATTTAAAAAAAATACTTTCATACATTCAATATTTCTGAAATTTGGTATGTAAGGCAAATAAGGACTGTAGAATCCAAATATTCAACTATTTTAACCCTATACCTGATAGAAAATTTTATTTTGCCCACCCAAATGCATGACTCCAAAATCAACAACTTTTCACCTATGTAGCTTACGGTCAGTCTATCGAAAATATGTCCTCTTCAATTTTCATGATATTTTTTTCCTAACGTCTACTATGCCTGCCTAAGTTCACCCAAGAATTTTGTGAGGAGTTCAAGTATACTTTTGAAGATATGAACCTGCCAATTCAGAGGTTTTTTCCTATGTACGTGCAGGATTTCAGTGAAAGATTATAATTAAAGACAATCATCCTAATGCTCCATGAACTCTCAAATGTTGATATTGTGCTCAGTGACTTCTTAAACTATTCAATAATATTGTTTTTATCAATTAAAAAAAAACAACAAATTAAATACGAGGGTGAGTCAAAAAGTAATGCCATTTTGTTTAGTACAGGTATAATTAACGAGACAGGAACATGTATCATGAATTAAAATGAAGTTGGTCCTCTGTGGATCACCTCCCCACTTTCCCACAGTCACTGTTTTTTTCAATAGCAATGTTCCACCTTCAAATGAGAGTATGTATCCCTATTCTGTTGACTGTTATTTGAGCCACTTCTTCACTACAGATTTCACTTTATTTTTTTTGTTGTGTTTTTTGTTATTTAAAAAAAATATATTTTGTACTATTTTTCAATCAAAAGAAAGTGATAATAAAAATGAATATATAAGGAGTCTTTAAAATATTACATTTTAAACTACACTGTGCCATAAATTTTGTTGTGTGTATAGGCCATCTTGGACAGATGATAAACTCTACCATTTGGTGTTATAGGGGCATCAACAGTGCACAGAATATTTGTGAATGGCACAAAACATATCCTTAAAATTCTCTTCCCAGTAAAATGAACAAGATAGAGCTGGGTGCATTAACTTAATCAGCAAGTCATTCTCTGTATCAATCCAAATTTTATTGTCACACCTGCAACAAACATATCCTGAAATGACAAATTTCACTGTTTTTCGTCAGCCCCAATAGAGGTCATAGTTTTCATCTTCACTACATTGTTTTATGGCTATTTTATCTCTGATGAGTGGAATAAATTGATGAAAACTTCTTGTTCCTGGGACTGTGGATGCATTTTTGAATCTCATGTTGAGGCTCCTCCTTGCTTCCTCAACTTCCTCCTTTTCAACCAGAATTAATTTGATACCTTCAATTACAGATCTGCAATATTCAAAGATAGATTTTTGGAAATGATTTCTTTGGTAGTTGGTCTTCAGAGACTTTCTTTAGACATTATCCTTTTCATTGTCCCACCTATATCATCACATGGTTGTTTACCATGCAAAATTGGCAAAGTTCTTGTATTGTGCTGTGCAACTATCAGTAAAATACTCACTATTTTTTATATTTGGCAAGGTAGGCCTGATTACCTCAATTTTTTTTCTGTACCATATAAATAAATGCTACAACATGTGAGTTGTCACTCGACATAATGCAGAAACAATGATTTTGCATTGCATTTTCAAGTTTAAAGTAGTGTACCACTGGATGTAAAGTACATTGTGAGGTACTCCAATGAAAACTCTGGATCTCATCTTGAACTACAAATTTGTAGTTCTCAGCAAAATCTCCCAGGAACAAAACTTCAAAATCACTAATCTCCTCCTTTCTTTACTTTAAGTATCTGGATTGTGATTTAACCAATTAAGAATGAGGTGCTAATTTATTCAATTGCAAAAAACTAAATAAATGAAATCAATATTTCCTTCGATTATGTCATAATTTTTATTCAAGCTGCCCTGATGATTTAGGACAATTTGGCCACCTATGAATCATATACTCTCTGCTACTGGTATTACAGACAATATATTTCAAGAGATCTTGATATGATACATTCAGTGGTTCCAGTAATAATTTCATGTTTTGTTGGATGGTACATACACATATGGCATGTGTACCTGCACTACCAGCAAGGACACAGCATTACAGCCTTAGACTACAAAATTTTGAAAACTCCAAAAATGCTATCTGTTCCTTGAATGGTCTGAAGAGCTCATTTAGGTTGCACAAGATGAGTCTTTTCTGCTGATGAATATTATGTTTAATACTAACATAGTCTTTCCTGCCTGGCATCAGTTGAGTATATTCATCATAGTAAAATGCTTCCACTAGCTCTGCAATATTAGCAGACAAAGATTTGCCCCCTTTTGGTTCTGGCACAGCTAAAATACCTCGGTGTTCAGAACACAATTTGTGAGCCTTGCGTACAATGTGTTCTGAAACTCCAAACACACACATGACTTTTTTGTGTGACCAATCGGTACGGGGCAAGTGTCAAGATTTGTATTTTTTGCTACAAGAAGCTTTATCATTTTATCAAAGTACTTAGCTTTATCTAAAATATCATTTTTGAATTTCAAAGCCTCATCATTCAACAGCTCAGAGTCAACATTTAACGACCTGCCTACTTTGGTCTTTATACATTGCAATACAGAAGAATGTTTTCTCTTACCTAAATGAGCTTTTCCAGAGTAATGATGTCCTTTTGTTTTTATTGGATAAATTCCAATAGCAGAGAAACATTCATTGATATTTCTCTTCTCTGTTTCTGCAGAAGTACTTGTATCAAGCTTTTTCATTGCTGATCTGATACGTGTCTTGGTTCTTCATTATTACTACTTTTCTGATTCTGCAGAAGTACCTGCTTCAAGCTCTTAGGCAAAATAAAATTTTCTATCAGGTATAGGGTTAAAATAGTTGGATATTTGGATTCTACAGTCCTTATTTGCCTTACATACCAAATTTAAGAAATATTGAATGTATGAAAGTATTTTTTTTAAATTAAAAAAAAAACACTGAGATTTTGCGACACCGCATGGCCTTAATTTTGAGACAAAATAGCAAAATTTTTCCGGTGTTTTGACATGGAATGACCCTGCTATTGAAGTACCATCCCCGATTCCAAAGAAACCCGTACAACACAAGTCAACCAGGATAGAAACGATGAGAGGAGAACGTGTCTGCGTTGTTTGTGCCAAGGGAATGAAAGGGACTGCAAATGGATACAAAATTCAAAGCTCGTGGGAATGCAAGCGATGTTAGGCGTTACATTATGCAAAAATAATGGATGCTTCGGAGAATTCCATGATTTTCAACAGTAAGTTGAAGTAAATAGGTAAGAATTGTTTTATCCAGTTTTCCTTGAATACTCGAGAACTCGAGAGTAGATGCGATAACTGTCAACAAAGATTAAGAATTTACGGGAATTTACTT
Source organism: Doryteuthis pealeii (assembly GCA_023376005.1). Lineage (NCBI taxonomy): Eukaryota > Metazoa > Mollusca > Cephalopoda > Myopsida > Loliginidae > Doryteuthis > Doryteuthis pealeii. The sequence goes on from CM042151.1 coordinate 107,528,130, forward strand.
TAAAATAAAAATTTAGGTTTTATGTAACAGAAATTTTTTTTTTAACACAAACTTGGAATTGTTCTTTATATTAAACGTAAAAGAAAACATTAAAAAGTTAATTTTCCATTTTTTTATTGACGTTTTAAAATATTTTTAACAATTTGCATGCGTATGAAAAGAGCGTGTTTTGAGCAACCCTAAGGTAAATTTTATTCATTATTACTATGTGTGAATTTCTGAAATTTAGATTTTTTTTCTTCTGATTTTTCTTCGGGTTTAAAAAAATCTAAATCAACTTGGTGTGAAAACCGATGCCAAGTGAATATTTTGACGACTGGTAATACCATAAAAAATAGGACCATTACCCGAGAACTCACCTGAGTAGAATGTAATAGCTTTTTTTTCTATTCTAATAACATGTAGATGTAGAAAATATGAACTGTAATATTGCTGAACCTCATTTAGTGCAGAATCATTGGATATATAGTGAATTTTTTAATATGAAAAAATACCTCAGACACCTGTCTTTGTACCTGCACTGAGGTCAGTGATGTTTGTACGGTCATTTCTGTAACTAACTGCATGTAAAGTATTTCTATTAAAGTGTTTTAAAATGTTTTTTTCAGCATCTTTATTGAGTATACCTGTTTTTTTTACCTATCATTATGTAATTGTTCCATAACTACGTATGAGCAAAATCATTTTCAGTGCAAACAACTTTATAACATTGAGGAAGAGATACTACAAGCTTTTGAATGTACAGACCCATTTTTAGCTGTTTTTACCAAATCCTTATGGGAAAGAGGGGTTTGGACCTAGAATTGCTTCTGGGAAGTTAAGAGTTAAGCGATACACAAACAAGATGGTCAACTATAGAAAAGGAGGCTTATGCAATACACTATGCCCTTCAAAAACTAAACCTCTATCTGCATAGTACAGCATTTACAATCTATATGGATCACCGAACCCCTAGAGCACTTACTTCACCTATATCAAATAAGAAGATACAGACTTGTGCTCTGAGCATGGCAGGCTACAATTGTAGCATACAGTATCTCAAAGGTAAAGACAATGTTTGCGCAGATCTGTTGTGACATGATGTCGATCTAGAGGAGGACAGTGTTGATTCTCCCAAAGATATAGATGATAATAATTACATAGTGCGATGAATTCAAATCTAATTGAACCGAAAGAATTTGCATCCTATAAAAATCCCAACGAGTCATCAATGACGCAAGAACGTCCCACATTGCAGGGGATAGACATGATTAGGGAGCAGGAATCAGACAAGGAGATTCTAGACCTAAAGAGTAGATTAAAAAATGGTAGAGCTAAAAGAACAGAGCAGAAAAATATGTAGATGAGATAGTGTATTACTTGTCTCAGCCTAACGATGAACCTCTCATCAGACTTTATATCTCGTCACATCTTAGGCTAAAAATGTGCTGGGGGGGGGCGCTTTATTTCCAATACAGTTTTCGACCAAAAAATATGGGTGATTGATACTAAAGTAAAGTAGTTATCAAAAAATATTTTTTTAGAATCTAATAATATGACATTTTTAATTTAAAATTTTGCTGCTCATAGCAGAAATACCTAATGAATTATAAAATTCATTAACTGATAAATCAATACTGAAAATTTCATTAAAATCAGATAATTCCTTGATTTTTTGGTAAAATTATTTTCAATAGCGAATGTTACAATTTATTTTGTAAACATGAATTTTAAGCAGCATTTCTGACCAAACGCGACCGAAATTGAACGAAAAAAAAATAGTTTTAAATGTATAGGTACCACCTATTAACCCTGTGAAATTCCCACCCCCCTATATTTAACACAATAAAATTTGCATAAAAATTAATATTATCTCGAAAAATTTGTTTACATTCGAAAGTAGAAACATTAAACAAACTCCTGATGATTTTTTAAAAAATTAGGAAAAATTAATGAAATCGGAAATAAAAAGTGCAAAAATATGTCATAATATTATTATTTAAAAACTTTATTTTTTTGCTTTTTTAATTAATATGTACTATATTCTATTAAATTGTCAAGAAAAAAAAATTTTCTTTCAAAGAAATTAAATTTTCAATCTTTTGTGCGCTTAAATAATTTTTTTCTTTTTTAATGTTTAAAAATCTTTTTTTGTGTGTACAAATTGAATTTTTCATGGATATTTAAATATATGAATTTTAGAATTTAGGTGAACTAAAAATTGGTCCAATCCACAATATATTAATATTTTTAAAAGAATTTGTCAATTTTATTGTTGAATAGTAATGTGTAATTCTTAGAATATATGGAAGAGCAAAACTGACATATTTGTTTTGTTTTTATACAAAGAGACGAGATACTTCTCAGTATATTAACTATTGTTTTTTTTTAAGCATAAAATTTTTTTTCTATCTATTAGAATAAAAAATAAGTATATATTTATTATTTTATCAGTTTTTCTCTTAGAAAATTTATTTGTAAAGTTAATTTCACTGTGAAATCTTAATATTAAAGTTTTTCAAATTTTTATTCATTTTAAAAGTAAATTTTAATATTAAAGTTTTTATTCATTTTAATAGTAAATGTAGTGAGAGAGGAGACCTGCCTCATGCAACATGGTGTGACGGAGAGGGTGGCAGGCATGAAGACTTGCCGTATTCTCAAAGGAAGCAGGCTAGGCTTTGCCTGGCGTGTAGAACTGACATAGAGTCGAACCCGCTTCCTTCAGAATGTGAGAGCTGTGGACGATTGGTGAAGTAGGAAATGGCATAGTGGCCCGGATGTAGGTGGTCACGCCGTGCTGGCGAGTGTCGCACGGACAATTATGAGTGAGGAGCCCGGATGTGGTGAAATTGGGGTGTATTTAAAGGACATTCTCACAGACCAGGCAGAACGACTTGCAGTTGTATTTTGTTGTCGAGACGAGCAGGACAAAGACATGGTTGGACTGTTGATTGGAGCCTTGAGTCAGACTTGACTTTGACCCCCCCTCACTGATTAGAGTAAATTTTGGCTAAACTTACAAATCAGTTGGAAAATTAAAACTTATTACAAGGTGACCCAGAAAAAAAACAGAACCCAAATTATTTATTTTCCCATTATCTTTATAGTAAAAATCGTTTTTGTCAGTTCATTTTTTTTTCATATTTCCTAAAATAAAATAGGCGGGGGAGTAAACCTCATAAAAAATATATTTCTCCTAATATATTTTAGGAAAAAACTATTTCAGACATATTTACATACAAAGGTAAAGTTATGGAAATTTGTGAAAATTGGACCATAAATTGATTTTTCATAGAATTTTTTAAAACTTATAAATCAATTTAAATTTAAAATAATTTTAATTGATTTAACAGTGCAAAAAAGAAAACATTGTTTTTCATTCATAATTTTCATATAAAAAGATTTAAAAAAAGAATATTTTTAAAATCTTTGAAAACCAATAATCGGTTATTGAATATACACAAGAAATCAATTATGTCGAATACAGCTCCTCATACATTTAAATGTATAATTGTCAAAGGAAGATAATATACAAATTTTCTGTCTGGATTTTGACCTTAAAATTACCCTTTTGCATGTAATACGGATAGGTTTATTTATTTTTTAAGATAATAATGTAATTTTTCTCAATCGGATACTTTGATCTTTGATTTAACTCTTTAGGTTTGTTATTTTTTTTAACCAGATTTTTAAAAAACAAAGTTCAAAAATATTTACTTTCGTCTATGAAATATACCATAAATTAGGGACTGGCAAAAAAATTGGATACTACGAGTTTTAAAAGCGAATTAAAAATAATGAAATCTATTATTTAAGGTCAAACTTTGTCTAAATTGATAAGTAATAACATAATGACCATCATTAAAAAAAGAAGAATACCATTACATATGCAGTTTATTTTTAATACATTTAAAGGGATTTGTTTTGGTCAATTTCGACGAGATCCGCCATTCTGTCTCTTTTTCGATGGTTTTAAGTGCTTGTTTACAATTTTACTGTAACATTCGCGATTGCAAAACAATTTACCAAAAATCAGGTAATTATCCGATTTTAATGAAATTTTCAGTATTGATTTAACAATTAATGAATTTTATAATGCATCAGTTATTTTATTTCAAAACTTTAATTTAGTATTTTTGCTATGAAAAATTAATAAATAAAATTCATTTAAAATGTGAAAAATCTGATGTTTTTAGATTCTAGAAATAAATATCATTAAATATGCAAACCTTATTTCATTTCATCAAAGTATACTTTTTGAAGAAAACCTCTATTAAAAATGTCCCCCCCCCCCTTTTTAAGCAGAAAAAATATCGATGCATAATTCTTTCTTTTATAAGATAATATCCAATTAAATAATTATCGAAATGAGTAAAAGAAATCTCCAAAAAATAATTTTTTTTTTTTTACATTTTATTTTTCGATTTTCGGTACTTATTTTCTCATAGAAAAGCCACCGTAATATATTTTTTTTTTTTCGTTGTTGTTTCTATTCATAACTTCGGTCTTTTATCTCTTTATTTATACTGTAATTAGAAAAATATAAGACCAATTAGAAAAAAATATTAATATGTCAAAATTAAGCGACCTGAATAAATGAGAAATAAAATGAATAATGCATTATAAAGATCATTCATTGATAAATAAACACTGAAAATTTCATTAAAATCCGATAATTCCCTGATTTTTGGTAAATTATTTTCTGTAGGGGGGGGGGCTAAAGTCTATTTGTCAAAAACGCATTTTAGGCTCATTTTGCCAGTAGCTACCTTAAATCATCACGTGGCCGGAAAATGGAGGTGACTACCGACCATACACCAATCATTTTTCATGGATTCATTTTTTCTTATAATTATTCCATAATGTATCAGTGATAATACCAAGACATCATTTTCCTTTTTTAAAATATCAAAGAGAGAAAAAAAAATCAACTTTTCCTTATTTCTAAGAAAGAAGTTTATGCGCTATGGTCTTCCGTAGTAAAAATTAAAAAGAATAATCGAGAGAAAGAATCTGCTAGAAAAATTATTTCTACTAAAATTTAAAATTCAATCATATAAATTATCTTGATTTTTCATATTCAACCACAAAAAAAAAAAAAAAAAAAATGCGACCACGAAAAATTAAGTAAAAAAATATTTTAAAAGCATCGAATATATTTCAATAGGTAAAAATCACAGCATTTAAAAACAATTTTAAAACATATTCCAATAATTTAAATACTTGTCTAAAATTATTTTCACATATCTAAAATATTTTATAATTCTCTTTCGCTTTAATGCTAATTTTATATTTGATATTTTATATTTAATCATGTTCCTTGAGTTGATTTTTCCCTATTCATAAAAAAAAGATGTGACCACAAAGGAAGGACAACGAAATTGATGAACATGAACAAAGAAAAATTAAATAAAGAATATTTTAAATGTATCGAATATATTTCTATATGTAAAATCACAGAATTTAAAACAATTTTAAAACAAATTCCAATAATATAAATATCTTATTTTATAATTCTCTTTCGCTTTAGTAAGTAAAACAAATATTTTTGCTCATTTTATATTTGCAACGAAAAAATTAATATCAACATTTTACTTACTTCTTTTGTCTGATTTCTCTCTCTCAGGACAATTTAACGTTAGAAAAATTTAAAATTTTAAATAACTCAGGATTTTTTCTTCTTTTTTCTTGTTTTAATTAAAATTTAAAAACTGCCGTCATTTACGATTGAGTAAACTTCATTGTTAAAGAGTGGAAGTCAAGGGAGGTAACCGAGAGAAAATATTAGGATTGGATTTTATGTTTCCTTTCAACCAATATTTTGATTCATTGAATGGAATCATTAAACTCTACAATAATAATGATTTTTGTTATTTTCATGAAATTTTGAAATTATGATTATGATGATAATGAATTATGAAATAATAAAAATAACCAGAATAATAATGAATAAAAAATAATAACAATAGAAATAAATAAAAATAATGATAAATAATAATAACAATAAATTGTAAATAATAGAAATTATAAAAATCTTTATCTTTACAATAATAATTATTTTTCTTATTTTCATAATTTTTATAATTCTTATACTTTATATTTTTTACAATTTTATTTTTATATATTTTTCATGATTTTATAATGCTTTGTTTTCACTGAATGGAATTATTTAAATTTACAATATTAATTCTTTTATGTTATTTCTTTTTTCTAATTAAAAAAAAAAGCACAAGAAATTTCATTTTTTCTAAACATTAGAGTTTAAAAAACGGTAATAATTTTAATTTCCAAAAGCCAAATTGATAAAATTTCTTTGCAGTTATCAAAAATAAGCTGAAGTAAGATTATTCATAGAGAAAGAATTAGCATCCTAGTTTCAGACTTCATGAGTACCTCTAACTACATTTCTAGAATAATGTGTGAACTTTACTATTATTTAAGTTTTAAATATATGCATTGGCTTTTTTCATCAAGGGAGGTAATAGAACAAAATTCAATTTTTTAAATTCATAAACAATTACCAAAAATGAGAGAATTATCCAATTTTAGTGAAATTTTCAGCACTTTATTCAGTTATGACATAATTCTATAATTGATATATCCGGGGCAAGGGTTATATTAGTAAAAGTTGTAGGGAGGTGTACTCACGGGTAAGTATAAAGCTGGTACGTCACAGTAATAGTAGTACATCAGAGTAGTCAGCATAGTAGTAACAGGCGATTGTACCACTACAGTGTTAAGTATTTGTGGTGGACACTAACCAATCATATTACTTTGAGTGGGTACCTAGGTATATGCATATTCATTACATCAATAATCTTTCTAGAAATTTAAAAATTAGGGACTGGAAAATATCATTATTCAAATGATGAAAGGTTGACCACTGACAATCATAATTGATAAAAAAAAAACAACATATTTTCAATTTTTTTTTTTATCAAATGATAAAATAAGCTATCCATAATAAAATCATTGAAAAATAATTTTAATTATTTTGAACATACCTAATGTTAAGAGACTTTATTAGTGTGCTCTCCAAATCATAAACTGAAAAATAATATGTGGTGATTAATAAAAAATAAAATGAAACAAAATAAAAATAAATGAAACAAAATTGAATTAATATAAAAAAATAAATAAAAAGAATAAAAAAGAATAACAATCACCCAGAAAGCCTGAGACAAGAAGAACCTTCAGGACATGTGCAGAAAACCCCAAAATTCTTCATGCCAAAATGGTTTCTCTGTCTTTTTAATCCCAGGACTTGGAAGAAGAAACACCTATTGACTTACTCGATAAAATATGTCCCTCAAAAAATAGCGTGAATTAACAAATAAAAGTCTTACCCTAAATTTATCCTTATCTTTGTTTCTTTCACTTCTTTTCCTAAATTATCTTTCAGCTTACCAGCCAACAAGGAGGAAGAACCAGTTTTAATACAGATTAAACACTAATGTGAGCAAGCTTAAACCACATAGAACTAACAACCAATGAAACACTTCATCAATTCTAAGAATATAATGACAGAACCAATGGTAATAATATTAACTGTGGTAGCAACATGATGGAATAGTAAGGGTGTTAATAATATAGTTATAATTGTAGTATTGGTAATAGTAGTAGCAAAAGGCTTGATGTAGTTAATATAAACTTTACATGACCTTTACTAACATTTAAAAAGGACTATATATACATATGGAGAGGGTGACCAGCTTCTTTGGCAACAGCTCATCCTCCATATCAACCCCCAGGCTGTGTGCTTCCATGTTTGTTGGATACTACACCATCATTCCTAGTAGATGGATGGATGGTAACTATATATATATATATATATATATATATATATATATATATACATACTAGACAAAACGTGAACCGTTGGGTCACCCATTAAGCTCGCTAGATGATTAGGGAAAAGAGTAGGATCTGCCAAAATATCATCTGCATTTCATTTTAAAAACGAACTAAAATTTATTAAATTGATTATTTAAGGTCAAATTTTTATCTAAGTCGAAAAGTAGTAACATAATGAGCATCAGTAAAAAAGCAAGATAATATTACACATATAATTTATTTTTGATATATTTAAAATGTTTTTTTCGTCGATCATGCCTGCCAAGAGGCTACTTAAAATCCATTTTTACCAAATAAATTGTAACTTTTGCAATTGAAAAAAATTTACCATGGATTGTCCAATTGAACACATATCCTAGTAGATAAAGGAGTTAGATTAAGACAGTTCTAAATGCCAGTTATCTCTAGACTGCAGGTTCAATCCTGGTCAGGGGCAGCAGTAACATAGAATAATAATTAACACAGCTTAACACCTGTACCCCAGCTATGGTTAGTGGAATGAGAACAGGATACCCCTGTGGACTGAATAAAAGGTTGGTTTCAAAGTTCCGTGATGGTTCCCAATTACAAGAAGGTTCCTGAGTCCGACAAGAAATACCTGAAGAAGGCCGGAGGGCACATCGGCTGAAACTTTGTAGAGATTACAATGAAGACAAGGACAATAGTCTGAATAATACAAATAATGGTAATCTTTGCGGAGTTCCGTCCTGGCTTCCTGCCTCAAAAACTGCTAGCTGCTGACTGGTGGAAAAACAACACCAGCTATGACTGAAGTCTGTATCCGAAGCGGTATCACTTGAAAATAAAAAAAAAAGAACCAACTTAGTATACAGGGTGACTCAGAAAAAACAGAGCCCAAATTATTTATTTATTTTCAATTAAACTAAACCTAAACCCCAACCCCAACCCCAAATCCTAAACCCTAGTTGTTTTTGTTTTTTTATGCCGCTTCCGCTACGGACTTCAATCGTAGCTGGTATTTTTTTTCAGCAGTCACTGGCAAGCAGTTTTTGAGGCAAGAGGCCAGGACAGAACTCCACAAAGATTACAATTATTTGTATTATTCAGACTGTAATATCAGAGTGGTATATATTTGATTGATACTATTTTCTGCATAAATAAAAAGACTAAAGACAGAGTTTATTTCTTTAAAACCATACGTAATTAAAAACAACCTTAATCCCCTAAAACCCAATTTGAAAAATGTTAATTCATAGACTGTAGTTAAACTGTCATTGGGTACCAGCAAAAAACTTTCCGTTTTAATTTTCCAACCTAAATCCGAAATCAGCCCTACATTCTATGAATTAACATTTTGCGAATTGGGTTACGGTTTAAGGGGATTAAGGTTGTTTTTAATTACGTATTGCTTTAAAAAATAAACAACAAAAAACCCAAATTACTATACATTTAATTAACCATTGAAATTAATTATTGAATCTATTATTGAGACAGTTGTATTGCAATGTATAATTTCAATTAAACTTAGTTTAAAAAAATATTTTTCAACATTAAATTTCGTAGACGTAAACTCTACATTGTTTGGAATTGTATTACTTAGATTATTCGGACTATTTTCCTCATCATTATTGTTATCTGTACAATATTTCAGCCAATGCACCCTCCAGCCTTCTTCAGGTATTTCTTATTGGGCTTGGGAAACTTCTCTTTGAACTTGGGAACCTTCTTTTCCAACACGGGAACCTTATTATTGTAATCAGGAGCCTTCACAGAACTTGAACTCAACCCTTTATTCAATCCATGGTGGCACACTGTTCTTATTCTGCTAACCATGACTGGGTACAAGTGTTAAGCTGTGTTAATTATTATTCTATGTTACTGTCACCCTTGAACCTGCAAGCCAAGGGATAACTGTCACTTAGAACTGTATTAATCCAATAGCTATATTCACTACACCATGTGTCCAATTGGACAACTCAAAGTGAATTTTGGGAAGTTATAAACCTAATGTCTTGTTTTACCTAGAATATCTATTTTTATACTTATGTATGATGATTTTTACCTTGACTCATATAGTGTTAATAAATAATCCAAATGATACAAATGATCAAACCCCAGCTCAAAAATTCAGAGAAATTGTCTGGGATTTGTTTAAAGCAAAAATTATTTAAACATGCAGAAATATTTCTCTTGAGTCTATTTAAAAAGAAGGCAAATAAAGCAGTCCTCCAGGCTTGAACAGAAGTTTGTCATCAAATTTTTGGTAGCTGAGAAGTACAACCCATGTGAAATTCACAATAGAATATGTGATGTGTTTAGAGAAACATCATTTAGATGGGAGAAAATTTACAAATGGGCTATGATACTTAGTTGAAAAGACAGTCCATGAAGTAGAAACACACTGACTCTCTAGTAAAGAAAATGTTCTGGATGCAGCAGTCAGGAAAGAAGGTCATTATGATAGTATTCTGAGACATAAAATAACCCATCACTGTTAATTTCCTTGCAAAAGGTACAATTGTTAACAATTTTTTCTATTGTCAAGTCCTTTGGAAACATTCCCCTTATTCATTGAATGACACTTGCGTGTGTGCATGTGTGTGTGTGCGTGATTTTCTTATGGAAGTAAAATTAAAATGAAATAAAAATTAAAAGCATTTACCTTTAAAAATGACTTAATTTCATTAAAGGCAAGTTAAATGTTACATTTTTTATAATCAACACTTCTGGTCAGGATTAGGTGATCCATTTATTATTATTAGTAGTAGTATTAGTATTATTATTACTAACAAAATAAAAAAAAAAAAAATAGATTTTTGAAAAATATTGCCTGAGGGGAGTAGAAGTTAATAATTTAATTTCAAAAAAATAAATTTTATATTAGTTCAATTTGTAGAAGAATAAATTCCTAAAAATTACTTTTCAATAAATAAAATTTATTTAAAAAATGTTTGTATAATCAATGAAAAGAAAAAGATATGTGTATAAACAATAAACTGAACAAAATGCTATTAATTACTTTGCTAAAATTAATTTGAATAAATATTTTGCAGATGAAAAAACAAACAACAGTAATAAAGAATAACAACAGTATGCATAACATTAAAAATAAATATAATAGATAATCTTATTATAATGGAGATTGTGGGTTTGTCTGTCTGTAACCGAAACTACGCAAGTCACAATTCCCTTTGTTATTAACACACATTCTCCATGATTTTATTTTTTATTTAAACCTCAATTATTAGTAAAATTGTTTTACATCATTAAGACTGTTAACAATATCTACATACTAATAACATGCAATTATGTTTATATATTCAACGAAATAGCGGTTTACAGTGTAAATGGGAAGGCTAATTTGCATATTGATCTTAAAAAATTTCATTTTAATAAATATATGCTTAGTATTATTGATTTCTAATTGTTTGGTTTTATCTTAATAAATATGAGCAAAAATCTCGGGGATAAATCTTTACAGAAATCTATTAACATAAAGAAATAACTGTAATTTTATTCTTTTCTTCCTATTTTAACTCAATAGTTAAATTAGGGAAATTTACCACTGAAAGACGGGAGTAAGGGAAAATGGTGGAACAGTTAGTTTCAAAGTTGTTCTATTTTCCGATTATACCCCCTCTGTTCCAAATATTTTTATCTGAATTCTTATTCAGTTTCATTAGCCTTTCTAATTTAACATGATATTTTATTATATTAAAACTTAAATACTTGCACCCGGAGGGTGCATATATTTGCTAGTAAAAATAAATAATAATACATTGTTACACTCTTAATTTATTTTCTTAGGGATTTAATAAATTTCAGATTTATCAAATCAAATTCCTTAATTATCAAATAAGCATTAAATTAATTGAATAACTTTATTTAATTCTTAAAGAACAAAATTTTTTAATATAAATCAAAATTAAAAAGCTATTTAATTAATGTAAAACTGAATAAAAATAAACTGTAGTTTTTGCATTTTTAAAAATAAATTTAAACTAACCATTTCCGGTTGAATCTCATAGATTGAATTACCGTTATTAAAATGGAAGATAAGACAAGTTTATATGATGATATCTTGTCTCTAAAAAAATTTCTCATAAAATTCTATACATTAGATAACTTTAAATATATAATAAAATAAAACAAAATATATATAAGTCAATAATAATGGACATGTATTTATTGAAACTTGTTTTAAAAAGTACAGTAGACAATCCTTTGTTGTTTACTACTAAAGAGCCTATTATATATAATAAAGTGTTTGCATTATTTAATGTAGTAATAATATTGACTATAAATTAAATACTCATTGATAAAGTTACGTAATTCCTGAAATTGCCATGATGTAAGCAGTGACATAGTTTTGGTTACAGACAAATAGAAACTGAATCTCCATTATATATAGAAGATTGTTGGATTTTACAGCATGTCAAACATTTTCTGGGTTGGACATATGCCAAAGATGTTTTGTTTTATTTATTTTTGATGGCATTGAAATTTTTTTTTCATGCAACGTCAATAACCATTTTTATTAAAAATAAATTTTGTTGAATTTTTAGTATTTTTTAGAAGAATTTATTGAGTTCACTGATAAATTCATCTTTGCTTCTCCAGCAGTGTCCAGTATGTCTTGTTCATGTGATGGGAGGTCATAGTTGAAAGTGCAAATCCTTGACAAAAACATTTGTAACTGGATATTAGATCCTCAGGTATGTGATGGTTTTATACAAGTCATACAAGTATTGGAAATTTTTTAATGAATATATATCCCAAAATAAGTAAGGCCATTACATGAAAAAATCCCTAGCAAAATCGTTGTTACACAAATTTTATGTATGTTAATGTTGAACTGAATCTAAGCCCCCCCCTCTCCCCATGCTGATTATCATTATTTTCCAAAGTACATTAAAAAATAAAAGTCTTTTTCAGCATAAATTATTGGAGAAAAATTGCAAAAGACTAGGAAATGCAAATCATTTAAAGAAAAAGTTAAATCTCACAAAACTGAAACATATTTATGTTAATTAAGACTTTTATTCAATTGATAATAAAAATTACATAAAAGTCTTATTCAGCATAAATTATTGGAGAAAAATTGCAAAAGACTAGGAAATGCAAATCATTTAAAGAAAAAGTTAAATCTCACAAAACTCAAACATATTTGTGTAATTAAGACTTTTATTCAATTGATAATAAAAATTACATAAAAGTCTTATTCAGCATAAATTATTGGAGAAAAATAGCAAAAGACTAGGAAATGCAAATCATTTAAAGAAAAAGTTAAATCTCACAAAACTGAAACATATTTGTGTAATTAAGACTTTTATTCAATTGATAATAAAAATTACATAAAAGTCTTATTCAGCATAAATTATTGGAGAAAAATAGCAAAAGACTGGGAAATGCAAATCATTTAACGAAAAAGTTAAATCTCACAAAACTGAAACATATTTGTGTAATTAAGACTTTTATTCAATTGATAATAAAAATTACATAAAAGTCTTATTCAGCATAAATTATTGGAGAAAAATAGCAAAAGACTGGGAAATGCAAATCATTTAACGAAAAAGTTAAATCTCACAAAACTCAAACATATTTGTGTAATTAAGACTTTTATTCAATTGATAATAAAAATTACATAAAAGTTTTATTCAGCATAAATTATTGGAGAAAAATAGCAAAAGACTAAGAAATGAAAATCATTTAAAGAAAAAGTTAAATCTCACAAAACTGAAATATATTTCAGTGTAATTCAGAATTTTATTTAAATGAAAATAAAAATTACATAAAATGATGAAAAAGCATGAAAATATAAATTACATGAAAAATAGATTTCTCTTTGAAAACAAAAATTCAAGAAAAAATTTTTTCAACTAGTTATTACCCGTGATAGTCATAATAGTTTTCCTTGAGTGGGACATATCACTGACATCACTCCAGAAATAGAAACTAGGCCTCACTGTTTTTTTTTTGTTTAATCTCAGAATGCTGTCTAGTATACCCATATAATGTACCGTTAATAATAACAATTCAAATGTCCATTGCATATCACTCTTGTTCATAATGATTGACTTGTCCCAATCATATTACAGTTATTTCCTATGAAAAAAATATCATGTACATACGGGAATTTCTCAGATTATTTTTTAACAAATTAATAACCAATTTATATTTTTGGATGTTTTAATTAGCAAATTTTTCTGGTTATGGTAACATGTGTCAAGTGGCAGAAAAGAAATTGTTCCTTACTGTAGTTGTAAATTTTCTCATTTTTCAGTTATTGTAATGAGAATCTCTCTCTCTCTCTCTCTCTCTCTCTATATATATATATATATATATATATATATATATATATATATATAATTTACATTGTCCCTTTTCTTATATGATCACATTTTCTCTCATTTTATCAAAATATTTTTATCCAATATACTCTTTGTTATATTAACTTTACCAAAAAAGGCAGAATGTCAGTTTCATCATTTTTGTTGTAGCTCAATGTAAGGCAATATAAAAATGTGTCTTTCATTTCAAGTTTTATAATTTAAATAATAACAATATTAGTTTATTGTTAGTGCAAAATTAATTTTTCACATATGCTAACAACAACATTGAATAAATGTTTTTTTTATTAAAACCAAAAACTATTCTAGTATAAAAAAGTGTCTTTGGTTTGTAAGTATACATGAAAAAACTTTTGGGAAAAAAAAGAAGTGAAGTTCTAATGTCAAAAAATTGTCTGTTGATTTTGTTTATAAACAACTGGAAATCTGTGGTGAAAAGCAAAAGCTGTTCTTTTGAAACCTGTTCTTAGTTGGGGTCCCTATCAGATACTTGATCCCATTTTCCTAATGGTTCCTCATTGTCCAATTTAATAGCAATGTATAGAAACATCAACAGGAAGCCCCACTGTGGTGTCGGATTGTCTTAAGGTCATTTTGAATAATATATTAATTAAAAGTGAGTGCTTTATTGTTTTTGTAGAATGAAGCACAATTGCTGATCAAATTATCATCTTTTAATTTTTCTTTTTTTTAATGTTTAATTGACTTTTTAAAAATATTTTGAAAATAATTCTGAGTATTTTGCACTTGATCCGTACATCCACAGAATGATGATTCTGCTCTCATCTGTAATTCCATGAATGGTTTAATGAAGAGTCTTCCTGAACAAGAAACACTTCACAAAAATATGATTTCCTTATCACTGCCATTGCCTTCCGATAAAGCAGAACTCTGACGTGGCATAGGACTCTGACGTGGTGTTCCATTGATGAGGATCAAGTGTGGGCTGTAGATCCCCATCTATTCCTTTTTCAAATTATTTTGAACATCAACCACGTGGGATCTTTAATTGTTGATTATCTTTTAAAGAGTATCTCATATCAAATATTGAGATATACTTAATGAAAATTTGGTTTCTCTTCAATGGGCATTTGCTTGTTATTAACTCACTGATAATTGCTGATATAGCAACTTGAAATGTGAAGGCAGTTCTTCTCATGTTAATCCATGGGAATTTTAAATGTGTAACTCTGTAAAAATATTGATACACATATTTTACAATACTTATAAACTTACATTTAACTATGTAATTAGTACACTCTGAAAATTTTAATACAGACTCAAGAAAGAGATTGGTCTCTTGTATGTGTTTGCATGTGTTGTTTTAAATGTTAATTAAGTGAAAATACTGCTTCACACACCACAAGAAGATGTTGTTTTTCAGTGTGTATTAAGAGAAATTAAGTAAACAAGGAAGTAACAATTGTAATTTCTGCTACTCAGGAAAGGTACAAGGCAAATATATTTATATTTGGGTTAATAATTTATTGGGTGCAATGTGAAGATGTTTGTTAAGTTTACAAAATGTATTTTTAGGGAAAAGTGTTCAAAGTGTGTGTGAGAGTTTGTAACTTGCCAGAGACGTTTGCTCAGCGGGAAATATTATGTTATATAATGTATTAGACAAGGTAACTTATCTCGTGTTGGAGTGTTTTAGCAATGTTCATAGTTGTTCATTAAGGTCGCTGTTACTATGATGTCAGCCTGTTGAATTCCTTCTGTGCTTCTCACGGGTGCTTGTCTGTTCATTGAATTTGTCTGCTCTTACCCCTGTGGGTGCCTAGACTGATGTTGAAGCTGACCTTAATTCGGCCACTGATAAAACCAGTCCAACTTCTGTGCCTGCGGATTCTGTTCTGGTGATTTTTAGGGCTCTAAACCCTGGTGTCTGATTCTCAGGAACGAATAGAGGCAAATAACCCAAATTTCTGAGAGTATTCGTCCTTATGGACTTTCAAAGTTTTACCCTCTGAAAAGGATGATCCAAACACTTTACAAGAGAATGGTTTATTTCCAGTGTTGTTTTGCTTATGAGGTTTTAAATTTACATTCTGAGAAAATGCTGATCCACACACTTCACAAGAAAATGGTTATTCTCTTATTTTTAAAAAATTTCTTTTGATAATTTTGAGAAATTAAGGGGCCCCTGCCTGGGGCTAACACTTGATCCCTTTATGAATAGTATTTATATCCTAAGGATTGTTTTAGAATTGAGGATGTTCCTTTGATAGCTGCTATTTGTATTTCATAACAGCTTGGTTTACCAGGTATTGTGTCAAGGTATGTTTATTATATTACCCCTACCACAACTATTCGCAAGTGATTGTTTAAATGTGCACTTGCTGACCCCAGTACTTAACAAGAAAATAGTTTCTCTCCTGTGTGCATTTGTATGTAGCATTTAAGGTAGGAACTGCTTCAAAGGAATATGGCTTCTCACTAGTGCATGTGCTATTTTAATTGAGAAGTTTCCCAAACTGATAATCTGCACACTTGACAAGAAAATGGTTTTTCTCTTTTTTTGTTTCATTTTCTTATTAGATTTTTTTAGAAGGTCAAGAGGCCCCTGTCCTGGGGCTAACACTTGATTTCTTTATAAATAGTATTTATATCCTAATGATCTTTTTAGGATGGAGCATGTTCCTTTGATAGCTGCTATTTGTATTTCATAGCAGCTTGGTTTCCCTGGTATTGTTTCAAGGTATTTTTTTAGATTTTGTTTCACCAGCCCAGTTGCCCCAATCACAATGGGTATGATGTCTATTTCTTTCAGTGACCAAGTTGTTTTTAGGTCATTCTTGAGGTCTTGATATTTTGTGATCCTTTCTCGGTCGGCTCTATTTAGGCCATAGTCATTTGGGACAGCTACATCAATAATAAGAGCAGTTTTTCTTTGTTTGTCCCAGATAACAATATCTGGTTTAATGGCTTTGTCTTTTATATATCTGCCTGTCTGGATTACTTTGTCATACTCCAGTGTGTTGTTGCATGTGGCTTTTAAGATTGGAACTGAATAAAAATGCTGACCATACCTCACAAGAATATTGCTACTCACCAGTGTGTATCCTCATGTGCCGTTTAAGATTGGAATTGTCTGAATATGCCAAACCACATACCTCACAAGAAAATGGTTTCTCTCCTGTGTGTATTCGCATGTGCCTTTTCAAACTAAAACTCTGTGAAAATGCAGTTCCACATGTCTCACAAGAAAATGGTTTCTCTCCTGTATGAGTTCGCATATGTGTTTTTAACTTGAATTTGTTTAAAAATGAAGATCCACAAACTTGACAAGAAAATGGGTTCTGTCCAGTATGTTTATGGAAGTGGCTCCTTAAACTGGATCTGTCTGAAAATGCTGAACCACATATCTCACAGGAATATGGCTTCTCTCCTGTGTGACTTTGCATATGTCGTCTAAGCACAGAATTGTATATAAATGCAGAACCACATATCATACAGGAATATGGTTTCTCTCCAGTGTGTATTCGCATGTGCGTTTTCAAAGTAAATCTTTGTGAAAATGTGGATCCACATACTTCACAAGAAAATGGTTTCTCTCCTGTGTGTATTTGCATGTGCCTTTTCAAACTAAAACTCTGTGAAAATGAAGATCCACATGCTTCACAAGAGAATGGTTTCTCTCCTGTATGAATCCGCATGTGTTTCTTTAACTTGAATTTGTCTGAAAATGAAGATCTACAAACTTGACAAGAAAATGGTTTCTCTCCAGTGTGTTCTTGGAAGTGGCTTCTTAAACTGGATCTGTCTGAAAATGCTGAACCACATATCTCACAGGAATATGAATTCTCTCCTGTGTGTCTTTGCATGTGTCGTCTAAGCACAGAATTGTATAGAAATGCAGAACCACATATCTCACAGGAATATGGTTTCTCTCCTGTGTGCATTCGCATGTGTGTTTTCAAAGTAAATTTCTGTGAAAATGTGGATCCACATATTTCACAAGAAAATGGTTTCTCTCCTGTGTGGATTCGCATATGTTTTTTTAAATTAATTTTCTGTGAAAATGCACATCCACAAACTTGGCAAGAAAATGGTTTCTCTCCAGTGTGTATTCGCATGTGTGCTTTCAAATTGGATCGATTTGAAAATGCAGATCCACATACTTCACAAGAAAATGGTTTCTCTCCTGTGTGAATTCGCACATGTTTTTTTAAATTGATTTTCTGTGAAAATGCAGATCCACAAACTTGACAAGAAAATGATTTCTCTCCTGTGTGCTTTCGCATGTGGCTGCTTCTTAAATTGGAACTGTCTGAAAATCCTGATTCACACACTTCTGAAGGAAATGGTTTCTCTTCTGTACATGTTTCCATGTCTGATTCCAAAGTTGAAAACTGTTTTTCTTCTATAGAGTTCAAATCTGTAAATAAAGAATAACTATTATTAAGAGACAACTGGTTATTTGCAACTTGCAGTTTACTACAGTTCATTTTATGACAAACAATAACATATTCATGCTCAGAGAAAAATAACAATACTATTCTACAATCAAACAGGCATAATTACATGAATATTATTTAAATGGCAACTACTTGATTTAATTCTTCTTTCCCTTTTTGTTATATCCATCATTACATTCCCTTTCTTTTTTTCTTTTTTATTTAGCTGGTTGGGGTGGGTGTTACTCTTTTTTTGCTTGTCTTCCTCTCTCTTTTTTTTCTGACAGGGGTTGTCATATTCATACCCAACCCCTTCATGTTGCTGCTACAAGAGAGGGTTGGGTGGTTAACAGGCTAAGTAAGAAATAGATAGGTATAATGACTATCATAGTTACTACTACTTGTAAGAGTTATTATAATTGTGGTAAATAGTAACGTTAAAAACAAAAACTTCAAATATCATTGTCTTCCTCTGTCTTTTCTGATGGAGTTGTCATTTTCATACACAACAACCCCTTCAGATAGCTGCTATAAGAGATCTGTGGGTGACTAGCAGTAGAGATGAGTGGATTAACTGAAAAACTGATTTTAGTTTCATCCGCAAACCATAAAACCATACCAAATTATACTTATGAAACTGAAACTGTTTGGTATACTGTAATTACAACTGAGTGCCCATATCCAAGAAAACACTGTTGAAAAAGATTTAAAATTTTAATGAAATTAAATTTATCAACATTTATGCTATTGTACAAGGAAAATATTGAATAAAAATATAATTAACACATTTAAAAATAAATGGAGGGAGGAGATATGACAGGTATGACAATTCAGAAATCTATTTTATATTTTAGCATAGAACGTATTCAAATAAAAAAAGGTGGGGGTTACAACATGATGAAATTGTTTTGCTTATCTAAGGTGAATGTTTAAAAATATTTTTTTGCAAATGTTTTATTTGGAAACAAATAATCTGCAAAGTCAACTTCTGATTTGTATTTTAGTTTCTAAAGAATTTAGAATTTAGACAGAATTTAGAATTTAGAATTTCTAAAGAAAGAATTTAGACAGAATGGAAGAATTGGGCAGTTTGGCAATTCTGATTTCAGTATCCATTTCTTCTTATTCTTTGATATTGCAGTTTTTCTCTTCCGTTTCTAATTCAGGATTTTTTCTAAGGAAACCATCCATTCTCTTGTGTAATCATGATTAGCAGGTATGTGCAACTATATACTCAAGGGAGGCAATACATTTTTTAAGTTTTAAAAGAATTACCAAAAACCTGGAAATTGTCAAATTTTAATTAAATTTTCTGCTCTTTATTCATTATTGACTTAATGTAATAATGAATAAACATTTGATTTTAAAAAAAACTTGAAAAAATGTTTGGATTGTTAACATTTACTCATTTGATTAGAAAAAATTCCAGTCCCTAATTTTTACATTTTTAGAAAGATAAATCCAGAAGACATCATAAAAAAAATATTTTGAATTAAAAAATTTCAAGACCCGAAAAATCTTATTTGAAAATTTGAGGTATTTTCTTAAAACTCATAAAATAATTAAAAAATGTTTTAAATTTTGTTACCTCTCTTGAGTCAAACTGTACATACCTACTAATCATCATTATAGAAGAGAAAGAAAAAATACTAAATAAAAAAGTGAAAACAAAAATAAAAAAAGGGGGGGGGGCTGAAATTGATACTGAAAACAAAATTGCCAACTCAACAATTCTGTTTAATTCTTTAATCCCCTCAGAAACTAAAATACAACTCAGAATATTTCTACTTTTATGTACATTTTTATATTAATGTTACCTAATGTTCCATGTCAAATCATGCATTTATTTGTCTCATACCCCACCTGTATGGACTGGGCACAAGGCTCCGTTTTAACGTGGACCCACCCACAAGCCGAAGCTAATGGGTGGGAGAGAACAAAAAAAAAAAAAAATTGCGTCGATCATGTCAAATCATGCATGCCATGTCACTCACCCCCTTCAATTTCTCTGAACATAAAATTGACGATAAAAAGTTAATGTCTTTTTGTGCATACCTAACGTTACTTTGAAATTTTAAAATGACAAATGAATATATTCTACTTTTAATAATTCCATGATAAGACTTCATCTTTTTTTATAGAAAAGATCTTTTTACCAAAGAGGAAAAAAATCAACTTTTCCCTATTTCTTAGGTTGATGTTTACGCGTTATGGTCTTCCATAGTAAGATCAAAAAAAAAAAACGAGATGAAAATTACTTCTACTAAAATTTAATATTCAATCATGTAAATTATATCGATTTTCCATATTCAACCACTCAAAAAAAATAAATGCGACCATGAAGAAAGGACAATGAAATAAATGAACATGAACAAAGAAAAATTAAATAAAAAAGATTTTAAAAGCATCGAATATATTTCAATAGGTAAAATCACAGCATTTAAAATGATTTTAAAACATATTCCAATAATTTAAATATCTTGTCAAAACTTATTTTCCCATAATTAAAATATTTTATAATTCTCTTTTGTAAGTAAAACAAATATTCTTGCTGCTAATTTTATATTTGCAATCAAAAAATGAATATCAACATTTTACTTACTTTTTCCATTTGATTTCTCTCTTTTATGTATTTGCATATGGGCATTCAAAGTTTTATTCTCTGAAAATGCTGATCCACACACTACACAAGAGAATGGTTTCTCTCCTATGTGTATTCGCATATGAGTTTTTAAATTTGAATTCCGAGAAAATGCTGATCCACACACTTCACAAGAAAATGGTTTTTCTCCTGTGTGTATTCGCATGTGTTCTCTTAAATTTGAACTCATTGAAAATGCTGACCCACATATTTCACAGGAATATGGTTTCTCACCAGTGTGTACTCGCATGTGCTTTTTAAGATAGGATTTCTCGACATATGCCAAACCACATACCTTACAAGAAAAAGGTTTCTCTCCCGTGTGTATTCGCATGTGTCTTTTCAAACTAAAACTCTGTGAAAACGCGGATCCACATACTTCACAAGAAAATCGTTTCTCTCCAGTATGAGTTCGCATGTGTGTTTTTAACTCGAATCTATCTGAAAATGCAGATCCACAAACTTGACAAGAAAATGGTTTCTCCTCGGTGTGTTCTTGGAAGTGGCTTCTTAAACTGGAACTGTCTGAAAATGCTGAACCACACACCTCACAGGAATATGGATTCTCTCCTGTGTGTATTTGCATGTGCCGTCTAAGCTTGGAATTGTCTTTAAATGCAGAACCACATATCTCACAGGAATATGGTTTCTCTCCTGTGTGTATTCGCATGTGCGTTTTTAAAGTAAAAACTCTGTGAAATGTGGATCCACATATTTCACAAGAAAACGGTTTCTCCCTGTGTGAATTCGCATATGTTTTTTAAATTAATTTTCTGTGAAAATGCACATCCACAACTTGGCAAGAAAATGGTTTCTCTCAGTGTGTATTCGCATGTGTGCTTTCAAAATTGGTCGATTTGAAAATGCAGAATCACATACTTCACAAGAAAATGGTTTCTCTCCTGTTGAATGCACATGTTTTTTTTAAATTGGCCTCTGTAAAATGCAGATCCAAAACTTGACAAGAAAATGATTTCTCTCCTGTTGCTTTCGCATGTGGCTTTTTAAACTGGGACAGTCTGAAAAATCCTGATTTTACACACTTCTGAAGGAAATGGTTTTCTCTTCTGTACATGTTTCCCATGTCTGATTCCAACGTTGAAAACTGTTTTTCTTCTGTGCAATTCAAATCTGTGAATAAAGAAAACTATTATTAATAAGAGACAGCTGTTTATTTACAACTTGCAGTTTATTGGATGACAAACTATTACATAATTCACATTCAGATATAATAACCTGTTTATTCTACAATCAAACTTGCAATAATTACATGAATATTATTGAATGGGGCTGTGTTTTTTGGTATCTCCATAATTTGCAAGGATTATCTTACCCCTCCCATTTTTTTCAAAATTTCCTTTCATTTTTATATTTCTGCATAGCTGATTGGGGTTGGTTCAAGTCACATACAAGCTTCTCCTTGCTTCTCCAGAAGTGTCTAGCATGTCTTTATCATCTTACTCAGGTTTGTTGTGATAGGGGGCAAGTGGGAGTGTGGTATGGTTACTGTTGTCATATTGCTAGAAATGTGTTGATCATGAAGATGATATGAACTATATTCTTTTTTTTTAATAGCATATTCTTACCCAACAACCCTGCTTGCCTACAAAGAAGAATGAGTGGCCAGGAGTAGAGATGGGGGATGTACCCCCTCCCAAAAAACCTCGAATTTTTTTTTGTTTATCTGCACACCGTAAAACCACACCAAAATATTTATAAAACCGAAATCGGACCATACAAATAAATGGAGGTGTGGAGAAATACGACAGGTATGACAATTCAGAAATTTATTTTATATTTTAACATAGAATGTTTTCAAATAAAAAAGGTGGGAGGAATACAACATGATATCTGAAATCTATTTGTTTTCATTATCCAAGTTAAATGTTTTAAAATACTTTTTTGTAATAAAAGTAAATAAATGAAGTAGGAAAAACCAAATAGCAAGAAAATAATAAATAATTAATCCAAATATTAACCCTACGCACCAGTTGACAAAACTTCAAGCATCCAAAATGACAGCATTTATGGAGTGTTTATTTAATGTGACAGGAGAGAACATCTTGCAAATGGAAACACACATAAACTGTAAAGTCAATTTCTGAGTTGTATTTTATTTTCTAAAAGGTTAAAGAATTAAACGGAATTAAAGAGTTGGGAAGTTGGTAATTCTGGTTTCGGTATCCATTTCTTCTTTTTTAATTTTTATTTTTTAATTTATTGATACTGAAGTTTTTTGCTTTCATTTTTTCTAAGGAAGCCATCCATTTTCTTGTGCAATGATGATGATTAACAGGTATGTGCTACTAAAGTAGCACATACCTGTTAATCAAGGGATATAATTTCTTAAAATATTTTTGAATTTTAAAACAATTACAAAATATCAGGGAATTGTCCAATTTTAACAAAAGTTTCTGCACTTTTATTCATTAATGACTGAATGTTAATATTATTTTTTAGTTTTTATTTTCATTTTATTTTCCAATTTTCGGTACTTATTTTCTACCAGGACTATCACCCTTGTCTTTTATTCATACTGTTATAAACCCCACCAATATTTTACACCCCCAAATAAGGGGGAGGGCAAAATTAAGTGATCTGAAAAAATCGAAAGTTTTGAAATAAAAAAACAAATCAACACAGAAAATTTATTAAAATCGGATAATTCCCTGATTTTTTTTTTTGTGGGGGAGGTTGTTTTTTGTTTGTTGCTTGTTTTTCAAACGTGGCGGGGGGTACATTTGTTTTGCAAAACCACGGATTTTTCGACAAATTGTGTAAGACAATACAAAAATGAAATTCTTTTAAAAGATATTTTTTCCTCAAAATTCTGAAAACCTATTTTTTTTTTTGTTTTGCTGACATGCCCATCCCCACCTCCAATCATTTAAAAATTAATTGTGAAATATGCACCTTTGATTTAAAGAAACACACAGGTTATGATGCTTCTGATCATCATATTTTACAATGGACGTGGCGTGTCATTTAATAAATTATAAAATTGCCGATAAAAAAAGTTAATGTCTTGAGCATACCTAACGTTCTTGAAATTTTAAAATGACAAATGAATATATTCTACTTTTAATTATTCCATAATAAGACTTCATTTTTTTTTTTTTTTAATAGAAAAGATCTTTTTACCAAAGAGGAAAAAAATCAACTTTTCCCTATTTCTTAGGCCGATGTTTACATGCTTATGGTCTTCCATAGTAAAATTACAAAAATAATCGAGAGAGGGAAAAGA
>CM042151.1:107552571-107615071 GCA_023376005.1 Doryteuthis pealeii
CTTTGGTAATCACAACTCTGAAGACAAATCAATATTCATCTAAAGGTTTAATATTGTCATAAATGGTAAAACTAAAAGAGGAAAATACATTTTGACAATCAAAGTACCCAAAAAAGTAACATGGAACAATATTCAACACCTTCCATACACTTAAAGATCACAATTAATTTTTTAAATAAATAAAAACATACTGACAAAAATAGTGTGTTCAACATGTTACCTTCCATACACTTAAAGATCACAATTAAATTTTTAAATAAATAAAAACAGGCCAATTAAATAAGAAAAAAATTATTTTTTTATTTCAATTCAAAGAAAAAATATTATTCTTAAAAACTACAAAAAGAGAAAACAAACTGCAAAAATCATTTTTTGAATTATAAGAAAACTTAAATTTTCAAATAAATTTTTCCAGTTGTTGAATTTTTTAATTTTTTCATGTGGTTTTCTGGATTTGATCTTTCTAGAAATGTAAAAAATAGGGACTGGAAATGTTTTTTTTAATTCAAAAGACCTCCCTCCCTATAATTACAATTGATAAAATATTTATTTCTCAATTTTTAATAGAATAAGCCAATCATTATAAAAATAAAGTGAAAAATATTTCATAATTTTTTTCACATTTATTCTTAAAGAAATTAAAATACAACAAATTGAAAATTCCGACCATATGACCTTTAGAGTTATTGTTTTAAATTATAACCCTAACCCCTAACAAACAACCGATATTGACAGTGTAAATAAAAAAACATGTCTTTCTGAATCAGATCAAAAAAAAGGTGCCTAAAGGTCATATGGTCCGAAAATTCTACTCGGATGTTATATAAAGTTAAAACAAGTGACAAAAAAATAGAATGGCATGTGGGCTGTTTAAAGTCACTATCTGATTGGTAGACATAGTGATGATTATAAATGTTGCTAAATTAACCAGTATTTATAACTTATATAGATATTTTTGGTTTATAAATTTAACTACCAACCCAATATCCAATTTAGAGTAGTTTATGGATTTTATTAATTCATTTTGTGCAGACCATTAATTTCTATGAATCCCTAACCGGAAAATGGTAAGGGAACTTAAATAAAATCCTTTTTTAATTTACGCCGCTGGTAGTATAGGCAACACGGTGAAAATTTGTACCATTTCTTTCTTATTTTCTATCATCCTTTTATTGAATGTATTTTGTTTTTCCTTGTGCGGTTTCATGGTGTTTATCCAAATAAACTTGACATCAGTAAGATACATAAACATGTTTCCACTCATCCTGCAAGCAAGACATATTCACGCCCTCTTTGCTCCATGAGTTAAGTCTCGCTACAGGATTTTAAAAAAAAAAAAATAACCAAAAGGTTTTTTTTTTATCAATTGATAAAAAACCTTTTTCTTTTTTATCAATTTTTTTTTCAAATAAGAATAAGCTATTTATTATAAAATTAATTCCTTAATGAATAAATCTTTTAAAATTGAAAAATTTGAAAAAATTATTTTATTACCTCCCCCAACAAAAAATGCATATACTAGGGATACCCAAAAATCGTCTGCTAGCGTTTTTTAAAAACGAATTAAAATTAATTAAATCTATTATTTAAGGCCAAACTTTTGTCTAAATCGATAAGTAGTAACATAGTGAGCATCATTAAAAAAAGAAAAATATTATTACATTGGCAATTTATTTTTGATACATTTTTAACATTAAAATTCATCCATTTTGTGGCGAAAAAATCACGTCGATTTTATTTTGAATTATGTCAAATAATTTTTTACAAATATTTTAAAAATACTCATAAACATTTCTTTTTAGAAATAAGTAAAATGTTATTCTAAATAAATATTCATTAAATATTACTGAAATTTTACTCACTCGTTTTTAACTTTTAACCAAGTAAAATCCGTTTTTATGCATGAAAAAAAAAAAAAATTAAAACAACAAATATTTAAGGTGTTCCAGTTTAATTATAAATCATAACGTTTTTCAAAAATTACTTCTGCTTTCTGTATGGGTTTCCGTAAATATTATACTTTTTTTTCTTGTTTGGAAAAGGATATTATTTGGACTAATATTTGTTCTTATATAAAATTACATTTGTTTAATTTACTTTAATTTAATTTATTAATTACATTTAATTTATTCAATTCATTTTACCAATTAATTGAAAAAATCTAAATTCCATTTTAATTATTTTATATCTGAGCAAGTAAAAATTTACGAATACATAATTGCCTCTCTAATACAAAACTATTTCCCCCCTTAAATGATCCTTCTTGAATGCAGAAGTCCCAGTGATAGTGGTCAGAAGTTGGTTATATGTGGCAGAAGATCTGATGTTTTAGTAGCCGCAAATGATAGCGGGTTTGTAGTTGGGTTTCTGATGATAGTCGGCGTCAGGTTGGTAAATTGATGATATAGAGTTTGGTAGTTGTTCGCCCTCTTAAGACTGCCGGTCGGTCAGGATCATGAGGTTAGGGGTATGTGAGAGATTTAGTCGGCTGACTTGCAGTGTAGCGTTTCGTGTAGTCGGCTTTCTTTTTGTGATGTGAACAGTTCTCTCGCCATGGTCTCTCTACCGTGGTCTTCAAAAGCCGACCCTTAAATAGTTTATGGCCTGACGAATTTGGATCAACTCAAACATTTTTTTTATTCCGGAATGTTTTAGATTGGACGAAAAATGCGAATTCTGGTTTATTTACACTTTAATTTCTCAAGATTTCCTTATGCGTAGAGCAACCTGCACAGAAACGCATTTCTTCATTTGTTTGAACGACACTGCTCCATCCACATCTGGTTAGCATTTTTTTTATGTGGTGTGTGGGTGACTTGAATTTGGTGACTTTTGTGAATCAGGAGATATCTATATTTATGTATATAACACATAGAAATAATTGATATCGTTACATAAATAACATTGAAAATCAATTTAATTGATTTAAAATATGAAAATCCTGATGTTAAGTTTAAAATGTTATATTTTTATGTTCTAGAAATAAATATCTATTTAATGCAAACCTTATTTTAGTCGAACAAAGTAATAACTTTTGAATAAAAATTCTATTGAAAATTTAGCCCCCCCTCCCTTTTTAAGCAGAAAAAATATCGATGTATAATTTTTTCTTTTATAAGATAATAGCCAATTAAGTAATTATTGAAATGAGTAAAAAAGAAATCTCCAAAATATTTTTTTTTTTTTACATTATTTTCCGATTTTCGGTACTTATTTTCTCATAAAAAATCCCAGTAAAAATGTTTTTTCTCTTCATAAATTTGGTCTTTTATCTCTTTATTTATACTGTGATTAGTACAGAAAACTGACCAACTCGTCAAAATGTTACGCTCTCAAAATTAGGAAGGGTCAAAATTAAGTGACCTGAAAAAATGAGAAGGTTTTGAAATAAATAATGCATTATAAAGTTCATTCATGATAAATCATTACTGAAAATTTCATTAAAATCCGATAATTCCTTGATTTTTGGTAAATTATTTTCTGTAGAGAGAAGGGCTAAATTCATTTTGTCAAATACGGTTTTTGTCAATTTTGGGTATACCTATTATAAACTAACCCCGACACCTTGGTTATATTTACCCTCCTTTGTTAAGATTGTGGAGTGTCAAAGATTACGTCATAGACGTATTTTACAAAATAAATTTACCCCCTCCCCGATTGAAAAAAGTTAGCAAAAATCAGGGAATTATCTGACTTAGTAAATATTTTTAAAACTTTGTTTGTTAAAAATCTCACAAAAAAAGTAACGATCATACAGAGTTGTTACAAAGAAAAACAGTTAATTCAAAGATCAAATTATCTGATTAGCAAACATTACTTACTGTTATATTAAAAAAAAAATAAAACAATCCGTTTTACTTGCAAAAGTTTATTTTTTTTTTAATATAACAGTAAGTAATGTTTGCTAATCAGATAATTTGATCTTTGAATTAACTGTTTTTCTTTGTAACAACTCTGTATGATCGTTACTTTTTTTGTGAGATTTTTAACAAACAAAGTTTTTAAAAATATTTACTAAGTCAGATAATTCCCTGATTTTTGCTAACTTTTTTCAATCGGGGAGGGGGTAAATTTATTTTGTAAAATACGTCTATGACGTAATCTTTGACACTCCACAATCTTAACAAAGGAGGGTAAATATAACCAAGGTGTCGGGGTTAGTTTATAATAGGTATACCCAAAATTGACAAAAACCGTATTTGACAAAATGAATTTAGCCCTTCTCTCTACAGAAAATAATTTACCAAAAATCAAGGAATTATCGGATTTTAATGAAATTTTCAGTAATGATTTATCAATGAATGAACTTTATAATGCATTATTTATTTCAAAACCTTCTCATTTTTTCAGGTCACTTAATTTTGACCCCTTCCTAATTTTGAGAGCGTAACATTTTGACGAGTTGGTCAGTTTTCTGTACTAATCACAGTATAAATAAAGAGATAAAAGACCAAATTTATGAAGAGAAAAAACATTTTTACTGGGGATTTTTTATGAGAAAATAAGTACCGAAAATCGGAAAATAAAATGTAAAAAAAAAAAAAATATTTTGGAGATTTCTTTTTTACTCATTTCAATAATTACTTAATTGGCTATTATCTTATAAAAGAAAAAATTATACATCGATATTTTTTCTGCTTAAAAAGGGAGGGGGGGCTAAATTTTCAATAGAATTTTTATTCAAAAGTTATTACTTTGTTCGACTAAAATAAGGTTTGCATTAAATAGATATTTATTTCTAGAACATAAAAATATAAAATTTTAAACTTAACATCAGGATTTTCATATTTTAAATCAATTAAATTGATTTTCAATGTTATTTATGTAACGATATCCAATTATTTCTATGTGTTATATACATAAATATAGATATCTCCTGATTCACAAAAGTCACCAAATTCAAGTCACCCACACACCACAATAAAAAAAATGCTAACCAGATGTGGATGGAGCAGTGTCGTTCAAACAAATGAAGAAAATGCGTTTCTGTGCAGGTTGCTCTACGCATAAGGAAATCTTGAGAAATTAAAGTGTAAATAAAACCAGAATTCGCATTTTTCGTCCAATCTAAAACATTCCCGGCAAATAAAAAAAATGTTTGAGTTGATCCAAATTCGTCAGGCCATAAACTATTTAAGGGTCGGCTTTTGAAGACCACGGTAGAGAGACCATGGCGAGAGAACTGTTCACATCACAAAAGAAAGCCCGACTACACGAAACGCTACACTGCAAGTCAGCCGACCTAAATCTCTCACATACCCCTAACCTCATGATCCTGACCGACCGGCAGTCTTAAGAGGGCGAACAACTACCAAACTCTATATCATCAATTTACCAACCTGACGCCGACTATCATCAGAAACCCAACTACAAACCCGCTATCATTTGCGGCTACTAAAACATCAGATCTTCTGCCCACATATAACCAACTTCTGACCACTATCACTGGGACTTCTGCATTCAAGAAGGATCATTTAAGGGGGGAAATAGTTTTGTATTAGAGAGGCAATTATGTATTCGTAAATTTTTACTTGCTCAGATATAAAATAATTAAAATGGAATTTAGATTTTTTCAATTAATTGGTAAAATGAATTGAATAAATTAAATGTAATTAATAAATTAAATTAAAGTAAATTAAACAAATGTAATTTTATATAAGAACAAATATTAGTCCAAAATAATATCCCTTTTCCAAACAAGAAAAAAAAAGTATAATATTTACGGAAACCCATACAGAAAGCAGAAGTAATTTTTGAAAAACGTTATGATTTATAATTAAACTGGAACACCTTAAATATTTGTTGTTTTAATTTTTTTTTTTTTTCATGCATAAAAACGGATTTTACTTGGTTAAAAGTTAAAAACGAGTGAGTAAAATTTCAGTAATATTTAATGAATATTTATTTAGAATAACATTTTACTTATTTCTAAAAAGAAATGTTTATGAGTATTTTTAAAATATTTGTAAAAAATTATTTGACATAATTCAAAATAAAATCGACGTGATTTTTTCGCCACAAAATGGATGAATTTTAATGTTAAAAATGTATCAAAAATAAATTGCCAATGTAATAATATTTTTCTTTTTTTAATGATGCTCACTATGTTACTACTTATCGATTTAGACAAAAGTTTGGCCTTAAATAATAGATTTAATTAATTTTAATTCGTTTTTAAAAAACGCTAGCAGACGATTTTTGGGTATCCCTAGTATATGCATTTTTTGTTGGGGAGGTAATAAAATAATTTTTTCAAATTTTTCAATTTTAAAAGATTTATTCATTAAGGAATTAATTTTATAATAAATAGCTTATTCTTATTTGAAAAAAAAATTGATAAAAAAGAAAAAGGTTTTTTATCAATTGATAAAAAAAAAACCTTTTGGTTATTTTTTTTTTTTTAAATCCTGTAGCGAGACTTAACTCATGGAGCAAAGAGGGCGTGAATATGTCTTGCTTGCAGGATGAGTGGAAACATGTTTCATGTATCTTACTGATGTCAAGTTTATTTGGATAAACACCATGAAACCGCACAAGGAAAAACAAATAACATTCAATAAAAGGATGATAGAAAATAAGAAAGAAATGGTACAAATTTTCACCGTGTTGCCTATACTAACCAGCGGCGTAAATTAAAAAGGATTTATATTTAAGTTCCCCTTACCATTTTCCGGTTAGGGATTCATAGAAATTAATGGTCTGCACAAAATGAAATTAATAAAATCCACTAAACTACTCTAAATTGGATATTGGGTTGGTAGTTAAATTTATAAACCAAAAATATCTATATAAGTTATAAATAACTGGTTAATTTAGCAACATTTATAATCATCACTATGTCTACCAATCAGATAGTGACTTTAAACAGCCCACATGCCATTCTATTTTTTTGTCACTTGTTTTAACTTTATATAACATCCGAGTAGAATTTTCGGACCATATGACCTTTAGGCACCCTTTTTTGATCTCGATTCAGAAAGACATGTTTTTTTATTTACACTGTCAATATCCGGTTGTTTGTTAGGGGTTAGGGTTATAATTTAAAACAATAACTCTAAAGGTCATATGGTCGGAATTTTCAATTTGTTGTATTTTAATTTCTTTAAGAATAAATGTGAAAAAAATTATGAAATATTTTCACTTTATTTTATAATGATTGGCTTATTCTATTTAAAAATTGAGAAATAAATATTTTATCAATTGTAATTATAGGAGGGAGGTCTTTTGAATTAAAAAAAACATTTCCAGTCCCTATTTTTTACATTTCTAGAAAGATCAAATCCAGAAAACCACATGAAAAAATTAAAAAATTCAACAACTGGAAAAATTTATTTGAAAATTTAAGTTTTCTTATAATTCAAAAAATGATTTTTGCAGTTTGTTTTCTCTTTTTGTAGTTTTTAAGAATAATATTTTTTCTTTGAATTGAAATAAAAAAATAATTTTTTTATTTAATTGGCCTGTTTTTATTTATTTAAAAATTTAATTGTGATCTTTAAGTGTATGGAAGGTAACATGTTGAACACACTATTTTTGTCAGTATGTTTTTATTTATTTAAAAATTAATTGTGATCTTTAAGTGTATGGAAGGTGTTGAATATTGTTCCATGTTACTTTTTTGGGTACTTTGATTGTCAAAATGTATTTTCCTCTTTTAGTTTTACCATTTATGACAATAATTAAACCTTTAGATGAATATTGATTTGTCTTCAGAGTTGTGATTACCAAGAGGCATTTATACTTACTTTCAGTATTAGGTATGATGACCACTAGTCATATTGTGTCATTCACATACAACACATCCAAAACATATTGGTCATAATTTTACAAAACGAAACATTTAAAGACAATCACATTTTAAGTGAATTATTTTATAAAAATACAGAAATCAAAAATATACCCATTTTATAATAGGTTATCAAATATGAATAAAATTATAGATTTTAAAAAGAAAGAAAAAATAAAATTTATATACAATGCCTGAAATTTTAATTCTCATCTGAATAATAAATAAAATTGAAATAAAAATTTGTAATAATGAAAAATCCCGATCTAACCAAAAAGATCTGGATCTTCAGTTCAGTTTTACAAAATATTTGTTTGTTGGTTGGTTGGTTGGTTTTTCCAGCATGTCAACCCATTGGATTATTTTATGCAGAAGATATTTTGTTTTACTCATTCTTGATGGATATTCAATTTTTTTTTTTTAAACTCATTTTTTTCTATTTAAATCATAGATGGGATCCTAACAGGTACTACCACTCCGGATCAGAGTGAACGTGGGAGTAATAGTGATAAAGGGGTACTATGCCTCAGAACTGAAACCACACCATCAGATAGATTTTAATGTCATACCCAGGGCAATAAGACCCTCACCCACTGCCTTCTAGCACATATATGATAAAAAGGGTTGATATGATTCAATATGATAATTAGAATTGGTCATTGTGTCTTTTCACCAGTGTGTATTTGTATATGTCGCGTCAAGTTTGATTTGCTTCCAAAGTTAGATCCACACATCTCACAAGAATATGGCTTCTCTCCAGTGTGTGTTCGCTTATGTCGCACCAAGCTTGCCTTTTGTGCAAAGGAAGATCCACACGTTTCACAAGAATAAGGTTTCTCTCCGGTGTGCGTCCGCATATGTCGCACCAAGGTTGATTTTTCTGCAAAGGATGATTCACATGTTTCACAAGAATAAGGTTTCTCTCCTGTGTGTGTTCGCACATGTTCCGCCAAGTTGTTCTTTCGTGCAAAGGAAGAGCCACATGTGATACAAAAATAAGGTTTCTCTCCGGTGTGCGTCCGCATATGTAACACCAAATAAGATTTCATGGCAAAAGAAGAACCACATACTTCACAGACATGTTGTTCTACTCCAGGGTGTGTTTGCATATGTCTCAACAATGATAACTTTATTGCAAATGAAGATCCACACACTTCACAAACATGGGGTTTCTCTCCAGTGTGTATTCGTATATGTTGCTTTAAAGTTGATTTTCTTGCAAAGGTAGATCCACATGTGACACAACAATAAGGTTTTTCTCCAGTGTGCGTCCGCATATGTTTTGTCAATGATGACTTTATTGCAAATGAAGACCCACACACTTTGCAAGAATATGGCTTCTCTCCAGTGTGTTTACGCATATGATATAATAAAGATGTCCGATGGGCAAAGGAAAACCCACACATTTCACAGGTATATGGCTTTTCTCCAGTATGAGTTCGTATATGACGCACCAAGCTTGACTTTTCTGCAAAGGTAGATCCACATGTTTCACAAGAATATGGTTTCTCTCCAGTGTGTATTCTCATATGTGCCACTACATTACATTTCATTGCAAAGGAAGATCCACACACTTTGCAAATGTGTGGCTTCTCTCCAGTGTGCGTTTGTATATGTTGTTCCAAATAGTATGTCATAGCAAAAGCAGTTCCACACACTTTGCAGACGTGGGGCTTCTCTCCAGTGTGAGTTCGTATATGTCGCACTAAGTGTGACTTTTCTGAAAAGGAATGTCCACATGTTTCACAAGAATATGGTTTCTGCCCAGTGTGTGTTCGCATATGTGACACCAAATATGTCTTCCGTGCAAAGGAGGATCCACACATTTCACAAGAATATGGCTTCTCACCAGTGTGTATCCGTATATGAAGCACCAAATATTTTTTCTGGGCAAAGGAGGAGCCACATGTTTCACAAGAATACGGTTTTTCTCCCGTGTGTGTTCGCATATGTCGCACCATATCAGATTTATTGGCAAAAGAAGATCCACATATTTGGCAAACATGTGGTTTTTCTCCAGTGTGTCTACGTATATGAATAACCAAAGATGACTTCTCTGCAAAGGACGAATCACATGTTTCACAAGAATAAGGTTTCTCACCAGTGTGTGTTCGTATATGTGATACTAGGTGGGATTTCTTGGTGAAAGAAAATCCACACACTTTGCAAACATGTGGTTTCTCTTTTGTGTGCATTTGCATATTTTGTTCTAATTCTGACATTTGTACAAGGAAAAATCCACACGTTTCACAAGAATATGGTTTCTCTCCAGTGTGTATTTGCTTTTGTTTCACAATGAAGTTTTATGGAGATTTATGTCTTCTACTTGTATAATTATTTTTAATATATTTCTCCACATTTTCTATGGGATGTCAACAGTAATGTTTTCATTTAACTTCCTAAAATGCCCAATTTTTGTCCAAACATCTGTCAAAAGAAAAGAAACATTTAAATCATAAAAAGTTTTATTAATTCACACATTGAATATTGTATAGACTCACTTTATATTTCAGGAGAAACATGTCATCCTCTACAATGGATAGTCTGGCACAGGACCACAAAACTGCAGTACTCAGTGAAGATCAAACTCATTTCCTATTGAAATTTCTGAGGGATGGGGTATTCATTTTACCATAATTTAGACAACGGTACATTCAGAGTCCTAATAGGAATCCCAAATTGATTTTTTGTTTTCAATATACCAAAATATTTTATAAAGGCAAATTGTGGCAAAAGATGAAAAAGTATCAAATTTATTTTGGTGGCACAATTAACAACTGAGGTATGACCATTCAAAGTTCATCAGAAAATTGTATTTTATGGGGTACGAAATGAAAATTGTATTTTATGGGGTACTAAATGAAAATTGTATTTTATGGGGTACTAAATGAAAATTGTATTTTATGGGGTACGAAATGAAAATTGTATTTTATGGGGTACGAAATGAAAAGCCAAATATAGCAGTGTATAACTAAAGATACAGGTTTAAAGTGAGGGAAAATCTTTATAGATCTAATGTCATAGTAAAGTAAAAGAAAGATAATATAAAAGGAATTAATAAATCCTGGCTCAGGACAACTTTAATTACAGGTGAAAATCACATTCTATTACAAAATGGTGTGGAAATATTATAGACTTACAGAAAAATTTGACTGTTCATAAAAGTTTTATTTCAGAAGATAATTCATTAAAACTTCCTTTTATGATTCATGACATCTTTGGGAGATTAAGCTAATTAAAAAAATTTTAAAATAATAAAACACCAGTTAAATCCTCCTATTTACAACATATAAAAATGGCCCAAAGCCTAATTTGGCAGTTGGGTGTAATGGGCATAGCTGATACCCCCTGACGTAAACAGCCAAGGATCGTCTGTGCTGTGCACGAGAGAACTGGATGGGACAAGACATAATTTACATAAAAGGTGGGCGAGTTGTAATAAAAACAGATGGTCGCTGACACTGGTAGAAAGGAACAAAGCAAGGGATGGTGAGAGTGGTGAAATTCCGATAACTACTGTGATTGTTATGAGAGAAGGAAGGTCTGAGGAAAGAGATTACTGTGGTGGCAGACAGATTGTCGCAGAAAAGGAATTACTGTTGGTAACTGAACAGACTTCAGTTTAAAAAAAAGAGAGGCTTAACATACAAATAAGAATCTTTTTTAAAGGTTGATATGAGAAGATACTAAAAAGGGGAGATCCCCAAAGAGGCTTAACAAACAAATAAGAATCTTTTTTAAAGGTTGATATGAGAAGATACTAAAAAGGGGAGATCCCCAAAGAGGCTTAACAAACAAATAAGAATCTTTTTTAAAGGTCGATATGAGAAGATACTAAAAAGGGGAGATCCCCAAAGAGGCTTAACAAACAAATAAGAATCTTTTTTTAAAGGTTGATATGAGAAGATACTAAAAAGAGGCTTAACATACAAATAAGAATCTTTTTTAAAGGTTGATATGAGAAGATACTAAAAAGGGGAGATAGCCAAAGAGGCTTAACAAAGTTAACCAGGACTGAATTCAGAGTTTTCCTTCTCCTAGACCAGTTGCCATACCAAGGTTGAAATGCCTAGTCCATCCTACTATTTACCCACAGTTGGAGGAAGAATAGTTGGATTCATACCTTTCCCAAGGGTATTAATGCTATATGAATTGCCGTTAAAAAATATCAATTAAAGATACAAACTTTGAAACTTTAATTAAAGACAAGGAATTAAAATTATTTAAGTTTTCTTTCCAATATCAAAACATATATGTTTTATATCAGAAGATTTTACAGAGTTATCCAACTTTTGACATGCCAAAAAAGCCGACATTAAAACTTCAAAATATATATATATGGCCAGTTTTTAAAAAGTGGTTATTATAAATTCAACTTTTAAACTGAAAAAAAGATTTGACAGAGTTATCCAACTTCCAATGTCTCAAAAAAAAAAGTCTGAAATCCAATATATAAATTTAAAAAAAAATTAACATTTAAATACACCTTTACAGTCAGTACCTGTTGTGAAACTTATTATTCTACTCTCACTGCTACCCTCTTATTCTAGTAA
This sequence comes from Doryteuthis pealeii, assembly GCA_023376005.1. Lineage (NCBI taxonomy): Eukaryota > Metazoa > Mollusca > Cephalopoda > Myopsida > Loliginidae > Doryteuthis > Doryteuthis pealeii. Next base: position 107,564,911 of record CM042151.1, read on the forward strand.
CTACTTATATTACTACTACTACTACTACTACTATGGCCAGTTCAACTATAAAAGCTTGCAGTCTATTGAGTTTGTTCATTAGATATGTTCTACATATGATAAAGGTAAACATCTCTTAGCTTATTACAATTTACCATGTGAGAATACCCGTTCTGCACCCTGCACCTTTGCTGCACGATGTCTAGACCCCAACGTTGTGATGTTCTGTGCTGGCCGAAGCGAAGGCACGAGTCAGATGGGTTCACAGGGATTAAAAGAAAACAAAACAAACACAAGTCTGTTAATAGGACACTGATAGAAGAGGGAGTTGTGACACTTAGGCAGTTTGTGGTGGCTCTGTCAGCTGGCAAGAAGTTATGAGACTAAGTGAATTACTGGCTTCACTGACTAATTTCGACGTCTGCTGCTACTGTCGATATCACCCCCTGCCGGCCGAAAATCTAACTCTAACTGATCTTTTTAGCTGGGACCGTATGTATATATATATATAAAATTCCACCTTCACCATCTCCTTTCTGATTGATCCATGCTGGACATTCAATCATTTCTACAGATGTTCTTTTGTTTGAAATATTAAAACGAACCATAATCATACAGGCACAAACAGATAAACAAATGTCCTCATCAATTTACACAATGCCGAATTAAACCCAGGCCTAAGACATTTGTCTCGGTTGGATATCAAATATCTTCCCATCTGTCTTATTTATTTATCTATTCATTCTTTTTCATTTCTTGGTTATTTTATCACTAGTGTTTACACACATGATTTACTACCTCCTATCTACGAACGGATATATATATATATATATATATATATATATACTACCCACATGACCCCTTAGTTGCATTCTGGTGCGATGGATTTTAGTGCATTTCAAGTGTCACAACCATATGTAAGGACTATAGACAAATATCTGAAACCATGTCATTTTGAAGTAGATCCTAGTGCGAGTTATGCTGCAGACCAATGAAACCATGCATTTAAAACATTTTCTAATTCCATCAATGCCATCATTTCAGAAGGTACAACCTAATTAAAGATATGTAGGCTTTTCCATGTGGGAACATCCCTTATTAAGATCCGGTTAACCCTGTTTTGGATTTTAAAAATTGAACACAAAGTCAATTTCTTTGATTTTGTCAACAAAATCTTTATTTTTGCCGATACGCCATTTTAAACAGTAAGAGAGGGGAAGGGATAGAGGGAAGAAGGACTGTTTTTCACACCATAATTGTCATATTAGAGAAATACTTTTCTGACCTAATCAAACAAATTTCTTTCATTCAGTTGATCCATATAAAATAAAATTGTATTTAAAGAATTTATTTCATTATGAATTGGGTAATGTTTTTTTTTACTTCAAATTAACGAAGATTTATAAAATTCAAAAGATTTTATTACAATTTGTGACCAAATGGAAAAAATACAAGCTTTACTTTTAACTTACTAACAGTATCAAAATATCTAGTGATCAATGACTAATCTCAAATTAAAGAAAAATAATTGTTTTAGAATGGAAAATTGTTGCTATCACAACTCACATGATGCTGTGTTTATAATATTCAGAAATATGAACACACAACACCACGTTCATACTGAAAATGTCTCTGAAAATGAAGATACTTTGAAATTAATAAGACCTTGAACAATAACTTTTACATTGCAATAGCCTTTAAAAAAATATAAAATAAAATGAATAAATAAAATATAATAATATACTTTATGTAATTCATCAAGCAAATTATGAAAAATAATTGTTTTAGTGATAAATTATTTCAGAATGGAAAACTGTTGCCATCATATAGGATAGATCTAGTGTATTTTAGGATTGATAAAAGGCATCAAAATAAAAAAGGATCACTTTGGATCACCATACTTTTGAAAAATAGTTCCAGGTTTTAATAAGCAAATGCATGGGCAAAAAACAATTTAGATATAACTCAAATTACAGTTCTGAGTACAGTAGGGATATACAAAATCACACACCTTGAAATCAAAGGGATCACTGGAAATTCTTCAACAAAAATCAACTAATAAGACAATTTTGATAAAATTTTCAGTATATGAAGTAATAAAAGAAGAGCTTTTATTTTAATTAAATATTTACTCTAAATTGAAAAGGTCAGGTATTATTTCACTGGTTTTTGTTTCCCATATTTGCCTCCTCTTATAGTGAATTATAAGTTTCTTCGTAATTTTTTGGTAAAGACAACAGTAAAAAGATAATTTTACATTTTTTATTAACATTTTAAATTTTTGGACAAAGTAACCAATAAGCACCCCAAATCATAAACTTAATGAAAGGTTCATATTTTAACTCATCACCGGTAAGTTTCACTTTCAAATATTTGAAAATAAACGAACAGATGATTTTTGCAATTATATTTTATCTGACCAAAACAAATTTTACAAATTGTGTGATACTATTTCTGAACGGCATACTTTATTTAAATAGCATAGTAATATTTTGTTAATAAAAACTGTATTTTTATTTAAATATAATTGCATTTCTCTTCTGATTAAGTAAAAACTATTTCAGTATAAAAACATCTTTTATCTTTTTTTAAATCATTGTAATTGTAGAAAAATATTCATAAATTTCTGATTAAAAAGCATTTATTTAAAAAAAGATTTTGCTGTTGAATTTTAATTTGATTACATGTACCAACCATCTATTTAATTTATTGTGAGTTCAACATCTCCATAAACTTCTGATTAAAATCATTTGTTTTCAAACATTTGGAAGCGAAACTTACCGGTGACGAGTTAAAATATGGACCTTTCCTTAAGTTGATGATTTGGGGTGCTTATTGGTTACTTGGTCCAAATTTTTGTTTTTTTAAAGTAGTACTTCTATTTGTCCATTTATTTTGTACATACATTTTTTTTCTTTTTCTTACACAGAAATTTGGAATGAAAACAAAATTGAAAATGTTATTTTCACTTTTTCTAAATTTCTTTTTTCTTAATACAAAGTAGATTTGCCGCCATGAAAATATGTGTGTATTTTTTCCTCCCTATGAACAAAGGATGATAATTCTTGTCAAAAAGTGTGTGTGGGGGGGGGTCAGTTTACAATATAATCCCTCGGTTTATTAAAATAATGTGTTTCACAAGCACACAAAAAATTCTCATAAATAAATAAATGATAATAATAATAATAATAATAATAATAATATTAATAATAATAATATTAATAATAACTTTGCGGTAATAGAGATGAGACTGTAAACCATATACTCTGTGAATGTAGCAAACTAGCACAACAAGAATACAAAACTAGCCACGACTGGGTTGGGAGGGTGATCCACTGGGAGTTATGCAAAAAATTTAATTTTAACCATACAACAAAATGGTATATGCATAAACCAGAATCTGTTCTTGAGAACAAAACGCATAAAATTCTCTGGGACTTTGAAATAAAAACGGATCACCTTATCCCAGCAAGAAGACCAGATCTAGTGTTGATAAACAAAAAAGAAAGAACTTGTCAACTGGTGGATTTTGCAGTGCCAGCAGATCCAGGGTGAAGCTAAAGGAAAATGAAAAAATGGACAAATATCTGGATTTTGCCAGAGAACTGAAAAAGTTATGGAACATGAAAGTGGATTGTAGTTGGTGCACTTGGAACAGAAAGGATGAAAGTTTGGAAATAAGAGGAAGGATTGAAACCATTCAGAACACTGCACTGCTGCAATCTGCCAGAATACTCAGAAGAGTCCTGGAGACCTGAGGAGACTTGCTGTCACTCAGACTCCAGTGAAAGACCATCAGCTAATGCTGATGTGAAAACGCAAAAGGAGTAAAATAATAATAATAATAATAATAATTTTTGCAGTTCAGCAGATCACAGGGTGAAGGTGAAAATAAAATTAAAAGATAGACAAATACCTAGACCTTGCTAAAGAACTGAAAAAAAAATGTGGAATAAGAGGGGGAAAGTGATACCAATTGTAGTTGGTGCATTTGGAAAAGTTCAGAAAACGGACTAAAGGAATTGGAAATCAGAGGAAGAATTGAAACTAGTGATACCCAAAATGAGACTAAATTGCATTTTTGACAAAATGACTTTAGCCCTCCCTAGGGAAAATAATTTACCAAAAATCAGGGATTTATCGGATTTTAATGAAATTTTCAGTGTTTTATGTATCAATGAGTGATCTTTATAATGAATTACTTATTTATTTCAAAACTTTCTCATTTTTTCAGGTCACTTATTTTTTAACCCCCCCCCCCCCGTTATGTTGGGGGCGTAACTTTTTTTTTTTCAAGTTGGTCTTTCCATTTTCTAATTACAGTAAATGAAGAGATAAAAGATCGAAGTTATGAATAGAAACAAAAAAAAATTTACAGTGGCTTTTCTATGAGAAAATAAGTACCAAAAATCGAAAAATAAAATGTAAAAAAATAATTATTAATTTTTTGAGATTTCTTTTTTACTCATTTCGATAATTATTTAATTGGCTATTATTTTATAAAAGAAAAAATTATACATCGATAGTTTTTCTGCTTAAAAAGGGGGATACATTTTCAATAGAGTTTTTCTTTAAAATGTATACTTTTTTTTTTTTAATATGGCATTAAGTAGAATTTATTTCTAGAATCTAAAAATATAACATTTTAAACTGAACATCAGTCTTTTCACATTTTAAATGAATTAATTTTTCATAGCAAAAATACTAAATTAAAGTTTTGAAATAAAATAACTAATGCATTATAAAATTCATTAATTATTTCAATACTAAATTTCATTAAAATCGGATAATTACCTGATTTTTGGTAATTTTTTTTTTTTTTTTTCCATGCCAAATGTCATTTTAAAATTGTAAACAAGCGGTTAAAACCGTTGAAAAGAGGGAAAATGGCGGATCGCGTCGAAATTGACCAAAACAAATTGTTTTAAATCTATTAAAAATAAACTGCATATGTAATGATATTTTCCTTTTTTTAATGATCGTCATTATGTTACTACTTATCATTTTAGACAAAAGTTTGATATTAAATAATAGATTTAATTAATATTAGTTTTTAAAAAGCTAGCAGCCGACAAATTTGGTATCTCTAATTGAAACCATCGAGACAACAGCATTGTTTAAATCAGCTAGAATATTCGGAAGAATCATGGAGTCCTAAGAAGACTTGCTGTCACTCAGTCTCCAGTGAACCACAAGCTTCGGCTGGTGTGAAAAATTGAAATTTGGGATCGAAAAAGTGAACTGGAAATTGCATTTTCAGACATTTTTTTTTTATTCAAAGTAGATTTTGCCGCCATAAAAATGTTCGTGTATTTTGTTCATGACTAAAGGATGCTAGTTGTGGATGAGTGAGGGATCGATTTATACAACAAACATGTAATGAATTGATCCCCAATTTATGAAAAATAAAAAATAATAATTCATACCTATTAACGATTATATATTTGATTTTAAAAAGGTTTATCTAATTAAGGGAAAAATAAAGGTGTTTGCATTTTTTAAAGGTAATTTCATTTATTTTATCTTGGGCTTAACACAAAATATTTTTTTAAATTAATATAGAAAGTTTAATTTACCTGGAAGAAGGCTTTTTCGAGATTAAAGTCTGTTAAATCTTTTTAATTCAACACTTCAAATTCACACCGAAATGTTTTTTGTTCCGACGATCGTTGAAGCTAACTTTGAATTGACGGACATCCGAATTTTATTCGGTAACTATCGGCAATTTCCGACAATCAACAACAAAGTTGACATTTTTAATTTTTTTAATAATTATATTATATATTGTATATATATTATATTCATATATATTAGACATTATACTATATATATTATATATTATACTATATATTACTTTTATATCATATAAGAAAATATTTCACATGACAATATAGATCTGAAGAGATAAACAAACGGTGTTATGGATAATTTTGTTGCTTGTAATATTTCAGACCGGATTACATGTACAAATCGTCAATCTGTAATGGCAGTGATTATTTTCGTAGTTACTTAAAAAAATCTTTCCATTTCTCAGAACATTTTCCATTTAAAATAATTGAAATAAGAATAAAGTAATATTTACAAATTTGTACGAGTTATTAGAATTAGATAAGAAGACTTGATACTATAATTTTGCAAACAAATGAATATCATCATAAAAATAGTATGTCCTAGGCCGAATTTGTTGAAAATTCCGTGTTTTTTTTTTGTTTGTTTTTTGGGTTGGGGGGGGGGGGATCAATAACCCCCCGTTTGAAAAATAATGAAATTTTCAGCGTTGATTTATCAATGAATGAATTTTTTAATGCATGTTATTTTATTTCAAAACTTTCTGATTTTTTTCAGGTCACTTAATTTTGACCCTGTTTTTTTGGGCATAAAATATATGTGTGGTATATATGTGATTGATACTTTTTTCTGCAAAAAAATAAAAAGACAAAAGACTGAAGGTGTGAATAGAAGAAAACATTTTTTTAAAGAATCAGTTGGAAAATAAAATGAAAATAAAAACGGACCATATGACCTTAAGGCACCCCTTTTTGATCTCGATTAAGAAAGGATATGTTTTTCATTTACATCGTCAATATCCGGTTGTTTTAACAGACGATGTTTAGATTTTTTTAAATTTTAAAACTAACCCCTAACCCCTAACAAACAACCGGATATTGACGATGTAAATGAAAAAAATGTCCTAATGAAATGAAATCGAAAAGGTAATATGGTCCATAAAAACTTTTTTTAAATAATTTTTGGAGATTTTTTTTTTTTACCTCTTTCGATGATTATTTAATTGGCTATTATTTTATAAAAGAAAAAATATACATCAATAATTGTTCTGTTTAAAAGGCAGGGCAATAGTTTTCGACCAAAAAAATAGGGGTGATTGATACAAAAGTAAAGTATAAAAATAAAATTTTAGAATCTAATAATATGACATTTTAAACTTACAATCATGCTGCTCATATTTTGAAGGAATTTTATGTATTAATTCATTATAGCACAAATACCTAATCAAAATTTTGAAATAAAATAACTGATGCATTATGAAATTCATTAATTGATAAATCAATACTGAAAATTTCATTGAAATCAGATAATTCCCTGATTTTTAGTAAAAATTCTTTCAATCACGAGCATTAAATTTATTTTTTAAACACGAATTTTATGGCAACTCACGGTGGTCATCTTAAGATATATTTGATCAAAATTAACCAAAAAATAGTTTTAAATGTATTAAAATAAATTACATGTGTAATATTATTTTTCTTTTTTTTTTATTGATGCTCATTATGTTACTAATTTTCGACTTAGACAAACATTTTGACTTTAAATAATCGATTTAAATAATTTTAATACGTTTTTAAAATGAAAATCAGACGAAAAAATGGGTATCATATTCAATATCCAGAGTTAAAGTGAGACAAGTGCGTAGCAATGATGTTTCACAACCATGAAAATGGAGAAAAAAATTACAGTAGCCCATACGAATCAATTTCATCTGGGATAGTTACACTCAGTAGCTAAAAAACGTAAGAAAAAAATAGCAACACAACAAGGATACACGCAGTCAAACACTTGTGGCTGTCTCAGAGTAAAAATCCGGCTATTTTGAAGTAAAGGGGAAAAAAACCTTTAATTACTTTAGTATTCTGTAAACAAAAATGAATAATCATTAGTAATAATTCTTGAATATATTGTAAATGCAAGATAATTATCTCCCTTGTTTTGTTCGGCCATCCTATTGCATGGGTACAAGCACCATTTGATACCGGTAAAAAGTCAAATGTGCTTGTGGCACTAGTTTTCAATTCTTATTAGCAGGCAGGAACTGGGGAGACAAGAAGGTTAGTGTCAGCACGGAGCTTTTCCTCCTTTTTCGATTTTATTAGTTGTGTATTAGAGAAACTACATAGTCCTTTGTATTCTATTGTAGTTTCACGTTGAAGACCAGTTGTGAAACAGGAGGTTAAGTGACAACTCCCGTATTTACCTAAATAAAAGTGTCTTCACCAGTCAACTCTGTCATTACTCATTCCTTGCCTGGGTGTTGCTGTCACATATATAAAAATTTTGGAAAATATGCTGCAAAAAATTGTGCATTTTTAATCATACATTTTTAGATAAATAAATCTTTATTCTTGACAAAAATATTGTTTACAACATGCCACCTTCTTTCAGGCGTTTAAAATTCACTATTAAATTTCTAAGACAATGAAAATAGTTTAATAGAATCAGAGAAAAAACATTTTTGCATCAATTCAAAGAAAAATATTGGTTTTAAAACCACTAGAAGAGAAAACACTCTATGAAAATCATTTTTTGATTTTTTAGAAAATAATTTTTTGGGATGTTGAATTTAAAAGAATTTCTATAAATGCAAAAATTAGTTACTGGAATTTTTGTTGTTCAAATGACCAAAGGTTGAACTCCACTACATCATTTCTGCTGTTAATGACTTTTTTATCAATGGAATCCAAGCACTGCAACACCATTGTAAAAAGTTTGTGGACCTCAAAAGGAACCATGTTGAAAAATAAACCTAATTTGGTCATATTCCATGAGAGATTTTGGTCAGCCTATGAACTTTTCAGCCGACCCTTATAGAGTGTATTGTTAGTTCATTATGTCTGTATCTTTGATGTGGTTTTAAAATATACTATTGAGTCATTGGGGAAAAAAACAAATTGATAAAAAACTTGACTAACTGAGCCTTCTGTTCCCTCCATTTGCTTGACCAGAAATCAAGGTTAAGTTAAGGTTATTGCATGTGAATAACTCTAACAGTTCAGATTTGAATTCAACATCTGGATTTCTACACTAATTGTCCCAAAATGACGGTATGCCCATAAATATATAATACTTACCATGTGACCTGCTTTGTAGCACTGGAAAAAGCACATCTCCTGTCATAGCCTCTACATGTTTGTCCTGCTCTAAATTTGATGGTTGGGATAGTCTCATGCCAGGTAGCTTAGTCCCTTGCTGGTGTAGCATGTTTGTTGTTTGTTTTGTTTTACAATATATCAATCTTGGTGGGTCATTTAATGCTGACAAAGTTTTGGAATAAATTCTTTCTTAATGAATACTCAATTCTTTTTTTTATAAACACATTTTTAATATTTAACCCATAGATGGGACCCTAACAGGTACTACCACTTCAGATCAGAGTGGACCAGGGAGCAATGCTGGTAAAGGGGTACTCCACATTCCCTAAACATCCAAAATTAGAACCTCACCATGAGATAGAGTTTAGCATCATTCCCAGGACATGAAGACCCTCAGCCACCTCCTTCTAGTACATATATGATAAAAAGGGTTGGGAGGTTTGCCATAAGGGCAATAGAGTTAGGACAATCATATAGGTGCTAGGGCTTGATGTGACCAGCTGATTGAGTGGAGGGAGCCTCTCCAACCACCTCTCTGGCTTAAGTAAGGGCCTAAGTAGAGTGTTGCATGTCATAGACTGCTCATCCACTAGGATTCTATCCTTTAGCATCACGGGTCACCACCTACGGCCAACAGATGGTCCCATTGGAGGGGGGTATAACCCTTCTGCTGAGGTACAGTCTGTGTATTCTAAAGCGCCAGCCAACAGGGCTTAGAGTAGTATGTAATGTCAGTACATTAACTATCAAGGATGTCACTACTCCTAGTCCGCATATCTTGCATTGCTGCTGCTAATACTGTGGTCAGTTTCACCATGTCGTCCTTCAGGATTGCCCACGCATGTACCAAAACTTGGTCAATCTTTGCTGGCAGTCCCTTTGCAAAGGGTCAGCTGAAAGTGCAGCCACTCACTCCACCAAACAATATGGCAAGCTTCCCAAGGCCTGTCAGATATAGGTCATCGTGACATATCAACCACATTGTCATACGCAGAGAACCCATCTGTCACAAAGGCTTCTATATTTTCATAATCTCCCATTTGTTGGTAGACAGCAACCCACCTCCATCAATCCATCTCAGAGGAATGACGTGCTCTAGCCACATTACTGCCCTGTCATCTGGAGCTTTAGAATACACTTTTATTTCTTCTACCTTTTCATCATCTACCATGAACTGCAGTAAAAAAAAAACCAACATATTTTCCCTTCACTCCAAGATATAAGAAAAGAGAACAAGACAAATAAAATGATTGAATATTAACAAAATATAAAATCTCAGAGGAATGACATCCTCTGATCACATTATGTTGCAAATTTTGCAGACAAGTTCTGCCTTCTCCACGACCACTGATCTAGTAGCATCAAATAGGGAAATCAATTTCAGATTAAAACCAACATCTACTGTATGTGCCGAAATAGCCTTAAGGAAATCAGCACCCCCCCCCCCCAAAAAAAAAATTAATAAAGTCCTTCAGTCCTCCAGGCTGGTTGGTTGGATTTTATGCCATGCCAACCCTTGTTGGGTTATTTTATGCAGAAGACATTTTGTTTTATTCATTCTTGGTGGATATTCAACATGTTTTTCAAACCTAATCTTTTTTTAAACTCAATTTTTGAAACTCCATTAGTTTTTAACCTCATTTTTTTCTGTTTAGCCCATAGATGTTACCCTAACATATACTAGCACTCTGGATTAGAGTGGAACTGGGAGTAATGGTGATGACGGGGTACTCCACATCCCCAGAGCTCCAGAATTTGAACTTCATCTTCTTCAGTTTAACGTCATACCCAAGACATCAAGACTTCAGCCACCGCCTTCTAGCACATATATGATAAAAAGGTTTGGGCCTGCTATTAGGGTAATAGGGTAATAGGGTTCAGAAAATCGTATATGCATTAGGGCTTGATGTGACCAGCCGATTAATTGGAGGGGGCCTCTTTGACTGTCCATCTAGCCTAAGGTCCAAAGTGGAATATTGCATGTCACTGACTGCTCACCCACTAGAGTTTATCCTAAAGCCTCACTGGTTGCCCTCCACAGCCAACAGATGGCCTGATTTGGGGTTGGGTCTTACTCCTGTGGAGCCACAGCCAACAGAGCTTCAGACCTTTTCAGGTCTCACTTTCCACTAGCACTGTCTTCCAACTCCACTGCTTAAACAGCACATATCAGCATGCGTGGCTTAAAAGCTTTATAAATACCATCCATTGTGCATCCATTGTGCATGCACACCTGTATTTGTTGAGGATGATTTCCAGCCACTGCTACGGCAACTCTTGGATGCTTCAGCCTTAGTAAGTTACAGGACTTTTTTTCTTTATATTTCTGAATATTGTATAAGAAATGTTGACTTTAAACATGAGAGTTAATATTAAAAGCACAAAAAAAAACCAATTACTTTTAAATAAATAAAACAAAATATTCATAGAAATAATCATATACTGAATTTTATTTCAGCCTTAAAAAATATTCAGTGTTTACATTTTGAAATGACATATGTAAAAGAATTAAATTAGGGGATTAAATTTGGTAATATCTTTTCATGTAATTTATATTTAATTTTATTATTGACGAACTTTTAAATTGTAGAATTTTGTACAAAATTTGCCAGACAAATATTTTAAAGGTGGAAGCATGCAATCCAATCTTTTTACATTAATAATGTTTCTCATCAGAGAGTGTTCACATATCTTAAGATCGCATTTGCATATGATATCCCAAATATTACTACAGTATAAAATATCTGCATTTCACAAGAAATTGATAACATTTTAAATTACAGAACTGTGAACAAAAATTGAATGATAAATATTTCAATATCAGTATACAGTCTAAACCATTCTCATTAAGTTTCTCATCAGTGAGTGTTTACATATCTCAGATTTTTCTCCAGGGTGCAGTTACATATGGTATCCCAAAATATTATATCAACACAAAAAGAACATCCATATTTTACAAGAGTATTCTTTCTGTAGAGTGTCTTCTCATATGAAGCACCAAATTTGACTTCTCTACAAAGAAAGATCTCCATGATATGGAATCTTTGCAGTATGTGCCTGCATATGATGCACATATTTCACAAGAATATATTTTTTCCTCAGTGTGTGTGTCTGAATATGTTGAATCAAGATAAAGTTTACTGCAAAAGATGATCAATACATTCCACACGAATAAGGTTTCTCTCTTGTGAATTTCTGCATATGCTGCAACAAGTTTTGACTTGTCTGAAAAGCAAGATGTTTCACAAAAATAATGTTTCTCACCAATGTGTGTTTGCATATGGTCCAAGAAATATAATTTTTGGTAAAGAAGATCCATATGTTGCACCAAGTTTCCCTTTAGTGCAAAAGATCCACAGGTTTCACAAGAATAAGGTTTCTCTCCAGTGTGTTTCCACATGTTGCACCATGCATAAAAAAAGAAGTGACCATGTCTCCAATAGGCACCCCAAATCATAGACTTAACGAAAGGTTCATATTTTAACTCATCACTGGTACCTTCTGCTTTCAAATATTTGAAAATAAAAAAAAAACAGACGATTTTTTGCACTTATATTGTATGATAAAAACAAATTTTACAAATTGTGTGATACTATTTCTGAACAACATCCATTTATTTAAATAAGTATAAAAATATTTTGTAAATACAAACTGTATCTTTATTTAAGTAAACATAATTCCATTTCTCTTCTGATTAAGTAAAAACTTTTTTTATTGTAAGTGTTGAAAAATATTCACAAACTTTTGATTAAAAAGTATTTATTTAAAAAAAAGATTTTGCTATTGAATTTTAATTTGATTACATGTACCAACTATCTATTTATTTAATTTATCATAAGTTAAACATCTCCATAAAATTCTGATTAAAATCATTTGTTTACAAAAATTTGCAAAGTAGAAGTTACCAGTGACTAGTTAAAATGTGAACCTTTCATTAAGTTGATGATGTGGGGTGCCTATTTGATACTTGATCCAAAAGAAGGTCTTTTATGCCTTCTACTTGTATAATCATTTTTAGCATATTTCTCTAAGTTTTCATAATTTTGATTGAATGCTAAATTTTAGCCTCTTCTGTTTGTTTGTGTTCATATATGCTGCTTCAAATTTTACTTCCTAAGATAGATCCACAATAATGGTTCTCTCCAGTCTGAGTTTGTATATGTCACACCAAAAGTGAATTTAGTGCAAAGGAAGAGCCTCAAGTTTCACAGGAAAAGGGTTCTCTACTCTGTGTGTCTGCATATGTTCCACTAAGTGCCTCCGCATATGATGCATCAAGCTTGAATTTTGTGTAAAGGAAGATCCACATATTTCGCAAGAATATGGTTTCTCTCCAGTGTGTGTCCTGACATGTCTCACCAAGCTTGATTTTTGTGTAAAAGAAGATTCACACACTTCACATGAATATGGTTTTTCTCCTGTGTGTGTCCGCATATGATTCCTTAAATCTGACTTCCTTGCAAAGGAAAATCCACATGTTTCACAAGGAAAAGGTTTCTCTCCTGTGTGTGTCTGCATATGTCGCATCAAATCTGCCTTTTCTGTAAAGGAAGATCCACATGTTATGCAAGAATAATGTTTCTCGCCTGTGTGTGTCCGCATATGTACTACTAAGTTTTTCTTTTGTGCAAATGAAGATCCACATGTTCCACAAGAATAAGGTTTCTCTCCTGTGTGTGTCTGCATGTGAATCACTAACTGTTCCTTCCGCACAAAGGAAACTCGACATATTTCACAAGAATATGGTTTTTCTCCTGTGTGTATTCGCATATGATTCCTCAAACATGACTTCCTTGCAAATGGAAATCCACACATTTCGCAAGAAAATGGTTTCTCTCCAGTGTGTGTCCGCATATGTAGCACCAAGCTTTTCTTATGTGCAAAGCAAGATCCACAGATTTCACAAGGATAAGGTTTCTCACCAGTGTGTGTCCGCATATGTCTCAGTAAGTTTGTTTTGCTGGCAAATGAAGATTCACATGTTTCACAAGAATATGGTTTCTCTCCAGTATGTATTCGAATATGTCGCACCAAATGAGATTTCTTAGCAAAAGAAGAGCTACACATGTTGCAAAAATGTGGTCTCTCTCTACTGTGTGTTTGCATATGTTCTTCTAATTCTGACATTTGTTCAATGGAAAATCCACACGTGTCTCCAAGAATATGGTTTCTCTCCAGTGTGTGGTTGCTTGTGTTTAACAGTGAAGTTTTCTGTAGATTTATGGCTGTAAGTAATTTCTGTGCCAAGAGAACACACTTTTCTTGTCCAGAAAATCTGTGGAAGATAAAAAAAACATTAATTCAAACATTACACATTATATAGACTCAGTTTGCTTTTCAATAGACACAGATAATGCAGCAGAAAAATAAAGACATCATTTTATATTTCCTCATACAAATCGAAATAATTTTGAAGTTAAATATATTTACATGATTGAATGTTAAATTTTAGCATCTCTTAGTGTGTTGTGGTTGGTCTAATACCATCTAGTGCTTAGTAGTAGAACTTTTTAGCTGGCAAGGGATGTAATTCCTACAGGTGCACTTTGTACTATTAGTGTGTTGTGGTTGGTCTAGTACCAACAACACAATATTGTCTTTGTACATTTGTTGTAATTGTCTATCATAACTCTCATTAACATTAAAAGAGTGAGAGGTAACAATTCAGACCACTTGTAGCAGAAGAAATGTAATATGATTTAATATTCCTCATGCAGAATACTTGCAATATGTGGTTGTTGGGAGTGATGCCTGCACACTAAGTAAGGTACAAAGATACCCACTAAAAAAGGATCTGTATAAGAACTACAGAAATGTCAAAGAGAAAAATGCGAGACAAGATAAAAACTAATGCAGGAGATGCAGGACAGAACATGCCCAACGAATGGACAGAAATTGTTGGAAAGTTGGACATTTTTTAAAAATGTGTTGAGGCGAAAATGTCCATTACATAAAGGAGTCATTACCTATGAAAAAAAACAAAAAAACATCAAAGTGACTGCTACAATCATTTTGTTGCTGACACAGTGGAGGAAGGATAAGCCACTACTGATGATTCACAGTTGATGGCAAACCTATCATTAGAAGGGTTAAATGTCCCTTTCAAAATTGACATGGGTAGTGACGTCCACATTCTGTTGATTTCTTATTACAAAAAGATGAAAATGAAACCAGAGATAAAGCCAACAAAATACAATTGACTTCTTACACTGGTGACAGAGTACCAATCGCAGGTAAGATATATATTACTGTAAAAAGAAAAGGTACGTTACATGAACTGTGTTTTATTATTACTCCGGGAAAACTTCAACATATATTAGGGAAAGACATGTGTAATATCTAGAACCTAATTAAGCAAATAAACATTATCCAAAACCCAAACAAACACAATAAACTATCTTCCTATAAAGAGTTATTTACAGAAATAGGATGTTTACTGGGACATGTGACTAAAAAAACTTTCACATGATGCAGTTACTATCATTGAAGCAGGTAGAAAAATTCCTATTACTATGTTTAACAAAGTCAAAGACGAACTTTGGTCAACAGAATGGAATTGGTAGGAGTGATAAAAAGAATAACTTGGTCAACAGAATGGAATTGGTAGGAGTGATAAAAAGAATAACTTGGTGGTCAACAGATGGAATTGGTAGGAGTGATAAAAAGAATAACTTGGTCAACAGAATGGAATTGGTAGGAGTGATAAAAGAATAACTTGGTCAACAGAATGGAATTGGTAGGAGTGATAAAAAGAATAACTTGGTCAACAGAATGGAATTGGTAGGAGTGATAAAAAGAATAACTTGGTCAACAGAATGGAATGGTAGGAGTGATAAAAGAATAACTTGGTCAACAGAATGGAATTGGTAGGAGTGATAAAAAGAATAACTTGGTCAACAGAATGGAATTGGTAGGAGTGATAAAAGAATAACTTGGTCAACAGAATGGAATTGGTAGGAGTGATAAAAAGAATAACTTGGTCAACAGAATGGAATTGTAGGAGTGGAATAACTTGGTCAACAGAATGGAATTGGTAGGAGTGATAAAAAGAATAACTTGGTCAACAGAATGGAATTGGTAGGAGTGATAAAAAGAATAACTTGGTCAACAGAATGGAATTGGTAGGAGTGATAAAAAGAATAACTTGGTCAACAGAATGGAATTGGTAGGAGTGATAAAAAGAATAACTTGGTCAACAGAATGGAATTGGTAGGAGTGATAAAAAGAATAACTTGGTCAACAAATGGAATTGGTAGGAGTGATAAAAAGAATAACTTGGTCAACAGAATTGGTCAACAGAATGGAATTGGTAGGAGTGATAAAAGAATAACTTGGTCAACAGAATGGAATTGGTAGGAGTGATAAAAAGAATAACTTGGTCAACAGAATGGAATTGGTAGAGTGATAAAAAGAATAACTTGGTCAACAGAATGGAATTGGTAGGAGTGATAAAAAGAATAACTTGGTCAACAGAATGGAATTGGTAGGAGTGATAAAAAGAATAACTTGGTCAACAGAATGGAATGGTAGGAGTGATAAAAAGAATAACTTGGTCAACAGAATGGAATTGGTAGGAGTGATAAAAAGAATAACTTGGTCAACAGAATGGAATTGGTAGGAGTGATAAAAGAATAACTTGGTCAACAGAATGGAATTGGTAGGAGTGATAAAAAGAATAACTTGGTCAACAGAATGGAATTGGTAGGAGTGATAAAAAGAATAACTTGGTCAACAGAATGGAATTGGTAGGAGTGATAAAAAGAATAACTTGGTCAACAGAATTGTAGGAGTGATAAAAAGATAACTTGGTCAACAGAATGGAATTGGTAGGAGTGATAAAAAGAATAACTTGGTCAACAGAATGGAATTGGTAGGAGTGATAAAAAAGAATAACTTGGTCAACAGAATGGAATTGGTAGGAGTGATAAAAAGAATAACTTGGTCAACAGAATGGAATTGGTAGGAGTGATAAAAAGAATAATAACTTGGTCAACAGAATGGAATTGGTAGGAGTGATAAAAAGAATAACTTGGTCACAGAATGGAATTGGTAGGAGTGATAAAAAGAATAACTTGGTCAACAGAATGGAATTGGTAGGAGTGATAAAAAGAATAATTTGGTCAACAGAATGGAATTGGTAGGAGTGATAAAAAGAATAATTTGGTCAACAGAATGGAATTGGTAGGAGTGATAAAAAGAATAATTTGGTCAACAGAATGGAATTGGTAGGAGTGATAAAAAGAATAATTTGGTCAACAGAATGGAATTGGTAGGAGTGATAAAAAGAATAATTTGGTCAACAGAATGGAATTGGTAGGAGTGATAAAAAGAATAATTTGGTCAACAGAATGGAATTGGTAGGAGTGATAAAAAGAATAATTTGGTCAACAGAATGGAATTGGTAGGAGTGATAAAAAGAATAATTTGGTCAACAGAATGGAATTGGTAGGAGTGATAAAAGAATAACTTGGTCAACAGAATGGAATTGGTAGGAGTGGAGTGATAAAAAGAATAACTTGGTCAACAGAATGGAATTGGTAGGAGTGATAAAAAGAATAAACAGAATGGAATTGGTAGGAGTGATAAAAAGAATAACTTGGTCAACAGAATGGAATTGGTAGGAGTGATAAAAAGAATAATTTGGTCAACAGAATGGAATTGGTAGGAGTGATAAAAAGAATAACTTGGTCAACAGAATGGAATTGGTAGGAGTGATAAAAGAATAACTTGGTCAACAGAATGGAATTGGTAGGAGTGATAAAAGAATAACTTGGTCAACAGAATGGAATTGGTAGGAGTGATAAAAAGAATAACTTGGTCAACAGAATGGAATTGGTAGGAGTGATAAAAAGAATAACTTGGTCAACAGAATGGAATTGGTAGGAGTGATAAAAAGAATAAGTCAACAGAATGGAATGGAATAAAAAGAATAATTTGGTCAACAGAATGGAATTGGTAGGAGTGATAAAAAGAATAATTTGGTCAACAGAATGGAATTGGTAGGAGTGATAAAAAGAATAAAATTTGGTCAACAGAATGGAATTGGTAGGAGTGATAAAAAGAATAACTTGGTCAACAGAATGGAATTGGTAGAAAAAGAATAACTTGGTCAACAGAATGGAATTGGTAGGAGTGATAAAAAGAATAATTTGGTCAACAGAATGGAATTGGTAGGAGTGATAAAAAGAATAACTTGGTCAACAGAATGGAATTGGTAGGAGTGATAAAAAGAATAACTTGGTCAACAGAATGGAATTGGTAGGAGTGATAAAAAGAATAACTTGGTCAACAGAATGGAATTGGTAGGAGTGATAAAAAGAATAATTTGGTCAACAGAATGGAAATGGTAGGAGTGATAAAAAGAATAATTTGGTCAACAGAATGGAATTGGTAGGAGTGATAAAAAGAATAATTTGGTCAACAGAATGGATTGGTAGGAGTGATAAAAAGAATAACTTGGTCAACAGAATGGAATTGGTAGGAGTGATAAAAAGAATAATTTGGTCAACAGAATGGAATTGGTAGGAGTGATAAAAAGAATAATTTGGTCAACAGAATGGAATTGGTAGGAGTGATAAAAAGAATTTGGTCAACAGAATGGAATTGGTAGGAGTGATAAAAAGAATAACTTGGTCAACAGAATGGAATTGGTAGGAGTGATAAAAAGAATAATTTGGTCAACAGAATGGAATGGTAGGAGTGAAAAGAATAATTTGGTCAACAGAATGGAATTGGTAGGAGTGATAAAAAGAATAATTTGGTCAACAGAATGGAATTGGTAGGAGTGATAAAAAGAATAAGTCAAAGAATTGGTAGGAGTGATAAAAAGAATAATTTGGTCAACAGAATGGAATTGGTAGGAGTGATAAAAAGAATAATTTGGTCAACAGAATGGAATTGGTAGGAGTGATAAAAAGAATAACTTGGTCAACAGAATGGAATTGGTAGGAGTGATAAAAAGAATAACTTGGTCAACAGAATGAATTGGTAGGAGTGATAAAAGAATAACTTGGTCAACAGAATGGAATTGGTAGGAGTGATAAAAAGAATAATTTGGTCAACAGAATAAACGAAGGTAGGAGTGATAAAAAGAATAATTTGGTCAACAGGTTGGTAGGAGTGATAAAAAGAATAATTTGGTCAACAGAATGGAATTGGTAGGAGTGATAAAAAGAATAATTTGGTCAACAGAATGGAATTGGTAGGAGTGATAAAAAGAATAATTGGTCAACAGAATGGAATTGGTAGGAGTGATAAAAAGAATAATTTGGTCAACAGAATGGAATTGGTAGGAGTGATAAAAAGAATTTTGGTCAACAGAATGGAATTGGTAGGAGTGATAAAAAGAATAACTTGGTGGAATTGGTAGGAGTGATAAAAAGAATAAAACTTGGTCAACAGAATGGAATTGGTAGGAGTGATAAAAAGAATAACTTGGTCAACCGAATGGAATTGGTAGGAGTGATAAAAAGAATAACTTGGTCAACAGAATGGAATTGGTAGGAGTGATGGAATAACTTGGTCAACAGAATGGAAGTAGAGTGATAAAAAGAATAACTTGGTCAACAGAATGGAATTGGTAGGAGTGATAAAAAGAATAACTTGGTCAACAGAATGGAATTGGTAGGAGTGATAAAAAGAATAACTTGGTCAACAGAATGGAATTGGTAGGAGTGATAAAAAGAATAACTTGGTCAACAGAATGGTCAACAGAATGAATTGGTAGGAGTGATAAAAAGAATAATTTGGTCAACAGAATGGAATTGGTAGGAGTGATAAAAAGAATAACTTGGTCAACAGAATGGAATTGGTAGGAGTGATAAAAAGAATAATTGGTCAACAGAATGGAATTGGTAGGAGTGATAAAAAGAATAACTTGGTCAACAGAATGGAATTGGTAGGAGTGATAAAAAGAATTGGTCAACAGAATGGAATTGGTAGGAGTGATAAAAAGAATAACTTGGTCAACAGAATGGAATTGGTAGGAGTGATAAAAAGAATAACTTGGTCAACAGAATGGAATTGGTAGGAGTGATAAAAAGAATAATTTGGTCAACAGAATGGAATTGGTAGGAGTGATAAAAAGAATAACTTGGTCAACAGAATGGAATTGGTAGGAGTGATAAAAAGAATAACTTGATCAACAGAATGAGTGAGTGTGATGCATATTGTTCATAAACCAGATGGAAAAATAAGAATCTGCTTGGATCCACGAAACCCCAATAAAGCAATGAAAATGCTTTTGGACTTGGGTCTTTGTAATCAACCATAGTAATCCCTTTCCTGCAACAATCTTTCTGTCACCACGGTAATCCCTTTCATCAAACAATCCTTCTGCATCAACAATCATACCAAATTTTACCACTCTCTCCCTCCACTGCTTGGTTCATTCTGACTTATGTCAGTGACTGCTTGTTTTTATTACGGCTCACCTAGCCACCCTGCAAATTATGTCTCGTGCCATCTGGGTCTTTCATGCACGGCACAGGCGATTCTTTGCCACTTATGTCTGGGGTATTGGCTATGCCAATTACAAGCAATCCTCTGTGAGCATCTTAAATTACCTAGACGTGAGGAAGTACTGATGAAAATGGCAGGAATAAGAAAATTTTCCAAGTTGGACTGTTCAAAAGGATTCTGGTAGCTAAAATTGGATGAGGAAAGCTCCAGGTTACACACCTTTATAACACCAAAAGACAGATTTAAATATCAGAGATTACCGTTTAGGATATCGTCAGCACCTGAAATATACCACAGAACAATATGTAATATGTTCGAGGGTATGAAAAACATGAAAACCTTGGATGACAGTAATATGGAGAACTGACACAAAATTACATTTACAAATGGTGAAGAAAATGCTCAATATTTGTAAATGCAACAAGATAATTCTCAACAGAGAAAAATGTCAAATTGCTGTAATGGAATTAACATTCCTGGGTGACTGTCTCACAGCCAATGGCTTGAAACTAGGCCCAGCCAAAATGAAGCCTTTTGTAGAATTTACAACAACTAGGAAACAAACAGATGTTGCAAGATTTTTAGGTATGGTCAAATACTTTTCCAGATATACAGAGAATCTTTCTTAATGAACATTTCACATGGGGAGTCTACTGAAAACTAACGTAGTCTTAACATTCGGACCAGAACATGATAAAGAATTCAACAAACTGAAAAAGCTACTATTGTTACAACCTCTCATATAATTCTAAAATCTGAAGAATGTTAAAGAGAAACAAAATGCTGGAGCGAAGGGAATAAATTAATTCTTGTTTTATTCGATGATGAGAATTTTTACACAATTTACATATATATATTTACCAACCCCTCTGCACAAGTAGAATGCGATACAAGGTCAATTTCTTGAGCAGATTTTAACAGGTTTAAATTCAGAGTTTTCCTTCTCCTAGACTGGTTATGTAGCCAAGGTTAAAGAGTCCATTCTGCCCTGCTATTTACCCATAGCTATAGGGAGAGTAATTGGATGCTTCATCCAGGATTTGAACTCTGATAGCTTTTTGATTTAGTGCGTCCTGGGATGCACATATTTGCTTTGAATGAGTCCCCAGGAAGATTGATGGGCTCCAACTAAAGTTTCTTAATAGATTGTAGAGTTTTTGTTTATGATCTGTGAACGTGATTTTTAGTCTGGAGCACCTGCCATTATGCAATAGTTTCACAAAACAATTTTCTAGTCAACTTGACAACTTTAAGCTCATACCAAACTTTTCTGGAATTGAGTAAATAAAATGTTTAACTATGAAGCAACAGACTAATTCACTAGTATAATACATTCTGGACAAGGCTGTTTGTGTTTCACTGTAAGCTAAATCCTACCTTAAACTTCTCTTACTATAGTTTTCTAGAATGAAAAAGAAAAAGAAATTAGAGGGGAAAAATAAATTCGACTTGTTAAAGAGATGGGGGGGTCAACAATGTCGTCGCCGTCACAAAATCTATAGCACAAAAAATCCGTCGTCGTCGTTGTAAAATCACCAACTCAAATATCTTCAGCAGCTAAAAAATCACAACTGACTCCTGTCGTCACCCCACTTCTACTTATACTAATTTCTCCCTCAACATCCGGGTGTCTGCGCCCCACACATGAGATTCTTGAGGCAAACCCGACCGCCGGAATCATCATAGCTATCATCCGGGCACCTGGCGCTTACATTCGGGACTGTAGCTTCTCGACTTCGGTGACAATGTTTGCATTCTGAAGGAAGCGGGTTTGATTCTACAGTCCGACATGTCAGGCAAAGCCTAGCCCGCTTCCTTCGAGAATACGGCAGGCCTTGACGCTCGCCACTCACCTCGTGTTCTTTGTCACAAGTTTTAATTTCTGTCAACTTAGATCCTCCTTGTCTCATATCTATGTACCCCCATGAAATACTCCACACCTTACCCCACTTCTAGAAAAATCTTCAAAATTGAACAGCAAAATGGAGACTAGTTGCTACCTGTCACATCTGCTACACGGCTATAAGGATTCAACTTAAGGTGCAAAAATATGATCTGCATGTCAGGTAGTCGAAAATCTATGCATGCAGCAAGTCCCTTATCACATTCAGCAATGGCAGATGATATAAGGAACTCTGACCAAACAAAGTTGGATATTGAAGCAGCTGTTATGAAATATGTGCCAGTTAATGACAAAAAGGTGAACAAGATAAAACAAATGACAGTATCTGACCTGAAGATGCAAATACTAAAAAAATCACACAACTCATGACTGGCCAGAAACAATTAAAAGATGTAAAAATAAAGTAAACCCCTACTTCAACCATGGAACAGATTTGGTGCTGTTGAAAGGAAGATGTGTCATAATTCCAACAGAATTAAGAACATCCTGGAAAAGATACATTCAGGCCATCAAGGTCAAGAGAAAGGTAAACTGTAGCATAATTATTATGGTCTACTGAGAATTTGGGGATTGAAAAGAAAATGGTAATTGGATTTCTGGAGAAAGAGAAGAAAAAGAAATAAGAACAAAAAGAGGTTAAAGTTTGGAAGGGTAAACACTCAACGGGGGACTAGCCATTGACCGACCAATGACCCCGGAACTAGAGTTAAAAGTAAAAACAGAAGTCCCAGAAGTGGATGTGATCCCCTCATCTCCGGGACCACAAAGTAACGAAAATTCAGCCTGAGAAGGTTTGGACGTGTTTGTTGGGGCTCCGTGGTGACATGTCTAGGGTAGCAACAAACAGCGTGGATGAACGTGATTTATGATAGAACAGCTTGACCTTACTCTCTCTCACTCTCCTTCTCTTTGAAAAAGAACCTACGAGCCTAGAAAGAAATAAACAACCCCTTTTTGACTATACAACTTTTGTATGTTGTTTCTGAACTAACAACAACTACAACTACTAACAACTACTATTACAACTCGACTTTGGCCCCTATGCAACATAAACGCCAAGACAGAGTATTCATTTTTTGGTCAGATATAAACAAAGACATCAAACAGGTAATACAAGATTGTAGTTTGTACATGACCTACAGAGATGCACAACCAAAGCAACCTCTTATCAGCCAGGAACAGATAGAGGGCAAAACAAAAACTCTATTTTGATACAGTCTAGGGGAACTGGTGTAGTATAATAATGGTCATGGTACAAGAACAGTGTTTGTTGCATAGGCCAACTCCAATTGTATTAGTAGTTGTCATTAATAGTAATAATAGTCATTAGTTCAGAAACAACATACACGCAAGTTGTATAGTCCCAAGGGGGGGGGTATTTATTTCTATGCTTGCGGGTTCTTTTTTAGAAAGAAGTAAAGATAGAGAGAAAGAGAGAGAGAGGTTACAGTCAAATTATTCTATCTTCTCATATATTATCATGTTTTGTACTGCTGTCCCAAACCCAATACAGGGGACCAGCAGATACATCTGCTCTCACCAGAGCCCAGCCGAAAAAGAGGTAGATTTTTTTCTCCCCCATTTCTTGTTCCAGTGTCACATCCGTTTTTGGTCAAAGCCCAGAACTTCCATTTTTATTTTTAAGTCTATTTCCAGGTTCATTCGTCGGCCACATTCCTGGCACCCCGCTTAGTGTTTACTCTTCCAAATTTTAAACTTTGTTCTTATTTCTGTCAATACCCAAATTCTCTGTAGACAAGAATAATTAGCGCTACACTGGAATTGTTAAAACCAGGAGATCCAGTTTGAATACGAGACCTTATAAAGAAAAGATTGAGTGAGACCAGTACCATAAAAGCTGAAGTAGCACTACGTTCATTCACTGTGTTGACAAGCTGTAGTGCACTACTATGATGAAATTGAACGGATCTGGAAGTGGGGTATGACAGAAGAAAGATCATAGACCCCCTCCACCACAAATCAGTGAGGAAGAGCAGATCTCCCTGTGAACCTGAACAAGGACCAACTCCTCCCATGGAGAACCAGCATATTCGATAAATGTAACTAGATTCAACAGAGCAAAACAATACAAGACAACTGTGACTATCTGATCGGACAGTGAAACCACCACAAAAAATGAACTTATGATGTTTGTTTCATTATAATGTTTGTTAAGAAAGACTTTGCATGTTTGTTTAGCAAAAGATTTTTAAAAAAATAAAAAATCAAGGGTGTAGTTGTAATATAGTCATAACAAATTATTCCCCTTATTGGTTGACACAGACGTATCATGTACAGCTCGTGTACACTGAATATGCTTTTTGTTCTTAATGTTTGCCTTGTTTTAATATATTACATCTCTCTCTCTCTCTCTCTCTCTCTCTCTCACCATTTGTATTTTTCTACTTAACAGGAAATCTAAATAAGAGACTGATTGATAGATTTTAAAGGCATATTAATCTTCTAGTGTTATTTTATGCCAAGTGGCAAGGGAATCAATTCATTATAGGGTAATGCCATGTCAAATCATTCATAGAAAAGAAAAATTGTCACCCGTGCCCTTCAATTTTTCTAAAATGTTGTACAGGTGTGAATTATGTTAAAGTTTGACAATCCTCAAAATTTTTATGTTTTAAGTTTTTCCATTCAACCATTGAATATTTCTCACAAAAAAAAATATTTTAAAAACTATTTTATTTATAAATGAATAAGCAATTGATTTTAGATATATTTTTTTTTTAAAAACTCATATTTCAGGACAAAAATTTGATTTTCTATTTTTAATGGTGATTATTACATCTCTTCTTTGAGCAGTCAAAATTCAACATAAACATTTAAAATACGATTTCAGAAATTCTAGGATATGAAAAAAAAATCAAGTTTTCTTTAATCTTATTTAGGTATACCCAATTCATTGAAAAATCTGTGTTTTTTTCAATACAATTTTGACCCCCCTCCCCCCCTTTGAAAAAGTTTTTTTTACCGAAAATCAGGGAATTATCTGATTTTAATTAATTTTTCAGTGTGGATTCATCAATGAATGAATTTTATAATGCATCTGTGTTTATTTTTTTTTTCATTTCAAAACTTTCTGATTTTTTTCAGGACATTTAACTTTGACCCTACCCCTATTTTTGGGACGCAAAATATCGGTGTGGTATATATGAGATTGTCACTATTTTCTGCTTAAATAAAAAGACAAAAGAGCGAAGGTGTGTAAGAAGAAAATAATTTTTTAACAATCTGTTCAGGTAGTAAATAAGTACTAAAAATCGGAAAATGAAATAAAAATAAAAACTAAAAAAATAATTTGTGGAGATTTTTTTTTTTTTTTTTTTACTCATTTTGATAATTATTTAATTGGCTATTATTCTGTAAAATAAACAAATATACATCAATGTGTTCCGTTTAAAAGGAGGGGGCGCCAAATTTCCAAACCAGTTTTCAACCCCAAAAATATTGGTGATTGATACTAAAGTAAAGTAGTTATTAAAAATTATTATTTTTTTAGAATTTAATAATAATATGACATTTTAAACTTAAAATCCTGTTGCTCATATTTTAAATGAATTTTTAAAGTTTTGAAATAAAATAACTAATGGATTATAAAATTCATTAATTGATAAATCAATACTGAAAATTTCATTAAAATCGGATAATTCCCTGATTTTTTATATATATTTTTTGCAATCGCGAATGTTACACTAATTTTGTAACAAGCCATTTTTAAACAGCGGTTAAGGCTATACGCAATCGAAATTGACCGAAATTTTGTTTTTGCTTTCTTTTTTTTTTTTTTTTTTTTTTTTTTTTTTTTGACCTTAGATAATCGATTTAATAATTTCAATTCGTTTTAAAAAAATCTAGCAGACAAAAAATTGAGTATCCTTCAAATGAAACAAATATTTTTTTTTACGATAAAATAACATTTAGACACCTTTTGTAACTTTTCCCGTCATTTATCGCGCTAAATTGATTGGACGTCCCTACTCTGAACAAAGGTTTAATTTGTAGCCAAAAGTGGGGGATCAGTTTATAACATAAATACAATACGAATTGATCGCTAATTTTATGAAAATAAAAATGTCCTTTACACCTACAAAGAGAATTTAGAAATTAACGGTTATATCTTTGACTTTAAAAAAGATTTATCTAATTAAGCGAAGAAGAAAGGTGTTTGCATTTTTTAAAGGTTTCACTTCAAATTAAGTTTCATTTTCTTTTTTTAATCGACCACTTTTTTCTTTGGAGATCGGCTTAAAAGTAAATAAATAAATAAAAAGAAATTAGAAATATATATATATATAAAAGTTTAATTTACCTTGAAGAAGTCTTTTCGGTGATGAAAAGTCTCTTAATGCATCAATAACACTTCAAATTCATACACCACGTTTTCCCGATCGTTTTTGACGATAAATTCGAATGGACGGAACCCGGAATTCTTTTCGGTAATTATCGGCAATTTCCGTCAACCAACAACACAAACCACATTTTCTTGACAAAATTTAAATAATAAACTTTTAAAAAATACTAAAAAATTTATTGAACGTGAAATTCTTTTTCAAAAAGAAAATATTTTACCTGAGTATAAAACCGAAGAAAATATTAAACGGTTTAATCATAATTTTGTCGCTTGTAATTTATCAGACCGGATTATATTTACATCAAGCTGTAATAGCGGTGATTATTTTCTGAGTTTAAGAATCTTTTAATTTCTTAGCGAACCTTTTTGGTAAATCATATGCGCGCAGTTTTGACCGTAAAATTTTAAACGATTAAAAAATATCTTAATAATACATTCATGAAAAACATAGCTTTAATCGCTAGATAAAAGCATAAAATTATAATCACAATCAAAAGAAAAAAATCATATTTTCCATTGAAACCAACCACTTTTAAAACTTTTAATAAAATAATTTTTTCAATTTTAAAAATAAGCTATATTTTGAATAACTACACTATTATCAGTAAAAAAAAAAAAATAAAAAAAACTCAATCTCCGATTTTAAAAATCTCCCCAGAATAAATTAATCTAAATAGGAACTATTTATAAATAAAATTCCTTCATTTAATTTTCATGAATTCAAAAAAATTAATATTTACCTTTAAACAGAAATAAAAGAAAATACATCAATTATGACATATTTCCGATTTTCGCGAACACCGAATGTAAGTAATAGGTACCACCAATTTTCCCTGTGAAATTTACCCCCCACCCCCTATATTTAACACAATAAAACTTGCATAAAAATTAATATTATCTTAAATTTTTTTTGTCCATTCGACAGAAGAAACATTAAAAAAAAATGATGATTTTTAATTTTTTTTTTCAGCTTATGGAAATAATGAAAATTATGATTGAAAAACATTATTTTCATTTTTGCACCGTTAAATCAACTGAAATTTAACGAAGCCAAAAACAAGTTACGACAAGAGGATTTTTTTTAAATTCTATGAAAAATCAATTAATAGTCCGATTTTCACGAAAATTTCCAGAATTGCTTTTCTTTTGATGAAAATATGTCTGAAATAGTTTTTTCCTAAAATATATTAGGGGATTTTTTTTTTTTTTACGTGGTCTACCCCCACTATCTTATTTTTTGAGATATGAAAAAAAATGAACCGGAAAAAAATAACAATTTTTACTTTTTTTCTATAAAGATAAGAGTCTGAATAACTATATCAAAACATTTGCATAAAATTCAAGGCAGTAGTTTTTGTAGAAAAAAAATTATGAATTCTGAAATAAAAAGTGCTAACAAATGTCATAATACTATTATTTGAAAACTTTTTTGCTTTTTTTAATTGATATGATTCTATTAAATTGTCAAGAAAAAAAATTTTTTTTTTAAAGAAATTGATTTTTAAGAGATTTTAAATCTTTTGTGTGCTTAAATAATAGTTTTTTTACTGTTTAAAAATCGTTTGTTTTTTTTGTGGGTGTACAAATCAAATTTTTCACTAATATTTAAATATAACACTTAATTTTAGAATTCAAGTGAACTAAAAATGTATCTGATCCACGATATATTAATATTTTAAAGAGAATTTAAGAGTTTTTTTTTTGTTTGTTTGTTTTTTTTATTGTTGAATAGTAATGTTTGATTCTTATAATATACGGAAGAGCAAAACTGACAACATTTGTAATACTTATTGTCTTTTCTTTGCTTCAGTTACACTATAAGTTCAACTAAAAAATATTCCGGAGTTATTCTAAAACTACCACAAAAAAAAAAAAATCTTTCAAAAATTGTTGAAAACCAATAATCAGTTATTAAATATGCACAAATAATTGTCAAAGAGAGATAATATGTACATTTGCAGTCCCCATTTCTACAGAAAAATCACCCCTTTGCAAGTAAAACGGACTGTTTTATTTATTTTTCAAGATAACGATGTAATTTTTCCCAATCGGATAATTTGATCTTTGAATTAACTGTTTTTCTTTGTAACAACTCTGTATAACCATTACTTTTTTTGTGAGATTAAAAAAAAAAGTTTTAAAATATTTACTTTTGTTTATTAAATATGGCCTAAACTGATCATGTGACCCAATTTTGGTTATACCTAGTAAGTAAAGACTGGAATTAATTTTAGTGTGCGTTGTTTTGAAATTATGAATGACCAAAAAGGTAAAAAAAAACAACTTTTATTTAAAAAATATAACAAATATCTATTTTTTTTAAATAAAATTCAATGAAAAATAAGTAGGTTTTTTTTTCTAATATTGAAGTGGTATTATATTTTAAACAACAATTAACATCCATAAATTTAAATTAAATTTTAATTTTGTATTTTAAGACAATTACAATAAATTATTTCAATTGTCTACTTCATTAACCGTTTTTTGTTTTTTTTTTGTTTATTAAAAAATATTGAAGATCATATTTGAGAATAGTAGGTACCACTAATTTTCCCTGTGAAATTTAAATAAATATTATATATATGTGTATAAAGGTTAATATTATCTTGAAAATTTTTGTCCATTTGAAAGAACATTAAAAAAATTCCTGATGATTTTTTTCTAAAATTTTCAGCTCAATGAAAATTATGAACAAAAAACAATGTTTACATTTTTGCACCATTAAATCAACTGAAAAATTTAACATAGCCAAAAACAAGTTATGACTAGAGTGTTTTTTAAAAATTCTATGAGAAATCAATTAATGGTCTGATTTTCACAAAAATTTCCATAATTACTTACCTTTCAATGAAAATATGTCTGAAATAGTTTTTTCCTAAAATATATTATGGGAAATATATTTTTACGAGGTCTGACCCATTTTATTTTATGAAATATGAAAAAAATGAAGCTAAAAAACGATTTTAACTTTTTTTTCTATAAAGATAAGAGTTTGAATAATTATATCAGAAGATTTTTATAGGTTTCTAATCCAGAGGTTTTTTTTTAGTAAAAGAACCATGAATACAGAATTCTGCTAAAAATATCAATAAAAAAATTGACCCTGTTGTAAAAAAAAAAAAAAGACTCTTTTACTTACTTTTCAAGATAACGGTGAGTAATTTTCCCCTAATTGGATAATTTGATCTTTGAATTAACTGTTTTTCTTTCCTTCAATACAGCCTAAACTGATCAAGTGAATTCACTATAATTTTTTTCTAAATAACACATTTTGAATTGTGAAATCTATTTTTTTTTTTTTATTCAGAAAATAACATACAGCGATTTTGGGGTTTATATAATTTAAAATGGATTTTTTTAAAAGTAGTGATGAAATCGTAAAAAACTAAAAATAATAAAAATCTTTCAAAAATTTATTTTCAACATTTTAACTATTTTAAAAATTATTTTTAAATTTAGGAGTATATTTTAATAAAATAAATAGCTTAACTGTTTAAATTGTTTTTTCTTTTTTTTTTTTTTTTTGACTTCAGATTGATTTTTAGAAAAATCTATATATAAATAACTTCTATATATTAAATAACTTATTTATTTTAGCCTATTTCTTTAATTTTTAAAAATTATTTTGAGGGGCGTCTACCAACAAAAATAAAAAATAATCCTGATAATATTTTTAAAATAATTTATCTACAAATAAATAAGTAGTGAAAATTTCATTAAAATTAAACAATTACCTGATTTTAGATGGATTTTTCTTTTAATTATATTTTTGGATGAAAATTTTATTTTAATTGTAATTATTATGTCCCCTTTTTTGAGTGGTCAAAATTCAATGTAAACATTAATTTAAAACACAATTTCAGGAATTCTATGATATGAAAAAAAAAAAGGATTGAAGTTTTTTTTAATCTTATTTCTTTCAAATATGAAAATTAAAAAAAAAACGTAGTGGTATTATTAATTCTCACATGTGGGGGTAAATTACAAGTTACAATATACTTGTAAATTACCAATTATTTATATATTGGGGAAATAATTCCTAATTGCAATATATGAGTAAAATAACGAATTTAGGGGGAAATTGGAAAATATTTTAAGGAGGTTATGGGGTAATTACTGCAATTTTCAAGTTTGGAATACTATTGAAAAGATAAGACAGAAGAAAAAAATATATGTTTAACAAATTTAATATATAACAAATAAGAAAAAGAAAGGTAGATTGGGAAATAGATCAGTTGCAAATTTGATGTAATTTGTGGAAACTTGACTTAGAGACTTGTAGATCTTGAATTTTAAAGTTGAGTTGAAGTCTTTGGGTTTTTGTAGAATTTCTTTCAGTTTGTTAAGCTTGTAGGGACCGTGGTTATTTGGTGAGTGTTTAGTTGAGGAGTTGAAGATCCAAGTTATGGGTCCCCACAATTTAAATGTATAAGACTACTTGAAATGAAGTTTCCACAGAAAACAAAAGAACACAAAATTGATAAAAGAAACAAACTTTATATACATTAATTTACAATTGGTATATTCAATTGTTCTTTCAGCGGTGTTGCAGACTGTATGTTTCTGTACGTAGTTGTGTGTGACGAGTGTGACATGTATTGTTTATATTTGTGCGATTTTGTCTGTGATTGAAACTTGTGATTGAAATTTGTTGTTATTGAGCAAGAGAGAGATAAAATTGGAAACGAAAATACGAGATCAACCTCATTGTGTTGATGTCAGGGGAAAACTTTTGCTCCTACTGTCGAGTTAGGAGCATCAGCTCCAACTCTGTCGAGTCGGGAAGAGCGTAAGCTCCCTACTGTCTGTTGTTTTTCAGCTCTACGGGTCTTTTTATAATTTTCGTTTTGTCATTGTCTACGTGATCATTAACCTAAAATATTCATCAAATATCAGGTGATTTGCAATGATGCAATATCGAATGATTTTGGTACATTCCGATGGCGTACATATTTTTCCATGGAATTTAAACCATTGTTTCTATTGTTTCTAAAATATTTCTAAACTAATATTCATTCAATTCTCTTTTGTTTACCTAATTCTAAACTCATGACATACCATTGTAAAACTAGTTATCTAAGAAAACTTAAAAAATATTATTAGAAAATATCATAAAATGTGCCCTTAATTGTGGTCGCGCATTATTTGAAAAGAACTTAATTGTTATTAAGAACACATTTTATGATATTTTTTATGTTAGGACATGCAGTTGTATTGATTCAAACAAATTCGTATTTTCAGTGTAGATTTATAGTAAAATGAAAATGGCCAACCAAAACAGACGGCTTCCTCAAAGTGAAAGAAACAAGGGGAGGTTACTTGCATTGCCTATTTTTTATCATTAAATAGATATTTGTTTTTCGATTAAAAAAATAGGAAATTTAATTTATTTTAAATGAATTTTAGCTATTAATTTGGTATTTTCTGTATGTAGTGTTAATGATAAAAAGTTAATAAGGCAATGAGAGTAACCTCCCCTTTTTGTTTCACTATGAGGTAGCCGTTTATTTTGGTCGGCCATTTACATTTCACTGCAAACCTACACTGAAATTACAAATTTGTTCGAATCAATACAACTGCAAAAATATTTAGAAGCTATAAGCATATAATCCAATTCTTTTACTAGAATAAAGTTCATCATTAGTGAGTGTTCACATATTTCATATTACATCAGATTTCTATCCAGTATGTATTTGCATATAGTATTCCAAATATTATTCCAGCATAATCTGCATGAGAAATACTTAGAAGCTATAAGCATATAATCCAATTCTTTTACAAGAATAAAGATATTACATCAGATTTCTCTCATGGGTACATTTGCATATGTTATCCTAAATATTATTTCATCTTAAAAATGAATAAATTTTTCATGCAAATATATTTTGTCGTGTGTTTGCATATGAAGCACCAAATTTTAACAAAGGAAGATCGATATGTTTCACAAGAATAGGGTTTCTCTCTTTTTTAAAATTTTCTTTTAATAATTTTTAGAAACCAAGGGGCCCTTGCCTGTAGCTAACACTTAATTTCTTTATGAATAGTATTTGTATCCTAAGGATCTTTTTAGGATGGAGTATGTTCCTTTGATAACTGCTATTTGTACTTCATAGCATCTTGGTTTACCTGGTATTGTTTCAAGTTTTGCTTGACCAACCCAGTTGCCCCTACCATTTTATCTTCTACCTCATCTATATTATTCCATTTGTCTTTCTAGAATATCTACCTATTAACTTATGTATGATTTTTTACCTAGACTCATATTGTGTGTGTTTTTTTTTCTATCTCAATCTGATCTGGCCTTCTTAATTATGGGTTCCCATATTGTATTCATTTCTATGCTAGGTCTACTTAACAGTCCAGTACAACCTATCATATGTGCTGATTCTTTGAGGCGCCTTCTCTTATTTATTATTATTATTTATACAACGTTTCGGTATTTCTTGTCAGACCCAGGAGTCTTCTCGAACTCGGGAACCTTCTTTTCATAATCATGAGCCATAGAAGAACGTTCAATCCACGGGGGTATCCTGTTCTCATTCCACTAACCATAGCTGAGATACAGGTGTTAAGCTGTGTTACTTATTATTCTATGTTACTGTCGCCCTTGACCAGGACTGAACCTGCAGCCTAGAGATATTGATTTCTTTCAATGACCAAGTTCTTGTTAGGTCATTCTTGAGGTCTTGATATTTTGTTATTTTTTCAAGCTCAGCTCTATTGAGGCTATAATCATTCAGGACAGCTACATCAATAATATGAGCAGTTCTTTCATGTTTGTTCCAGATGACAATATCTGGTTTAATGGCTTTGTCTTTTATATATCTGACTGTCTGAATTACTTTATCATAGAACACAGTCACCTTTCCATTTGATGTTATTGGTAAAAGCTCATGTTCCCAGATGTACTGTGTTCTCTCAAGCTGCATTTCTCCACAGATTTTCCAGTTGAGATATTTGCATACTTTGTTATAACAGGCAATGCAGTGGCCATCTGCCAATAGGATCTGGCAAACCAGACATTAGATGGCTTAGACTTTCTATGGCTGAGTGGCAGAATCTGTATTGATCATTTGTTTTTGTATTCCAGTCATCTTCTTGTCCAGCTATAATGATTTGTTCCTCATGAAATTGTAGCTTGCCAAACTTGAGCCATTGCAGTGAAGTCTCCTTGTCAATGGTTGAGTACTTCCATGAACTTCCTTTCTCTCTTATGTTGTTACCATGCTTCTTTCCTTGTTTCCAATTCCCTCCTTGAATACTCCTCCCAATCCGGATTGCTGGGTTGTCATTGTCCTATGTAATGTTCTTCAGTGCATCTCCACGGAATTTTTCTGCAAGTTTTGTAGTTGAGGTCTGTTGTGATAGACATTTATTTTGATGGTCATTTACTATTGACATTATTTTATCGATGGAGCTGTTAATGTACTGCCCCATGATTGATATTGTCGCTCGATGTGCACGGTTGATTTAAATGACACCTAACCCATCCACTCTTCTTGGTAGGTATATTCTGCCCATTCACTGATGTTGGTAGGTAACTTTATAGAGGGTTAGCGTTTTCCTAGTTTTGGTATCAAGCCTATTGATGTAGCATTGTATGTGTATCTATAGATGCTGCTTCAAATTTACTTTACTTCCAAAGTGACACAAGAATATGCTTGCTAGCCAGTATGTGTGTGCATATGTTCCAAGAATGATGGTTTCTTTGCAAAGGACGATCCACATATTTCACAGTGATATGGTTTCTCTCCTGTGTGTCTCCGCATATGTTGCAACAAGCTTGACTTTTGTGTAAAGAAAGACCCACATGTTTTACAAGAATAAGGTTTCTCTCCAGTGTGTGTCCTCCTATGTTGTACTAAGATTGATTTTTGAGTAAAGGAAGATCCACATGTTTCACAAGAATAAGGTTTCTCTCCTGTGTGTGTCCGCATATGTAGCACCAAGGTTGTCCTCTGTGCAAAGGAAGACCCACATGTTTCACAAGAATATGGTTTCTCTCCTGTGTGTGTCCGCATATGTCGGACTAAATTTGTCTTTCCTGCAAAGGAAGCTCCACATGTTTCACAAGAATAAGGCTTCTCTCCTCTGTGTGTTTGCATGTGTAGCACTAACTGTTTCTTCAACAAAAAGAAAACTCCACATATTTCACAAGAATATGGTTTTTCTCCTGTGTGTATTCGCATATGATTCCTCAAATATGCCTTCCTTGCAAAGGAAAATTCACATATTTTGCAAGAAAATGGTTTCTCTCCAGTGTGTGTCTGCATATGTTGCACCAAGTTTGTTTTTCCTGCAAATGAAGATCCACATATTTCACAAGA
Organism: Doryteuthis pealeii; assembly: GCA_023376005.1. Taxonomy (NCBI): domain Eukaryota; kingdom Metazoa; phylum Mollusca; class Cephalopoda; order Myopsida; family Loliginidae; genus Doryteuthis; species Doryteuthis pealeii. The sequence goes on from CM042151.1 coordinate 107,599,828, forward strand.
ATATGGTTTCTCTCCTGTGTGCGTCCGCATATGTACTATCCAATTTTTTTTTTGTGCAAACAAAGATCCACAGGTTTCACAAGAATAAGGATTCTCTCCTGTGTGTGTCCGCATATGTTCCACTAATGTTGCTTTTTGTGCAAAGGAAGATCCACATGTTTCACAAGAATATGGTCTTTCTCCAGTGTGTGTCTGCATATGACGCACCAAGTTTGGCTTCCTCGCAAAAGAAAAACCACATATTTCACAAGAATATGGTTTCTCTCCTGTGTGTGTCCGCATATGTTCCACTAACGTTGTCCTTTGTGCAAAGGAAGATCCACATGTTTCACAAGTATATGGTCTTTCTCCAGTGTGTGTTCGCATATGTTTCACCAATATTGATGCGAGTGTAAAGGAAGATCCACATATTTCACAAGAATATGGTTTCTCTCCAGTATGCGTCCTCATATGTTGCACCAAGTTTGACTTTCGTGCAAAGGAAGATCTACATGTTTCACAAGAATAAGGTTTCTCTCCAGTGTGTGTCTGCACGTGAAGCACCAACTGTACCTTCCGCAAAAAAGAAGTTCCACACATTTCACAAGTATACGGTTTTTCTCCTGTGTGTATTTGCATATGATTCCTCAAATATGCCTTCCTTGCAAAGGAAAATCCACACGTTCTGCAAGAAAATGGTTTCTCTCCAGTGTGTGTCCGCATATGTAGCACCAAGCTTCTCTTTTGAGCAAAGCAAGATCCACATGTTTCACAAATATAAGGTTTCTCTCCAGTGTGTGTCCGCATATGTACCACCCAATTTTTTTTGTGTGCAAAGCAAGATCCACAAATTTCACAAGAATAAGGATTCCCTCCTGTGTGTGTTCGCATATGCTCCAGTAAAGTTGTCTTCTGTGCAAAGGAAGATCCACATGTTTCACAAGAATATGGTTTCTCTCCAGTGTGTGTCCGCATATGTCGCACCAAGTTTGGCTTTCTCGTAAAGGAAAAACCACAAATTTCACAAGAATAAGGTTTCTCTCCTGTGTGTGTTCGCATATGTTCCACTAAGGTTGTCTTTTGTGCAAAGGAAGATCCACACCTTTCACAAGAATACGGTCTCTCTCCAGTGTGTGTACGTATATGTCGCACTAAGTTTGTCTTTCCAGCAAAGGAAGATTCACATATCTCACAAGTATAAGGTTTCTCTCCTGTGTGTGTACGTATATGAGTGACCAAATATGACTTCTCTGCAAAGGAAGATTCACATATCTCACATGAATATGGTTTCTCTCCAGTGTGTGTACGCATATGTGATACCAGATAAGATTTTTTAGCAAAAGAAGATCCACACACATTGCAAAATTGGTGTCTCTCTTTATTGTGTGTTTGCATATGTTGTTCTAATTCTGACATTTGTACAATAGAAAATCCACATATTTCACAAGAATATGGTTTCTCTCCACTGTGTGTCCGCATATGTTCCACTAACGTTGTCTTTTGTGCAAAGGAAGATCCACATGTTTCACAGGAATATGGTTTCTCTCCAGTGTGTGTCCGCATATGTCGCACCAAGTTTGGCTTCCTTGCAAAGGAAAATCCACATATTTCACAAGAATACGGTTTCTCTCCTGTGTGTATCCGCATATGTTCCACTAACGTTGTCTTTTGTGCAAAGGAAGATCCACACCTTTCACAAGAATATGGTCTCTCTCCAGTGTGGGTACGTATATGTCGTACTAAGTTTGTCTTTCCTGCAAAGGAAGAGTCACATATTTCACAAGAATATGGTTTCTCTCCTGTGTGTGTTCGCATATGTGACACCAGATAGGATTTCTTAGCAAAAGAAGATCCACACACATTGCAAAAATGTGGTTTCTCTCTTGTGTGTGTTTGTTCTAATTCTGACATTTGTACAATGGAAAATCCACACGTTCCACAAGAATAGGGCTTCTCTCCAGTGTGTTTGCTTGTGTTTAACAGTGAAGTTTTCTAGGGATTCTTGGCTCTAAGTAATTTCTGTGCCTAGAGAACACACTATTATTGTACAGAAAATCTGTGAAAGAAAAGAAACATTAATTCAAACATTATACATTGTATAGACTCAGTTTGGTTTTCAATAGACACAGATAAGCAAACAGAAAAATAAAGAGATAATTATAATCTCCTACAAGTCAAAATAATTTTAAATTTCAATATATTTACATGATTGAATATCAAATTTTAAATATTTTGATCTTTTGACATCCTGGCCTCCTGCCCTAATTTACGCTATATTTAATCAAGCCAAAGTCAGGCCCAACTTAGATATTTTCCAAGTCGTGTTTTTGTTGCTCTTAATTGCTTTTTATCAGCAAATAAATGCAGATATTTTACATGCTCCCCCAATTTTTTATCAGCAAATCAATGCAGTTATTGTACAGCTTCCCATTTAAAAATGCTTTTTTCAATGGAATTTGAATAAATTTTAATTGAAACTTTACAAAACTTAAATTCAAATTTAAAAACAATTTTCATACCTTATTATTTTTATTAAAAACAAATGTAAACTCTGCATTGTTTCGAATTTATAGCAAAAATTATTCTAATCTTGAAAAAAATTATTAATTTTTAGGCTATTCATAATGGCAACAAATTAGAGTACTCCAGGTTTCAATAAACATTTGGTGGTTGAAAAGTGCAAATCATGGGAAATTTACAGAATGTTTGATATGTATGTATATTTTAATAAATAAATATGGAACAAGTATCCAATAAGTACCCCAACTGAGACCAGTAAGCAAAAGGACAGTTTTGTTTCTCACCACAAATTCTCAGTTGTTTGCAAACAAATCAACAGATGAGTTTTTGACATTAGAATTTCACTGTAAGATTTTTAAGAAGTTAGTTCATGTTTATTAACAAACCAAAGATACTTTGTTATATCAAAATAGTTTTTGATTTTAATAAAAAGTATTAGTTATTTCAGGTTGTTGTTTTGAACAGCTAAAAACACAAAATGATTTTTTTTCCGAAGCTAAATTTTACACGTTAGTTTGTTTTGCAAAATCAAAGTGGGAAACTTTATCAATATTCTTGAAATTGTACACTAAATTAGAAGACTCCTTGAGAATGTTGTTTTTTCTTTTCCGGCCTTTGAAAGCAAAACCACTACCAACGAAAGTTGACACAGGTTCCTTTATTTTTACCTTTAATAACCCCAAAGCCCTCTTAGAAATAAACATAGTCTATACTGTGGTTAAAGTGGAAACATATATTCCTAACCGTAGAAGATGTCATAATTGCCAAAAATATGGACACCTGAAGGAGCAATGCACAAGAAAACAAGTGTGTGTTAAATGTGGAGAGCAGGAACCAAACCACACAGAGGAATCCTGTAAAAACAACCTAAACTGTAACAATTGCAAAGAGAATCACAGAGCAGACTCAAAATATTGCAAAATATGGGAAAGGGAAAAGGAAATTATCAAAATGAAAATCACCAAAAACATCACCTTCCCTGAAGCAAGAAGGTTTATAGAAAATCCTTTCAACAAACTAACCCTCTCACAGCTCACCAGGACCCCCTCAAATCAAATAGAAAATGAAGCAAAGACCTCCTAGAAAATGTTTTAATATTTCCTTGTGCAGAATAAATACAAGAACAATTTATGGCAAATTAACAATTAACAATTCGGTTGCACAAGAAAACTTAATAGAACAAATATAAAAATGACATGAAATACAAAAAAGAGCTTATAAAGTCTAGTAGGAAAGAATGGCCGTGTGTGATTGAAAAGCCCTTAGTATATGTATGTATGAGAAAAATATTTTCATCAAAAGTCTTACATGTTTAAGAAATGTACTGTTCTATACTGTCATGTACAATGCAACATAAGGGTTTTACAGGTGAAAGTCCCAGATTATGTAGATTGGAGTACACACATGCATGCCAATTTGCTATTGTGGTCAGAAGGCTGTTTAGTTTGTACACTTGCATTTATATCAGGTTTAACCATGCCGCATACAGGTGAAGTTGTATCTGTCACCTTAGGCTGTGCAAATCAGTAAGACATATTTCTTTTCCCCTTTTAGAGAGACCAGGAAATTTTTTTTTATTGGAGAGTGTAGGGAATCAACTACACAGGGACTAATATCAGTTAATATCTTATAATGTAATTTCTTAATTAAACATTAAAATTGACTAAGTATTTTCTCTCAGTTTAATTTATTGTAGAGTATTGGAGAACCCCCCCCAAAAAAAAAAACAAGAATAAACAGCTGAGAAAACAAATGTTTATTAAGAGAACTAGCAACAATATGCATGAACCTAATCCCCACCCCTTGTGTAAGTATTTCAGTTTTAATCTAATGAAATATATCAAATTAGAAAGAATAACGAAATTAGATAAGAATGCATATTTTAATTAGTTTCTACAAAATGACTTGATTCAGCATTAAATAACCCAAAAGGGGTTAGTATGCTGTAAAATAAAACAACCTAAATTGAGCTTCTTTTTTTTCAGCCATTTGTGTTTGTGGATATAAAGTGAGGGACCATTTTGGTATTATAACCAAGTTGTTAATTGATCTCCCATTTCTTAGATTTCATTCATTTCTATGATTAAGTATACTAGCAAGAATATGTGCCCTCTGTCAGGCATAAGTATTTAAGTTTTAATGAAATTAGAAAGACTGGTTTCTATATAAAATCATTCAGAGGATTGATTTTAATATATTGGAGAATAAAGCAATAATATTAGAGATCAATAACGCCAAGTAATTATTTATTAAATTATTTATTAAACCCGGTTTTGTTATGGCAAATTTCAAGATAGTAGTGTGTTGGTCTATTAAATACTAATACCAAAAATTAGATTTTGAACTTGTACCAATTCTTTAGAAAATGGCATGAAAAATTGCAAAGAAAAATGCACTGAAAAATCCTTGTGCTGAGTGGACCTGTTGATGAAGGAGTAATCTACATTCCCCAGAGCTCCAGAATTGGAATCTCACCATCAGATAGAGTTTAACATCATACCCAGAGCATAAATGTGTCCCAACAGCTAGAACTATTCATAAATTGAGCCATAAACAAGCAAAATGTAAGAGATGTAAAAAGGCTTACTTGATGAGTGAAAGTAAAATAACCACCTAGCTTTACCATTCTCTGGAAGGGTCTGAGACAACATCTCTCCTATTCAATGAACAGAGGCAATAGAGATTGAGAATGGGTTTCTGTGTATAGAAGGGGGGGATAGATATTCAAACCAAGAAGTTCCTGCTGAGGGGGGACCAAAAACAAGCGAGTTCACCGTCTTCTCTAGCAGATGGAAAATCTGTCATCGTAGTTCGAAATAATCTTTAATAGTTCAAAATCGAAATTCCTATTTAGTTTTGTTTCTGTTGGACTAAAATCCATTTCTTTACTGGGTCGTTGGCAAAGCGCTTCGTCGTCGACTGCTTCTGCTGCTGCTGACACCCAGCGCTCAACTCACTTGTCATTTATCGACATATTTACACAAACAGCCGGGTACATCAGTCGAACCTCACATCCGTCCAGTGCCCAAATCACATTTGTTTTTGCATGCGGGAGGACACGAGTTTGATCCCGGCAGGCAAGACAATATCTTGCTCTTTTTCCTTTCTTGTTCTCCGTCACACTGTGACTGTCATGTGATACCCCCATGAGGCCCTCACAAGACATCCCAATGATCTAATGTAAAAAATCATTTAGTCTCCCTACAAGTTACTTGGGAGGTTGGCACATGGTGTAATAGTTAGAGTCACAGGAAATGAACTCGCTGATTAGCGTTCAAATCGTGGATGAGGCTGTTTGCATTTCACATAGTTCTAATAACCTTGGGAATGGTATGCATCCAACTACTCTCCCTCCAGCTATAGGTAAATAGTAGGGCAGACTGGGCTCTTTAACTAATTATCCAATGTAAAAAATTATTTATAGTCTCCCTACAAGTCAATTGATATTGAAATTCAACATATCTATATTGTTGAATGCTAAATATTGGCATCTTTCAGGGCAGGGAGGCTGGAATTTATCATGTAAAACATGCGGCCCACATGCAGCTCAGCAAAAACAGGTGCAACCCACACAGACTGCGCTCTCATACAACGCTTTTACAGTACCCTAGCTTTTTCAAAGTTTTCCCAAAAATCATTGTCCGAAAACGGTTATTTATTTTCATTTGTTAAGAAATAGTCTATTATCAATGCTTTGTCTCTCACCCCTTCTATTACAGAAGGAGGAGGCTAACATAGTGAATGGAAGGGTGTGAGTCTTTCCTCTTGCCTTCTCCTGCTTTTAATCAACACATGGCTATAAATGAAAGTTACAGTGACACTTGTACATTTTATTATTTGAACTTGGTCAGTAATAGTCTTTTTTCCTTTCTTTTTAATAAAAATGATATTAAGATATGTATTTGTTGGCTTTAAGTTGATAATAAAGAAATTAATGATAGTAATCATCACTTTGTTCTGTTAATGTAGAAGAAGGATTGAAAACCTTAGTTGTCATTTGCAGCCCTCATGACAAACATATGTAATCCATGAGGCCCTCATGATATATATGATCAGTGTGGCCATTAGGGGTTACTCAGTTTGAAATGACAGATAAAAGTGTAGCAGGGTAGTGAAGAGGTACTGATTGTTCCAGACAGAATTTTTTCTAGCACCCAAATTAAAATTGAATTAGTATTTGGATTATTCAGACTATTGTCCTCATCTTCATTGTTATCTGTACAATTTTTCGGCCGATGTGCCCTGCTGCCTTCTTCAGGTATTTCTTGTCGGACTCTGGAACCTTCTCAGACTAGAAGGTAACCGGGTTCGAAAAGAAGGTTCCCGAGTCTGACAAGAAATACCTGAAGAAGGCCGGAGGGCACATTGGCTGAAACGTGGTACAGATCACAATGAAGATGAGGACAACAGTCCGAATAATCCAAATAATACTAATTATCAAGCCTCATCTCAAAAATTCATAGAAATAAAATTGAATTGTTTTTCACTTTTAGGTTGCTAACAACCAATCAGCCCTATTGGTTGGGGCTTTAGAATGCACCTCTGCAGAGGGGTAAGACCCATCCTCTATGGGGCCATCTATTGACCGTAAGTAGTGATGCGTAAGGATGAAAACCTTGGTCTTTACATGGGCTAGATAGGTTGTTGGAGAAGCTGCCTCCTATCAATCGGCTGGTTATGTCAAGCCCTAGCACCTATATGATTGTCCCAACCCTATTGCCCTTATGGCAAGCTCCAGCCCTATTTACCATATATGTGTTAGAAGTCGGTAGCTGAGGGTTTTATTGTCCTGGGTATGATGTTAAACACTATCTGACAGTGAAGTTTCAGTTCTGGAGCTCTGGGGAATGTGGAGTACCCCTTCATCACCATTACTCCCAGGTCCATTCTGATCCAGAGTATTAGTACCCGTACTCTATTTCTCTCTCTTGTAAATGTAATAAAAAATGATCTGTATGAATTTAACATTATTGAAAAAACAAATGATGTTTATAATTGCTGACAGAAATCTGTTTCGACCGTTTTAATAGATCGGTCATCATCAAGAGCAACATATGAGAGAAAGACGGGATGAAACAACCGTTAGAAGAAAGGGTACAAACAAAACGATATTATTATTATATTTTATTTTTAACACAGAACACGCATTTTTTAAAATTCCAGCATTGAATAATAGCGTTTTGTTTGTACCCTTTCTTCTAACGGTTGTTTCATCTTTCTCTCATATGTTGCTCTTGATGATGACCGATCTATTGAAGTGGTCGAAACAGATTTCTGTCAGCAATTATAAACATCATTTGTTTTTTCAATAATGTTAAGTTCAAATTTATCTATGTATACGTCTATTTTCAAACTTGAAATGAAAAATACATTTTCTTGGGTTACTATTATTATTATTATTATTATTATCTGTTCATTTATTTATTTCGGCAAAATTATTCTTATTATTTATTTTGGACAAAGTTTTCATGTGAAGATTTTTTCTTCAATTATATGATTTAAAAAATCTGTAACTCATTTTAGTCAATTATTTTCATTATTAATTATTATTCATTTTGTTTTTTAAAGACAATTTTTTAGATGATTCAAAAAGAAATTAAAACAACAACAACAACAACAACAACAAAACTCAAATAGATTTCGACAAAAGAATATAAAAAATGAGGGATTGATTTACGTACTAAATATATTACGAATTGATCCCCCAATTTATGAAAATAAAAATGTAGATTATACGAACATTCTTTCAATAACAACTTCCCAATGGCACAAATAAAGTCAGATTTAATATCAATTTAAAGAGAAAAAAACCTTTACCCTGAAAAACTGTCTAATTCGACAACGACCATCACAAACGTTTTCTCTGTTGATAAATTCAAGTTTGATGTAAACACGAATACGACTCGGTAATTATCGACAGTTTCCGGCAACCAGCAACAGAGTTGATATTTTTTTTAGTTTCTTAATAATTATATTAAAATTTCTCGATAAATGGATATTTCCGGATGTTGTAGTCCTGGTCTCCTAAATTGTTAATAATCAATTAGGAAACATTCCTATCTCCCTCAATTAAAAAAAAAAATGAATTCATATGTGAAGACTAGAAAGCAAAAACACCAACGAAGAAAAATTGCCTCGTCCACGAAACGAATTTTCTTTATTGAATAAAAATTAAATTCAACATCAGAAAAAAGAATAGACAATATTTATTCCAATTCCTGATCTGTCAAGAAATAACAGGGAAAATGTCGAAACATTTTACTAACAAAATTTTTTTTAAAGTGAAATTGTCCAAAAATTTCACTGAAATATCAGCTATAAATTTAAGATTTGTAAAATTTAAATAAAAATAAACTGTCGTGTCATTTTTTATTTGATTTATTTTTCAATATTTTTTTAAAAATTTATTTATTTATTTTTAATTCCATGAGATAGACATTTATATTTTTGTTTTTGTTTTTGTTTTCATGTGTATAATTTTTATTTCGTTTCGGTTTCGTTCTTCGTGAATGCGATTTTTGTATCAAAGGAGGATAATTTAGTGTTTGGCATCTTCTTCAAGATTCTTCTACAAGATTCTTCACGATACAAACATTTATTTTCAATAAAGAAAAAAAAATGATTAAAAAAAAACACGATATATGCGAGAAATTATTTTCAAAAAGAAAATATTACCCATAACAATGTAAACCTGATAAAAATCCACGGTGTTAATCATAATTTTGTCGCTTGTAATTTATCAGACCGGATTAGATTTACAAATCATCAAAGCTGTAGAGTTCAACTGGTCTGGGAGAAGGAAAAACTCTGAATTCAAAACTTTATTCCACTGAAATCCAATGCTTCAGAAGATGAAAAATGTTTATGAAATATTCATCAAGGTTAGGTACAAACAATTTTGACGTCATAGACGTATTTTACAAAATAAAATCAACCCCCTGATTAGACCCCCCCCACACACACACACAAAAAAAAAATACAGGTAATTATCCGATTTTAATGAAATTTTCATTGTTGATTTATCAATGAATGAATTTTATAATCAATTATTTTATTTCAAAACTTTCTGATTTTTTTTTTTTTTTTTTAGGTAACTTAACTTTGACGCCCCCCCCCCACACACACACACACACCACTTATGTTTGTGGCGCAAAATTACAGTATATATAAAAAGACAAATGACCGAAGATATGAATAGAAAAATACATTTTTAAAGGAGCAATTTTAGATGAAAATAAGTATCGAAAATCTAAAAATTAAATGTTATAGGATAAACACCTATAATTTACTAAACAATGAAAAGGAAAAAAAAAAAAACATAAAAGACACGCCAACCTTGACTCCTATCCAAATCCAAAAACTTCTGCAATTTTGCACAAATAAGATTCAAAAAATAAATTAAACAATCACTAGAATTTGATTGGATAAGGCAAGTCACGAGTGGTGCTTACACATATGTTTAAGCTTTGGAGTTTCAACAGCCTCACCGACAGGGCAGCTAGTTTGTGGGGTGTTCTGAAAAGGGAAGTCTAGTTTGTGGGGTGTTCTGAAAAGGGAAGTCTAGTTTATGCAGCATAGCTATTTGCATGACTATGTTATATTAATTTTGTGATTTGCTATCATGATTGTATTATTATGTTTAATTTATTTATCTATACTAGCAAATATATGCACCCTCCGCAGGGTACAAGTATTTAAGTTTTGATGTAATAGAATATTATATTAAATTAGAAAGGCTAATGAAACTCAATAAGAATGCAGATTAAAAAAATTGAAACATAGGGGTGGTATAATCGAAAAATAGACCAACTGAAAATTACTCTTCCATCACTCCCATCTTCCATTGCTAAACTTTCCTAATTTAACTATTTAGTTAAAATAGGAAGTAAAGAATAAAATTCCAGTTATTTCTTCTTGTTAATGGATTTCTTTTAAGATTTATCCCCAAGATTTTTGCTCATAGTTTTTATAAAACCAAACAATTAGAAATCAATAATACTAAGCACATATTTATTAAGATCAAATTTTTAATATCAATATGCAAATTACCCTTCCCACTCACACTGATCTTTACAAGTTAATAGTGTCGATCCCAGGCGGCTATCCCCCCTGCCCCCTTGACTTAAAGGGGCAGGGCTGGGTTTATTGCTCAGCGCCTGAGGCGCCCCTCTTGAGGGGAATGCCGAAGGATCGGCGCAAGTTCTTTCCCACCCATGAGCTTCGGCTTGTGGGTGGGCCCACGTTAAAACGAGGCCTTGTGCTCAACCCATACAAGTGGGGTATGAGGCAAATACCAATGGGGTGGGGGTCCAGTGGCTTCGGCCCCGGATCTTTACAAATTAATAGCGTCGATCCCAGGGGGCTGTCCCCCCCCCCGGCAATACCTGCCCCCTTGATTTAAAGGGGTAGGGCTGGGTTTATTGCCCAGTGCCTGAGGCGCCCCATCCTTGAGGGGGAATGCTGACGGGATCGATGCAATTTTTTCCACCTACCACCTATGAGTTTCGGCTTGTGGGTGGGCCCACATAAAATGTCATTATGTCACGCCCTCATAAGTGGGATGAGAGGCAAAGACCTGTAGATAAGGTCAACAGTATTAATGATGTAAAACAATTTTATTAATAATTGAGGTTTAAATATTTTTTTAAATCATGGTAAATGTGACCTAAATAACTAAGGGAATTGTGACTTGAGTAGTGATATAGTTTCAGTTACACACAATCTCCATTATAATAAGATATGATGAGAGGGGTGGTTAAATGATGGGAAGGGTTGCTTAGTTGGTGAAGCATTCTGGGAAGGGAATTCTAGTTTATACTCCCAACTTATTTACGGTTGGTTGGTTGGATTTTATGGCATGTCAACCCTCATGGGGTTATTTTATGCTAAAAACGTTTTGTTTTATTCATTCTTGATGGGTATTCCATTTTTTTTATTTAAACTCAATTTTAAAAAAAATATTTTTAAACTCATTTTTTTTATTTAACCCATTTGGATCAGAGTGGACCTGGGAGTAATGGTGATGAAGGGGTTTGACAATCATATAGATGATAGCACTTGACATGACCAGCCAATTGATTGGTCTCTCCAAGCATCCATCTAACCTAAGTAAGAGCCAAAGTGAAGTGTTCCATGTCATGGAATGCTCAGCCACCAGGATTTCGTCCTTAAGCATCATGGGTCGCCTCCCACAGCGAACAAGTGGCCCCATGCTGAGGTTTCTACAGTGGGTTCTACAACTCCAGCTGACAGAGCCAGATTATTCATGTCAGTATATTGTATCAATTTTGTGATTTGTTATTTCTGTTATTCTATTGCATCTAATTTGTTACTTTCAAGTGGTTTTTAAATTATTTCCCTGGAGTCTGAGTGACAACAAGTCTCCTCAGGTTTCCAGGACTCTTCTGAGTATTCTGGCAGATTGCAGCAATGCAGTAGTCTGGATAGTCTTAATTCTTCCTCTGATTTCCAGATTTTCCCGTCTGTTTTCCAAGCTTTTTGGGACTGTTTCAAATGCACCAACTACAATTGGTATCACTTTGGCCTTCATATTCCATAGCTTTTTCAGTTCTCTGGCAAGGTCCATCTCTTCATTTTCCTTCATCTTCACCCTGTGGTCTGCTGGAACTGCAAAATCCACCAGTTTACAAGTTCTCTCTATTTTGTTAATCAACACTAGGTCTGGTCTCCTTGCTGAGATTAGGTGATTCATCTTTATTTCAAAGTCCCAGAGAATTTTATGCATTTCATTCTCAAGAACAGATTCTGGTTTATGCATATACCATTTTGTTGCATGGCCCAAATTTAATTTTTTGCATAATTCCCAGTGGATCACCTTCCCAACCCAGTTGTGCCTAGCTTTGTATTCACTTTGTGCTAATTTGCTACATTCACTTAATACATGGATTACAGTCTCATCTCTGTCAACGCATAGTCTACATTTACTGTTTTGTTGGGTCTTATCAATTTTATTATTATTATTATTATTATTATTATTATTATCTTCTATATATTAATACTTCTGTTCCTTAAAAGTATGACTGTTATCATCTTGCAACACCCACTGGTTAAAAGTGATAGCATCCAAATCATCCAAGATGAAATGCAAAAATGTAAATCTTGATTATCTGGTGTTGCTTATCCGTCAAATTCTTATTTTTCATGAGTTTCATTACCTCAGCTAAATAATGAATCATTCAATTTCTATTATAAAGAAATAAAGGGAAGAAAAAGGACATGCTACACAAAAAAATAATAAGAAAGAAAGAGAGTAGGGGAAAGATAGAGAGAGGGGAAGTGTGCTGAAGTGATAATGCTAATTTGTTTCAATTGAAAAGAAGGAAAGATAGAAAAAAATAGTGAGAGTGAGTTAAATCAAGGTTATTATACTTTTTACTTATTGAAGTATGTGGGTGTCATGGTGTGAGTAGTAATGTATGTGGTCATTTTTGGCAGTGGGTTTGTGGTGGACTTTGAATTCTAATGCATTGTTGTTTTTTATAAGTAAGATGTCTAAGAAAGGTAGGGAGTTATTAGATTCTAGTTCGTGTGTGAATTGTATGGTGGATTCAATGTTGTTAAGTCTGTTTGTGATTTTGGTGATGTTTATTTCACTGGGGTATATGATTAGTGTGTCGTCAATATATCGGAAGTACTGAGAGTCTTTGGAGATTATGTATTTAAAAGGTCCTGCTTCTAAGAATTCTAGATATAAACATGCGAGGAGTCCACTAGGTGAGGACCCCATGGGTAAACCAAATTGTTGTTTGTAAAATTTGAAGTAACAATGGGATGTGCATAGTCTACATATTTTGATTATTTTCTGGATAGTGAGGGGACATGATATTTGGGTATTATTTGTGACGAGATGTTTTTCTAGTCTATTTAGGCATTTGTCTACTGGTATGTTTGTGTAAAGTGATTTTATATCTAGGCTAGCTAGGGATTTGTTCTCCGTGTTGGTGTGTTTGATTTTTCTAAGAAGTTTTGCCTGAGTTTTTTATGTGGGCATCACTAATTGAGGGGATAGAGTTTTTGCCAAAAATTTAGCGATTGTGTGGGTGACAGAGCCTATTCCGGAGATGATGGGTCTAAGAGGTATGTTGGATTTGTAAGTTTTGGGAAGGCCATAGATTTGGGGGATGGTGGGGTGGTAATTGATTAAGGACGACTATATTTAGGTTTTGTTGAAAGTTTCAATGTTTTTTGTGATGGCGTGTGGGAGATTATTTCATGTGTTGTTATCGAGTAGCAGGTCCATGATTTTTTGGTTTTAGGCTGTTGTATAGCAATAGCTCTTAAGTAAACACATCAAACATTGTAATAATTGAATCATCATACCATGGTATATTCACAGGTCTTGGTAGTTGAGACTTTCTCACTGACAAGTTAAAGTGACAATTCTTCCAAGCTGCGGTTGCATCAGTGTGCTGTATGGCTGCACCACTTGGACCCTAACGAGGCACCTGGAGAATAAGCTAGATGGGAGCTGCACAAGAATGCAGCATGTGGTCTTGAACAAGTCATAGAAACAGCATCTCAAAGGAAGCGGCTCTATGGCCACCTGCTCCCTATCTCACAAACCATCTTAGTAAGATGGACAAGGCTGTACACTGCTAGAGGAGCAAGGACAAACTTATAAGCGACGTTCTCCTGTGGAACCCAACACATGGACATGCTAATGTGGGCTGCCCAGCAAGGACCTACATTGACCAACTCTGTGAGGATACTGGATGCTGTGCAGAGGACCTGTTGGCAAGAGATTATCATGGACATCCATGCTAATTGCACGACATGATGATGATGATGATGATAATATGGGTTTAAGGTCATTGGTCAGTTTTGTGCGTGTTTGCTGTGTTCTTCTTTTAAACTCCATTACATGTTGTTTACTTTCTCGTGGGTTGGTTGTCAGGCTGAAAAGTAAATTACAGGAGAGAAAAGAAGAGACAAAGACAAAAGATACTTTTAGGGTTAGACTTTTATTCCAGATTCATACCTGTTTGCGGAAAGGAAATTTCTTCCTGTCCAATCATAGCATCTGTTCCTAGTCAAGGCCTGAATTTGAATGGCTGAGGAATTATCTTGGCGTCAGAAAGTTAGTCCTTTTCTCAGCGAATACCCAAAGGGTTCTTCCTGTCTGAGGGCTCCTGGGAGATCTTTTTTGTTGTTTTTTGGGGGTTTTTTTTTTAAATTTTATTTTAATCCCCACACATTAGCTGGTGATCTTTCACTGGAGTCTAAGTGACAACAAGATTCCTCAGGTCTCCAGGACTCTTCTCAGTATTCTAACCAATCTTAACAATCATTTTCCTCATCAAACTGTTGCTCTACAAATTTTGAAAGAACTTTATTTCCTATAAATATATTTTGTTTCATATTTGAGTAAATCATGATGATAGAAATTTTTAAAAAGACAAGTCCAACTCAAAAGAGGACCTTGTAGTCCAATATGATGCCAGTTTTGAAAGATTTGGTTTTGCTCTTCTGCAGGAAAGAAAAACTAATGTGTATGCAAGCAATGTTCTGTTATATCTTCATCATCATCATCATCATCATTATCATCATGGCTTGGCTTCTTGAATAACGATTAAGGGGGTGGTTTACATTGACTGCAGACATGTTTGTGGCTGATAAGACCAATGCGGAAATTCTGTTATATCTTCATCATCATCATCATCATCATTATCATCATGGCTTGGCTTCTTGAATAAAGATTAAGGGGGTGGTTTACATTGACTGCAGA
>CM042151.1:107617571-107676379 GCA_023376005.1 Doryteuthis pealeii
GTTTTATTTTATTCATTTATTTATTCATTTATTTATTTAAAAACATGTTTCAAAATTTAGATAAAAGTTTATTTATTCATTGATGTTTATTTTGTCTTTAAAAATAATTATGCAGATTTGAAACATTTTTTAGAGAGTTATTATAAAAACTCAAACTACTTCTTTTAAGCAATGGGGAATGTTATTAAAACATTTTTTTTTTTTTAATTTTTCTTAAATATCATTTGCAAAAAATAAATTCTTGTATTAATGAATAAATCCTAAAAAAAATAAGAATCTGTACCCCCCACACACACACACACACATGCACTCTGTCTTCTTTTAAAATTCTTTCTAAAATCAACTAGAAATTTAGTTAATTGCTATACTCTTGTTCCTTAATCTTCCAACCATTATCATCTTGCAACACGCTCTGGTTAAAAATGAGACTGTCCAAATCATTCCAGATGAAATGCAAAAATGTAAATCCTGATTATCTAGTGTTGTTTTTCTGTCGAATTCTTATGGGTGTCGTCACCTCAGATAAATTCTGTTTTCATTATAAAGAAAGGGAAGAAAAAGGATATGCTACACAGAAAAATTATAAGGAAGAAAGACAAGTTTTATTTCCTATCTTTTCTAATTATCTGGCCATTTTTTTTTATGTCAGGATAGAATTGGTGTATGAATCTACCAAAGGTTCTTACACGAGTACTTCCTGCACTCTAAAACAAATAATTTATGCGTAGTTGTATACTATACAACTTTACATAGTATCAATTATTCCTATTTAATTCACATAATTTGCACATACTTATAAGATATCAAGTATTCCTATCTAATACAAATACTTTACACATAGTTGTATAGTATCTAATAAAAATAATTTGCACACAGTTGTATGATATCAAGTATTCCTATAAAATACAAATAATTTGCACACATTTATATGATATGAATTATTCCAATTTAAAACAGATGATTTGCACATAGTTATAAGATAGCAAGTATTTCTATTTAATACAAATAATTCACATACCGTTGTATGATATCAAGTATTTCTATCTAATACAAACAATTTTCACAGTTATATGATATCAAGTATTTCTACCTAATACAAATAATTTTCACACAATTATATGATATCAACTATTTCTATCTAATAAAAATAATTTGCACACAGTTGTATGATATCAATTATTTCAATCCAATCCAAATAATTTATGCATAGTTGTATAGTATATAATACAAATAATATGTGATATCAAGTATATCTACCCAATGCAAATAATTTGCACACATTCATATGATAATGAAGTATTCCAATCTAATACAAATGATTTGTTCATAGTTATATGATATCAAGTATTCTTATCAAATACAAATAAATGACACACAGTTGTATGGTATCAAGTATTCCTTTCTTATACAAATAATTTCCAAACAGTTTTATGATATCAAGTATTCCTATACAATACAAATAATTTGCACATAGTTATATGATATCAAGTATTCCTATGTAATACAAATAATTGGCATACAGTTATCAAGCATTGAAGTAGGAATAGTTACTTGACACCATATGCAAATTATTAGTATAGTTACTTGAAGCTAGTTATTGTAAAGTTTAATGATTCCATTGAGTGAAACTTAATATTAAAGAAAAAAAAATCTGATCTGTCTCGATTATCTCCCTTGACTTTAGCTCTTTTGCAATCAATTTCAATCGATCGTAAATGACAGCTGTTATTTTTAAATTTAACTCAAACAAGAAAAAAAAAATCATTAGTTATTCAAAATTCTAAAATTTTCTTCGTTTCTCTAAAATTGTTCCGCGGAAAAAGAAATCAAACGAAAGAAGTAAGTAAAATGTTCACATTAATTTTTTCTTTACATACTTCATATTGCAGAAGGATTTTTTTTTTTTTTTACTACAAGAAGAATTATGAAATATTTTAAATATTTTATTTGAAAATAATTTTTATACGAGATGTTTTAGGATTATTGCAATGCGTCTTAACTTTTTTAATGCTGTTAAAAGCATTTCTAATTGTATTTATTTCATTAGAATCTATCCGATAATTTAAAAATATTTTTGTTTAATTTTTCTTTGTTTTGTTTATTAATAATTTTCTTTGTTTTCCTTGTTTATAGATTTTTTTCTATTTTCGTTAAAAAGTGCGTGTATGTTGTTGAATTTTTAAATTGAATTAAATTTCCGTGATTTAATGATAGATTTTGGCATTTTTCACTGCAGAAAGGTTCGAACGAGCACTGACCAAGAACTTGCAAGTGCGAACTAATTTCTAACAATTTGTACGACATATTTAATTGATATGAAGGCGACTTCAAGTAATTAACATTCTGTTCATTTTTTCTTGCTTGCTGAATAATATTTATTCATAAAAATTAATGCATAAATTAATAATTACCGGATTTTTAAAAACTTTTTATTGAAATTAAAATTGATTTTAAAAAGAAAAAAAGAAGAGTTTTTAGATAACTTTAAAATCAACGTGTACTTTGCCGACAACGAGTATTATTATTTATTAATATTATTATCATTATTATTCACACGTAATTTGTTTTCCAGATTCTTTTCTTTTCTTTTACTACATAAATGATTTTCATTTTTATATCGGATTCCAAACCCCTAGTATTTCTTTTAAATTTTTAATTTTGTTTTACAAATAATAATAAGAAATAATCAGAATAATAATAAATAATTATTATAAGAATATAATATATAAATATTATTATAATAATAATCGCGTAGTAGTAATGAATAATAATATGGTGATGATAAATAAATAATAATGATAAGAATAAATATTATAATAATAGGATAATAAATAATCATAATGATATAAGAATAATAACTAATAATAATAGATAATAAGTCATTAATATTAAGAATAATAATAAATAATAAGAAGTAATTAATACCAATAATAATAATAATAATTCAATGTGTTGCAAATCGAGGGGGTTGTTTTGATTTTGAAATCTAGAAAAAAAACAAAAAACATGTTGCCTGTTTTTGTTGATAGTTTTCGTTTTTTTACGTTTACATGATTTAAAAAAAAACTTTGAGTTGTATTTTAATTGGTTGCAAAATAAAAGTAAGGGGTACATTTTTTATCCGTGTGGTCACCCTCCCCCTTTTTTTGCTTTTGTTTTGTTTGACGTCATCAATTCACTACTGGTGAATGCTATGGTAACCCCCTTCGTCACTCTTATTGATAAGCGACTCTCCCCCTCCTTCACAATTATTGGTAGCGACTCTCCCCCTCATCCTTCTACGTTTTCACTGTTGGCGACTGCTATGTGACACCCGACACCCCCATTCATTCTGGGTGACTGCTGTGATGTCCACCACCCTCTTCAATACTAGAGACAAGCCGTCTCGCGACTCTTTCCGCATTTTTACTGTTGGCGACTGCTGTGTGACACCCCATACCCCCCTTCACTCTTGGCGACTTTTGTTCCGCTCCCCCCCCCTCTCACTTTCCCTATTGGCGACAGTCGTGGCGCCACCCCACCTCTCTCATTCTCATTACTGGCGACTCTCGTGTCTCTCACCCTCCCTCATTCGCACTATTGGCGACTGCTGTGGCACCCAACACACCTTCACTCTTGGCGACTCTCAACCCCTCCCTGTTGGCGACTTCTGTGGTGCTCCCCCTCTCTCATTCTCACTTTTGGCGACTGCCGTGGTACATCCCCCACCCCACTGTTAATTTCCCCGCAACTTCCTTAATGCTCTCTCTCTCTCTCTCTCTCTCTCTCTCTCTCTCTCTCTCTCCGTCTACTGAAAAACTATAATTGTTGTCCCTATTTTTGGCCTTCTTTTTCTTTTCTTTTTATTGCTAGGTAGCATTTATCACTGATGCCATTAAAATTATTATCAATAATAATAATAATGATGTTTCTCGCGATAACGAACTAACCAACATATTAAAAACAATGAACCAAAAATTATCATCAAGCCCTAGCACCTCTATGATTGTCCCAACCCTATTGCCCTTATGGCAAACCCCAACCCTTTTTATCATATACGTGCTAGAAGGCAGTGTCCTCGGTATGACGTTAAACTGCATCCTGCGGTGAAGTTCCAATTTTGGAGCTCCGGGGAGTGTGGAGTACCCCTTCATCGCCATTACTCCCAGATCCACCCTGGTAGTACCTGTTAGGGTCCCATGTTAAATAGAAGAAAATTAGTTTTTAAAAATGTGTTTATGAATAAAGCAAAAATTCTTCAGCATAAAATAACCCAACAAGGTTTGACATGCTGTAAAACCAACCAGCCAACAACAGAAATATTAATAAAAAAAAAAACTTTGATACGAATTTAAGAAATTATATACTAATGTTAGCTCAGTTTGGCACAAGGCCAGAAGTATGGAGCACCCAGTAAAAATTGAACTCACTAACAGTGGTCTGCTAATCCAGCTTGTTATCCGTTACATCACGTGACGTAGCCTGGCCGGAATACAGTTATTTACTAAGCTTAGCTTAGTTGTGGCACAAGGCCAAAACTATGGAGCAACCAGTAAAAATCGAACTTTTTACAGGGTGTATTTTGCATTAGAATTAGGGAGTATATATAAATACATCCATATACACATCCTGTATACGATATATGGATATTGTATTTTATATATACACGTGTGCGTAGTTATTTACTAATCTTAGAACTGACACAAGGCCAGATGTTTGGAGCACCCAGTGAGAATCGAGCTCCCTAACCAATTTACAGTTTACACTGTATAAAAAAAGTGTGCTTGTTTGTGTATGTATCTGTTGAAGTGTTTATATTAACATGTGTGCGTAGTTATGTACTAAACTTAACTTAGTAGTTGCTCAAGGCCTGATGTTTGGAGCACTCAGTGAAAATCATGGTTCCTAACAAGAGTCTGATAATCTAGCTGGCTAACCATTCCACTACAAAAATTGTTTTGCATGACTGGTCATCCATAATTTTATAGCGAGTCACATGCTAGTTTTGTCTGGGTCATTCACTATAATTAAGACATTCTAATTACATAGGCGGACTTATTATTACTATTATTATTATTATTATTATCATTTCGACTTGTTTTTTGTTTTGTTAAACATGTTGTAAGATTTAAATAAAAGTTTATTTTAAAGTTTTATTTTATTTATTTATTTAAAAGTTTATTTATTCATTTATCTATTTAAATTTTATTTTAAAAGTTTATTTTAAAGTTTCTTACCTATTTATTCAAAAGTTTATCTAAGTTATATTTTATTTATTTAAAAAGTTTATTTATTTATTTAAAAGATTTTTTTTCATTCAGAGGTTTATTTGAAAAAATTATTCATTTAAAAGATTTTATTTATTTTAAAAGTTCATTTAAACGTTTAGTTTTATTTATTTATTCAAAAGTTTATTTTTTCAAGTTTATTGATTTATTTATTTATTTATTTAAAAGTTTATTTAAAAGTTGTATTGGCTGAACTTGCACAAAGGTGTCAAAATTAGAGTCACCCAGAAAAAACAGAACCCAAATTATTTATTTATTTTCCCATTAAACTAACCTTAAACCCCAACCCTAACCCCTAAGACCCCTGGTTAAAATTAAGTTTTATTACAAAATGTGTGGGTTCTGTTTTTTCTGGGTCACCCTAATTTTGACACCTTTGCGCAAGTTCAGCCGTTTTATTTTATTTATTCATTTATTTATTTATTTATTTATTTAAAAACATGTTTGAAAATTTAGATAAAAGTTTATTTATCTATTGATGCTTATTTTGTCTTAAAAAATAATTATGCGGATTTGAAACATTTATTGAGAGTAGTTATAAAAACTCAAACTACTTCTTTTAAGCAATGGGGAATATTATCAGAATATTTTCTGTACTCTCCCCTCACCCCCACACATGCACCCTGTCTTGTTTTAAAATTCTTTCTAAAATCAACTAGAAAATTCCTTGATCTTCCGACCATTATCATCTTGCAACACACTCTGGTTAAAAATGAGACCGTCCAAATCATTCCAGATGAAATGCAAAAATGTAAATCCTGATTATCTAGTGTTGTTTTTCTGTCGAATTCTTATGGGTGTCATCCCCTCAGATAAATTCTGTTTTCATTATAAAGAGAGAAAGGGAAGAAAAAGGATATGCTAAGGAAGGAAGAATAGTAGGGAAAAGATAGAGATAGGGGTTGAGCGTGCGGAACCACTAATGCTAATCTGTTTCAATCAAATTTGATGAAAAGAAGGAAAAAAAAGAGTGAGAGTTAAATCAAGATTGTTATAGTTTTTACATATTAAACTATTTAGCTATAGCTCTTAAGTAAACATATCAAACGTAATAAATGAATTATCATACTGTGGTATATCCACAGGTATTGCTAGTACAAATATTTAAATGCATTGCAAAAATATTTATTTTTTAAAAAAACATTTATTGACATGTCATCAAAGGTCAAATGTCATGTTAAATTACACCCACCCACACACTCACTCACTCATGCACACACACACACACTCTCTCACTCATTCACATGCACTCACACACCCATACACTCATGGGCAGTTGGAGAGGCCCCTCCAATAAATTGGCTGGTTATGTCAAGCCCTAGCACCTATATGATTGTCCCAACCCTATTGCCCTTCTGGCCAGCCCCAACTCTTTTTATCATGTGCTAGAAGGTGGTGGCTGAGGGTCTTCATGTCCTGGGAATGACATTAAAGTCTATCTGATGGTGAGGTTCCAGTTCTGGAAGTTTCTGGAATGTGGAACACCCCTTTATCACCATTGCTCCCTGGCTGGTGTGGTAGTACCTGTTAGGGTCCCATCTATAGGTTAGATAGTAAAATGTGTTTATATAAAAAAAACTGAGTATCCATTAAGAATGAATATATTTCAAAACTTTGTAGGCATTAAATGACCCACAGAGGTTGATATGCCATAAAACTAACCAAACCAAATCACTCGCATGTACAAATTTTACATTTTTAAATTTCAAATTTCAAAACAATTTTCATAATATACACACTGTCTTTGAAATTTGTACAAATTCAATTTTGAAAAACATTTTTTTTAAAGAGGGAGGGGTTGTAGAATATTTACATTGATTTGCCAATAAAATCTGTGGGGAGGTGTTTTAAATATCTAATTTGCTGACAAAAAAGCAACAAAAACAAGATTCAGAAAATTAATGCTCTAATTTATGCTATGTTTTTACTTCCCAGCATCAGGCCTAATTCCAGCCAAACGTAGATATTTTCTGAATCGTGTTTCTCACTTTTTATCGCCAATTTAATGTAGTTATTTTACAATGCCCCCCCTCCCCGCTGTTTATTGGCAAATTTAGATATTTCACATCCCCTGTGTTTAAAAAAAATGTTTTATTTTTCAATTGAGTTTGTACAAATATCAAATAATCATAGTGCTCTGTTTCTCACTTTTTATCAGCAAATATATGTAGACATTTAACAATGTTCCTCTCGCTTTATATCGGCAAATTTACTCTATTAGAATTTTTGGCACTTTTGAATTTTCTCAATCACAGGAGCGGTGTTTATTAGTAAATCCTTATATCTTAAAAAAATATTACCATTAAGTGATAGATAGGTTTGATCAGTGCTTCATAGTGAGGCAATTTTGAGGTGCCCTTGGTATAATGGTTGCTATTGAAGGAAATGGATACGGCAATATGAGTTTAAATCCTGGACACAGCTGAATGCATTTCATATAGTACTAATACCCTTGGGAAAGGTATGAATCCAACTATTCTCCCTCCAGCTATGGGTAAATAGTAGGGTGGACTAGGCTCTTCATCCAGTTGGTACAGCAACTGTTCTAGGATAAGGAAAACTGTTTGAATTCAAACATGGTAAACACCGCTTTAAAAAATTGACCTTGTGTCACATCCTGCTCGTGCAGAGGAGTTGATAAACACATATAGTAGGGTAATTATATCATTAAGAATTTCTTTTATTTTGCCAATGTATGTTGGGAAATTTCCAAACACTCCGCCATACACTGGATAGGGTTAATTTATTCAAGCAGATAAGCATAGATTCATACAACTTAGTCGACAACCTGGTAACATCATCTGTGAATCCATCAGGGCAGTACCACCTTAGGGCAGGAAGAAACACTAAGGAGGTTAACTGAAAATCTGGCTAAAATTAGTCAAGCAAGATGCTAAGTTGATCCTGGTCCCAGGTCTTTATGGAGTTTGTCAATAGAACTGCGAATAGCTGACACTCATATTTTCAATTGCATTGGTTTGCCATGCATGGTCCACCTTCATTCAAGATCCAGTGAATTCGTTGGGCAGAAACCCTGCTGGCTTGGGATTTAGAATACACTGACTGTATCTGCAAAGAGTTAAGACCCCCACTCCAATAGGGCCACCTGTTGGCCGTGGATGACAACCTGGGATGCTTAAGGATGGATCCTTGGTGAGCAGTCCACGACATCCAACACTCCACTTTGACCTTTACTTAGACTAGATGGGCAGCCAAAGAGGCCCTCTCTTATTAATCAGTTGGTCATGTCAAGCCCTAGCACCTATATGATTGTCACAACCCTATTGCTCTTATGGCAAACCCCTAACCCTTTTTATCATATATGTGCTAAAAGGTGGCAGCTGAGGGTCTTAATATCTTGGGTATGACGTTAAACTTTATCTGATGGTAAAGTTTAAATTCTGGAGCTCTTGGGAATATAGAGTACCCCTTCATTACAATTGCTCTCAGGTCTACTTTGACCATGAGTGGTAGTACCTGTTAGGGTCCCATCTATGATTTAAAGAGGGAAAAATTAGTTTTAAAAAAATGGAGTATCCATCAAGAATGAATAAAACAAAATGTCTTCGGCATAAAATGACATAAAATGACATGCCGTAAAATACAACCCACCAATGTTAAGTGGAGCTGGCTCAACCAACCCAGAGGGAATGCCATTACATATATACAGATATAGGCATATAGAAAAGAAATTAGTATGACTTGATGATATAAGAGATTGTTTCTCTTATTTTTTATACAGATACCCACCTTTGATTTTTATGATATCAACTATTTATTGAGGATTGTAGAAAAATATTTTCATACTAGCAGGACCTGTGAATATACCACAGTATGATGAATTGATTATTACAGTGTTTGATATGTTTACGTAATAGCGATTGCAAAATACTTCAATATGTAAAATGTATAATAATCTTGATCTAACTCTTTCACTTATTCTTTTTCTTTCTTTCTTTTCATCATGTTCAATTGAAACAGATCAGCGTTATCACTTGCATGCACTCACCCTCTCTCTATCTTTGCCGCACTTTCTTTTTTATTATGTTTTTCCTAAGGTACCCACCTTTCAGTTTTATGATATCCATTTATTATTGAGAATTGTCAGTTTTACGTACTGACCATGTGCTTATATTCCCCTCCCCCACTTCCACACTGCCCTGACAAATTATACATTAGTATTTAGAATTCTAAGTAGC
The DNA here is from genome assembly GCA_023376005.1 of Doryteuthis pealeii. NCBI lineage: Eukaryota > Metazoa > Mollusca > Cephalopoda > Myopsida > Loliginidae > Doryteuthis > Doryteuthis pealeii. The sequence continues at coordinate 107,627,038 of CM042151.1, forward strand.
AGCATGGTCTTAGAGAAAAATAGGACTCTTGGTCTCATACTAAAATTCCAAGGCGCCGGTAACATTGCACATGCAACATGACTGAGACTATACATTTACATGCGTAAATGTGTGAGCTTTCTGACGCCCACATTCAGTCTGTAGACAAGAGCAAATGAGCCCTCATTTACTAAAGACCAACCACACCGGCAGCAGCATGATTGGTGAACTTACCAATCCAGGACCAAGACAAGGAAAAGTCTCATAAAACCACCGTTGCCCTGCAGCCTTACCTTATCCCAAGGAAAGGCTAAGGGAGTAAACCCTGAAAACAAATCTGGAGCCGGAGTCCCGAAGATGGGCGGTGCTGAATCTCAGTACTTCCCCAACAGCACTGGTTCCTACCTTTCCTTTGGATCACAATGGCTGTGTGGAGAGGGAGGACCTGCTGCTTGGGCAACAGCTCACCTCCATAAAAACCTGCCCAGGCTACATAGTTTTCCCACTACAAAAACGATACCCATGCCGCAAGAGGAAACTGGACAATTTCCACCCCATGCGCTCACCCTCTCTCTATCTTTCCCCCACTTTCTTTTTTATAATATTTTTTTCTATGTAGCATGTCCTTTTTCTTCCCTTTCTTTCTAATGAAAACAGAATGGTCCATTATTTAGCTGAGATGACAACACTCATAAGAAATAAGAATTCAATGGAGAGGCAATACTAGATTATCAGGATTTACATTTTTGCATTTCATCTTGGATGATTTGGATGGTCTCATTTTTAACTAGAGGGTGTTGCAAGATGGTAATGGTCATATATTTTCGGAACACCAGTATAGATTGTGCTAAAATATTTTAATATATTTCCAAAAATAATTACATGTAATTTAAACACTGTTTATTTTATCATCAGAAAAATCATTCAGATGTGTCATATAAGAGACTTTAAAATTTCAAAATAAATACAATTGTTTTTCGTATTTAGATTTTATTTGCTTAATTGTACTTTGGAATAATGTATAAATAAATATATACAGGGTGTCCAAAAAAATGTATACAAACTATTATTTACTTATACTGGTATGTATTTATGAGATGAGGCTTGACATTGAATAATTTTGATTTTCAGACTGTTGTCCTCATCTTTATTGTGTATAAACACAAATTTTAAAAGTTTTTTTCAAGTGCAATTTTATAGTAAAAATCATTGTCCAATGCATTTTTATAGTAAAAATAATTGTCAAATCCATTTTTATAGTAAGAATCATTTCCAATGCATTTTTTAAAAATCTTTTGTTTTTTTTTTATAGTAAAAATCATTGTCCAATGCATTTTTATAGTAAAAATAAATGTCCAATGCATTTTTATAGTAAAAATCATTTATACTTGTATGCATTTATGAGATGGGCTTGACATGAATAATTTTGATATTTTGGACTGTTGTCCTCATTTTTATTCTGTATAAATACAACGTTTAGGCCACAGTAACCTCAAGCTCTGTTCAGGTGTTTTTTTATAATTACCTTAAAATAATTCATCTTCAGACAATTATCCATGAATTTAAAAATGGTTTCAGTGCTGAAATGTTACCACTCAAAGGGGCTCAGCAGATTAAAGTGGTTAGGTAAGCGATTTTATTTTTCTATATCTAATCTCATTTCAGTTAAATAAGTCTGTTGGCTTTTATGCTGCTTGGAGCCCCTCCCCACCCCTTGAGTGAGTGTTAACAATTTTAGCTCCGAAACCATATTTGAATTCATGGGTAATCGACTGAAGATTACTTATTTTAAGGTAATTTAAAAAAAACATTTTAATGAGTCCCAATGCTACTTTGGCCTGAACATTGTTTATACACAATAAAGATGATGGACAACAGTCCAAAATATAAAATTATTCAAACTTTTATTTGTTGAAATTTTTGAGACTTTATAATTTGTATTATTTGGATTTTTCTGAATATTTTCCTCATCTTTATTGTTATATATACAATGTTTTGGCTGATGTGTCCTCCAGCCTTCTTGTCAAACATAGGAATCTTCTTGACTTCCCTCGTCGAACTTAGAAGCCTTCATGTCTTAATTAGAACTTCGAAATAAACCCTTTATTCAATCCACTTGGGTAGACTGTTCTCATCATTCCCATATATGGGACCCTAACAGGTACTACCACTCTGGTTCAGGGTGGACCTGATGAAGGGATCCTCCACACTCCCCAGATCTCCGGGATTGGAACTTCACTACTAGATGCAGTTTAACATCATACCTAGGACACTAAGACCCTCAGCCACTGCCTTCTTGCACATATATGATAAAAAGAGTTGGGGTTTGCCATAAGGACAATGGTCGGGACAATCATATAAGTGCTAGGGTCTGATGTGACCATCTGATTGTGCCTCTCTGAATGCCAGTTTAGCATAACATATATAACTGTTAAAAAAACAAACTCTTAAGAAACAACTAAATGAAAAATGTAAATATAAATTTGCAATGAATGTGATTCTCTAACCCCTAGGCATAAAATAACCCTAGACAGGTTGATATGCCATTTAAATAAATTGATTTTACTTGTATTAAGAGTTTAATGATAATGGTAATTCTTTCTTCTTTTACAAACACCAGGAGAAAAGAATATGTTCTTACTTGCAAGCCGTGTCAGCTGCGGGTTTAGAATACACTGGCTGTACCTCTGCAGAGAGGTAAGAGCCCCCACCCACCCACCAATAGGGCCACCTGTTAGCCATGGGTGGCAGCCCATGATGCTTAAGGATGGAACCATGGTGGCTGAGCAGTCTGACATGCAACACTATACTTTGGCTTTTACTTAGGCTAGACGGTCAGTCAGAGAGGCCCCCCTCCAATCAATCGGCTGATCATATCAAATCCTAGCACCTATATGATTACCCTTATGGCAACCCCAACCCTTTTTATCATATGCTAAAAGGCGATGGCTGAGAGTCTGTGTCCTGGGTATGATGTCAAACTCTATCTGATAGTGAAGTTTCAATTCTGGAGCTTTGGGGAATGTGGAGTACCACTTCATCCTCATTACTCCCTGGTCCACTCTGACCTGGATCGGTAGTACCTGTTAGCGTCACATCTATGGGTAAATAGAAAAATATGAAGTTTTTAAAAAAGTGTTTAAATAAAAAAAATGGAGTTTCTATCAAGAGGGTATATGAGTTCCCTTACCCGTTTCTGCTTAAGGTCTCATCGACCACAGTTAATTAAGGCCAGCAGAAACTGATAAAATGGGATTTAAATAATAACTAAATTATTCTATTGTGGTGGTAGTTAAATTGGTAAACAAAAACTATATAAAAATTTAATTGCCATATATTAAGGAACATACTTTAAAGAACTGAGAAAAATGAAACTGCATATAAAAAAATCATAGTTTAAAATTACTTTTCAATCACCCTTGATATATAATGAGATATCTCTAAAAGCATATGGTTTGCAAAAGAAGAAATGGACAAGAAAGTTTGGATAAATCATTTATTTTAGAATAAACAAAAACTGGAATCGTCGGCAGTAATAGTAGTAATTCCTTTTCACTGCTTGGTGAAATGAGGGTAGGCATAGGGTTAAAAGTCAGTTCTGGCTCTGTGGAACGCAAGGTGCGATGTGGGTGTGGGTATAGCGGCTCTTTGATCCTGCCTGTTGGGTGATGTTCCGTGCGTGGAGGCCCTCGGTCAACTGACTTAGCTTTAAGTCGGCTCGTTATATAGTAAAGAGATAGGCTCCAGAAGGGCCTTTTGTGATTTTAGGGGGAAGGTTTTTTATTTGCCGAAAATCCGGATTCTGTTTGTAATATTATTTTTTATTGTTTAGGAATTCCTTTCAAGCAGAAGCTCTGCCCGAGCCTATGCACAGATCTGTGTTAATTTGGTCACTTCATTTTTAGGGTCCGTTGAGTTAACTTCCGTGGTTTGTGTTTTGTTTTGTTTTTTAATTTTGTTTTGTTGGCGAGTGGATGTATTGTGAAGTAAGGATTGTGAATCATAAAAGATATATATTTCTGTTATAACACCCTGTATACACATCTGTATACATATGCTATTGAGTAGAATGAATGTGAGAGTGTAGGTGTTTCCATTCATAAGTGTATTTTAGGATAATTAATTTGTGTGTGTACTGAGATAGTATTAAGATAATAATTGCATGACAAATTGTATTATGACTATATAATTATGAATAATGTATCTCACTTATTTAATAATGTATCTTCTTTTTTCACAGATATCAACTGTACAGAAGAAAAAACAGTTTTGGAATGAAACATGGAAACAGTACGTGTTACAGAAAATAAATCATTTCCTTGTCAAGTGTGTGAATCGACATTTTCAGTGAGGTCCAGCCTAAAAAACCACATGCGAATACACACAGGAGAGAAACCATTTGCATGTCAGGTGTGTGACTCAGCCTTTTCACAAAGCTCTAACTTAAAAACACACATGCGATTACATACAGGAGAGAAACCATATACTTGTCAAGTGTGCGGTTCAGCCTTTTCACAAAGTTCGAATTTAAAAATGCACATGCGAAAACACACTGGAGAGAAGCCATATCCTTGTCATGTATGTGGCTCAGCATTTTCTGATAGTTCCAGTTTTAAAAGCCACATGCGTAAGCACACAGGAGAAAAACCCTATCCTTGTGAAATATGCGGCTCAGCATTTTCACAGAGCTCCAACTTAAAAATGCATATGCGAATACACACTGGAGAGAAACCATTTTCTTGTGAAGTATGTGGAGCAGCATTCTCAGTAAGTTCATATTTAAAAAAGCACATGCGATTACACACAGAAGAGAAACCCTTTGTTTGTCAAATGTGTGGAGCAGCATTTGCAGAAAATCCTGAATTGAAAAGCCACATGCAAGTACACATGGGAGAGAAACCATTTTCTTGTGAACTGTGTGGATCGTCATTTTCCCAGAGTTCGAGTTTGAAAAGTCACATGAGAATTCACATGGGAGAGAAACCGTTTTGTTGTCAAGTATGTGATTCAGTGTTTTCAACTAGTTCTGGCTTAAAGAACCATATACGTATACACACAGGAGAGAAACCATTTGTATGTCAAGTGTGCGGATCAGCATTTTCACAGAATTCAAGTCTGAAGAGTCATATGCGAATACACACAGGAGAGAAACCCTATTCTTGTGACGTGTGTGGGTCAGGATTTTCACAAAGTTATAATTTAAAAATGCACATGCGAATACACACTGGAGAGAAACCATTCACTTGTCAGGTTTGTGGATCGACATTTGCAATGAGTTATACTTTAAAAAAACACATGCGAACACATACAAGAGAGCTGTCTCTTTCCTAAGTCTGTGTATTGGCATTTTGAAACAATTATGTCATAGTTGAATTTAAACTAGTGAAAAGCATTGTAAAATATGTGTATCAGTATTTTTACAGAGTTCCACATTTAAAATCTACATGGACTACAACACGAGAAGGACTGTCTACACTTTTAATAACAAGCAAATGCCTACTGAAGAGAAACCAAATTTTTATTAAGTATATCTAAATATTTTGTATGATATATTCTTTAAAAGATAATCAGCAATTATATTTTTGTGCAGTGTTTCTTGTTCAGGAAGACTCTTCATTAAACCATGGATTTACAGATGAGAGTAGAATCATCATTCTGTGGATGTACGGATCAACTTTAAAATACATGTTGCCATAAAAGGTTATTTTTTATTTTCAATGAAATAAATAAATATATAATTTATGTAAAGCAAAGAAAGAAAAATATTTGCAAAGTAATTTGCTCTTGCAATTATATGGAAAAATTTTCTTTCATTTATTTCTGTTCTTTATTGAAATATTTTTTGGACTGGAAATTAAAATTTTTGGCAAAAGTATTTTCTTTTATTTATTTACTTTGCAAAACAACCTTTAGAAAATTCTACACTACAGTGGGGCCTCCTAGCAATGTTTCTATACAAAAACATTGAATTTGTCAATGAGCAGCCAATAAGAAAATGCCTTACATTAAGCTACTACAAAAATGACTTTCTGCCTGTGTGCTATTGCTAAAAATGTTTTTGATAAACTGAAAGAAAAAGCAATCATAAAATGAAAAGTTGCAATGTGTGTGTGTATGTATATGTATATATATATATATATATATACATATATACTTTATCAACACCTATTCCCACTACAAAGTCCTGTGTTAACTGAAACATGAGAAAAATTACTGCTATGCAAATGATGTTTTTTTTTTCTATCACTTAACACAAGCAAGCTTCATGCTACCATAACCAGAATAATTTGCTTATTAAATCCTCCAAAAATATAAATATGTTATTAATTTCTTAAAAAATAATCTTGAGAAATTCCAGTATGTGGATGGTATTTTTTTCACATCTAACTAATGTAATAATATTGGGACAAGAATGATATACAATGTACATTTCCAAGATGAAAAAAGCAATGATGCCTAGTTTCTATCTCTAGAGTGACATCAGTGAAGAGCTCCACTCAAGGGGAATAACCTGTTATGACTATCACAGGTAATAATTAGTTGAAAACTTTTTTTTTTCAAAAAGAAATATTTTTTTTATTTAATTTTTATTTTCATATATATATATATATATATATATATATATATTGCCTTTTCTTTCATGTAATTTTTATTTTCAGTTAAATAAAAGTTTTAATTACACATATGTTTGAGTTTTGTGAGATTTAACTTTTTCTTTAAAGATGATTTGCATTTTTTCTCCAATAATTTATGCTGAATAAGACTTTTATGTAATTTTTATTATCAATTGAATAAAAGTCTTAATTACACAAATATGTTTCAGTTTTGTGAGATTTAACTTTTTCTTTAAATGATTTGCATTTCCTAGTCTTTTGCTATTTTTCTCCAATAATTTATGCTGAATAAGACTTTCTTATAAAAATCATATCGTACAGATTTACTGTTTTACCTCTTGTTTCTTGGGCATAATTTTTCAAAAGTGGAGTAGACTTATTAAAATCATTATCGTTTCAGCAGAAATATTGTTCTATGGCTATTAATTTGCTATGATCTACAGATTTTATTGTTATGTTGTTTAGCCTTAAAAAAAATGGCTGAAAGTACAACCCATGTGAAATTCACAATAGAGTATGTGATGTGTTTAGAGAAACATCATTTAGATGGGGAAAATTTACAAATGGGCTATGATTCTTAGTTGAAAAGACAGTCCATGGAGTAGAAACACACTGACTTCTAGTAAATAAAATGTTCTGGATGCAGCAGTCAGTAAAGTAGGTCATGCTGACAGTCTTCTGGGACATGAAAAGACGCATCACTATTGATTTCCTTGTAAACAATTTTTTCTATTGTCAAGTCCTTTGGCAAAATTCACCTTATTTATTGAATGACTTGTGTGTGTGTGTGTGTGATTTTGTTATCAAAGTAAAATTAAAATGAAATATAAACTAAAAACATTTACCTTTAAAATTGTTTGCCATGACTTAATTTCATTAAAGGCAAATTAAATGTTACTTTTTTTTTTGTCTTGTTAATTAACACTAGGTCTGGTTAGGAATAAGTGATCAGTTTATTGAAATTATTATTATACACACACAAGGGTCATTCAATAAATAAGGTGAATTTTGCTTAAGGACTAGAAATTGATTTGTCTAATTTCTTGTATGGTCTAGATAGGATCAGGTGTTAGTTGGTCAGTTATGGCAGCATTAACGAGATAATGAACGTCCTGAGTGAGAACTACTATATTAGAAAAGAGAGGAAGAAGAAATAAGAGATAGTAACGGTTATAAAAAAATAGTGATGAGCACAAAACCGTTGTCGTGATTTTGACCGGGGCATGATCCAGAGAATTGAATGTCAACCGGAAGTTTCGGGTGTTGACCAGAACCGGAAGTCACCTGGTGACGTGGAACAATGAAGAAAAATACTTTGTGCTTTCCGACGTCATAGGGTACGGACAGGAACTTGGGTCCCTTGTGGGATCACAGTAATCTAGCAGTGTTCTCTCTCTCTTTCTCTCTGCCTTTCCTCCTCTCCGACATAGACGCACGAGACGAGCTCTGGAAATAAAAACTACGTAGCTTGTGAAGACATATTTATCACGTTGTACTTTTTTATTGACAAGATGACCACCACGTGCAGAACACCTTTTTAGTGTCGAGAATTTGGAGGAACGTTGACAAGACCCGCTATACAACGTATATCGATATTAGAATGTTACGTATATCGCTTTGGGTACTGTGACCATATATCACTACGTAACACAGCGTACAACTGCAGAGAGGGGTTGGGTCCTTGTTTCATCATATCAAGACATCTCTTTGTTAACTTTTGTTAGTTCATTTGCCTGATTTTGCTCTGAAAGAACCATGGTGACGTCAACCAGGCTGTATTCTTCAAGCAGCCACTTTAAGATCACCTTTGCACTTACTCTGGGTTTGACCGCCAGGGTGTTTGTCAACCAGTTGTAAATGCACAGTCTGTGAAAAGATGCACCATCTCAGCTTACCACTATAGCACAATATTAAGGCCTTTCAGCATGCCGTCAAGCTCCACCAAATTAATTTGTCAGATGAAGCCAGTATACACACTTTGGTCATTACCTCAGCCATCATTTACTTTAGAGAAATATCACTCACTGTTGTCCCCTACCTTCATGACTCCTCTCACTCATTTCTTGATCACTCCATTTTCTGTGCGGAGAAACCTGCAAATGGAAAATATGGTATGTTGTGTCATTATGATGGGGAGTTCTGCAATGGCACTGTCATTTCCATAGCTTGAGAAGTCTTGCGCGTGTTACACTGGTGCATCTACAGACTTTGCATCTTGCACCTATCCAGGGACACAGTGTGGCTTCTGAGCAATCGTGGACACGATCTCACTATGCCAACTGCAGGAGGGGTACCAGGAGAGCGGATGTCATTCTACACTGCATTGACGGACCTAATGAAGGCATCTGGCCTGGCCACCCAAAGTGTTCACAGTCACTGCACCAGAGATTCCAGAGATTGCAATTCAAAAATTGTGCTGCTCAACTACTCACGCAGTTGCAGATAAAAATAAAAAAATTTAAATACCCAAAAGTGGACTCTATGCTATCGTCTTTAGTAGACTGAAGGATGCCAACCCATTTCCATCACAGGGTGTTGCACTTCCTTAGACCTCAAGGCTTAACACCAGAGCCCGTCCTCCAGACACTTTGGGTCCTTGCTGGCCAAACCAAAAGATTCCAGTCTCCTCTTGACTTTATCCGCAGATATTATGTCCTCATTTACATATATGTCGTCAATGTCATCTGATGTGTCTCTATTCATCAATTCCTTTTGTGTCGTCATCTTCACAATAGCTTTCATGATTAGCGATTCCACTTTGAGGCCAAACCTCAAGTGCGTCAAGCAATATCTCTTTCCTTTGACAATTACGGTTTGAAACACCCACAGTGAACACCTATCTGAAAATAAGCCTTCCTCAGGTCAAGCAGGGATACATTAACACTTTACTGATGCCGCTCCCACAATTTGGCAGTGTACACACCTGCATTCACAGTGAAGGCATCTACATGTTGGTTTAGTTTCTGTAATCCATCACCGGCCGTACTTTGTTTTTGTTAACCCTTTGGGGGTCCAAGCCGCTCATCTTGATATGGTATCAACCAACCATTAGCAATCCACAACTCTAACTCTGCCTTTTGTGTGAAGCCTTCATTTCATTGGACACTGAGTAATCCAAAATTATATTGACTTCGACATTCTCTGAAAAAGTAGTCCTCAAAGAAAGGACGCATAATGCTTCTTTACTGATGTCATTAAGTTTATTTAATAAACACCGTGAAACTGTTCAAGGAAAACAAATAGCATTTAATTAACAGATAACAGCATATATGATATATTCTACATTCTCAAAACTATGACATATTCTACATTCTCAAAACTATACTCTCATATTACCTAACTACTCCTAGATCCATCAATGATCAAACTAAAATCCGAAGAGTTATCTGTGCTATTTGCGGACAATCAGTAAAGCATGGATACCTTGATTTCATTGGACACTGAGTACTCTGAAATTATATTGACTTTGACATTCTCTGAAAAAGTGGTGATTGTAAATCTGCATGTATGCTAATTTCTCTCTTAGTGCCTACTGGTCTTCATAGAAAGGGACGCATGATGCTTCTTTACTGATGTCATTAAGTTTATTTAATAAACACAGTCAAACTGTACAAGGAAAACAAATAGCATTTAATAAACAGATAACAGCAAATACTTTTTCAAAAAAATAGAAAATCCTCAAAGAAATGAGAAAGTGCTTACTGTTGTCGCCTATCTCTGACCAGTGACATAAAACTCTAAAGGCTTGTACATGACTTCCCCTTACCCTTTTCCTCTTAGGGTTCATAGACCGCAGAAACTAGTGCTCAGCACAAAATGGTATTAATAAACCCATTAAACTACTCTAAATTGGATACTGTGGTTGTAGTTAATTTTTATAAATAAAAATAACTTCAAAAATAAGATATAATTAACTGATCAGCTTAGTAGAAGTTACACTCTCAGAACATTGTACATAAATAAAATATCATGGGGAAGAATGTGTAGCTGCACTGTAATGAGTTCAGCCACATATATCACATGACTGTTTGGGAAATGAATTCGGGGACAAGGTATTATCGCCCCAAGGCACAAGTACTGATTAGCCAAAATAGCTTATAGGTTGTGAAATTGATTCATCTGATTTCTTTCTCCCATTTGAAAACTTTCTCAACCCACAACAATCTTCTAGCAGTTCTCCATACATGACTCATCCACTGCTTTAAAGCATCTTTGCCCCCTTTTCAGTTATGTCTCATTTTATGTACTGCAATCTGAGAAAAAATTGCATATGTGCAGATTTACTATCACCATGTCTCTTTTGTAGTGCCAAGCAGCCATATTTTTTTTATGAGTTTTATGTCACTCACTGCAAGTGAGACACGTTTGCACCCACTTTCCTCCAAGAGGTAAGTCTCCCCTCTTGCTACATAGACATTAGGAAAGATTGTTTACAATTACAACTTTTTCAAGGAAATCAATTTACTTTTAAAGGTAAATGTTTTTCATTTATATTCCATTTTTTTAAATACATTTTTTTACTTTGCTAAAAAAGGACACACACACACACACACACACAAAGAACATTCAATAGTTTTTTAACATTGCAGAAATATTTTTTAAAGCCTCAGCCCGGAAAATTCAATGAAGAATTTCAAAACCGATTTATAAAATTTGAATGGAAAATTGAAATGAAAATATTTCTTTTAAAAATCATTTTTCAAATCACAATGATAAAGTCTCTTTTCATTAGGTATGTTCAAAATAATTAAAGGGGGTTAATAAAAATTATTTTTTGATTTTATAACAATTACCAAGAATCACTTTATTCATTAAGGAATTTATTTTATAATGAATAGATTATTATATTATTTGGACCCTATGACCTTTAGGCACCATTCCGCGATCTCGACTCACATGGACACATTTCTCAAAATCCAGTTGGCTGTTAGGGGTTAGGGTTGTTAGGGGTTAGTTTTATAATTTAAAAAAAACTCTAAAAATCATCTGTTGATAATTAACCGGATTTTTACGGTGTAAATGGAAAAAATGTCCCCAAGAATCGAGATCACAAAAGGGGTGCCTAAAGGTCATGTGGTCCTATTATTTTATTAAAAAAGAATTGAAAATGATTATTGTGGGGAGGGGGTTAACCTTTGGTCTTTTGAATAAATGTTTCTAATCCCTAATTTTTACATTTAGCTTTTGTAATCTAAAATTATTTATTTTTTTTTTTTTTTTTAACTATAAAATTTTAAAAATATAAAATTTGGGTTTTGTAAATTCAAATTTTTACTGTATTTTTTTACTCTGAAGTTTGAAAATGAAATTTCTTGTGTTTTTTTTTGTTTGTTTTTTTAATAACAAGAAATAAATAAAAAAAATAACGACAAAAAAGAATTATTATTGTAAAATTTAATGATTCCATTCAATGAATCATTAGTTTAAAAAAATTTTATTAGTTTAAAAAATTCAATCCTAATATTTTCTTTGCTTATCTCCCTTGACTTCCACTTTTTAACAATGAAGTTTTCTCAATCGTAAATGACAGCAGTTTTTGAATTTGAATTTTTTTTTTAAGTGGAAAAAATCATCAGCTATTTTTAAGTTTTCATAATTTTTAAATGTTACATTGCCCTGAAGGAGAGAAATCAGACGAAAGAAGTAAGTAAAATGTTGATATTAATTTTTTCGTTGCAAATATAAAATTAGCAAAAATATTTGTTTTACTTACTAAAGCGAAAGAGAATTATGAAATATTTTAAATATGTGAAAATAATTTTAGACAAGATATTTAAATTATTGGAATATGTTTTAAAATTGTTTTTAAATGCTGTGATTTTACCTATTGAAAGATATTCGATGCTTTTAAAATATTGTTTTACTTAATTCGTGATAATGCGACTATGAAGAAATCGTGGTCGCATTTTTTAATTTTATTTTTGAGCGCTTGAATATGAAAAATCAAGATAATTTACATGATTTAATATTAAATTTTAGTAGAAATAATTTTTATAGCAGATTTTTTTCTCTCGGTTATTCTTTTTATTTTTTTTTACTACGGAAGAATGCGTACCGTAAAGATTAGGGATCTAGGGTTACCCAAATTTGTCTTCTGATAGTTTTTAAAACAAATTAAAATTAATTAAATCTATTATTTAAGGTCAAACTTTTTGTCTAAAATGATAAGTAGTAACATTATGTTACTACTTATCATTATAGTATGTTACTACCATCATTAAAAAAGAAAAATATCATTACATATGCAGTTTATTTTTAAAAGATTTAAAACATTTGTTTTGGTCAATTTCGACGCGATCCGCCATTCAGCCTCTTTTTCAATGGTTTTAGGCGCTTGTTTGCAATTTTAACGTAACATTTGGGATGGAAAAAAATTTACCAAAAATCAGATAATTATCCGATTTTAATGAAATTTTCAGTATTGATTTATCAATTAATGAATTTTATGATGCATCAGTTATTTTATTTCAAAACTTTAATTTAGTATTTTTGCTATGAAAAATTAATATATAAAATTCATTTAAAATATGAAAAGCCTGATGTTAAGTTTAAAATGTTATATTTTTAGATTCTAAAAATAAATATCTATTTAATGCAAACCTTATTTTCTTTAAAAAAAAGTATACGTTTTGAAGAAAAACTCGATTGAAAATGTACCCCCTCCCCTCTTTAAGCAGAAAAAATATCGATGTATAATTTTTTCTTTTATAAGATAATAGCCAATTAAATAATTATCGAAATGAGTAAAAAAGAAATCTCCAAAAAATTAATTATTTATTATTTTTTTACATTTTATTTTTCTATTTTCGGTACTTATTTTCTCATAGAACAGCAACCGTAAAAAATTTTTTTTGTTTCTATTCATAAGTTCAGTCTTTTATCTCATTATTTATACTGAAATTAGTATCGAAAATGACCAACTCGCAAAAAATGTTACGCCCCCAACATAAGGGGGGGGGGGGTCAAAATTAAGTGACCTGAAAAAAATCAGTTAGTTTTGAATAAAATAAGTAATGCATTATAAAGATCATTCATTGATACATAAACACTGAAAATTAATTAAAATCCGATAATTCCCTAATTTTTGGTTAATTATTTTCCCGGGGGGGGGGGCTAAAGTAATTTTGACAAAAACGCATTTTAGGCCCATTTTGGGTATAGCTAGAGATAACCAATTTCGGGTCACGTGATCGGTTTAGGCGATATTGAATAAACGGAAGTAAATATCTTTTTAACTTTGTTTTTGTTGTTTCTTAAAAATCTCTCAAAAAAAAGTAACGATCATACAGAGTTGTTACAAAGAAAAACAGCTAATTCAAAGATCAATTATCTGATTGGGGAAATAAAAAAACTTTTAATAAAAAAAATTTTAAAAAAGAAATTATAGTCCGTTTTACATACAAACGGGTTATTTATATGTGAAAACGGGGATTGTAACTTTACATATTATCTGTCTTTGACAATCATACATTTAAATGTATGGGTGTGTTCTTGTGCATATTCAATAACTGATTATTGGTTTTCAACGATTTTTGAAAGTTTTTTTTTTTTTTTTGTGGTAGTTTCAGAATAACTCCAGAATATTTTTTTAGTTTAACTTATACGGTAACTAAAGCAAAGAAAAGACAATAAGTATTACAAATGTTGTCAGTTTTGCTCTTCCATATATTATAAGAATCAAACATTACTATTCAACAATAGATAAAATAAATTTTTTAAACTCTTAAATACTCTTAAAAATATTAATATATCATGCATCGGACAATTTTTTAGTTCACCTGAATTCTAAATTTCAGTATAATATTTAAATATCCATGAAAAATTCGATTTGTACACTCAAAAAAAAGATTTTTAAACAAAAAAAACAAAAAAATTATTTAAGCACACAAAAATTAAAAGAAAAAACAAATCCATGAAAAATATGATTCGTGTATTGAAGAAAAAAATTGAATATTTTTATAATCCGTAAATCAAAATTTTATTAAAACTATTTTCTTTAAATTAAAAATCCATATTTAACAATCTGACAAATAATTTAATTTTCATTTTTTAAATTGAAAAGTATCATTAGGTATGCACAAAAGACAGTAACTTTTTATTGGCAACTTTATGATTTATTAGTGACAGGCCACGCCTCCCCCTCATTTTTTTCTAAAGTATGAATGATTAAAAGCGTCACAATCTTTGCTTTTTATGTTAATGAATTCTCGGAAATAATATTGTACCTTATTATACCATTTTTTTTTTTTTTTTACTTGAAAAATATCAGTACAATGTCATCCACTCGATTTTGCACAATAAATTGGCAGTTTCTATCATGAATAATATTATACCTTATTTTACTGGATTTCTTTTTTTTTACTTCCAAAATGTTACATCCATACAAACATATTGACAAACAGTTATAAAAAAAGAAAAAATCTAATTATTTATGGAATTATACTTAAATATTTAGCATACTTTTAATATAAAACGTTTTAGCATAAAACATGTAAAAACCTGCATCTTTATTAAAAGAGTGAAATTAACAAAATGACAACAAAACAATTAAAAACATGTCAGAATTTTGAGGGAAAATATCTATTAAAAGAAACCTAATTTTTTATTTCCTTAAATACTGAAACTTTTATTGAAATCCAATAATTACCCCGGGACTTAAACAAAAATTGTGCTTTAACTGGTGTGCATTTTAGTACATACCTCTGTAACATTGATATAAAAATTTAATACATGAATAGCAATTTCTGTTTTTGTATAATCAGTTGGCACCTCCACCAGTGATCTGATCATGATGAAACTTTACACACATGCTAAGCTAATAATAAGAAACAGGACTAGTGCATTTGATTTCCATAAAAGTCAGTAATGGAACCTCTGGGTCCATCTTTATAAAATGGAGGAGGAAAGAGAAGTTTCAATGTGAGAGGGGAAAATGGAGTAATAATTGTTGAATGTCAACTATGTCAAAAGGGTTTAATCTAATTGTTTTTAAAAATACTCTTGCAATATGAAATAATCAGTTTATTATAAAAAAAAAAGTATTATATGATAATGTTGTTATTTACTTTGTTAATAGAAGGGGAATATTAAAAGCAAAGTTCAAATTTTTATGAATTTGAACAATTTAAGTATAAAATAAATTTTTAATAAGTTGGTCCTGAAGATGTTATTGGTGTGCTGGTGCTCTGTTGCTGTGGTTTCTTTTGGACCTCTTTGTTTTCTGGTGATGCGCCAGGATGAATTAAAATATAAATAGCCTACTACAGAGAGTTTGTCACCCCCAAAGTTAGTCCTGAGCCAGATTTTCCTAGGTGGGAGGGTTGATGTTAAAGGCCTTGAGATGATACTTGCAGACATCCTTAAATAGCAGCTGGGGGCGACCAATCTGTCTCTTGCCAGATGAAAGTTCCGTATAGAGGATGTCCATTGGGATTTGCCTATCATCCATCCCATGGACATGGCCCAGCCAGCAGAGATAACACTGTCTTAGTAGAGAACGCGAACTGGGAAGCTGTGCTCTCTCTAGGACTGCTGTGTTAGTGATCCTGTCCCTTCAGGTGGTGCCCAGTATGTCTAAAGAAGTGAAGATGGAAGTTATTTACCTGCTGCTCTTGGTGAGAGTACAAAGTCCATGTTTCACTGTCATACAAGAGAGTGGTGATAACACATGCTCTATACACTTGAACCTTTGTATGGATATTGAGCCTGTGAGCTTCCCAAAACTTGAGGAGGCTTTTCTGGTGTGCTCACCAAGTTCATTGATGGTGGACTTAAGGTAGGTGAAAGAGTATATGGCTTCCAGGGTGTAATGATGGCGATGGAGGGTGGATTTTCATTTCCCTATCCCATTGTCTTGGTTTTGTTTAGACTGATGGACAGGCTTGGGTGAACAGGTCCATGAGTGTTTGTAAGTAATACAAATATTCAATATTGGAATGTATTGCATATGTCATTAAATCAGCCGATATTGATTTTGATGATGGTTGACCTGTAGGTAGGTGAAGGAATTTACAGCTTCTAAGTTGGTGATGGTGATGGAGAGTGGATTTTCAGTTCCTTATGTCATTGTTTTGGTTTTGTTTTAAACTAATAAGCTGAACTGAGTTTTTGCTGTATATACTGGATGACAAAAGGTCTGACCTTTGTTTTGGCTTTTAGACTGCTAATATTGAATAGCTTACCATCTGTCCTTGTGTGAAGGTAAATTTCTGCATAAAAAATATAATCATATCATCATGAACAACATCTATCTAGCAATATGACAACAGTAACAACCTTCCACTGTGCAGAGATATAAAATGAAAGGGAAGTATGAATAGATAAGAGGGGTTAAGGAATCATTGCAATGATGAGATAGCAAAAAGAGAAAGAAGAATTAAATCAAGTAGTTGATTTTTAAAATGCAGCACATATATTTAAATATATTCATGTAATTATGCTTGCTTGACAGTAGAAAAATGTTTATTTATGCCTGAACATGAATTATGTAATAGTTTGCATCCATAAACTGCTATAAACTACAAGTTTCCATAAACAGTTCTCTTCTATTTAATAAGAGTTATTCTTTATTCACAGATTTGAAATTTACGGAAGAAAAACAGTTTTCAACTTAAGATCAGACATGGAAACATGTACAGAAGAGAAACCATTTTCTTGTCAAGTTTGTGGATCAGTATTTTCACACAGTTCCAGTTTAAAAATCCACATGCGAAAACACACTGGGGAGAAACCATTTTCCTGTAAAGTGTGTGAATCTGTATTTGCAGATAGTTCCAGTTTAAAAACAGCACATGCGAAAACACACCGAAGAGAAACCATTTTCTTGTCAAGTTTGTGGTTCAGCATTTTATGACAGCTCCAATTTGAATAAACATGTGCGAATACACATGGAGAGAAACCTTTTCCTGTGAAGTATGTGGTTCAGCATTTTCAGACAGTTCCCAACTTAAAAGACACATGCGAATACACACAAGAGAGAAACCATTTCCTTGCAAAGTATGTGGTTCATCATTTTCACAAATTTCAACTCTTAAATCAACATGCGACAACATACTGGAGAGAAACCATTCTCTTGTGAAGTTTGTAGTTCAGCATTTAAGCAAAAATCACATTTAAAAATACACATGCGACTTCACACTGGAGAAAACCATACTCTTGTAAAATCTGTGAAGCAGTATTTTCACAGGGTTCAAATTTGAAAAAACACATGGTAACACCACAGGAGAAAAAGCATTTTCTTGTGAAGTGTGTGGATCAGCATTTGCTCTGAATTCTTGTTTAAAAATCATATACGAAACACACCGGAGAAAAACCATTCTCTTGTAAAGTGTGTGACGCAGCATTTCAGAGAGTAACAGTTTGAAACTCCATATGCGAATACACGGAGAAAAACCATTCTCTTGTGAAGTATGTGAAGCAGCATTTTCACAGAGAAGCAGTTTGAAAGTCCATATGCGAATACACACTGGAGAAAACCTACTCTTGTGAACTGTGTGATGCAGTATTTTCACAGACTTCAAATCTAAAAAACACATGGCAACACACACTGGAGAAAAACCATTTACTTGTGAAGAGTGTGGATTAGCATTTTCACTGAATGTTTATTTAAAAAAACATATGCGAATACACACCAAAAGAGAAACCATTCTCTTGTGAACAGTGTGAAGCAGCATTTTCTGACAGAAAGAATTTGAAAGTTCATATGAGAATACACACAGAAGAAAATAGAATTTAAAAAAGAGAAAAAAGCATTCTCTTGTGAAGTGTGTGAAGCAGTATTTCACGTAGTTTACATTTAAAAACAACACATGCAAACACATACAGAAACCAGTCTGTTTCCTAAGTTTAGTTATTAGAATTTTCAGATTGTACAAATTACATAAGTGAATGTAAATATTGTATAATATGTATATCAATATTTTTACAGAGTTCCACATTTAAAACCCGCTTAGACTACAACACAGAAGGACTGTCTACTTTTTTCAATTTGATAGGTCAGCAAATTATCAGTGAGTTAATAACAAGGAAATTTCCACTGAAGAAAAATCAGCTTACAAATATATTACATATCAATCCAGCAACTTAAAAGGACCTGGAACAAGATTTGCAGGCAGAAAATGGCTGTGCAGTTCAACAAAATATGTCTTAAAGAAGAAACGCTGCCTAACTATACATATTATAAACTCCATGATCCTGCAGGTTACCAAACTAACAGACGAGATTCATGACAAGACAAATTAAAAACTGTAACAACAATATCAACAAATTAAATACTGACGCACAAAAAATATGTGAAAAATTATAAAACTCCATTACATCTGAACAGCTACAAGAAATTGAATACATACTTTCTTTAATTATTGAAAAAAAAGGATTACCAGCATAAACTTATACCCCAAAAAAAGCTCAACACTCTCTATAAAGGCCAATTACTATTTCCAAACAATATTGATAAACACATTAACCTCTCTGATGTGGAATTAACTCAACCTCAAAAGGATTTTCTCAACTTAGGACCCAAATTTCATGGATATATCAACATCAACAAAAGCACCAAAATTGAAATATTATATCAAAATTTACTAAAACTCTGGATAAAAAGGAATATAATTAAACCTAATTTCGTGATCTTCTTAAAGCCCTAAAGAATAGATTCAACAAAAAACAACATCTATATTAACTCAACAATTAAAAAATGTCGCAAAACAACAGTTCGCAATCCCCTAACATCACCAAATGAAAAAAGTTGAAAAAACAAACCTTTTTCGTAGTACTTAACAAACAGACTACAATACAAAATTACAAAACAATTTTGATGACCAAAGCAAATTTTAAAAATTAAATAAGAACCCTAATAACCAACTAAAATTAAATTAATAAAACTTATCTCGGCCAACAATGCTGAGTGTGACAGCATAAAATTCAAAAATAATCGGTGATTATAAACCAGGTTATTTATACGGAACTGTAAAAATGCACAAACCTCACCATCCCTACATCCAATTATTTCACAAGTAACTAAAGGTTTTTAGAAGCCCTACATATTAGATATAAAATACCTAAACTATACATAAAATAAACTTTAATAATAGTACTAATGTTCTGAAATGCCTGTCAGTACAGCAGAAAGACCAGACCTAGTGTTGATAAACATAAAAGAAGAACTTGTCAACTGGTGGATTTTGCAGTGCCAGGCAGATCACAGGAAAATGAAAAAATTGACAAATATCTGGACCTTGCCAGAGAATGAAAAGTTATGGAATATGAAAGTGAAAGTGATACCAATTGTGGTTGGTGCACTTGGAACAGTCCCAAAAGGATTAGAAAAGGGTTTGGAAAGTTTGGAAATCAGAGGAAGTATTGAAACCATTCAGAACACTGAACTGCTGCAATCTGCCAGAATACTCAGAAGAGTCCTGGAGACCTGAGGAGACTTGCTGTCACTCAGACTCCAGTGAAAGACCATTAGCTAATGATGATGTGAAAACTCAAAAAGGAGATAATAATAGTAACAAACACTATAATGATAACAACAATATAATAGAATAAAATAAAATAAACAAATAACAAAATACAACCCATATAAATAGATTATAACTTAATGGAACAACCCAATTGTTGTATCATTCTTGCACTACTCCTGAAGATGGCCTGTGACAGGGCGGAAAGTACTCGGAAAATAAGTTATGGCAAATGCATGAGCCAATTTTGCCTAATATAATTTAGATCAATCCAGCAACTTGAAAGGACCTGAAAAAGATTTGCAGACAGAAAATAGCTGCGCAGTTCAACAATAAATATATATATATATATATAAAGGCATTTATATATATATATATATATATATATACATATATATATATAATAATGCCTTTTCTTTCTTTATGTAATTTTTTTTTCATTTAAATAAAAGTCTTAATACCAAATATGTTTTCAGTTTGTGAGATTTAAACTTTTTCTTTAAATGATTTGCATTACAAGTCTTTTTGCTATTTTTCTTCCAATAATTTATGCTGAATAAGACTTTTATGTAATTTTTATTATCAATTGAATAAAAGTCTTAATTACACTGAATATGTTTCAGTTATGTGAATTTACTTTTTCTTTAAATGATTTGCATTCACTAGTCTTTTGCTATTTTTCTCCAATAATTTATGCTGAATAAGATTTCATGTAAAACTATCTCAACTTAATATTGGTTATAAAAACATTTTTGCTAATGAAATCCAAATGCTATCAAAAGGTCTTAAAATCAACCAATTTAAGTTTTTGATGATTTTTTCTTGGAAGATCAACATCCAATATGGCACTGCATCTATGACAAAAAATTGTTTCTATTATTATTTCAACATATATTCAACATTATTTGTACCAAAAAGATGGTTTGTTATTTGCTCAGAACCAAAGTTACAACATCAGTTAACATTTTGCTAATCAGAAATTGTTAATAACTTAAGATTGGTTAACCTTAAGACTATTTTGACATCAGTTTTAGATTCTGTGGGCTAAAATCCTCTTATAAACCAATTTTTAGTAGTAGGGAAGCTCTAGAACTCATTTTACAGTCAAAAACTGATTACTAACAGTTACCATTTTTTCGTGACCCGCCCCTGAAATTTGGAGAGCTAAGAATCAACATAACTCTGCCAATTTTTGGAATTAGAAGCTCAAATTTTGGGGATTGGCTAACTTTGTCATAATCCACACTTGTATAAAATTTCAGAAAAATTGAAGTGGGTGGGTGAAATGGCCTGGATTATTTGACATGTAATTACCCCTCTGGCTCTCTCTTTTGTTTTTCTTTCATTGACCACACATGTTTTTCAAATGTTTTTGTCTGGCAGTATTTTTTGTCCCTGAATGATATCTTGTGCTGTGCAATTCTGTTTTTAATTGGTTGCTGGGTAGCTCCTATATAAATTTTAGTTTTATTTGTGGTTGGTGATATCACCATTGCTTCATAAACTACATCTGTTAGCAAATACTTTTCCTGTACAGAGCTTTGACCTACAATTACAGATTGGTTCATTTTCCTTTTGCTCTTCTTTCGCCAGAACTTTTTTGTTGTGATTGCTAATTATTTTTCTTATATTGTTTATTCCTATTAAATAGTTTTTTTTAGCAAGGGTGTCCCAGAGAAGTGTTTGTCGACCGGTTTGAGGAAAGTTCCTGCAATTTTATTTTTCACTGCCAAGTTGAAGGGGGGGGGTTAAAACCATATAATATTTCTCTGCCGGTTTCTGTTGTCTCTTTTTGTTTTCACTGGTTTCATATTTTAGTTCTGCTTTGAGCCCTTGCTTTTTTATGGCCCTTTCGTATCCTTTTTTTTGTTTTATCAAATATCAAGGCATATAATGAGTTAACACTGAGTCTATTCTCAATAGACTTATGCAAATTTCTAATCGCTACTGTTGGGTGGTTTGATTTTACGTTTATATATATATGGGTTCACTTCTTGGCTTTCTCTATAGGTTGTATACAACTTAAATAAATTTTAAATAAAGTTTAACAAATATTTTGTAGTCTGCTATTTGATTTAATTAAGAAACATTCAAGAATTTGTTGATTTTCAATATATATTCATTATACATTATGAGGTAGTGAACCTTTATTATTAAGGAACAAAAGATTAATATATAGATTTGAAATGGCGACAATTTACCCATCGCACTATGTATATATGAGAATTCTCTTTAAAGGAGTTGCTGAGTTTAAATATATATTCATTATAAATTATGAGGTAGTGAACTTTTATTATTAAGGAACAAAATTATTAACATATAGAGTTAAAATGGGAAAAATTCACCCATCGCACCTTGTATTTCAAAAAATCTATTTCAAATCCAAACTACAAGTTATCCCCTCCAAAGTAACCCCCCTGGTGTCTAATGGACTTTCCCTTCCTTCTCTGTCATGATTGCATGCACAGCTGGAAGGATTCTTCTGGGATTCTCTGTAGCTCTGTTGTCACAGCCTTTTTAATGTCATGCACATCCTCAAAAAAAAGTTCCCTTGAAAACCCCCTTGAGCTTGGGGAAGAGGAAAAAATCCCATGACGCCAGATTGGATGAGTAGGGAGGTTACTCCAGCACAATGATATTCTTCTGGACCAGGAACTCTAGGATACTGAGGGCAGGTGCGTTGTCATGGTGAAGCACCATGAGTTGTCCTGCCACATCTCTCACCTCTTCTCACAGACTGAACGAAGAAAATGCCACAGTATTTCTTTGTAGACATGCTGCTTGATTGTCTGGCCCTATGGCAAGAACTCACAATGAACGATGCCCCTCACATCAAAGAATGTGATCATTCTGCAACTTTTCTGACATACCTCATATTTATTATACATTATATAATAGTTAACCTTTAATATCAATAATTAAGTGCAGCTTCTTATAATTTATATTATCTAGAATAGATTATAGAATTTAAAATCATAATGTTAATAATAATAGCAATAGTAGTTGTAGTAATAGTAATAATAATAATAATTAGATTAATAATAATAAGATTGGTTGGTTGGGTTTTACGGCATGTCAACCCTTGTTGGGTCATTTTATGCTAAATATGTTTTTGTTGATTCATTCTTGATGGTTACTCAATTTTTTTTAAACTCAATTTTTTTTTAACTCATTTTTTTTAATTCAATTTTTTTTTTAAACACATTTTTTAAGCTCATTTATCCCATTTAACCCATAGATGAGACCCTAACATGTATTACCACTTTGGGTTAGTGTGAACCAGAGTTCTAGAACTGGAACTTCACCATCAGATAGAGATTAACATCATACCCAGGACATTAAGCCCCTCAGCCACCACATTTTAAGCACATATATGATAAAAAGAGCTGGGGCTTGCCATAAGGACAATGGAGTTAGGAGATATAATAATAATAATAATAATAATAATAATCTGAAAACTTAACAGCAGAAATCTGAAAACTTAACAGCAGAAATCTGATCAAAGGAATTAATACCTGGGCTGTCCCCATTATAAGATACTCAGGACCATTCTTAAAATCGACAAAAGAAGAACTCGGACAGATAGACCAAAGGACGAGAAAATTAATGACAATGCACAAGGCTCTCCACCCTAGAGATGATAGAGATAGATTGTATGTGTCAACAAAGGAAGAGGGAAGAGGTCTTGCCAACATAGAGGAATGCGTAGAAACCACAATCCAACAACTTGAAGATTACACAAGGAAAAGCAAAGACAAACTACTTATGGCGGCCAACAATAGTAGATGTGACATATAGACAAACAGAAAAACAACAAAGACTAGAAAACAAAAATGGGAAGAAAAACAATTATATGAACGTTTCAAACGACAAATAGATGAAGTTGCACATGAAAAGACTTGGCCATGGTTAAGAAAGGGAAACCTCAAAAGAGAAACAGAATTACTTATAATTGCTGCACAAAATAATGCCATAAGGACAAACTACATCAAAGCGAAAATTGATAAGACCCAACAAAATAGTAAATGTAGACTTTGCGGTAATAGAGATGAGACTGTTAACCATATACTCTGCAAATGTAGCAAACTAGCACAACGAGAATACAAAACTAGACACGACTGGGTTGGGAAGGTGATCCACTGGGAATTATGCAAGAAATTAAATTTTGACCACACAACAAAATGGTATATGCATAAAACCAGAATCTGTTCTTGAGAACGAAACGCACAAAATTCTCTGGGACTTTGAAATTAAAACGGATCACCTTATCCCAGCAAGAAGACCAGACCTAGTGTTGATAAACAAAAAAGAAAGAACTTGTCAACTGGTGGATTTTGCAGTGCCAGCAGATCACAGGGTGAAGTTAAAGGAAAATGAAAAAATTGACAAATATCTGGACCTTGCCAGAGAACTGAAAAAGTTATGGAATATGAAAGTGAAAGTGATACCAATTGTAGTTGGTGCACTTGGAATAGTCCCAAAAGGATTAGAAAAGGGCTTGGAAAGTTTGGATATCAGAGGAAGGATTGAAACAATTCAGAACACTGCACTGCTGTAATCTGCCAGAATACTCAGAAGAGTCCTGGAGACCTGAGGAGACTTGCTGTCACTCAGACTCCAGTGAAAGACCATCAGCTAACACTGATGTGAAAACTCAAAAGGAGTAAATGATAATAATAAATAGAAATGTAGTTGATTGATAAGAATGTTGCTGTTGTTATTTTTATTTATTTATTTTTTAAGAGGTTTGCTGTTAAGAAGAAAAAGATTTTTTGAAGGGTGTCTTTCTTTTTGGGATTATTTTTTATAATAGTAAAAATTGATAGTGATAACTATAGTAAGATAGTAACAATAATAATGTATTATTGATAATGAGAACTATAATTAATAATAATAATAATAATAATAATAATAATAATAATGGTTTTAATGATATTGACTGCAGTAATAAGGACAATATTAAAAATAAAAATATCTAAAACCTCAAATAATGACTAAATTAAAATTTAAATGAAAATTAAATTAAATATTTGTCTTTAACTGAACAAGATGTAATTTTGATTTTTCAGACTGTTGTCCTCATCTTTTTTGTAAAATCATTAAGTTTTGGCCACTTTTGTAAATTTAAATTATTAAAAAAAATTTTAACTTTCAAGTTTGAAAAATTAAATGTCTTATGTTTTTTAAATTCCAAAAACAGAAAAAACAATAACAATAAAAAAAATCTAGTCTTAATATTTTCTTTCGGTTATCTCCCTTGACTTCCGCTCTTTAACAATGAATATTACTCAATCATATATGACGGCAGTTTTTAAATTTTAATTCAAATAAGTAAATAAAAAATTTTAAATAATAAAAGAAACAAACAAAAAGAAGAAAAATCATCAGCTATTTTAAATTTTAAAGTTTTCTTAATTTCTCAAACGCTGAATTGCCCTGATGAAGAGAAATCAGACGAAAGAAGTAAGTAAAAATATTGATATTAATTTTTTCGTTGCAAATATAAAATGAGCAAAAATATTTGTTTTCCTTACAAAAGCGAAAGAGAATTATGAAATATTTTAAATATGTGGAAATAATTTTAGACAAGATATTTAGATTATTGGAATATGTTTTAAAATTGTTTTAAATGCTGTGATTTTACCCATTGAAATATATGTGTGGGGATTTAAAATAGATAAAAAGTTCTGAGCGTCTGGACGCTAGCGTATTCCCTATATATGTGATGCTTTGAAAATCTTTTTTTATTTAATTTTTCTTTCTTCATGTTCATCTATTTCGTTGTCCTTTCTTCGTGGTTGCATTTAAAAATTTTTTTTTTTTTTTTTTTGAGTGGTTGAATTTGGAAAATTAACATAATTTTCATGATTCATATTGAATTTTATTTGAAATAAATTTTATAGCAGATTCTTTCTCTTGATTATTCTTTTTAATTTTACTACGGAAGACCATAACGCGTAAACATCTGCCTAAGGAATAGGGAAAAGTTGTTTTGTTTTTGTTTTTCCGTTTGGTAAAAAGATTTTTTTTAACAAACAAAATGAGGTCTTGGTATAGGTGAATAGAATAAGTGTCGGCAAACATTTACGTTCAGAGACGTATTTTTCAAAATCAATTTAATTTCGCTGATTGAAAAAAAAAAAAAAAAAAATTACCAAAATCAGAGAACTATCTAATTTTAATGAAATTTTCAGTGTTGGTTTATCAATGAATGAATTTTATAATGCATCAGTTAAACTGTTTTTTTTTTCAGACCACTAACCTTTGCCCCCCGCCCTTATATTTGAGGCGCAAAATATCAGTGGGGTCATATGATTTTGAAACTAATGTAGCGTTAGTTTGTCTTCGCCTGGTGGAGTTGTCTGCCCCTTTTAGTTTGCTGGGTGCCCGCTAGGGCACCATAGTATTTAAGCGCCGGATTCAAACCCTTTCGCTCTTTTTCCTGTTTCAGCAACTACGAGCCACATGGGGTAGATTTTATCTAACCCCCTCTCGTTGGGGCTCCGCCCCCCCTACATTACTGTAAGTTCTTTACAGCATGGACTATCGCTAGTCTCATGTCTGTACTCTTTTATGTTATAATGTACCATTCATTTATGTGTCTTTATCTTTATTTGTGTACCCCTTTTTATATGTACTCTTTCACTATGTACGTTGTATCTACTGTTAGCCATGTGCTGTGTATATTAAATGTTTTGTCCGTTAACCTTCGTCGGAGTTATTTGTGCACCATCCTTATAACTGGTGACATCCCGAAGTGATATGAACACTTACCCTTTTTGCCCAAGTCGACCATAAAAATGGTCGTAAAAGTACTTGGGACTTTCAACACGAACCTTTTTAAAAAAAAAGAAAAAACGGTGACCCCCTCAAAGAAATTATTTCTTTTTTCTCCGACAGTTATGGACACTTTTTTTTTTACAGCGCTGGATATCTTCTAAAAAAATTAAAAAAAGATTCAACACCAAGAATTATCTTTTTTACCGAGAGGAAATAGTTCAGCCATCAGCCAGGGACAGTTTGACACGTTCCCCCACCCCAGGAATACTGACATCTTCAGTTCGGTGACTACTACTAAGGATACGGACATGGCCACACCATGTGATAAAAAAGACAAAAGACTGAAGTTGTGAAAAAAAAAATTTTTTTTTAAAGAATCGAATGAAAAATTGAATATTTTTATAATCCCTTATACATTAGGGAATATAAAAGAAAAATATAAATCCATGAAAAATGTGTGTTCCATGTGAATATGATTCGTGTATTGAAGAAAAAATTGAAGAAAAAATTTTTTAAACTATTTTCTTTAAATTAAAAGTCCATATTTAACAATCTGACAATTAATTTTATTTGTCATTTTTTAAATTGAAAAGTAACATTAGGTATGCACAAAAGACACTAACTTTTTATCGGCAATGTTATGATTTATTAGTGACAGCCCTTTTTTTCTAAGGTATGGATGATTAAAAGAGTCATAATCTGTGTTTTTTATGTTAACAAATTCTGGGAAAGTGTATATCTCCCTAAAGGGATGTTTATATATTGGTTCTCTTTCGGTCATTGTAGAAAAAAGATCCAATGAAAAATCACTCTCTCTCTCTCTCTCTATATATATATATATATATATATATATATATATATCACTGAGTATCATACACTCTGCAGATATTTTCACCAATGAACCTGTCTTTACCACCACCTTTAAACATCAATGTCAGGGAAATGGTCAGAGAACCAGGCACCTTAAGGACTACTCGATGGGTCTCAGAATATTCAGAGATCTGAAAGGACTATGAGCAGGAACTCCACACTTGGATGGAAAATGGGTATCTGACATTCTAACCGGGAAGCCATGAATGCATACCAGGAATGCAAGTGAGATATTTATCAGTAGGTGTTTGAGTACACTCAGGGAGCTGGTGAAGGAGCACAAGCTGATATGATGTTGGTTACATCAACTCAAAACATGGCTGCCTAATTGATGAGGATGCTACAGCAGTGATGAAATAAATGTTTCAGATCATTTTTTTTTTCAATGTTATCATTTACCGTAAATTCTTGTAATTAATCTTATAAATATAGCCATTCCCAGAGTCACAATTTTTAAAAGAACTGGCCATCATGGAGTAGTAGCCGAAATAGCTTGTGTCTTCTCATAGCAGTAACTTCACTCTCTCACCTCGTTCTTCATGACTAGATTGCTGCCGCCCTGGCAAATAAATGAGCTCCTTTTATATCGTCGGTGTTTTAGCAGTTGCACATTTTTGTACATAATTAGTTAACATTAATGTAAAAATGTACATAAAAGTAAAAAGATTTTTTTTAAAAGAACTGGCCTCGTGTTAAGAAATGAATATGATGAATGTCACATATACAGATTTTGGCTAGTCTGTAAAAGAACGGATTACTGAATGCATACCAAGGCTGCAAGTTGAGATATTCATCTGTACGTGTTTGAGTACACTCAGGGAGCTGGTGAAGGAGCACAAGCTGACATGATGTTGGTTACATCAACTCAAAACATGGCTGCTCAGGGAGCTGGTGAAGAATCCTAATCTACAGACCTAGCACCCAATCCACTGAGAGATAAGAAGATAGGAATCAACAGGAATTTGCAGAGGTTTGGAAATAACATCATGCATTATAGGGGCTATCAATTCTTTACACTCACAGACTGCAGCTCATTGCATTTTTTACAATTGGAAGCCATTTGTGATATTATATACACCTAACATGTCTTGGTTGTATATTGGAGGGAGAGACATCTCAAGTATATAATGGAGAGAGACTAATACTTAGGTTAGAGATGATAGGTCTTATTTGGTAACTTCTGCTTACTGCTGGTTCCTGCTAACTCCTTCTACTTTGTCCGCCATCTTCTCTGGGCTTCTGCTGGGGGTTGATTATCTTTGTTAATTATTCTTACAGGGCTGGACATTGCTAGTTTTAACATTCAATTAACACAACAAGAATTGGTTGTTTCTTGATCAAGTTTTGTGTCCCTAGCCCATAATTCCACCACATGTGAGTTGCAAACCCTAAGAGACATCCTCTCTCCTAGGGAGCTGGCTCACATCTGACTAACTAAACTAAAACTTATTCTTGTAATGGTGCATTTTCAAGGGGTCAAATCAAAAGGTCACTAACTGTTCATAACTGGCGAGTAACTTTTCATAGGACCCAGTCATTTTGAATTAATGGACCCTAATTTAAAATTCTAACTACAGGTACGTTCATAAATTATGACTGCTCATAAATTATGTAACAGTAGGGCAAAACCCGGCAAATGTTATTCACAAACTGGAAATAGTGTTCTTTCCACCACACAATATCCCATGGATATTACACCCCCTTCTACAGCAGGGTGACCAGAGATTTGGCACATGAATTGGGAATTAACCTCTGATTCCATAACACATACACTCCAGTCGGAGGATGAGAACTTGCATATAACCACACTGGCTAATGCGATCTACCGATATGAAGTTTGGGTGAAGGGATTTGATGTTGTGACAATGTCCTAAGGTCTTGGGCAGAGCCCTTACCAGGTTAGAGATCGTGTGTGTCAGTCAAGGCATAAAAGAGTCAGTGCACCATAAGGCTTTGCAGGAGTTAGGTGACTAAGAGAGTCAGCCCACAGTCCATTGAGGTGGATGAGATACCCTTATATGTAAAGGATCTGCACCCACACCATAGTACCACCACGTGGGAGGATGACTCTGACCGCACAAGGACTTCAGTGAGTGGGTTGGAGAGTCTGCTACATGATGACAGGGATGTGAAATTTGACAGTTTGCCTTTGCAAAGAAATACCTGGTGACAGCAACTGGCACCAGGCTGCCACCTTTGTGATGAGGTGAGAGTGTTCTGGAGAATGTAGCGAGTTCAGAAACAAACATGTCTTGCTTGCAAGATATCCAGAAGAGGAAAATGTGAATAAAATCTCCTCTATTTTGTCACAGTTATAAACCAGGATGATTTCTGGTTCTTTCCGGAGATGATGGGTAAAAGTAAGGCTCTTAAACATATTTGCCTTTTCTCTCAGAGAAAGAAATTGGTTGAAAATTTATGAGAAAATGAAAGTCTATTTTTATTTGCTTTGTGATTTATAATTGTAAAATGCAAGATTACACAATTCAGGGAAAAATAACCACAACAAATAGTAGGGATAGCACATCATCTTAAAACATTGGTTGGGGGGGTGGGGGGTGATCACATATTCCTTTTTCATAATAATCCATGAATTTTCTTTTTGTTTTTATGTTGTACTGTTTTTTCTGCTCAGCTTTTTGAGAGAGACCTTGTAATAATAGTATATCATGTTTTGTTTTTTCAACATTATACAATATAAGTAGTAGTAACTATAATAGACTTGATATCCATGTAATAATAGTATATCATGTTTTGTTTTTTCAACATTATACAATATAAGTAGTAGTAACTATAATAGACTTGATATCCATGTAATAATAGTATATCATGTTTTGTTTTTTCAACATTATACAATATAAGTAGTAGTAACTATAATAGACTTGATATCCATGTAATAATAGTATATCATGTTTTGTTTTTTCAACATTATACAATATAAGTAGTAGTAACTATAATAGACTTGATATCCATGTAATAATAGTATATCATGTTTTGTTTTTCAACATTATACAATATAAGTAGTAGTAACTATAATAGACTTGATATCCATGTAATAATAGTATATCATGTTTTGTTTTTCAACATATACAATATAAGTAGTAGTAACTATAATAGACTTGATATCCATGTAAATAATAGTATATCATGTTTTTTTTTTCAACATTATACAATATAAGTAGTAGTAACTATAATAGACTTGATATCCATGTAATAATAGTATATCATGTTTTAATTGTTTTTTTCAACATTATCATTTACCAAGTTGTAGTAATATAATAGTCATGATAGCCATATTCTTATTTTGACAGCTAGTTCCCACTCTATTGTAATAGCAGCACAAAGCGTTTTTTGGGGTATGAATATGACAACTCCTGTAAGAAAATAGAGGAGGAAGACAAATAGAAAAAGAATACAATCATAACATCATCTTCATCATCTATCTAGAATCATGACAACAGTAACCCCTGCCCCAATCAGCTGGGGTTTTTTTTTGGGGGGGGGAGGTCACATATTCCTTTTTCATGATAATCCATATAAAAAAGGGAGATAAGGAAATTATTGCAATGATAGAGATTGCAAAAAGAGAAAGTTAATAAATAAATCAAGTAGTTGAATTTTAAAACACAACTCTTCTATTTAAATAATATTTATGTAATTATGCATGTTTGACAGAAGAATAAAAATTATATTTATGCTTGAACATGAATTATGTAATAGTTTGTTATCCAATAAACTGCAATAAACTACAAGTTGCAAATAAACAGCTGTCTCCTATTTAATAATATTTTATTCTTTATTTACAGATCTAAACTTTACAGAAGAAAAACAGTTTTCAACTTTGGAATCAGACATAGAAACATGTACAGAAGAGAAACCATTTCCTTCTAAAGTGTATTAATCAGTGTTTTCATATAGTTCGAGTTTAATAAGCCACTCACAAATACTCACTGGAGAGAAATCAATTTCTTGAGAAGTATTTGGTTTGGTATTTTATGAAAGTTCTAGTTTGAATATACACTGGAGAAAATTGTTAAAAGAAAATAAGAAAAAAGTGAGGAAAACATTTTCTTATGAAGTATGCAGTTTAGCATTTTCAGACAGTTCCCAACTTAAAAGAGAGATAATACACACTGGATAGAAATCAATTTCTTGTGAAGTATGTGGTTTAGTATTTTCCTGAAATTTCAGTCTTAAATTGCACATGTGACAAGATACAGGAGAGAAAACATCTTCTTTTAAAATTTGCTGTTCAGCATTTATATAAAGTTCATATTTAAAACTACACATGCAAAAAAACATTGGTGAAAAGCCATATTCCTGTGAGGTATGTGATTCAGCATTTTCAAAAAGTTACCATCTAAAAAGCCATATGCAAACACATACAGGAGAGAAACCATTTTCTTGTGAAGTATGTAAATCTGCATTTTCTCTGAAATTTAAATTAAAAAATCACATGCGAATACACACCAAAGAGAAACCATTTTCTTGTGAAGTGTGTGACGCAGCATTTTCTCAATAATCATTTAAGAGATCACATGCGAATACACACTGGAGAGAAACATTTCTTGTGAAGTGTGTGGATCAGCATTTACCCAAAATGCTCAAAAAAGTCATATGCGAATACACACCAGAGAGAAACCATTTTCTTGCAAAGTGTGTGACAAAGCATTTCACACAGTCGGAGTTGAAAGACCATATGCGAATACACACTGGAGAGAAACCATTTTCTTGTGAATTGTGTAAAGCAGCATTTTCTCGGAATAATCTTTTAAAAGATCACATGCGTATACACACTGGAGAGAAACCCTTCCCTTGTGAAGTGTGTGAAGCAGCATTTTCACAGAAAAAGCCACTTGAAAGTCCATATGCGAATACACACCGGAGAAAAACCATTCTCTTGTGAAGTGTGTGAAGCAGCATTTTCATGCCGTCAGAGTCTGAAATCCCATATGCGAATACACACTGGAGAAAACCATTTTCTTGTGAAGTGTGTGAAGCAGCATTTTCACAGAGTTCAAATTTAAAACAACATATGGCAACACATACAAGAGTAAAAACCATTTTCATGTGGAGTGTGTGGATCAGCATTTTCACTGAATGTTTATTTAAAAAATCACATGCGAATACACACCGGAGAAAAACCATTCTCTTGTGAAGTGTGTGAAGCAGCATATTCTGACAGAAGCAATTTGAAAGTCCATATGCGAAAACACACTGGAGAAAAACCATTCTCTTGTGAACTGTGTGAGGCAGCATTTTCACGTAGTTCACATTTAAAACAACACATGCGAAAACATACAAGAGAGCAGTCTCTTTCCTAAGTTCGTGTATTAGAATTTTCAGAGAGTACTAATTAATTATTAAGATAATCAGCAATTATATTTTGTGTAATTGTTTTTTGTTCAGGAAAACTCCTCAATAAACCATTCATGGAATTACAGATGAGAGTGGAATCATAATTCTGTGGATGTATGAATCAACTGTAGAATACACAGCAAAATCCTATGTTATTCTGTATTTTCAATGAAATAAATAATACATATAATTTATATGAAGGAAAGAAAGACAAAAATATTTTCAATGTAATTTACTATTACAATTATCATATGAACTTAAAAATGAGAAAATTTACTGCTATGCTAAGGAACTTTTTTTCTGACACTAGATTGATGTTACAAAAGCCAGATAAATTTGCTAATTTATTTTTCCAAAAATATAAATATGTTATCATTATATATTAATGATTTGAAGGCAATTACAATGCGTATAAAAACTAAAAACAAAAAGATGTTATTTTTGTCTTATCGATTTCAAAGCAAAACTTTATCTTCGGAGATGAATATCAGAAATGTACGTGCTTAAGTCTTTTTTTGTGTGGTTATTTTTTTTTTCCTCTTCTTCTTTTTTTCTTTCTCCTCCTTTCTTTTTTCTCTATGTTATGAATGAAATGGGCGAATAACTGTAATTTCTTATTTTTTTTAATGTTTGTAGAGAACGAATGTTTGAACCCCCACGCTTGTGAAATATTGCAATAAAATAGCCAAGTTGAATTCAAAATAAAAACGGTCACAGAAAATTCATATACTTAGCTTGTATTTTATTTTTTATTTTTTTATTTATTCTCTAATTTATTTTTTTTTAATAAAATTTTTTCTCTAATTTATTTTTTTTTTAAATAAAAAAAATTAGCGAAAAAAGAAAATAAAAGCTAAGTATATGAATTTTATGTGACCGTTTTTATTTTGAATTCAACTTAGATACTTTGTTGCAATATTTTACCGGAAGATAAACAGACAATATTGGATACATATACAAGCATAGGGGTTCAAATATTCGTTCTCAACAAATATTCCAAAATAAGAAATTACAGTTATTCGCCCATTTCGTTCATAACATAGAGAAAAAAGAAAGGAGGAGAAAGAAAAAAAAGAAGAAGAGGAAAAAAATTTTTTAAAAATATAACCACACAAAAAAAGACTTAAGCACGTACATTTCTGATATTCATCTCTGAAGATAAAGTTTTGCTTTGAAATCGATAAGGCAAAAATAACATCTTTTTGTTTTTATTTTTTATACTCATTGAAATTGCCTTCAAATCATTAATATATTATAACATACTTAATGCTTCAAGCAAATTACCAATTTTAAATATGTCATTAATTTCTTAAAACATAATCTGAGAAATTTAAGTATTTTTTCACAGGTTATTACTGTGATATTATTGGGACGAGTCAATCATTATGGACAAGAGTGATATAAAGTGGACAATTTCAATTTTATTACGAATGGTACATCATATGTCAGTACTGACCAGTATCCTAAGAAAAAAAAGTCCTAGTTTCTATCTCTTGAGTAACATCAGTGAAGAGTTCCAGTTAAGTGGGGTAACCTGTTTTGACTCAGTATAATAGGTCATAACTAGTTGAAAACTATTTTCTTCAGTTTTTAAATAGAAATCTTTTTTCACATAATTTTTATGATCACTTAATATATATATATATATATATATATATATATATATTATGCAATGCTTTTTCTTTCTTTTACATACTGTTAATTTTCAGATTTTTAAGCAAATAAAAGTTTTAATTACACAAATATTTTTCAGTTTTGTTAGATTTGATTTTTTCTTTATATGATTTGCATTCACTAGTTATTTTGTTATTTTCTCCAATAATTTATGCTGAAGTGGTGTAAGATCTCATAATCTCTGGAGTGACACCAGGGAAGAGTTCCACGGAAGGGGAATAATAAGTTATGACTAACATAGATAATAACTAGTTGAAAAGTATTTTTCTTTATAGTTTATGTTTTCAAAGAGAAATGTTTTTTTCATGAAATTATGTATATATATATATATACAAGGGGTGTATGAAAAGTTTTAAGCATGAGAAAAACTAAAAAGGATAAAAGATTTTTGAACATTTATTTTTCAACATAGTCCCCTTCAAGGGCTGAACACTTGCTTCAATGGTGCTGAAGCACTTTTATCCCAGTGTATAAGAACTCTTTTGTTTGGGACTCAAGAAACCCCTCGATTGCAGCTATGACATGTGCTTCCACTGCTTTGATTGTTCTTTGGTTTTGGGTTGGTAGTGATGAACCCACGTTTCATCCATAGTGATGAATCAAGCAAGGAAATTGTCTTCACCACTTTCAAACAGTTCAAAATTGCCCTTGGACACAGTGCACCTGGTGTGTTTCTATTCAGTTGTCAAGAGATGAGGGACCCACCTTGCAAAAACCTTTGTGAATCCAAGTTCTTGAGTCAAAATTTTGTCTGCTCGCTCAATTGATATCCCAAGTCTCTCTGCTATCTAACGACATGATATCCGACAATCTTGCATAACCATCTGCAGAGCAAGGTCAACTTTATCTTTAGTTGTTGCTGTTGGGGGTCATCCTGACCTTGGGTTGTCTTCAACACTGTTTCTGCCACGCTTGAATTCAATGATCCAATGTGTGATTGTCACATATAAATGTTCTCAACATGTCATCATGAATTTCTGAGACAGTCATGTCTTTCAAATGCAGATACTTAATGATTGCACAAATTTCTGTTTTCTCAATTTTTCACTGAATCTTTGACCTTAGCTTATTCAAAAATCTGCCAAAAAATAATAAACATGTTAGAATCTCAAAATTTGTCAGGAATACTTACAAAAGTTTGTACTTTTGATAAATCATAGGTTTGACCTTGCAGCAATGCTTCTTATACACAATGCTTAAAACATTTCATACACCCCTCATACATCCAATGTTTTGTCTTCATTTTATGTAATTTTTATTTTCATTAAAATAATATATATGTGGTTGAGAATAGAGGAAAATATAAAAACAAACAACTAAATTCAATTGCTATTTCACCTCATGATTGGCTGAAGCATTTTCAAAACTTTATTGACATAAGTGCTTGTACATTCTGCTTTTATAGTGAAAAGGTAAATGGGTGAGAGGTGAGAGAAAAAAGTTGGATGGTGTTGGTGTGTGGGGAATGGTATTTTTATTTTTATGGTGTCAGTTGGTTGACTTTGAAGAGAATTTGATATTTAGAGTGTGGGTCAAATGTGTGATGTCAAATGTGTATCAAGGGACCAGGGATATTTTTGTTTGAAAATATTTTAGAGAAATCCTTAAAGATAAATGCATCTATTATCTGCTGTTTTATGTTTAAAAGTTAATTGGATACGGGAAGGACTGGGGAGAGTAAGAGAGGACGGGTAGGATTTTTTGAATGTGGGAAGTGTGTTGCCTTTGAAGAAATTTGATAGTCAGAGTGTAGGTCAGTGTATGATGATGGTTTGACAACCATCATCATACACTGAGCAGAGCTTTTTTGACCATTTTGGAATGGAATATTGTAGAAGGGGGAAAAATAGAGGGAAGGAGAATAGATATTTGAGTCACCAAGTTCCTGCTGAGGGGGGACCAAAAAGAAGCGAGTCCACCGTCTTCTCGCAGGCCAAACTTTCTTTTGGTCAACAGAGTCTTCGTCTTCGACCAGCAGCTGAAAATCCGTCGTCATCGTCAAAATAATCTTTTCTGACTGCCGTCTCATGTAAGCCGAATGCTTCTCTCCTTGTTACCACACGCTCTACTCGCTTTGGTTATTTATGGCCATATTACCCAAACATCTGGTCACATCAGTCGAATCTCGCGTCCGTCCAGTGCCTAAATCGCATTTGTTTTTGCATGTGGGAGGATGCGGGTTCGATCCCGGCAGGCAAGACAATGTCTTGCCTTTTTCTTTTCTCGTTCTCCGTCACACTCCCCCCTGATGTCCTCATCACAAAACGTGCAGGGTGGGGGTGGTTTTTTTGTTCTTGTGCTCTCTTGAAGTAGGAGAACTTTTGCTTCTTCGTCACATCGCAAAAATCCATCCTATCTACGACCAATCGCACAATGCCCTCCGGTCTCCGGCCCAATCGCACAAATGCCATCCGGTCTCTGGCCCAATTGCAAAAATGCACTCTGGTCTCCGGCCCAATCGCAAAAATGCACTCCGGTCTCCGGCCCAATCGCAAAAATGCACCCCGGTCTTCGTAGGTCTCGTTCGAATATTTGCTACTACCACCTCCATCATCACAATCTTCTTTGTGAATGCTGGTCTTTTGATTCAGCTCTGATATTCTTTGAAAAGTCACCGTGTCCACCTCTGAAATAAAAGGCTAACCTTCCATGTACTACGGCATGTTGATCCAGTTTCAACTTTTAAATTGCCTGGGGAGAGATTGGTGATGATATCTTGCCCATTTCTGTTCACAAACGTCTGACAGGGCGTACCTTAGACTTGTTTGCCATTATCCAAAGCAAATATCTCTGAAGACTCAAGTCGAGACTCTCTTAGTTCATTACGGATATCTCTAGGTTCTCAGATATCCCGAGATTCAATACGAATGTCTCTAGACTCTCCACGAGTGTCATGGGATTCCAAACAAATGTCTCTAGATTCACCGCGTATATCATGAGGTTAACAAATGTCATGAGATTCACGTATATCTCGCAGATCCTGACATTCAAGACGAATATCTCTTGCAGGTTTCAAGGCGGATATCCCTGGAAGATTCAGGCATAGGTTCTCTTGGCTGGTGATGGATATCTCTGGAGGACCCAAGCCTATTATCTCTCTGTTCAAGCGAATATTATCCAAGGCCGAAATAGCTTATAGGAGGGGGGAAAATAGAGGGGGGGGGGAGAATAGATATTTGAGTCAACTGCTTCCTGCTGAGGGAGGACCAAAAAGAAGCGAGCTCACCATCTTGCAGGCCAAACTTTCTTTTGGTCAACACAGTCTTCATCTGAAAATCCGTTATCATCATCAAAATAATCTTTTCTGACTGCCGTCTCACGTAAGCCGAATGCTTCTCTTCATGTCACCTCACACTCTACTCGCTTTGGTTATTTATGGGCATATTACCCAAACATCTGGGCACATCAGTCGAACCTCACGTCCGTCCAGTGCCTAAATCACATTTGTTGAATGTCACATGCCTAGGTTGAAGAAGCCTTACCTTTGCTTTATCACTGCGGTTTGCAATGAGTGCCAATTTGCCTAGATGGTAGGCTCTTATTATGTATGGGTTTGAGCAGTGGTGCATGGTTGAAGTTAAATGTGTGATCAAAGTATGCTGTGTGTGTGAATAGGGCATTTTGGTTGTCATTTGTCTTTATTGATCTTTTATGCTCATAGATACGTTGGGTTTCTCTGGTGTAGCTTTGTTGTAGTCATTGCATGGAATGGTGTAAATGCCGGCATTGGAGGTGTTAAAGGTGTTTGTGTGTGTGGAGAAGCTGGTGAGGTTCCTAATTGTTTGGGGGGTAGTTTGTATGACTTTTATTCCTAGACTGGTTAGTTTGTCAGAGTAGTTTGTTGGTTGGTAGGTTTAAAGGTATTTGGGGAGGGGAGTGGAGCATGTGGTTGTAGTGATGGTGTTTTTTGGTTTCGTGTTTGAGTATATTTTGAGGGATTTTTTTCTTGGCATTTAAAATGAAATGTCTAGGGTATTTTAAAGTTGTGAGGGAGTTTTCAATGTATTTGTATTCTTCTTCTAAGTATTGAGGGCTGAATATGTGCAGTTCACATAGGTAGAAGCTTATTATAAGGCCCATTTTGATTTTGTTGTTGTGTTGGGAATAGAAGTGTATGTAGTCGTTTTTGTTAATGGGTTTGTGGTAGACTTTATAGGTTAGTTTTTTGGGGGATTTTATTAGTAGGGTGTCGAGGAACGGTAAGGTGTTATTAGATTCTTCTTCAAAAGTAAATTTTATGGTGGGTTCTACTGAGATTAGTTTCTTGGCGATGTGTTCTAACATTGTTTCGTGGAGGAAGATCAGTATGTCATCTATGTATCTAAAAGTAAATAAAATCGACGGGGCGGCATAAAGTTGGTATCAGCCAGTCAGCAAGGGAGTCTTTCCCCTTTTCAATAGCGCTAGACCAAGGAGATTGTTTTTAGCATCTGAGGTGGAGCGCCACACCTACTATCAGGTCCTTACTTTACCGCACAGATCCCTGTGCTACTCACACGCTGAGTTATCGAGGACCTGTATCGAACTAGGAACCTTGTGGTTTCTAGCTGAACACACTACCGACTGAGCTATGTGCAATTGTTGGGTATTCTATATTTGAAGTGTCCTGATTCTAAAAATTCTAGGAATAGGCAGGCTAGAACACCGGTGAGAGGCTGACTAAGCTATATTAATATATCAACCAATCTTTTTGGTACAAATAATGTTCAATATATGTGAAATAATAGTAGAAAAAAAATCTTTGTCATAGATGTAGTGCCACATCAGAATCTTGCTATGAAAAATCCAGAAATCATCAATAACTTAAAATTGGTTAACTTTAAAACTTTTTGATAGCATTTTTGAATTTCTTGGGAAAAAATGCTTTTATAAACCAATTTTTAGTAGTAGAGAAGCTCTAGAACTCATTTTACAGACAAAAATAGATTTTAAAAATTTGCCATTTTTCATAATTTGGAGAGCTAAAAATTAACATAACTTTGCCAATTTTTGGAATTGGAAGCTCAAATTCTGGGGATTGTCTAACTTTAAGATAATCCAAATTGAAGGGGGTGGGTGAAATTGCTTGGATGATTTGACATGGAATTACCCGGGAACTTTCAGAGTCATTTGAAGTTGGGAGCAGAGTGAAATAATGCTGTGTCCTTACACCCACTCTGTTCTCAATTTTTCTCTCTATGATCTTATCTGATGCGTTCACTAACTCCACCCAAAGAGTATGGATATAGAC
The DNA here is from genome assembly GCA_023376005.1 of Doryteuthis pealeii. Taxonomy (NCBI): domain Eukaryota; kingdom Metazoa; phylum Mollusca; class Cephalopoda; order Myopsida; family Loliginidae; genus Doryteuthis; species Doryteuthis pealeii. Next base: position 107,667,003 of record CM042151.1, read on the forward strand.
TAACCCAGGGGCAGACCAGTTCAATATCAAACAATTCAGATCTGCAAGATCCTGGTGCATGAATTCCTTCCTGGCACAAAACCTCAAGATGCCCAAGAAATAATCACATGATTCTCAGACTCTACAGAGACATTTGGGATGAAAATAAACCTCAATAAGACAGAGGGTATGTATCAGTCCCTTCCAACATCACATGACACTGGAAAAGACATAATGATAGAAGGTCAGTTTCTAGCCCAGGTAAATACCTTCAGATACCTTGGCGTGACAGTTGACATCTACAATAAACTCAATGCAGAGCTTGATCTCTAAATTTCAAATGCTTCTAAAGTATTTGGTCGGCTAAAGAGGCAAGTCTGGTTTAACAGAGAGATCTACTTGAAAACTTAATGTGCAATACACTGTGCCATAGTTCTTTCAAAAGTCCAGAAGCCTGGATGGTAATAAAGTGAATGCCTGGTTGGTATACAAAGTGGATGCCCACAGACTACATGTCTACTACATGCATCACTTGTGCAGTATATTAAATGTCAAGTGGTAGCAACATGTTTCTAACAGGACCATTCTCAAGAGAACTAGACTACCTGGCATGCACAAAATACTTGTCCAACACAACCTGAGATGTGCTGGCCACTTAGACAGACTTTGGGATGACAGACTGCCAAATCAGATTTTGTACTCTCAAATAAGAGAGGGATCACATGGAATCAGTAGACCAAAGCTCAGGTACAAAGACAACATCAAGAGAAACCTGGAACGCAACCTGAGATGGGCTGGCCACTTAAACAGAGTTGGGGATGACAGACTACCAAAGCAGATTCTGTACTCTCAACTGAGAGAAGGATCACGTGGAATCGGTAGACCAAAGACAACTGTGGATGTAATGAAAATAATATACCTCGAAACTCAAAACGTGCGCAGACAAGTCTGGCTTGCAGGGTCATCGCGGGAAAGAAATATGGCTGCTGTAAGCACTATATTTAACAATGGGCGATCTCGAACCAGCGAGAATGGGATTGCACGTAGGCAAATTCACTCGAGATTGGGCGTGCATATAAGCACACGGCGACGCCTAGAGGGAGCGTCAAATGATTACGTACGACGACTATGAAAAAATCTGGCAGTAGCATTTTGTCTCTTGCGACGGGTGGACGAGGCATTTCGAGATAGATTTTGATTGTTGGTGAGCAGAGTGCAGCATAGTTGGGAGAACATTATTACTAGACAGACTACCAAAACAGATTCTGTACTCTCAACTGGTTTGGGTATTAAGAAGAAAAAAATTAGAAGAGTTTGGTGATGAGAAGAAAAGTTTTTTTAAATTTGTTTTTAGGGGTTGTTTTTTTAGTTGTTTTTTTTTTTTTAAATAATAGTAAACATTGATAGTGATAACAATAGTAAAATAAATCTAATATTTCTAATATTATCATTAAAAATAATAATAATGTAATAATATTGATGAATTATTAATTATGATAATTATCATATTAGTTACTTTAATATTAACTATAATAAAAATCATATAATAATAATTTTAATATATGATGATATAATGATAATTATATAATAATAATTTTAATGATAATGACAGCAGTAATAACGACAGTTTTAGAAATAAAGATATTAAAAAATCAAATAATGACTAAATTAAAATGAAAATTGAATAAAATAATCTTTTTTTACTGAACATTTGATTTTTCTGACTGTTGACCTCATCTTTATTGTGATATGTAAAATCACAATGTTTAGGCCTAATTTTTTTAAAATCAAATTATTTAATTTTTTTAATGTTTAAAAATTACAAAAAAAAAAAAATATACAACAAAATCCCATCCTAATTTTTCTCTCAGTTATCTCCCCTTGACTACAATGAAGTTTACTCAATCGTAAATGACAGCAGTTTTTTTTAATTTTGATTCAAAACAAGAAAAATCATAAGCTATTTCAAATTTTGTAGTTTTCTTAATTTTATAACGTTAAATTGCCCGGAGGGAGAGAAATCAGATGTAAGTAAAATGTTGATATTAATTTTTTCGTTGCAAATATAAAATGAGCAAAAATATTTGTTTTAACTTAAAGCGAAAGAAAATTATTAAATATTTTAAATATGTGAAAATAATTTTTAATGAGATATTTAGATTATTGGAATATGTTTTAAAATTGTTTTTAAATTCTGTGATTTTACCCATTGAAATAAATTCGATGCTTTTAAAAAAAATTTTATTCAATTTTTCTTTCTTCATGTTATTTCGTTGTCCTTTCTTCGTAGTCGCATTTTTTTTTTTTTTTTTGAGTGGTGTGAATATTGAAAATTAACTTAATTTACATGATTAATATTAAATTTTAGTAGAAATAATTTTTCTAGCAGATTCTTTCTCTCGATTATTTTTTGTAATTTTACTATGGAAGACCATAACATGTAAACATCGCCTAAGAAATAGGGAAAAGTTGATTTTTTTCCTCTTTGGTAAAAAGATCTTTTCTATTAAAAAAAAAAAAATGAAGTCTTATTATGGAATAATTAAAAGTAGAATATATTCATTTGTCATTTTAAAATTTCAAAGTAACGTTAGGTATGCTCAAAAGCATTAACTTTTTTTATCGGCAATTTTATAATTTATTAATGACACGCCACGTCCCATTTGTAAAATATGATGATCAGAAGCATCATAACCTGTGTGTTTCTTTAAATCAAAGGTGCATATTTCAAATTAATTTTTAAATGATTGGAGGTGGGGATGGGGCATGTCAGCAAAACAATAAAAAAAATAGGTTTTCAGAATTTTGAGGAAAAAATATCTTTTAAAAGAAATTTCATTTTTGTATTGTCTTACACAATTTGTCGAAAAATCCGTGGTTTTGCAAAACAAATGTACCCCCCGCCACGTTTGAAAAACAAGCAAACAAACAAACAACCCTCCCCCCAAAAAAAAAAATCAGGGAATTATCCGATTTTAATAAAATTTTCTGTGTTGATTTGTTTTTTTATTTCAAAACTTTCTGAATTTTTTCAGATCACTTAATTTTGCCCTCCCCCTTATTTTGGGGGTGTAAAATATTGGTGGGGTTTATAACAGTATGAATAAAAAGACAAGGGTGATATCCTGGTAGAAAATAAGTACTGAAAATTGGAAAATAAAATGAAAATAAAAACTAAAAAAATAATATTAACATTCAGTCATTAATGAATAAAGTGCAGAAACTTTTGTTAAAATTGGACAATTCCCTGATATTTTGTAATTGTTTTAAAATTCAAAAATATTTTAAGAAATTATATCCCTTGATTAACAGGTATGTGCTACTTTAGTAGCACATACCTGTTAATCATCATCATTGCACAAGAAAATGGATGGCTTCCTTAGAAAAAATGAAAGCAAAAAACTTCAGTATCAATAAATTAAAAATTAAAAATTAAAAAAGAAGAAATGGATACCGAAACCAGAATTACCAAACTTCCCAACTCTTTAATTCCGTTTAATTCTTTAACCTTTTAGAAAATAAAATACAACTCAGAAATTGACTTTACAGTTTATGTGTGTTTCCATTTGCAAGATGTTTCTCTCCTGTCACATTAAATAAACACTCCATAAATGCTGTCATTTTGGATGCTTGAAGTTTTGTCAACTGGTGCGTAGGGGTTAATATTTGGATTATTATTTATTATTTTCTTGCTATTTGGTTTTTCCTGACTTCATTTATTTACTTTTATTACAAAAAAGTATTTTAAAACATTTAACTTGGATAATGAAAACAAATAGATTTCAGATATCATGTTGTATTCCTCCCCACCTTTTTTATTTGAAAACATTCTATGTTAAAATATAAAATAAATTTCTGAATTGTCATACCTGTCGTATTTCTTCCACACCTCCATTTATTTTGTATGGTCCGATTTCGGTTTTATAAAATATTTTGGTGTGGTTTTATGGTGTGCAGATAAAACCAAAAAAAAATTGAGGTTTTTTGGAGGGGGGTACATCCCCCATCTCTACTCCTGGCCACTCATTCTTCTCTTGTAGCAGCAGTTGGGTAAGAATATGGCAATTAAAAAAAGAATATAGTCATATCATCTTCATGATCAACACATTTCTAGCAATATGACAACAGTAACCATACCACACTCCCACTTGCCCCCTATCACACAAACCTGAGTAAGATGATAAAGACATGCTAGACACTTCTGGAGAAGCAAGGAGAAGCTTGTATGTGACTTGAAACCCCAACTCCAATCAGCTATGCAGAAATATAAAAATGAAAGGAAATTTTGAATAAATGGGAGGGGTAAGATAATCCTTGCAATTATGGAGATACCAAAAACACAGCCCCATTTCAATAATATTCATGTAATTATGCAAGTTTCATTGTAGAATAAACAGGTTATTTATATCTGAATGTGAATTATGTAATAGTTTGTCATCCAATAAACTGCAAGTTGTAAATAAACAGCTGTCTCCTATTTAATAATAGTTATTATTTATTCACAGATTTGAATTGCACAGAAGAAAAACAGTTTTTAACTTTGGAATCAGACATGGAAACATGTACAGAAGAGAAACCATTTCCTTCAGAAGTGTGTGAATCAGGATTTTCAGACTGTCCCAGTTTAAAAAGCCACATGCGAAAGCACACAGGAGAGAAATCATTTTCTTGTCAAGTTTGTGGATCTGCATTTTCACAGAAGGCCAATTTAAAAAAACATGTGCGAATTCACACAGGAGAGAAACCATTTTCTTGTGAAGTATGTGGATCTGCATTTTCAAATCGATCCAATTTGAAAGCACACATGCGAATACACACTGGAGAGAAACCATTTTCTTGCCAAGTTTGTGGATGTGCATTTTCACAGAAAATTAATTTAAAAAAACATATGCGAATTCACACAGGGGAGAAACCATTTTCTTGTGAAATATGTGGAACCACATTTTCACAGAGTTTTACTTTAAAAACGCACATGCGAATACACACAGGAGAGAAACCATATTCCTGTGAGATATGTGGTTCTGCATTTAAAGACAATTCCAAGCTTAGACGGCACATGCAAATACACACAGGAGAGAATCCATATTCCTGTGAGGTGTGTGGTTCAGCATTTTCAGACAGTTCCAGTTTAAGAAGCCACTTCCAAGAACACACTGAGGAGAAACCATTTTCTTGTCAAGTTTGTGGATCTGCATTTTCAGATAGATTCGAGTTAAAAACACACATGCGAACTCATACTGGAGAGAAACGATTTTCTTGTGAAGTATGTGGATCCGCGTTTTCACAGAGTTTTAGTTTGAAAAGACACATGCGAATACACACGGGAGAGAAAACTTTTTCTTGTAAGGTATGTGGTTTGGCATATGTCGAGAAATCCTATCTTAAAAAGCACATGCGAGTACACACTGGTGAGAAACCATATTCCTGTGAAATATGTGGGTCAGCATTTTCAATGAGTTCAAATTTAAGAGAACACATGCGAATACACACAGGAGAAAAACCATTTTCTTGTGAAGTGTGTGGATCAGCATTTTCTCGGAATTCAAATTTAAAAACTCATATGCGAATACACATAGGAGAGAAACCATTCTCTTGTGTAGTGTGTGGATCAGCATTTTCAGAGAATAAAACTTTGAATGCCCATATGCAAATACAAAGAGAGAAATCAAATGGAAAAAGTAAGTAAATGTTGATATTCATTTTTGATTGCAAATATAAAATTAGCAGCAAGAATATTTGTTTTACTTACAAAAGAGAATTATAAAATATTTTAATTATGGGAAAATAAGTTTTGACGAGATATTTAAATTATTGGAATATGTTTTAAAATCATTTTAAATGCTGTGATTTTACCTATTGAAATATATTCGATGTTTTTAAAATCTTTTTTATTTAATTTTTCTTTGTTCATGTTCATTTATTTCATTGTCCTTTCTTCATGGTCGCATTTATTTTTTTTTGAGTGGTTGAATATGGAAAATCGATATAATTTACATGATTGAATATTAAATTTTAGTAGAAGTAATTTTCATCTCGATTGTTCTTTTTGATCTTACTATGGAAGACCATAACGCGTAAACATCAACCTAAGAAATAGGGAAAAGTTGATTTTTTTCCTCTTTGGTAAAAAGATCTTTTCTATAAAAAAAGATGAAGTCTTATCATGGAATAATTAAAAGTAGAATATATTCATTTGTCATTTTAAAATTTAAAAGTAACGTTAGGTATGCACAAAAGACATTAACTTTTTATTGTCAATTTTATGATTTCAGAGAAATTGAAGGGGGGTGAGTGACATGGCATGCATGATTTGACATGATCGACGCAATTTTTTTTTTTTTGTTTTTTTTTTTTTTGTTCTCTCCCACCCATTAGCTTCGGCTTGTGGGTGGGTCCACGTTAAAACGGAGCCTTGTGCCCAGTCCATACAGGTGGGGTATGAGACAATAAATGCATGATTTGACATGGAACATTAGGTAACATTAATATAAAAATGTACATAAAAGTAGAAATATTCTGAGTTGTATTTTAGTTTCTGAGGGGATTAAAGAATTAAACAGAATTGTTGAGTTGGCAATTTTGTTTTCAGTATCAATTTCAGCCCCCCCTTTTTTTGTTTTTGTTTTCACTTTTTTATTTAGTATTTTTTCTTTCTCTTCTATAATGATGATTAGTAGGTATGTACAGTTTGACTCAAGAGAGGTAACAAAATTTAAAACATTTTTTAATTATTTTATGAGTTTTAAGAAAATACCTCAAATTTTCAAATAAGATTTTTCGGGTCTTGAAATTTTTTAATTCAAAATATTTTTTTTATGATGTCTTCTGGATTTATCTTTCTAAAAATGTAAAAATTAGGGACTGGAATTTTTTCTAATCAAATGAGTAAATGTTAACAATCCAAACATTTTTTCAAGTTTTTTTTAAATCAAATGTTTTATTTTATTACATTAAGTCAATAATGAATAAAGAGCAGAAAATTTAATTAAAATTTGACAATTTCCAGGTTTTTGGTAATTCTTTTAAAACTTAAAAAATGTATTGCCTCCCTTGAGTATATAGTTGCACATACCTGCTAATCATGATTACACAAGAGAATGGATGGTTTCCTTAGAAAAAATCCTGAATTAGAAACGGAAGAGAAAAACTGCATATCAAAGAATAAGAAAAAAAAAAAAGAAGAAATGGATACTGAAATCAGAATTGCCAAACTGCCCAATTCTTCCATTCTGTCTAAATTCTTTCTTTAGAAATTCTAAATTCTAAATTCTGTCTAAATTCTAAATTCTTTAGAAACTAAAATACAAATCAGAAGTTGACTTTGCAGATTATTTGTTTCCAAATAAAACATTTGCAAAAAAATATTTTTAAACATTCACCTTAGATAAGCAAAACAATTTCATCATGTTGTAACCCCCACCTTTTTTTATTTGAATACGTTCTATGCTAAAATATAAAATAGATTTCTGAATTGTCATACCTGTCATATCTCCTCCCTCCATTTATTTTTAAATGTGTTAATTATATTTTTATTCAATATTTTCCTTGTACAATAGCATAAATGTTGATAAATTTAATTTCATTAAAATTTAAATCTTTTTTCAACAGTGTTTTTCTTGGATATGGGCACTCAGTTGTAATTACAGTATACCAAACAGTTTCAGTTTCATAAGTATATTTGGTATGGTTTTATGGTTTGCGGATGAAACTAAAATCAGTTTTTCAGTTAATCCACTCATCTCTACTGCTAGTCACCCACAGATCTCTTATGCAGCTATCTGAAGGGGTTGTTGTGTATGAAAATACAACTCCATCAGAAAAGACAGAGGAAGACAATGATATTTTGAAGTTTTTGTTTTTAACGTTACTATTTACCACAATTATAATAACTCTTACAAGTAGTAGTAACTATGATAGTCATTATACCTATCTATTTCTTACTTAGCCTGTTAACCACCCAACCCTCTCTTGTAGCAGCAACATGAAGGGGTTGGGTATGAATATGACAACCCCTGTCAGAAAAAAAGAGAGAGGAAGACAAGCAAAAAAAAGAGTAACCACCCACCACCAGCTAAATAAAAAAGAAAAAGAAAGGAATGTAATGATGGATATAAAAAAGGGAAAGAAGAATTAAATCAAGTAGTTGCCATTTAAATAATATTCATGTAATTATGCCTGTTTGATTGTAGAATAGTATTGTTATTTTTCTCTGAGCATGAATATGTTATTGTTTGTCATAAAATGAACTGTAGTAAACTGCAAGTTGCAAATAACCAGTTGTCTCTTAATAATAGTTATTCTTTATTTTACAGATTTGAACTCTATAGAAGAAAAACAGTTTTCAACTTTGGAATCAGACATGGAAACATGTACAGAAGAGAAACCATTTCCTTCAGAAGTGTGTGAATCAGGATTTTCAGACAGTTCCAATTTAAGAAGCAGCCACATGCGAAAGCACACAGGAGAGAAATCATTTTCTTGTCAAGTTTGTGGATCTGCATTTTCACAGAAATCAAATTTAAAAAAACATGTGCGAATTCACACAGGAGAGAAACCATTTTCTTGTGAAGTATGTGGATCTGCATTTTTTCAAATCGATCCAATTTGAAAGCACACATGCGAATACACACTGGAGAGAAACCATTTTCTTGCCAAGTTTGTGGATGTGCATTTTCACAGAAAATTAATTTAAAAAACATATGCGAATCCACACAGGAGAGAAACCATTTTCTTGTGAAATATGTGGATCCACATTTTCACAGAAATTTACTTTGAAAACACACATGCGAATGCACACAGGAGAGAAACCATATTTCCTGTGAGATATGTGGTTCTGCATTTCTATACAATTCTGTGCTTAGACCGACATGCAAGACACACAGGAGAGAATTCATATTCCTGTGAGATATGTGGGTTCAGCATTTTCAGACAGATCCAGTTTAAGAAGCCACTTCCAAGAACACACTGGAGAGAAACCATTTTCTTGTCAAGTTTGTAGATCTTCATTTTCAGACAATTCAAGTTAAAGAAACACTGCGAATTCATACAGGAGAGAAACCATTCTCTTGTGAAGCATGTGGATCTTCATTTTCACAGAGTTTTGTTTGAAAAGGCACATGCAAATACCACAGGAGAGAACACATTTTCTTGTGAAGTATGTGGATCCACATTTTCACAAAGATTTACTTTGAAACGCACATGCGAATACACACTGGAGAGAAACCATATTCCTGTATGATATGTGGTTCTGCATTTATATACATTCTGTGCTTAGACGACATATGCAAAGTCACACAGGAGAGAAGCCATATTCCTGTGAGATATGTGGTTCAGCATTTTCAGACAGATCCAGTTTAAGGAGCCACTTCCATAAACATACTGGACAGAACCATTTTCTT
>CM042151.1:107676579-107703826 GCA_023376005.1 Doryteuthis pealeii
GAATATTTAAAAGCAAAGTTCAAATTTTTATGAATTTGAACAATTTAAGTATAAAATAAATTTTTAATAAGTTGGTCCTGAAGATGTTATTGGTGTGCTGGTGCTCTGTTGCTGTGGTTTCTTTTGGACCTCTTTGTTTTCTGGTGATGCGCCAGGATGAATTAAAATATAAATAGCCTACTACAGAGAGTTTGTCACCCCCAAAGTTAGTCCTGAGCCAGATTTTCCTAGGTGGGAGGGTTGATGTTAAAAGGCCTTGAGATGATACTTGCAGACATCCTTAAATAGCAGCTGGGGGCGACCAATCTGTCTCTTGCCAGATGAAAGTTCCGTATAGAGAGGATGTCCATTGGGATTTGCCTATCATCCATCCCATGGACATGGCCCAGCCAGAGAGATAACACTGTCTTAGTAGAGAACGCGAACTGGGAAGCTGTGCTCTCTCTAGGACTGCTGTGTTAGTGATCCTGTCCTTCAGGTGGTGCCCAGTATGTGTCTAAAGAAGTGAAGATGGAAGTTATTTACCTGCTGTTCTTGGTGAGAGTACAAGGTCCATGTTTCACTGTCATACAAGAGAGTGGTGATAACACATGCTCTATACACTTGAACCTTTGTATGGATATTGAGCCTGTGAGCTTCCCAAAACTTGAGGAGGCTTTTCTGGTGTGCTCACCAAGTTCATTGATGGTGGACTTAAGGTAGGTGAAAGAGTATATGGCTTCCAGGGTGTAATGATGGCGATGGAGGGTGGATTTTCATTTCCCTATCCATTGTCTTGGTTTTGTTTAGACTGATGGACAGGCTTGGGTGAACAGGTCCATGAGTGTTTGTAAGTAATACAAATATTCAATATTGGAATGTATTGCATATGTCATTAAATCAGCCGATATTGATTTTGATGATGGTTGACCTGTAGGTAGGTGAAGGAATTTACAGCTTCTAAGTTGGTGATGGTGATGGAGAGTGGATTTTCAGTTCCTTATGTCATTGTTTGGTTTTAAACTAATAAGCTGAACTGAGTTTTTGCTGTATATACTGGATGACAAAAGGTCTGACCTTTGTTTTGGCTTTTAGACTGCTAATATTGAATAGCTTACCATCTGTCCTTGTGTGAAGGTAAATTTCTGCATAAAAAATATAATCATATCATCATGAACAACATCTATCTAGCAATATGACAACAGTAACAACCTTCCACTGTGCAGAGATATAAAATGAAAGGGAAGTATGAATAGATAAGAGGGGTTAAGGGAATCATTGCAATGATGGAGATAGCAAAAAGAGAAAGAAGAATTAAATCAAGTAGTTGATTTTTAAAATGCAGCACATATATTTAAATAATATTCATGTAATTATGCTTGCTTGACAGTAGAATAAAAATGTTATTTATGCCTGAACATGAATTATGTAATAGTTTGTCATCCAATAAACTGCTATAAACTACAAGTTTCCAATAAACAGTTCTCTTCTATTTAATAAGAGTTATTCTTTATTCACAGATTTGAAATTTACGGAAGAAAAACAGTTTTCAACTTAAGAATCAGACATGGAAACATGTACAGAAGAGAAACCATTTTCTTGTCAAGTTTGTGGATCAGTATTTTCACACAGTTCCAGTTTAAAAATCCACATGCGAAAACACACTGGGGAGAAACCATTTTCCTGTAAAGTGTGTGAATCTGTATTTGCAGATAGTTCCAGTTTAAAAAGCCACATGCGAAAACACACCGAAGAGAAACCATTTTCTTGTCAAGTTTGTGGTTCAGCATTTTATGACAGCTCCAATTTGAATAAACATGTGCGAATACACACTGGAGAGAAACCATTTTCCTGTGAAGTATGTGGTTCAGCATTTTCAGACAGTTCCCAACTTAAAAGACACATGCGAATACACACAAGAGAGAAACCATTTCCTTGCAAAGTATGTGGTTCATCATTTTCACAAATTTCAACTCTTAAATCACACATGCGACAACATACTGGAGAGAAACCATTCTCTTGTGAAGTTTGTAGTTCAGCATTTAAGCAAAAATCACATTTAAAAATACACATGCGACTTCACACTGGAGAAAAACCATACTCTTGTAAAATCTGTGAAGCAGTATTTTCACAGGGTTCAAATTTGAAAAAACACATGGTAACACACACAGGAGAAAAAGCATTTTCTTGTGAAGTGTGTGGATCAGCATTTGCTCTGAATTCTTGTTTAAAAAATCATATACGAATACACACCGGAGAAAAACCATTCTCTTGTAAAGTGTGTGACGCAGCATTTTCAGAGAGTAACAGTTTGAAACTCCATATGCGAATACACACGGGAGAAAAACCATTCTCTTGTGAAGTATGTGAAGCAGCATTTTCACAGAGAAGCAGTTTGAAAGTCCATATGCGAATACACACTGGAGAAAAACCATACTCTTGTGAACTGTGTGATGCAGTATTTTCACAGACTTCAAATCTAAAACAACACATGGCAACACACACTGGAGAAAAACCATTTACTTGTGAAGAGTGTGGATTAGCATTTTCACTGAATGTTTATTTAAAAAAACATATGCGAATACACACCAAAGAGAAACCATTCTCTTGTGAACAGTGTGAAGCAGCATTTTCTGACAGAAAGAATTTGAAAGTTCATATGAGAATACACACAGAAGAAAATAGAATTAAAAAAAGAGAAAAAGCATTCTCTTGTGAAGTGTGTGAAGCAGTATTTTCACGTAGTTTACATTTAAAACAACACATGCAAACACATACCAGAAACCAGTCTGTTTCCTAAGTTTAGTTATTAGAATTTTCAGATTGTACAAATTACATAAGTGAATGTAAATATTGTATAATATGTATATCAATATTTTTACAGAGTTCCACATTTAAAACCCGCTTAGACTACAACACAAGAAGGACTGTCTACTTTTTTCAATTTGATAGGTCAGCAAATTATCAGTGAGTTAATAACAAGGAAATTTCCACTGAAGAAAAATCAGCTTACAAATATCATTTACATATCAATCCAGCAACTTAAAAGGACCTGGAACAAGATTTGCAGGCAGAAAATGGCTGTGCAGTTCAACAAAATATGTCTTAAAGAAGAAACGCTGCCTAACTATACATATTATAAACTCCATGATCCTGCAGGTTACCAAACTAACAGACGAGATTTCATGACAAGACAAATTAAAAACTGTAACAACAATATCAACAAATTAAATACTGACGCACAAAAAATATGTGAAAAATTATAAAACTCCATTACATCTGAACAGCTACAAGAAATTGAATACATACTTTCTTTAATTATTGAAAAAAAAGGATTACCAGCATAAACTTATACCCCAAAAAAAGCTCAACACTCTCTATAAAGGCCAATTACTATTTCCAAACAATATTGATAAACACATTAACCTCTCTGATGTGGAATTAACTCAACCTCAAAAGGATTTTCTCAACTTAGGACCCAAATTTCATGGATATATCAACATCAACAAAAGCACCAAAATTGAAATATTATATCAAAATTTACTAAAACTCTGGGATAAAAAGGAAATTATAATTAAACCTCAATTTCGTGATCTTCTTAAAGCCCTAAAGAATAGATTCAACAAAAAACAACCATCTATATTAACTCAACAATTAAAAAATGTCGCAAAACAGCTCCGCAATCACCCTAACATCACCAATAAAAAAAGTTGAAAAAACAAACCTTTTCGTAGTACTTAACAAAACAGACTACAATACAAAATTACAAAACAATTTTTGATGACCAAAGCAAATTTTAAAAATTAAATAAGAACACTAATAACCAACTAAAATTAAAAATTAATAAACTTATCTCGGCCAACAATGCTGAGTGTGACAGCATAAAAATTCCAAAAATAATCGGTGATTATAAACCAGGTTATTTATACGGAACTGTAAAAATGCACAAACCTCACCATCCCCTACATCCAATTATTTCACAAGTAACTAAAGGTTTTAGAAGCCCTACATATTAGATATAAAAATACCTAAACTACATAAAATAAACTTTGATAATAGTACTAATATTCTAAAATGCCTGTCAGTACAGCAAGAAGACCAGACCTAGTGTTGATAAACATAAAAGAAAGAACTTGTTAACTGGTGGATTTTGCAGTGCCAGCAGATCACAGGAAAATGAAAAAATGGACAAATATCTGGACCTTGCCAGAGAACTGAAAAAGTTATGGAATATGAAAGTGAAAGTGATACCAATTGTGGTTGGTGCACTTGGAACAGTCCCAAAAGGATTAGAAAAGGATATCAGAGGAAGGATTGAAACCATTCAGAACACTGCACTGCTGCAATCTGCCAGAATACTCAGAAGAGTCCTGGAGACCTGAAGAGACTTGCTGTCACTCAGACTCCAGTGAAAGACCATCAGCTAATGATGATGTGAAAACTCAAAAGGAGATAATAATAGTAACAACACTAATAATGATAACAACAATAATAATTAGAATGAAATAAAATAAACAAATAACAAAATACAACCCTATATAAATAGATTATAAACTTAATGGAACAACCCATTGTTGTATCATTCTTGCACTACTCCTGAAGATGGCCTGTGACAGGGTGAAAAGTACTCGGAAAATAAGTTATGGCAAATGCATGAACCAATTTTTGCCTAATATAATTAGATCAATCCAGCAACTTGAAAGGACCTGGAAAAAGATTTGCAGACAGAAAATAGCTGCGCAGTTCAACAATAAATAATATATATATATATTATATATATATATATATATATATATTAAAGGCATTATATATATATATATATATATATATATATATATATATATATATATATATAATGCTTTTTTCTTTATGTAATTTTTATTTTCATTTAAATAAAAGTCTTAATTACACAAATATGTTTCAGTTTTGTGAGATTTAACTTTTTCTTTAAATGATTGCATTTCCCAGTCTTTTGCTATTTTTCTCCAATAATTTATGCTGAATAAGACTTTTATGTAATTTTTATTATCAATTGAATAAAGTCTTAATTACACAAATATGTTACAGTTTTGTGAGATTTAACTTTTTCTTTAAATGATTTGCATTTCCTAGTCTTTTGCTATTTTCTCCAATAATTTATGCTGAATAAGACTTTTATGTAATTTTTATTATCAATTGAATAAAAGTCTTAAATTACACAAATATGTTTCAGTTTTGTGAGATTTAACTTTTTCTTTAAATGATTTGCATTCACTAGTTCTGCTATTTTTCTCCAATAATTTATGCTGAATAAGACTTTTATGTAATTTTTATTATCAATTTGAATAAAAGTCTTAATTACACAAATTATGTTTCAGTTTTGTGAGATTTAACTTTTTCTTTAAATGATTTGCATTCACTAGTCTATAGCTATTTTTTCTCCAATAATTTATGCCGAATAAGACTTTTATGTAAAACTTATCTCAACTTAATATTGGTTTATAAAAACATTTTTGCTAATGAAATCCAAAATTTTATCAAAAAGGTCTTAAAATCAACCAATTTTAAGTTTTTGATGATTTTTTCTTTGGAAGATCAACATCCCAATATGGCACTGCATCTATGACAAAAAACTGTTTCTATTATTATTTCACATATATTGAACATTATTTGTACCAAAAAGATGGTTTGTTATTTGCTCAGAACCAAAATTACAACATCAGTTAACATTTTGCTAATCAGAAATTGTTAATAACTTAAGATTGGTTAACCTTAAGACTATTTTGACAGCAGTTTTAGATTCTGTGGGCTAAAATCCTCTTAGAAACCAATTTTTAGGAGTTTGGAAGCTCTAGAACTCATTTTACAGACAAAAATAGATTACAAAAAGTCACCATTTTTCATGACACTCGACCCAAATTTAGAGAGTTTTGTCAATCTTTAGAATCAACGTAACTCCACCAATTCTTGAAATTGGAAGCTCAAATTTTGGGGATTGACTAACTTTAAGATAGTCCACACATGGACAAAATTGAAGTGCAAAATTTTAACAAATTTTTGCAAAATGTTGTAGCTTTGGTTCTGAGCAAATATCAAACTATCTTTTTAGTACAAATAATGTTCAATATATGTGAAATAATGATAGAAAAAGTTGTTGTCATAGATGTAGTGTCACATCAGCAAATTTGACCTTGCTATGAAAAAATCAGAAATCATCAATAACTTAAGATTTGGTTGACTTTAATATTTTTTTTTTATAGCATATTTGGATTCCTTGGGCAAAAATGCTCTTATAAACCAATTTTTAGTAGTAGGGAAGCTCTAGAACTCATTTTACAGACAAAAACTGATTACTAACAGTTACCATTTTTTCGTGATTTTTCAGACTGTTGTCCTCATCTTTTTTGTAAAATCATTAAGTTTTGGCCACTTTTGTAAATTTAAAATTAAAAAAAAAAATTTTTAACTCTCAAGATTGAAAAATTAAATGTTTTATGTTTTTTTTTTAATTAAAAAAAAAAAACACAACAATAAAGAACTAGTCTTAATATTTTCTTTCGGTTATCTCCCTTGACTTCCGCTCTTTAACAATGAATATTACTCAATCATATATGACGGCAGTTTTTAAATTTTAATTCAAATAAGTAAATAAAAAATTTAAAATAATAAAAGAAACAAACAAAAAGAAGAAAAATCATCAGCTATTTTAAATTTTAAAGTTTTCTTAATTCTTAAACGTTAAATTACCCTGAGGAAGAGAAATCAGACGAAAAAAGTAAGTTAAATGTTGATATTAATTTTTTCGTTGCAAATAAATATAAAATGAGCAAAAATATTTGTTTTACTTACAAAAGTGAAAGACAATTATGAAATATTTTAAATATGTGGAAATTATTTTTAGACAAGATATTCAAATTATTAGAATAGGTTTTTAATTGTTTTTTAATGCTGTGATTTTACATATTGAAATATATTCGATGCTTTTAAAATCTTTTTTAATTTAATTTTTCGTTGTTCATGTTCAGTTCATCTATTTCGTTCTCCTTTCTTCGTGGTTGCTTTTTTTTCTTGGGTGCTTGAATATCGAAAATCAAGATAATTTACATGATTGAATATTACATTTTAGTAGAAATAATTTTTATTGCAGATTCTTTCTCTCGATTATTCTTTTTAATTTTACTATGGAAGACTATAATGCATAAACATCTGAAATAGGGAAAAGTTGTTTTGTTTTTGTTTTTCCGTTTGGTAAAAAGATTTTTTAACAAAAAAAAGCGAGGTCTTGGTATAGGTGAATAGAATAAGTGTCGGCAAACATTACGTTCAGAGACGTATTTTTCAAAATCAATTTAATTTCGCTGATTGAAAAAAAAAAAAATTACCAAAAATCAGAGAACTATCTAATTTTAATGAAATTTTCAGTGTTGGTATATCAATGAATGAATTTTATAATGTATCAGTTATTTTATTTCAAAACTTTTTTTTTCAGGCCACTAACCTTTGCCCCCCGCCCTTATTTTTGAGGCGCAAAATATCAGTGGGGTCATATGATTTTGAAACTAATTACAATATAAATAAAAAAGACAAAAGACTGAAGGTGTGAAAAAAAATTTTTTTTTTAAAAGAATCGAATGAAAAATTGAATATTTTCATAATCCCTTATACATTAGGGAATATAAAATAAAAATATAAATCCATGAAAAATGTGTGTTCCATGTGAATATGATTCGTGTATTGAAGAAAAAATTGAATAAAATTTTTTTTAAAAACTATTTTCTTTAAATTAAAAGTCCATATTTAACAATCTGACAATTAATTTTATTTGTCATTTTTTAAATTGAAAAGTAACATTAGGTATGCACAAAAGACACTAACTTTTTATCGGCAATGTTATGATTTATTAGTGACAGGCCACGGCTACAGCCCTTTTTTTTCTAAAGTATGGATGATTAAAAGAGTCATAATCTGTGTTTTTTTACGTTAACAAATTCTGGGAAAGTGTGTATCTCCCTAAAGTGATGTTTATATATTGGTTCTCTTTTGGTCATTGTAGAAAAAAGATCCAATGAAAAATCATTCTCAAAAAATAAAGATTATAAAAGTATCAAGGTCCTGCACATGAAGATGGACTCTCTCTCTCTCTCTCTCTCTCTCTCTCTCTCTCTCTCTCTCTCTCTCTGTGTGTGTGTACCACTGGGTATCAGACACTCTTCAGCTATTTTCCACCAATGAACCTGACTTTTACCACTACCTTTAAACATCAATGTCAGGGAAGTGGTCAGAGAACCAGGCACCTTAAGGACTACTCGATGGGTCTCAGAATATTCAGAGATCTGAAAGGACTATGAGCAGGAACTCCACACTTGGATGGAAAATGGGTATCTGACATTCTAACCGGGAAGCCAGGAATGCAAGTGAGATATTCATCAGTAGGTGTTTGAGTACACTCAGGGAGCTGGTGAAGGAGCACAAGCTGACATGATGTTGGTTACATCAACTCAAAACATGACTGCCTAATTGATGAGGATGCTGCAGCAGTGATGAAATAAATGTTTCAGATCATTTTTTTTTTCAATGTTATCATTTACTGTAAATTATTGTAATTAATCTTATAAACATAGCCATTCCCAGAGTCACAATTTTTAAAAGAACTGGCCTCGTGTTAAGAAATGAATATGATGAATGTCTCATATACAGATTTTGGCTAGTCTGTAAAAGAACGGATTACTGAATGCATATCAAGGCTGCAAGTTGAGATATTCATCAGTAGGTGTTTGAGTACACTCAGGGAACTGGTGAAGGAGCACAAGCTGACATGATGTTGGTTACATCAACTCAAAACATGGCTACCTAATTGATGAGGGGGATGAAAAAAATGAACTTGGTCCACTGATCGGGAATGAGGCGTACCAAATCATGTCCATCCACAGAAGCAGTGGTCACCTAGGACTATGGCACACCACCTTCTTTGCCAGCAGAGTTTGTCTTGTGAAAACAAAAGCAGTTGTCATCTACATAGGTGTGCGAAGAATACTAATCTATAGACCTAGCACCAATCCACTGGGAGATAAGAAGATAGGAATCAACAGGAATTTGCAGAGTTTTGGAAATGACATCATGCATTATAGGGGCTACCAATTCTTTACACTCATAGACTGCGGCTCATCACATTTTTTACAATTGGAAGCAGTTGGTGATGTTATATACACTTAAGATGTCTCGGTTATATAATGGAGGAAGAGACATCTCAAGTATATAATGGAGAGAGACAGATACTTAGGTTAGAGATGATAGGTCTTACTTGGTAACTTCTGCTTACTGCTGGTTCCTGCTAACTCCTTCTACTTTGGCTGCCATCTTCTCTGGGCTTCTGCTGGGGGTTGATTATCTTTGTTAATTCATCTTACAGGGCTGGACATTGCTTGTTTTAACATTCAATTAACACAACAAGAATTGGTTGTGTCCCTAGCCCATAATTCCACCACATGTGAGTTGCAAACCCTCCTAGGGAGCTGGCTCACATCTGACTAACTAAACTAAAACTTATTCTTGTAATGGTGCATTTTCAAGGGGTCAAATCAAAAGGTCACTAACTGTTCATAACTGGTGAGTAACTTTTCATAGGACCCAGTCATTTTGAATTAATGGACCCTAATTTAAAATTCTAACTACAGGTACGTTCATAAATTATGACTGCTCATAAATTATGTAACAGTGGGGCAAAACCCGGCAAATGTTATTCACAAACTGGAAATAGTGTTCTTTCTACCACACAATATCCCATGGATATTACACCCCCTTCTACAGCAGGGTGACCAGAGATTTGGCACATGAATTGGGAATTAACCTCTGATTCCATAACACATACACTCCAGTCGGAGAATGAGAACTTGCATATGACCACACTGGCTAATGCGATCTACCGATATGAAGATTGGGTGAAGAGATTTGATGTTGTGACAATGTCCTAAGGTCGTGGGCACAGCCCTTACCAGGTTAGAGATTGTGTGCGTCGGTCAAGGCATAAAAGAGTCAGTGCACCATAAGGCTTGGCAGGAGTTAGGTGACTAAGAGAGTCAGCCCACAGTCCATTGAGGTGGATGGGATGCCTTTATATGTAAAGGATCTGCACCCACACCACAGTACCACCACATGGGAGGAAGACTCTGACGTCACAAGGACTTCAGTGAGTGGGTTGGAGAGTCTGCTAGATGATGACAGGGATGTGAAATTGGACAGTTTGCCTTTGCAAAGAAATACCTGGTGACAGCAACTGGCACCAGGCTGCCACCTTTGTGATGAGGTGAGAGTGTTCTGGAGAATGTAGCGAGTTCAGAAACAAACATGTCTTGCTTGCAAGATATCCAGAAGAGGAAAATGTGAATAAAATCTCCTATTTTGTCCCAGTTATAAACCAGTGATTTCTGGTTCACTTCTGTAGATGATAGGTAAAAATAAGGTTCTTAAACATATTTGCTTTTTCTCTCAGAGAAAGAAATTGGTTGAAAATTTGAGAAAATGAAAGTCTATTTTTATTTGCTTTGTGATTTATAATTGTAAAATGCAAGATTACACAATTCAGGGAAAAATAACCACAACAAATAGTAGGGATAGCTCATCATCTTAAAACATTGGTTGGGGGGGGGGTGATCACATATTCCTTTTCATAATAATCCCATGAATTTTCTTTTTGTTTTTATGTTGTACTGTTTTTTTCTGCTAAGCTTTTTGAGAGAGACCTTGTAATAATAGTAGATCATGTTTTAATTGTTTTTTCAACATTATCATCTTGTAGTTACTATAATAGTCATGATAGCCATGTTCTTATTTTGATAGCTAGTTCCCACTCTATTGTAGTAGCAGCACAAAGTGGTTTTTGGGTATGAATATGACAACTCCTGTAAGAAAATAGAGGAGGAAGACAAATAGAAAAAGAATACAATCATAACATCATCTTCATCATCTATCTAGAATCATGACAACAGTAACCCCTGTCCAATCAGCTGGGGGGTTTTTTGGGGGGGGGGCGGGGGGCGGTCACATATTCCTTTTTCATGATAATCCATATAAAAAAGGGGAGATAAGGAAATTATTGCAATGATAGAGATTGCAAAAAGAGAAAATTAATAAATAAATCAAGTAGTAGCATTTTAAAACACAACTACTCTATTTAAATAATATTTATGTAATTATGCATGTTTGACAGAAGAATAAAAATTATATTTATGTCTGAACATGAATTATGTAATAGTTTGTTATCCAATAAATTGCAATAAACTACAAGTTGCAAATAAACAGCTGTCTCCTATTTAATAATATTTTATTCTTTATTTACAGATTTGAACTTTACAGAAGAAAAACAGTTTTCAACTTTGGAATCAGACATGAAAACATGTACAGAAGAGAAACCATTTCCTTCTAAAGTGTATTAATCAGTGTTTTCAGATAGTTTGAGTTTAAGAAGCCACTCGCAAATACACACTGGAGAGAAATCAATTTCTTGAAGTATTTGGTTTGGTATTTTATGAAAGTTCTAGTTTGAATATACACTGGAGAAAATTGTTAAAAGAAAATAAGAAAAAAGTGAGGAAAACATTTTCCTATGAAGTATGCAGTTTAACATTTTCAGACAGTTCCCAACCCTAACCCTAACCCTAACCCTAACCCTAGAAGAGAGATAATACACACTGGATAGAAATCAATTTCTTGTGGTTTAGTATTTTCATGAAATTTCAGTCTTAAATTGCACATGTGACAAGATACAGGAGAGAAAACATCTTCTTTTAAAATTCGCTGTTCAGCATTTATATAAAGTTCACATTTAAAACTACACATGCAAAAAAACATTGGTGAAAAGCCATATTCCTGTGAGGTATGTGATTCAGCATTTTCGAAAAGTTACCATCTAAAAAGCCATATGCAAACGCATCCAGGAGAGAAACTATTTTCTTGTGAAGTATGTAAATCTGCATTTTCTCTGAAATTTAAATTAAAAAATCACATGCGAATACACACCAAAGAGAAACCATTTTCTTGTGAAGTGTGTGACGCAGCATTTTCTCAGAATAATCATTTAAGAGATCACATGCGAATACACACCGGAGAGAAACCATTTTCTTGTGAAGTGTGTGGATCAGCATTTACCCAAAATGCTCATTTAAAAAGTCATATGCGAATACACACTAGAGAGAAACCATTTTCTTGCAAAGTGTGTGACAAAGCATTTTCACACAGTCGAAGTTTAAAAGACCATATGCGAATACACACTGGAGAGAAACCATTTTCTTGTGAATTGTGTAAAGCAGCATTTTCTCGGAATAATCTTTTAAAAGATCACATGCGTATACACACCGGAGAGAAACCCTTCCCTTGTGAAGTGTGTGAAGCAGCATTTTCACAGAAAAGCCACTTGAAAGTCCATATGCGAATACACACCGGAGAGAAACCATTCTCTTGTGAAGTGTGTGAAGCAGCATTTTCATGCCGTCAGAGTTTGAAATCCCATATGCGAATACACACTGGAGAAAAACCATTTTCTTGTGAAGTGTGTGAAGCAGCATTTTCACAGAGTTCAAATTTAAAACAACATATGGCAACACATACAAGAGTAAAACCCTTTTCATGTGGAGTGTGTGGATCAGCATTTTCACTGAATGTTTATTTAAAAAATCACATGCGAATACACACTGGAGAAAAACCATTTTCTTGTGAAGTGTGTGAAGCAGCATATTCTGACAGAAGCAATTTGAAAGTCCATATGCGAAAACACACTGGAGAAAAACCATTCTCTTGTGAACTGTGTGAGGCAGCATTTTCACGTAGTTCACATTTAAAACAACACATGCGAAAACATACAAGAGAGCAGTCTCTTTCCTAAGTTTGTGTATTAGAATTTTCAGAGAGTACTAATTAATTATTAAGATAATCAGCAATTATATTTTTGTATAATGTTTCTTGTTCAGGAAGACTCATCTTTAACCCATTCATGGAATTACAGATGTGAGTGGGATCATAATTCTGTGGATATACGGATAAACTTTAAAATACACTGAAAAACATGTTGCCATAAAATGTTATTCTTTATTTACAATGAAATCAATAATACATATAATTTATGTGAAGGAAAGAAAGACAAAAATATTTTCAACGTAATTTACTATTACAATTATCATATGAACTTAAAAATGATAAAATTTACTGCTGTCCTAAGGAACTTTTTTTCTGTCACTAGATTGATGTTACAAAAGCCAGATAAATTTGCTAATTTATTCTTCCAAAAATATAAATATATTATTATAATATATTAATGATTTGAAGACAATTACAATGTGTATAAAAAATAAAAACAAAAAAATTTTATTTTTGTCTTATCGATTTCAAAGCAAAACTTTATCTTCAGAGATGAATATCAGAAATGTACGTGCTTAAATCATTTTTTGTGTGCTTATATTTAAAAAAAAAATTTTTTCCTCTTCTTTTTTTTCTTTCTCCTCCTTTCTTTTTTCTCTGTTATGAATGAAATGGGCGAATAACCGTAATTTCTTATTTTGGAATATTTGTTGAGAACGAATGTTTGAACCCTGCCTTGTATATGTATCCAATATTGTCTGTTTATCTTCCAGTGAAATATTGTAATAAAGTAGCCAAGTTGAATTCAAAATAAAAACGGTCACATAAAATTCATATATTTAGCTTTTATTTTATTTTTTATTTTTTTTATTTATTCTCTAATTTTGTTTTAAATAAAATTTTTTCTCTAATTTATTTTTTTTTAAAATAAAAACAAATTAGAGAAAAAAGAAAAAAAAGAAAAGAAAAGCTAAGTATATGAATGACCGTTTTTATTTTGAATTCAACTTGGCTACTTTATTGCAACATTTCACCGAATGATAAACAGACAATATTGGATACATATACAAGCGTTTTGTTTGGGACTCAAGAAACCCCTCAATTGCAGCTATGACGTGTGCTTCCACTGCTTTGATTGTTCTTTGGTTTCGGGTTGGTAGTGATGAACCCACGTTTCATCCATAGTGATGAATCGAGCAAGGAAATTGTCTTCATCAGCTTCAAACAGTTTAAAATTGCCATTGGTCACAGTGCACCTGGTGTGTTTCTATTCAGTTGTCAAAAGATGAGGGACCCACCTTGCAAAAACCTTTGTGAATCCAAGTTCTTGAGTCAAAATTTTGTCTGCTTGCTCAATTGATATCCCAAGTCTCTCTGCTATCTAACGACATGATATCCGACAATCTTGCATAACCATCTGCAGAGCAAGGTCAACTTTATCTTTAGTTGTTGCTGTTGGGGGTCATCCTGACCTTGGGTTGTCTTTCAACACTGTTTCTGCCACGCTTGAATTCAATGATCCAATGTGTGATTGTCACATATAAATGTTCTCAACATGTCATCATGAATTTCTGAGACAGTCATGTCTTTCAAATGCAGATACTTAATGATTGCACAAATTTCTGTTTTCTCAATTTTTCACTGAATCTTTGACCTTAGCTTATTCAAAAATCTGCCAAAAATAAATAAACATGTTAGAATCTCAAAATTTGTCAGGAATACTTACAAAAGTTTGTACTTTTGATAAATCATAGGTTTGACCTTGCAGCAATGCTTCTTATACACAATGCTTAAAACATTTCATACACCCCTCATACATCCAATGTTTTGTCTTCATTTTATGTAATTTTTATTTTCATTAAAATAATATTATATGTGGTTGAGAATAGAGGAAAATATAAAAACAAAAAACAACTAAATTCAATTGCTATTTCACCTCATGATTGGCTGAAGCATTTTCAAAACTTTATTGACATAAGTGCTTGTACATTCTGCTTTTATAGTGAAAAGGTAAATGGGTGAGAGGTGAGAGAAAAAAGTTGGATGGTGTTGTTGGTGTGTGGGGAATGGTATTTTTATTTTTATGGTGTCAGTTGGTTGACTTTGAAGAGAATTTGATATTTAGAGTGTGGGTCAAATGTGTGATGTCAAATGTGTATCAAGGGACCAGGGATATTTTTGTTTGAAAATATTTTAGAGAAATCCTTAAAGATAAATGCATCTATTATCTGCTTTTTTATGTTTAAAAGTTAATTGGATACGGGAAGGACTGGGGAGAGTAAGAGAGGACGGGTAGGATTTTTTGAATGTGGGAAGTGTGTTGCCTTTGAAGAAATTTGATAGTCAGAGTGTAGGTCAGTGTATGATGATGGTTTGACAACCATCATCATACACTGAGCAGAGCTTTTTTGACCATTTTGGAATGGAATATTGTAGAAGGGGGAAAAATAGAGGGAAGGAGAATAGATATTTGAGTCAACAAGTTCCTGCTGAGGGGGGACCAAAAAGAAGCGAGTCCACCGTCTTCTCGCAGGCCAAACTTTCTTTTGGTCAACAGAGTCTTCGTCTTCGACCAGCAGCTGAAAATCCGTCGTCATCGTCAAAATAATCTTTTCTGACTGCCGTCTCATGTAAGCCGAATGCTTCTCTCCTTGTTACCACACGCTCTACTCGCTTTGGTTATTTATGGCCATATTACCCAAACATCTGGTCACATCAGTCGAATCTCGCGTCCGTCCAGTGCCTAAATCGCATTTGTTTTTGCATGCGGGAGGATGCGGGTTCAATCCCGGCAGGCAAGACAATGTCTTGCCTTTTTCTTTTCTCGTTCTCCGTCACACTCCCCCCTGATGTCCTCATCACAAAACGTGCAGGGTGGGGGGTGGTTTTTTTGTTCTTGGTGCTCTCTTGAAGTAGGAGAACTTTTGCTTCTTCGTCACATCGCAAAAAATCCATCCTATCTACGACCAATCGCACAATGCCCTCCGGTCTCCGGCCCAATCGCACAAATGCCATCCGGTCTCTGGCCCAATTGCAAAAATGCACTCTGGTCTCCGGCCCAATCGCAAAAATGCACTCCGGTCTCCGGCCCAATCGCAAAAATGCACCCCGGTCTTCGTAGGTCTCGTTCGAATATTTGCTACTACCACCTCCATCATCACAATCTTCTTTGTGAATGCTGGTCTTTTGATTCAGCTCTGATATTCTTTGAAAAGTCACCGTGTCCACCTCTGAAATAAAAGGCTAACCTTCCATGTACTACGGCATGTTGATCCAGTTTCAACTTTTAAATTGCCTGGGGAGAGATTGGTGACGATATCTTGCCCATTTCTGTTCACAAACGTCTGACAGGGCGTACCTTAGACTTGTTTGCCATTATCCAAAGCAAATATCTCTTGAAGACTCAAGTCGAGACTCTCTTAGTTCATTACGGATATCTCTAGGTTCTCAGATATCCCGAGATTCAATACGAATGTCTCTAGACTCTCCACGAGTGTCATGGGATTCCAAACAAATGTCTCTAGATTCACCGCGTATATCATGAGGTTAACAAATGTCATGAGATTCACATATATCTCGCAGATCCTGACATTCAAGACGAATATCTCTTGCAGGTTTCAAGGCGGATATCCCTGGAAGATTCAGGCATAGGTTCTCTTGGCTGGTGATGGATATCTCTGGAGGACCCAAGCCTATTATCTCTCTGTTCAAGCGAATATTATCCAAGGCCGAAATAGCTTATAGGAGGGGGGGAAATAGAGGGGGGGGGGGGAGAATAGATATTTGAGTCAACTGCTTCCTGCTGAGGGGAGGACCAAAAAGAAGTGAGTTCACCATCTTGCAGGCCAAACTTTCTTTTGGTCAACACAGTCTTCATCTGAAAATCCGTTGTCATCATCAAAATAATCTTTTCTGACTGCCGTCTCACGTAAGCCGAATGCTTCTCTTCATGTCACCTCACACTCTACTCGCTTTGGTTATTTATGGGCATATTACCCAAACATCTGGGCACATCAGTCGAACCTCACGTCCGTCCAGTGCCTAAATCACATTTGTTGAATGTCACATGCCTAGGCTGAAGAAGCCTTACCTTTGCTTTATCACTGCGGTTTGCAATGAGTGCCAATTTGCCTAGATGGTGTAGGCTCTTATTATGTATGGGTTTGAGCAGTGGTGCATGGTTGAAGTTAAATGTGTGATCAAAGTATGCTGTGTGTGTGAATAGGGCATTTTGGTTGTCATTTGTCTTTACTGATCTTTTATGCTCATAGATACGTTGGGTTTCTCTGGTGTAGCTTTTGTTGTAGTCATTGCATGGAATTGTGTAAATGCCGGCATTAGAGGTTTTAAAGGTGTTTGTGCGTGTGGAGAAGCTGGTGAGGTTCCTAATTGTTTGGGGGGTAGTTTGTATGACTTTTATTCCTAGACTGGTTAGTTTGTCAGAGTAGTTTGCTGGTTGGTAGGTTTAAAGGTATTTGGGGGGGAAATGGAGCATGTGGTGGTAGTGATGGTGTTTATTAGTTTCGTGTTTGAGTATATTTTGAGGGATTTTTTTGTTGGCATTTAAAATGAAATGTCTAGGGTATTTTAAAGTTGTGAGGGAGTTTTCAATGTATTTGTATTCTTCTTCTAAGTATTGAGGGCTGAATATGTGCAGTTCACATAGGTAGAAGCTTATTATAAGGCCCATTTTGATTTTGTTGTTGTGTTGGGAATAGAAGTGTATGTAGTCGTTTTTGTTAATGGGTTTGTGGTAGACTTTATAGGTTAGTTTTTTTTGGGATTTTATTAGTAGGGTGTCGAGGAACGGTAAGGTGTTATTAGATTCTTCTTCAAAAGTAAATTTTATGGTGGGTTCTACTGAGTTTAGTTTCTTGGCGATGTGTTCTATCATTGTTTCGTGGAGGAAGATCAGTATGTCATCTATGTATCTAAAAGTAAATAAAGTCGACGGGGCGGCATAAAGTTGGTATCAGCCAGTCAGCGAGGGAGTCTATCCCCTTTTCAATAGCACTAGACCAAGGAGATTGTTTTTAGGATCTGAGGTGGAGTGCCACACCTACTATCAGGTCCTTACTTTACCGTACAGATCCCTGTGCTACTCACACGCTGAGTTATCGAGGACCTGTATCGAACTAGGAACCTTGTGATTTCTAGCTGAACGCACTACCGACTGAGCTATGTGCAATTGTTGGGTATTCTATATTTGAAGTGTCCTGATTCTAAAAATTCTAGGAAAAGGCAGGCTAGAACACCGGTGAGAGGCTGACTAAGCTATATTAATATATCAACCAATCTTTTTGGTACAAATAATGTTCAATATATGTGAAATAATAGTAGAAAAAAAATCTTTGTCATAGATGCAGTGCCACATCAGGATCTTGCTATGAAAAATCCAGAAATCATCAATAACTTAAAATTGGTTAACTTTAAAACTTTTTGATAGCATTTTTGAATTTCTTGGGAAAAAATGCTTTTATAAACCAATTTTTAGTAGTAGAGAAGCTCTAGAACTCATTTTACAGACAACAATAGATTACAAAAAGTTGCCATTTTTCATAATTTGGAGAGCTAAAAATGAACATAACTTTGCCAATTTTTGGAATTGGAAGCTCAAATTCTGGGGATTGTCTAACTTTAAGATAATCCAAATTGAAGGGGGTGGGTGAAATTGCTTGGATGATTTGACATGGAATTACCCGGGAACTTTCAGAGTCATTTGAAGTTGGGAGCAGAGTGAAATAATGCTGTGTCCTTACACCCACTCTGTTCTCAATTTTTCTCTCTATGATCTTATCTGATGCGTTCACTAACTCCACCCAAGGAGTATGGATATAGACTAACCCAGGGGCAGACCAGTTCAATATCAAACAATTCAGATCTGCAAAATCCTGGTGCATGAATTCCTTCCTGGCACACAACCTCAAGATGCCCAAGAAATAATCACATGATTCTCAAACTCTACAGAGGCATTTGGGATGAAAATAAACCTCAATAAGACAGAGGGTATGTATCAGTCCCTTCCAACATCACATGACACTGGAAAAGACATAATGATAGAAGGTCACTTTCTAGCCCAGGTAAATACCTTCAGATATCTTGGCTTGACAGTTGACATCTACAATAAACTCAATGCAGAGCTTGATCTCTAAATTTCAAATGCTTCTAAAGTATTTGGTCGGCTAAAGAGGCAAGTCTGGTTCAACAGAGAGATCTACTTGAAAACTTAATGTGCAATACACCGTGCCATAGTTCTTTCAAAAGTGCAGAAGCCTGGATGGTAATAAAGCGAATGCCTGGTTGGTATACAAAGTGGATGCCCACAAACTACTTGTCTACTACATGCATCACTTGCGCAGTATATTAAATGTCAAGTGGTAGCAACATGTTACAAACAGGACCATTCTCAAGAGAACTAGACTACCTGGCATGCACAAAATACTTGTCCAACACAACCTGAGATGTGCTGGCCACTTACACAGACTTTGGGATGACAGACTGCCAAATCTGATTTTGTACTCTCAAATAAGAGAGGGATCACATGGAATCAGTAGACCAAAGCTCAGGTACAAAGACAACATCAAGAGAAACCTGGAACGCAACCTGAGATGGGCTGGCCACTTAAACAGAGTTGGGGATGACAGACTACCAAAGCAGATTCTGTACTCTCAACTGAGAGAAGGATCACGTGGAATCGGTAGACCAAGGATCAGGTACAAAGACAACTGTGGATGTAATGAAAATAATATACCTCGAAACTCAAAGCATGCGCGGACAAGTCTGGCTTGCAGGGTCATCGTGGTAAAGAAATATGGCTGCTGTAAGCACTATATTTAACGATGGGCGATCTCGAACCAGCGAGAATGGGATTGCACGTATGCAAATTCACTCGAGATTGGGCGTACATGTACGCACAAGGCGATGGCTAGAGGGAGCGTCAAATGATTACGTACGACGACTATGAAAAAAGCTGGCAGTAGCATTTTGTCTCTTGCGACGGGTGGACGAGGCATTTCGAGATAGATTTTGATTGTTGGTGAGCAGAGTGCAGCATAGTTGGGAGAACATTATTACTAGACAGACTACCAAAACAGATTCTGTACTCTCAACTGGTTTGGGTATTAAGAAGAAAAAAATTAGAAGAGTTTGGTGATGAGAAGAAAAGTTTTTTTAAATTTGTTTTTAGGGGTTGTTTTTTTAGTTGTTTTTTTTTTTAAATAATAGTAAACATTGATAGTGATAACAATAGTAAAATAAATCTAATATTTCTAATATTATCATTAAAAATAAAAATAATGTAATAATATTGATGAATTATTAATTATGATAATTATTATATTAGTTACTTTAATATTAACTATAATAAAAATCATATAATAATAATTTTAATATATGATGATATAATGATAATTATATAATAATAATTTTAATGATAATGACAGCAGTAATAACGACAGTTTTAGAAATAAAGATATTAAAAAATCAAATAATGACTAAATTAAAATGAAAATTGAATAAAATAATCTTTTTTTACTGAACATTTGATTTTTCTGACTGTTGACCTCATCTTTATTGTGATATGAAAAATCACAATGTTTAGGCCAAATTATTACATTTTTTTTAATGTTTAAAAAGAATGCAATTTCTAGTGTTTTTGCATTACAAAAAAAAAAAATATACAACAAAAATCCCATCCTAATATTTTCTCTCAGTTATCTCCCCTTGACTACAATGAAGTTTACTCAATCGTAAATGACAGCAGTTTTTTTAATTTTGATTCAAACAAGAAAAAAATCATAAGCTATTTCAAATTTTGTAGTTTTCTTAATTTTATAAACGTTAAATTGCCCGGAGGGAGAGAAATCAGATGTAAGTAAAATGTTGATATTAATTTTTTCGTTGCAAATATAAAATGAGCAAAAATATTTGTTTTACTTAAAGCGAAAGAAAATTATTAAATATTTTAAATATGTGAAAATAATTTTTAATGAGATATTTAGATTATTGGAATATGTTTTAAAATTGTTTTTAAATTCTATGATTTTACCCATTGAAATAAATTCGATGCTTTTAAAAAAAAATTTTATTTAATTTTTCTTTCTTCATGTTATTTCGTTGTCCTTTCTTCGTAGTCGCATTTTTTTTTTTTTTTTTGAGTGGTCGGTGAATATTGAAAATTAACTTAATTTACATGATTAAATATTAAATTTTAGTAGAAATAATTTTTCTAGCAGATTCTTTCTCTCGATTATTTTTTGTAATTTTACTATGGAAGACCATAACATGTAAACATCGGCCTAAGAAATAGGGAAAAGTTGATTTTTTTCCTCTTTGGTAAAAAGATCTTTTCTATTAAAAAAAAAAAAATGAAGTCTTATTATGGAATAATTAAAAGTAGAATATATTCATTTGTCATTTTAAAATTTCAAAGTAACGTTAGGTATGCTCAAAAGACATTAACTTTTTTTATCGGCAATTTTATAATTTATTAATGACACGCCACGTCCCATTTGTAAAATATGGATGATCAGAAGCATCATAACCTGTGTGTTTCTTTAAATCAAAGGTGCATATTTCACAATTAATTTTTAAATGATTGGAGGTGGGGATGGGGCATGTCAGCAAAACAATAAAAAAAAATAGGTTTTCAGAATTTTGAGGAAAAAATATCTTTTAAAAGAAATTTCATTTTTGTATTGTCTTACACAATTTGTCGAAAAATCCGTGGTTTTGCAAAACAAATGTACCCCCCGCCACGTTTGAAAAACAAGCAAACAAACAAAAAACAACCCTCCCCCCACAAAAAAAAAATCAGGGAATTATCCGATTTTAATAAAATTTTCTGTGTTGATTTGTTTTTTTATTTCAAAACTTTCTGAATTTTTTCAGATCACTTAATTTTGCCCTCCCCCTTATTTTGGGGGTGTAAAATATTGGTGGGGTTTATAACAGTATGAATAAAAAGACAAGGGTGATATCCTGGTAGAAAATAAGTACCGAAAATTGGAAAATAAAATGAAAATAAAAACTAAAAAAATAATATTAACATTCAGTCATTAATGAATAAAGTGCAGAAACTTTTGTTAAAATTGGACAATTCCCTGATATTTTGTAATTGTTTTAAAATTCAAAAATATTTTAAGAAATTATATCCCTTGATTAACAGGTATGTGCTACTTTAGTAGCACATACCTGTTAATCATCATCATTGCACAAGAAAATGGATGGCTTCCTTAGAAAAAATGAAAGCAAAAAACTTCAGTATCAATAAATTAAAAATTAAAAATTAAAAAAGAAGAAATGGATACCGAAACCAGAATTACCAAACTTCCCAACTCTTTAATTCCGTTTAATTCTTTAACCTTTTAGAAAATAAAATACAACTCAGAAATTGACTTTACAGTTTATGTGTGTTTCCATTTGCAAGATGTTCTCTCCTGTCACATTAAATAAACACTCCATAAATGCTGTCATTTTGGATGCTTGAAGTTTTGTCAACTGGTGCGTAGGGGTTAATATTTGGATTATTATTTATTATTTTCTTGCTATTTGGTTTTTCCTGACTTCATTTATTTACTTTTATTACAAAAAAGTATTTTAAAACATTTAACTTGGATAATGAAAACAAATAGATTTCAGATATCATGTTGTATTCCTCCCCACCTTTTTTATTTGAAAACATTCTATGTTAAAATAAAAATAAATTTCTGAATTGTCATACCTGTCGTATTTCTTCCACACCTCCATTTATTTTGTATGGTCCGATTTCGGTTTTTATAAATATTTTGGTGTGGTTTTACGGTGTGCAGATAAAACCAAAAAAAAATTGAGGTTTTTGGGAGGGGGGTACATCCCCCATCTCTACTCCTGGCCACTCATTCTTCTCTGTAGCAGCAGTTGGGTAAGAATATGACAATTAAAAAAAGAATATAGTCATATCATCTTCATGATCAACACATTTCTAGCAATATGACAACAGTAACCATACCACACTCCCACTTGCCCCTATCACACAAACCTGAGTAAGATGATAAAGACATGCTAGACACTTCTGGAGAAGCAAGGAGAAGCTTGTATGTGACTTGAAACCCCAACTCCAATCAGCTATGCAGAAATATAAAAATGAAAGGAAATTTTGAATAAATGGAGGGGTAAGATAATCCTTGCAATTATGGAGATACCAAAAAACACAGCCCCATTTCAATAATATTCATGTAATTATGCAAGTTTCATTGTAGAATAAACAGGTTATTTATATCTGAATGTGAATTATGTAATAGTTTGTCATCCAATAAACTGCAAGTTGTAAATAAACAGCTGTCTCCTATTTAATAATAGTTATTATTTATTCACAGATTTGAATTGCACAGAAGAAAAACAGTTTTTAACTTTGGAATCAGACATGGAAACATGTACAGAAGAGAAACCATTTCCTTCAGAAGTGTGTGAATCAGGATTTTCAGACTGTCCCAGTTTAAAAAGCCACATGCGAAAGCACACAGGAGAGAAATCATTTTCTTGTCAAGTTTGTGGATCTGCATTTTCACAGAAGGCCAATTTAAAAAAACATGTGCGAATTCACACAGGAGAGAAACCATTTTCTTGTGAAGTATGTGGATCTGCATTTTCAAATCGATCCAATTTGAAAGCACACATGCGAATACACACTGGAGAGAAACCATTTTCTTGCCAAGTTTGTGGATGTGCATTTTCACAGAAAATTAATTTAAAAAAACATATGCGAATTCACACAGGGGAGAAACCATTTTCTTGTGAAATATGTGGAACCACATTTTCACAGAGTTTTACTTTAAAAACGCACATGCGAATACACACAGGAGAGAAACCATATTCCTGTGAGATATGTGGTTCTGCATTTAAAGACAATTCCAAGCTTAGACGGCACATGCAAATACACACAGGAGAGAATCCATATTCCTGTGAGGTGTGTGGTTCAGCATTTTCAGACAGTTCCAGTTTAAGAAGCCACTTCCAAGAACACACTGAGGAGAAACCATTTTCTTGTCAAGTTGTGGATCTGCATTTTCAGATAGATTCGAGTTAAAAACACACATGCGAACTCATACTGGAGAGAAACGATTTTCTTGTGAAGTATGTGGATCCGCGTTTTCACAGAGTTTTAGTTTGAAAAGACACATGCGAATACACACGGGAGAGAAAACTTTTTCTTGTAAGGTATGTGTTTG
The DNA here is from genome assembly GCA_023376005.1 of Doryteuthis pealeii. NCBI lineage: Eukaryota > Metazoa > Mollusca > Cephalopoda > Myopsida > Loliginidae > Doryteuthis > Doryteuthis pealeii. The sequence continues at coordinate 107,700,594 of CM042151.1, forward strand.
GCATATGTCGAGAAATCCTATCTTAAAAAGCACATGCGAGTACACACTGGTGAGAAACCATATTCCTGTGAAATATGTGGGTCAGCATTTTCAATGAGTTCAAATTTAAGAGAACACATGCGAATACACACAGGAGAAAAACCATTTTCTTGTGAAGTGTGTGGATCAGCATTTTCTCGGAATTCAAATTTAAAAACTCATATGCGAATACACATAGGAGAGAAACCATTCTCTTGTGTAGTGTGTGGATCAGCATTTTCAGAGAATAAAACTTTGAATGCCCATATGCAAATACATAAAAGAGAGAAATCAAATGGAAAAAGTAAGTAAAATGTTGATATTCATTTTTGATTGCAAATATAAAATTAGCAGCAAGAATATTTGTTTTACTTACAAAAGAGAATTATAAAATATTTTAATTATGGGAAAATAAGTTTTGACGAGATATTTAAATTATTGGAATATGTTTTAAAATCATTTTAAATGCTGTGATTTACCTATTGAAATATATTCGATGTTTTTAAAATCTTTTTTATTTAATTTTTCTTTGTTCATGTTCATTTATTTCATTGTCCTTTCTTCATGGTCGCATTTATTTTTTTTGAGTGGTTGAATATGGAAAATCGATATAATTTACATGATTGAATATTAAATTTTAGTAGAAGTAATTTTCATCTCGATTGTTCTTTTTGATCTTACTATGGAAGACCATAACGCGTAAACATCAACCTAAGAAATAGGGAAAAGTTGATTTTTTTCCTCTTTGGTAAAAAGATCTTTTCTATAAAAAAAGATGAAGTCTTATCATGGAATAATTAAAAGTAGAAATATTCATTTGTCATTTTAAAATTTAAAAGTAACGTTAGTATGCACAAAAGACATTAACTTTTTTTGTCAATTTTATGATTTCAGAGAAATTGAAGGGGGGTGAGTGACATGGCATGCATGATTTGACATGATCGACGCAATTTTTTTTTTTTTTTTTTTTTTTTTGTTCTCTCCCACCCATTAGCTTCGGCTTGTGGTGGGTCCACGTTAAAACGGAGCCTTGTGCCCAGTCCATACAGGTGGGGTATGAGACAAATAAATGCATGATTTGACATGGAACATTAGGTAACATTAATATAAAAATGTACATAAAAGTAGAAATATTCTGAGTTGTATTTTGTTTCTGAGGGATTAAAGAATTAAACAGAATTGTTGAGTTGGCAATTTTGTTTTCAGTATCAATTTCAGCCCCCCCTTTTTTTGTTTTTGTTTTCACTTTTTTATTTAGTATTTTTCTTTCTCTTCTATAATGATGATTAGTAGGTATGTACAGTTTGACTCAAGAGAGAACAAAATTTAAAACATTTTTTAATTATTTTATGAGTTTTAAGAAAATACCTCAAATTTTCAAATAAGATTTTTCGGGTCTTGAAATTTTTTAATTCAAAATATTTTTTTATGATGTCTTCTGGATTTATCTTTCTAAAAATGTAAAAATTAGGGACTGGAATTTTTTCTAATCAAATGAGTAAATGTTAACAATCCAAACATTTTTTCAAGTTTTTTTTTAAATCAAATGTTTATTCATTATTACATTAAGTCAATAATGAATAAAGAGCAGAAAATTTAATTAAAATTTGACAATTTCCAGGTTTTTGGTAATTCTTTTAAAACTTAAAAAATGTATTGCCTCCCTTGAGTATATAGTTGCACATACCTGCTAATCATGATTACACAAGAGAATGGATGGTTTCCTTAGAAAAAATCCTGAATTAGAAACGGAAGAGAAAAACTGCAATATCAAAGAATAAGAAGAAAAAAAAAAAGAAGAAATGGATACTGAAATCAGAATTGCCAAACTGCCCAATTCTTCCATTCTGTCTAAATTCTTTCTTTAGAAATTCTAAATTCTTAAATTTGTCTAAATTCTAAATTCTTTAGAAAAACTAAAATACAAATCAGAAGTTGACTTTGCAGATTATTTGTTTCCAAAAAAACATTTGCAAAAAAAATATTTTTAAACATTCACCTTAGATAAGCAAAACAAATTTCATCATGTTGTAACCCCCACCTTTTTTTATTTGAATACGTTTCTATGCTAAAATATAAAATAGATTTCTGAATTGTCATACCTGTCATATCTCCCCCTCCATTTATTTTAAATGTGTTAATTATATTTTTATTCAAATTTTCCTTGTACAATAGCATAAATGTTGATAAATTTAATTTCATTAAAATTTTAAATCTTTTTCAACAGTGTTTTCTTGGATATGGGCACTCAGTTGTAATTACAGTTATACCAAACAGTTTCAGTTTCATAAGTATAATTTGGTATGGTTTTATGGTTTGCGATGAAACTAAAATCAGTTTTTCAGTTAATCCACTCATCTCTACTGCTAGTCACCCACAGATCTCTTATAGCAGCTATCTGAAGGGGTTGTTGTGTATGAAAATGACAACTCCATCAGAAAAGACAGAGGAAGACAATGATATTTGAAGTTTTTGTTTTTAACGTTACTATTTACCACAATTATAATAACTCTACAAGTAGTAGTAACTATGATATCATTATACTATCTATTCTTACTTAGCCTGTTAACCACCCAACCCTCTCTTGTAGCAGCAACATGAAGGGTTGGGTATGAATATGACAACCCCTGTCAGAAAAAAAAGAGAGAGAAGACAAGCAAAAAAGAGTAAACACCCACCCCAACCAGCTAAATAAAAAAGAAAAAAAGAAGGAATGTAATGATGGATATAACAAAAAGGAAAGAAGAATTAAATCAAGTATTGCCATTTTAAATAATACATGTAATTATGCCTGTTTGATTGTAGAATAGTATTGTTATTTTTCTCTGAGCATGAATATGTTATTGTTTGTCATAAATAACTGTAGTAAACTGCAAGTTGCAAATAACCAGTTGTCTCTTAATAATAGTATTCTTTATTTACAGATTTGAACTCTATAGAAAAAAACAGTTTCAACTGGAATCAGACAGTGAAACATGTACAGAGAGAAAACCATTTCCTTCAGAAGTGTGTGAATCAGGATTTCAGACATCCAATTTAAGAGCAGCCACATGCGAAAGCACACAGGAGAGAAATCATTTCTCTTGTCAAGTTGTGGATCGCATTTTCACAGAAAATCAATTTAAAAAAAAACATGTGCGAATTCTCAACAGGATGTTAAGAGTTAAAGTAAATAATAATGAAAGTTAAAGGGTGACACGACTTTCGGACCCCCC